>OY759214.1:62078527-63278527 GCA_963662175.1 Aradus depressus | reverse complement strand
TACAAAAAATTCAATATAATAGTACAGATATTACAACAATATAATTGTTTGGTATCTTTTACTTGCCAGAAGTTCGAAGTATAGAGCAAGTTATGTAGTCGGTCAAAAATGTGATGCGAAAAAATCCGACCTCCAGATCCCAAATATGGATAAGACATGTCTTCGTGTGATACCTCCCACGATAACTGCCTATAGAAGGAATGTATCGACACGAAATTTTATATGTGAATCCTGAACAATCTAACTGGCACTTAGAAGGGGTACCCGAGAAAAGGGGCTCCACTTAAATACCCTAAAATAACTGCAGATGTAACAAATGTATCGAGACAAAATTTAGTATGACGATTTAGAAGTCACTATGTAAGTTAGATATTGAGTTTATTAGCCCAAAAGGTCGATTAGCTTTAGAGGGAAAGCGAAAACGTAATTGATTTTTAGAGGTTGGGGAAGTACATATAAGGTGATTCACCGAAGACTTTTTTCTGTCTGCATTATAGAATTATTTAACAAACTAAGAATACATTCAGACCCAAAACACCTCCTCTAGGATTGAATTCTATAGCACCCCATCTCTCGACGTAGGGGGAAGTGTTTCACTGTCCGTTGTAGTCAATAAAAATAATACGTACTTCTCCCTTCCATCTGTAGTAAATGGTTCCAACTTCGTCCTAAAAACAATAACAATAATTATTTAAAAGAATAATATAGATGGAAGATAGAATATCATAATAGTACAGAGGACTCATGGGTGGGCTATAACTGCCTACGAGGTCATATCGCATATCGCCATAGCGCTCTGAGCCCGACTCTGACACTCCTAAATGTTACCTACCTATCTTTACTGAGGGTCTCACATCGCATAGGCTCGGGACCTGTCGGCGGTCGGCGAGGCCCCCGGCACCGGGTTAGAAGGCTTTCTTGATTCTCCGCCAGGAGGAGACGAACGAACCAAAAGCCAGATAGCCAGCCTCCGTCATCAGTCCCGGCAGGTCCAGTCCCAGGTACGATCCTGTCTGGCGAATCAGCGCCGCCCTGGGCCCGTCGTATAGCAGACATTCGAGAACTACGTGTTCCGCAGTTTCGACGCCGCCACCAGGCAGGGCTGTTCTTCCTCTTAAAGAAGAAGAGCTTGGCGCTGAAGTCGCCGTGACCTGATAGCACCTGTGACGTCCAATGGTCTGGTTGTATCCATGGAGAGTCAATGCGCGTCCGGACGTCCGGGAAAATCTGTCGATCGTGCTCAACGCTGTTGCCATCTTTCCACGATCCATTCCTGGACAATGCCCCTCAGACGCTCTGGTCTCACCCGTCCTTGCATCCCCCCCTCCAGGGCTTGACGCAAGGCCACGTCCGTGTCTGCCTCTATTGGTAAGCCGCGTCTACAGAAGTACAAGGCGACTGCCCTATCCAAGACTAGGTCTATGGGTGGAGCACGCACCCGGTAGCACCTGCAGTGCAGCCGTGGAGACAGTACGGTAGGCTTTGGTAATCCTGAGGAGGGCTGCTCTTTGGGCTTGTAATAGCAACGTACGCCGTCGTTTGGAGGGGTGAACCCAACATCCGGCAGCGGCGAACCTTGCCACGGCCTCAAATACCCCGGTGTAAATAGTTTTATACGCGGAGTAGCCGAGGCGCTAGGTAGCTCAGAGCGTTAAAGGTAGCTATTGTCCTATCCTTGATGGCAACAGCGTGGGGCGTGACGTTGAATCCCGGCCCGATCCTCATACCCAGGTACGTGATCACGGCCGGAAATTCAACGCGAGAGTCGTGCACTGGAAGAACCAGGGGGTGGCGGGCGTCAGTTTTTCCTCTCATCAGCATGGCTGCTGAGAGAGATGGTTAACTTGTTTAGTCGGCACCAAGTGTCCGTAGAATCGATAGCGGCTTGGGCTCAGGCGGTCAGAGCGGCACGACTGTCAGCGTGCACCGTGACCACTAGGTCGTCAACATAGTCTCGAGGTCACGAAGCAGTCCGTTAAAGAGTATGTTCCAGAGTGTTGGTCCGAGGACCGAGCCCTGGGGACATCCTCTGGTGATGTTCACTGTAGTGCTGGTGAATTGCTGCCTCACCGTCGCAGAGCGCTCGCTGAGGAAGCTGGAGATGAGCCCGAATAGATTCCTATGTATTCCCAAAGACCGTAGTCGCAAGAGAATGGCAGGCCACCAGGCGCAGTCGAAGGCCGCGGCTACATCGAAGAAGATGCAGAGAGATTATTTCCCTCCGACATCCCCGACATCCGTCCTTAGCATCCTCAGTGGATCTGCCCCTCATTGTCTGTGCGAAACGAAGGCATGTACCCGGGCCCGAATTCCCGAGAGGATCAGAGTCTCCAACACCTTGCCGGAGAGTGGGAGTAGACTGATCAGTCTGTAGCTACCCGCCAAGGAGAGATCCCTGTCCCCAGGCTTGACAAACGTGCCCACAAGTGCCTGTTTCTAAGCACTCGGGAAGTGGCCTGTCCTTAGGCAGGAGTTGACCGGATGAAGAAGATCCGCCTTTATGGCCGGGAATGCCTTTTTGATCATGGCGGCGTCTATGAGATCTATCCCAGAGACGTTACTAAAACTTAGTGAAGATTATAGTGAAGTTAGAATGAGCTACCTAAGAGTAGATAGTTGAATAGATTTATTTTTTTTATGTGATTGCCTATCCTATGAAAGGAGGAATCCATAGATACTGCGTCGATATAAGAAGTTAAGGAGAATAGTTTTTTTTTCAAGTTATGAAGTTGTAGGAGATTAGGGAATGGGCGTAGGTCTTGTAAAGTCGAGATAAAAGAATAACAGATATTTATACTTGTGAAAACAATTTAGTAATTTTTTAGTAAATTTTTTAGTAATAGTTGAAGAAAGTTTGATTTTACTCGAACCGAACTACTATATAGGAAGAAATATTTAAAAAATGAGAACTTGGAATGATGATTTGAATTTAGAAAGGTAAGCCATTTAATTTTACTGAGATAAAGATCTATATGGGTAATTCCATTACTTCTGTACAATTTCGAAATAGTCGGGTTCTCGGAATAGCGCCACATTTTAGGACATGAAAGTATGTACCCCAAACATAGGATTCCCACAGTTTTAGCCCTGTAGATCCATTTCCGCCCTCCTGCGGCCCTTAAAAGGGAAACAAAGTTGTAGAGCGGGAAATTTTCTATCGATATGGACTGATTGTTTTTTTTTTTAATTCTGCATGGTTTTACCACCAGAGGGCGCCAAAGCAAACGAATTATTCATTCTTTTGCATCATTCTTATTAAATTTCGAGCAAAAACTACGGATTTCAAATAACGAGAAACTACATTTATAATTTAAATTGATCAATAAATGAAACAAGAAAAAATGTTAAAAATTAGTTTTTTTACATTTTTTAATTTATACTTATTTTAAACATTTTTTCTTGTTTCATTTATTGATCAATTTAAATTATAAATGTAGTTTCTCGTTATTTTTCAAGGCAAAAAAAGTATTCGTACAGAAGTAATTCTGATAATATTTATTTTTTTTAAGCATTAAAAGAGATTATTGAGATGATTGAATGTGAGGTTGAGGATTAAGAACATTGTTCCTATAAAAGTATGTATATTTCATCAATTTAGTTCATCTAGAGATGGGTCGGAAATCACAAGAATTAGATTCTTCTACAAAAGATCGTATAGTAGAATTGTTTAAGCAAGGTATGAGTTATCGTGATATAGGTACAGTAATAAATCGTCCTCACTCGGCAGTGCAGTATATTGTGAAAAAGTTTAAAATGGCTACTACGGACAATAAGAAGCGTTCAGGAAGACCGAAGGCCCTCTCCACCCGACAGACACGGCATCTTGTTAGAAAAGTAAGGAAAAACCTATCTATTAGCGCTCCAGCACTAGCCGCAGACATCGATTAGTGGTTACAGCCCAGACAGTGAGGAACCGCCCAGTTTGCCCTTAAATATAAGGATGAGTCGGTAGAATTCTGGAAATCTATTTTATTCAGTGATGAAAGCAAGTTGCAGATATTCAGTTCTGAGTGGCACAAGTTCATTTGGAGAAAGAAGGGCAAGGCGATGAATAGAGAAAACATAGTTCCAACAGTGAAACATGGGGGAGGTCATATAATGGTTTGGGGCTGTACGAGTTCGGCTGGAGTGGGTCAACTCGCCATAATCGATGCAATTATGAACAGTGAAAGGTACGTTGATGTATTGCGCTGCAATTTAAAAAAAGGTGTTGAGAGATTGGGGATCAAAGATTGTTATTTGTATCAGCAAAACAATGATCCCAAACACACTGCCCATAAAACCAGACTTTGGTTGCTCTATAACGCCCGTAAACTGTTAGAAACTCCTCCTCAGTCTCCGGACCTTAACCCCATAGAGCGTTTGTGGACTCATTGAGGAAAAATATTACCTAAAAAAAAAATTTAAAAACTAAACAATATTTAACAGAGAATATCAAAAAGGCTTGGGCAGATATTGATCCTGAGTTCACTAAGAACCTCGCAGAGTCAATGCCGAGAAGACTTCAAGCGGTCATAAATGCAAAGGGACTCCAAACCAAATATTAGATCCATTTAAATATAATTTCCCATCAACTACCTAAGTGTACGAATACTTATTTTGCCTTGACATTTATTATACATTTATTCAATTATTCTCATTGTTAACGTTTTTTAACTGCTTGTATATATTTATTGTTCAACATAGAATATTTATGTAACTTATGAACTTTGTTGAAATAAAAATGAAAGAGTAAAATAAAAACAACTGAGTGTACGAATACTTTTTTTGGCGACGTATATATAGGAGAATACATATAAATAACTATATGTATATTCCTACGCGGTATCATAAACTCAAAATAAATTGTTTTTTTTTTTTAATCCCCCTCAATTTGGCCATTAGATAACGTTAAACCAATTTGGTTTACTGTCATGAGAAAATGACAACTAATTCATATCGTTATCATGGATGTGGAATTCCCAAGTGCCTATTTCTTTTTGTTTGATGTTTTTCTGATATTGACCAAAGTTTTCTCTCCATCAAAATTTGATGAGAGTACAATGGAGATCATTAAATGATGTTCTTTTGATCTCCATTGTACTCTCATCAACTGGTATGTTCCAATAATAAGTTCCAATAATGGTCTCAGCTTGATCAAATCTGCTTTTCAACTTCCGTGCATGCCAATGAAATGATGTGAAATGAAACTATATCGTACTCAAATTGGGTCGAACAAGGATGTAGAGCATCTCTTCAGACTGTCCCAGTATCTACAGAAAAATTCAATAATGATTTATTCAGCGATTTATGGAATCTAAATATTCACCATTAAATAGCAGTATATAATGGTATATAGCAATATCAGAAAAAAATAAAACAAAAAGAAATAGGCACTTGGGAATTCCACATCCATGATAACGATATGAATTAGTTGTCATTTTCTCATTGTTTTTAAATAAATTGTATTTCATGATTAATTGCTAATGTTATTATTCATATTATATCATTATTATTGAACAGTAAACTAAATTGGTTTAACGTTATCTAATGACCAAATTGAGTGGGATTCAAAAAAAAATTTATTTTGAGTTTATGATGCCGCTATTGATCAATTTAAATTATAAATATAGTTTCTCGTTATTTTTCGATGAAATCCGTAGTTTTTGCTCGAAATTTAATAAGATTGATGCTAAAGAATGAATAATTGGCTTGCTTTGCCGCCTTCTGGTGGTAAAACCATGCAGAATTAAAAAAAAAAAAAACATTCAGTCCATATCGATAGAAAATTTCCCGCTCTACAACTTTGTTTCCCTATCATTTTTGAAATAAATGCTTAGTTTTTGCTCAAAACCAAGGAGAATATTTTACTACATTTTTATATAATGTCAATTTTGGAGTTTTTCGGTAAAAATGGCCAACTTTGCAGTGCTATATCTCCAAATCTACTGGACCGATCAAAAAATTGAAATAGTATTAAAAAACAAAAAAATTGAGCTCTCGTGGATCTAATTATGTCGTGATTTTGAAATTCGGCGCCACTTTGAAGACATACCAGATTTCATGAAAATGTGTACACATGATAAGCGGTCTAGATCGAGGTATTAACAAGATAACTCCAAGTGCGACATTTTAAGATAAAAATACATAGAATAACGAATCATTTGCCGCCAGTTACATGTCTATACCTGTTTTCAATGCTGAGAAAACGATTGTTGAAGAATAGGCTATTTTTAGCCATTTTAAGGGCCGCAGGAGGGCGGAAATGGATCTACAGGGCTAAAACTGTGGTTTCCTATTTTTTGGGTACATACTTTCATGTCCTAAAATTTGGCGCTATTCCGAGAACCCGACTTTTTCGAAATTGTACAAAAGTAATGGAATTACCCATATAGATTATTTATATATTTTTTTTCAATATTTTATTTATTACATTGAAATGTGATAAAATTCCTTAATGTATAACTAAAAAAGTCCAAATCTATCGTACTAAGGGAGTACTGTAAAACTACTTAACTAAAGGTTGCCAGTCTGGTTCATTCTTGAAGAATGTGCTCAATAGACCATGATTCTTAAGAAATACGGTCGAGGGTAGAAGTAGGTTGGACTCTCTGTTACAGATCAATTTAGGAAAAAACTTATATATAACATAGGGTGAAGACTAGTCAAAATATTGAAACAACTTACCTTGAAAAGCACCCTCGGTTTAGGTAGCTGAAAAACAATTCATGTATTTATTATTTTCATTATATTAATTTTTTTTTTAATTACACTCCCGAAATGTCTCCTTATTGTTCCGAGCAGTTTCAAGACTATTTAACCTCTCTTTCTACCAAGGACAGTTCTCTCTGGTCGGCAACCAAAAAGATCCTCAAACACTATCCTGTCCATTCTCCCATAAAGAGAATCTGGGCCAGATCTGACGAGGAAAAGGCTAACCTCTTCGAATCTCATCTCCGAAACACCTTCACACCTCATCCAGATATGCTAGACCTCCCACAAGTTTCCTATGTCCTAAACCATTTAACAATCCCCTTACAACTTTCTCTTCCCCCCAAAGCATTGAGCACTGTAATGGCCACATCACATATTTCTATAATAATAATAAATTTATTTTCGTTAAACCAATACATGGTATTATCTTTGTGTATCGCCAGGCAAACATTTCTCCACAAATATCTCTTTAATAGACCAAAATTCGACTCAGAACCAATTGTGCACTTTTTTGATAATGTAGATCAACAATTTATTCTTTACTAAGGCTTAAAAATTAAGAAACATATATTTTAATTTATTGCTTACAAGATATATACAGGGTGTCCCAGATAAACGGGCCACAATCCAAATAATTCGGAAACGATTAGTGCTAGCAAAATTTTACAAAGAATAAACGTTGTACGTCTCAACAAATGGTATGCAGTGATGTGAAAAAAAAAATGAAAAATTCAATGTAATAGGGCTTAAATGGCCAACGGAAGGAAAAGGTTTTCTTTTAAGCCCATTAACAATTAACACAATTTGAAGTACTTAAAAAGTTGGGAAGAACCCCGCAAAAAAAATCGTTGTACCTGTAAAACTACCGGAGATATGTTGGTTCAAAATCTGAAAAGTGTTAAACCCAGTGTTTGACGTGTTAAACCTTTGAAAAGAGTGAGTATTGTAACTGAAGTTAAGAATGGTTCTTAATGTATTTTTTTCTTTACTTTCATATAAAAATACTCAGATTGTAATAATTATAATAATATAAGGGCATAATTTGAGCCATATTTTGAACATTTTCTGAAGATTTGGGCAGTATTTTAGGTAATATGGACTCTTGCAAATGTTGGTAAAGGCATTATGGGCAGAACTGACATACTTAATACAAAATCTTCCGAAAAGTGGTATCTTTGAAGGGTATAAAAGAAACAATAAACACTTTCAGAAATAAAATACCAATACTGTACGTATAAAGTAATTATTACAATGGAACAAGAGATGAAGAACTGAACTACGTTAAAAATACATATGCACATGCTTATATGTAGGTGATTATTGATTTACACTAAATTTTCAAAAATTGCTCCCCGATTTCTCAAACATGCATCCAATCTTCAGTTGACCGATTCGACACTCTTGGCAATACTCTCTTCCCGTATTGCTAAACATTCTTGGACAATGTTCTCTCTAAGTTGTTCAGGAGACATTGGCTGTCTGAAATACACTCTATTCTTTAAGTTACCTCAAAGG
This sequence comes from Aradus depressus, assembly GCA_963662175.1. Classification (NCBI taxonomy): domain Eukaryota; kingdom Metazoa; phylum Arthropoda; class Insecta; order Hemiptera; family Aradidae; genus Aradus; species Aradus depressus. Next base: position 63,270,319 of record OY759214.1, on the reverse strand, counting down.
AAAAAATCAAGAGGGTTAAATTCCGGTGACCTAGAAGGCCACGAAACAGGTCCCCCTCGCCCAATCCATCGATTTTGAAACATGGCATTCAATTCTCGTTTGGCCACCCGCGAAAAATGGGCTGGACACCCATCATGCTGAAACCACATAGACTTGCGAACATTAAGGGGGACATCTTCCAGTAGAAGTGGTAACTCATGAAAGTTGCATATATTAGTCCCGTTAGACTTCTTGGGAAGAAATATGAGCCTATAATTCTGGTTCCAAGAATGCCTCACCAAACATTAACTACCAATCGGTGTTGACGGTCTACATTTAGGGTTATACTGTGCCCAGTAATGAGAATTGTGACGATTTAAAGTACCGTCACTGCAAAACATGGCTTCGTCAGTGAATAGAACATTCTTGAAAAAATCACCTGGTTGTTGAATTTTATTTAGTCCCTGCGATTCTGAAGGTCTTGTGACATCAAATATTGATGTAAAGAAATGTGAAATGGGTGGTATTTATGTTCTTTCAGAAACCTATGTATAACACTTCTAGAAAAGCCAGTACGCCTTGCTAAATTTCTAATGCTGATGTGCGGGTCATGCTGCACGATATTTAAAATTAATTCCCGAGCACCTTGTCTTTTAGGAAATCGTTCGGCGTAAACCTGAGAAGATGCATTAAACTTGGTATGACACTCCCCTATAATAAGGGTTATATCTACTATCTCACTAGCGCTCAACATTTTTTGCAATATTCAATGAACAATTCTTATCTTATACTGACCAAGAACTAAACAAATAAAGTAATATAGGTCATAAAAAAAAAATCATAATATAGATTTGTAAACATTGTGCTCTGAAGTCTTTATTTATTGGTTAGACAGTCTTTATAATAATAATAATGCCTTTACCAACATTTGCAAGAGTCCATATTACCTAAAATACTGCCCAAATCTTCAGAAAATGTTCAAAATATGGCTCAAATTATGCCCTTATATTATTATAATTATTACAATCTGAGTATTTTTATATGAAAGTAAAGAAAAAAATACATTAAGAACCATTCTTAACTTCAGTTACAATACTCACTCTTTTCAAAGGTTTAACACGTCAAACACTGGGTTTAACACTTTTCAGATTTTGAACCAACATATCTCCGGTAGTTTTACAGGTACAACGATATTTTTTGCGGGGTTCTTCCCAACTTTTTAAGTACTTTTAAATTGTGTTAATTGTTAATGGGCTTAAAAGAAAACCCTTTCCTTCCGTTGGCCATTTAAGCCCTATTACATTGAATTTTTCATTTTTTTTTCACATCACTGCATACCATTCGTTAAGACGTACAACTTTTATTCTTTGTAAAATTTTGCTAGCACTAATTGTTTCCGAATTATTTGGATTGTGGCCCGTTTATCTGGGACACCCTGTATATATATTTTGTTCAGTTTTTATTTTTGTGTTTTGTTTACTACAATTTTACTATTGTCCCTTACCTTGTTTTTGTTTCCTAGTTGCTTGGACTATTTATAGTAAAGAGCATGTCCATATTTATTATTTTAACAACAACTTTAACAACGTGCACAGTCGGAAGATAAAAGCTAACCGACCGGACGTGCTAAGCGGTAAGCGGGTACAAGAAACAATAATTCATTCCAGTTAAAGCGGGTAGAAGCAGTTTGAGCCGGTTAAAGCAGGTAGGCAGGTGCACTATGACCGCCCCAATAAGTTTTCTCTGATTTTTTTCCCCCGCTCGCCCGCCGCGATAAAGCGGGAAGCGGTGCACTATGGACGTACCCTATCGCACGACTCAGGATAGGACACAGCCGCCTAACTCACGGGTACCTGATCAACAGAGAGGATCCCCCACCTGCAACGTGCAAATAACAGTCCGCCACATCTTTGAAGACTGTCTTAGATACCAGGGACTCCTGGAAATTCATGACGTTCTTGGGAATGTCTCCGAAGCACTAGGGGATGATACCAATACCATAAACAAAGTAATTAATTTTATTAAAGACGCTGAACTTACTTCTAAAATATAAGTAGTAAAAAAATAAATGAATAAATAAATAATAATAAATAAATAAAAAATATATATAAACAAAAAAATAAAAAAATAAAATAAATAAAATAAAAATAAATTTAAAAAAATAGATTTACAAAAAAAAGAAACAAATTTATTTTTAAAAAAATGATTATACGTATAAAACGACATTTATGTATCTACTACTGATCATATACAACAATGTACACTTTTAGTTAGTAAAAACATTATTCTACGTAGGTATAGAAATATTAAGTTAAGAAATATCTTAAATAATAATCTAATGGCTAGTACTACATATTAATTGTACTGCTAAGTCTAAATTGATTAACTTAAATAGATAACAAACACAAGTCACTAATAAAACTAACAACGAGAGGTAACCTCAACAATCATGTAAAAGTTGGTTCCTGAGCCGATATATGCGTCCCCAATGAACGCCCTCATTCCCTAATTCTTCTTCTTCTTCTTCCATAATTGTCTATCGGTTTTTACCGATTGTTGATATGCAAAAATAAAAAAATTAAAACTTTAGGAAAAACCTTATATCTAATGAGTAGCGTAGAGTGGAAGGAGCAGAGGGGGCGCCCGCCCCGTGCGACTCTTCGTTAGGGGCGGCAAATTTTGAAAAAAAAAAAATTAAGTAAAACATCGATAATATAGGTAATAGGTATATATAATAGAATGGATACAGACTGATTGTCAAACCGTCACACTTATTTTTCGTTTTAATCTGACTGATATATAATTTCGTGATCCTAATCAACAATGAATATTATTTATTTTAATTTTTTCGTTGATAGGAGGAATTCCCTATTTCTAGGTGAGTCTGATCATCTCGTTCTTTCTAGAGCCTAGGTACGTCTTTTTATAAATAAGGCAGTATTGCCATATATACGGATTTACATATTTACACTATGAAGACACACTGATTTTTAATGATTGTCGTTCTCGAGTTAAATCATGTTTTATAATTATAAATTTTCAGAGAATGTGGGGAAATGTTTTAATAGTCTACACAAAAAGTGTCACAAAATATAAATCGTAATGTTGTAGCTCTTTGAATTGAAGCATTAAAAAAATCTCATCCTGGTGTATCGGGTGCAACTACACAAAACAAGCTCATTGACCTATGGCGAATTAAATCAATAATTTTAAATGTTCCCCGGGTCAAAAAATAAAGCTTGATTTTGTCTTATTCTAACAAGCCAAAAAAAGTCATATATGACTTGTTTTTGGCTTGCTATATTAACAAAATCATTGATTAATATTAGACTTCAAAACATGTTTTTACAATTAAAGTTTGTTTTCTCGTTTCTAAGAATTTTTAATTTTGTAAAAAAAATTTTTTTAATGAAAATTCTCTTTACAGTTTAATATTTTCTTCACTCTAGAAAATTGTATCTTTATAATAATCATTTTTTCTCTTAGTGTAGGGGGGAAGGGGTGGCAAATTTAGCATTTGCCCCGGGCGGTAGAAAGCTAGGCTACCCCACTATATCTAATGAAAGTCAGTCAAAACATCTTAACACACAACTTCTTACCTCGGCTTTTAACCTCTCCGCCTCTTGTTCTGCTATTGTCTGAAAAACAAACGACATAAGTTTTTATTTTACTTCCCCAGCTTCACGAGGTATAGGGGAAGTTATATAATCGGTCGAAAATTGGGGGAATTGCATGTTTTCTGACCTCTAGATTCCAAATATGCAAAAAAAAATTATTGTCTGTCTGTGTATCCGTGCATTTGTGAACACTATAACACTCGATAAAATGAATAAAATTAACACAAAAATTTATACGTGAACCAAAAACCCTCTAACGACGACACCTATTGTTTTTTCAGTCAAATCGACCAAAGAGAAGGGGGGAATTAGGGAGAAGCTTAACATAAAAACTGTAATAACAGCTGATAGAATGAATGTACCGACACCAAATTTTATATTTGTGACCAGAATCCGATAAGCAGGACATCAATTTTATGCGGAATCGGCGGAAGGGGGCTCAATTCAAAAACCCCAATGACTGCCGATCTAATGAATGTATCACATGCAATGTCATATTTAAACTCAAAAAACAATGACGACGTAAGCTGTCAAATTTCAGCGATATCTGCTGAAGGGGGGCTCAATTCGGAAACCTCAATAACTGCCGATGTAATGAATGTATCACATGCAATGTCATATTTAAACTCAAAAAACAATGACGACGTAAGCTGTCAAATTTCAGCGATATCTGCTGAAGGGGGGCTCAATTCAAAAACCTCAATAACTGCCGATGTAATGAAAGTATCACATGCAATTTCATATTTAAACTCAAAAAACAATGACGACGTAAGCTGTCAAATTTCAGCGATATCTGCTGAAGGGGGGCTCAATTCAAAAACCTCAATAACTGCCGATGTAATGAATGTATCACATGCAATGTCATATTTAAACTCAAAAAACAATGAGGACGTAAGCTGTCAAATTTCAGCGATATCTGCTGAAGGGGGGCTCAATTCAAAAACCTCAATAACTGCCGATGTAATGAATGTATCACATGCAATGTCATATTTAAACTCAAAAAACAATGACGACGTAAGCTGTCAAATTTCAGCGATATCTGCTGAAGGGGGGCTCAATTCAAAAACCTCAATAACTGCCGATGTAATGAATGTATCACATGCAATGTCATATTTAAACTCAAAAAACAATGACGACGTAAGCTGTCAAATTTCAGCGATATCGGCTGAAGGGTGGCTCAATTCAAAAACCCTATTAACTGCCGATGTAATGAATGTATCACATGCAATTTCATATTTAAACTCAAAAAACAATGAGGACGTAAGCTGTCAAATATCAGCGATATCTGCTGAAGGGTGGCTCAATTCAAAAACCTCAATAACTGCCGATGTAATGAATGTATCACATGCAATGTCATATTTAAACTCAAAAAACAATGACGACGTAAGCTGTCAAATTTCAGCGATATCTGCTGAAGGGGGGCTCAATTCAAAAACCTCAATAACTGCCGATGTAATGAATGTATCACATGCAATGTCATATTTAAACTCAAAAAACAATGACGACGTAAGCTGTCAAATTTTAGCGATATCTGCTGAAGGGGGGCTCAATTCAAAAACCTCAATAACTGCCGATGTAATGAATGTATCACATGCAATGTCATATTTAAACTCAAAACACAATGACGACGTAAGCTGTCAAATTTCAGCGATATCTGCTGAAGGGGGGCTCAATTCAAAAACCTCAATAACTGCCGATGTAATGAAAGTATCACTTGCAATGTCATATTTAAACTCAAAAAACAATGACGACGTAAGCTGTCAAATTTCAGCGATATCTGCTGAAGGGGGGCTCAATTCAAAAACCTCAATAACTGCCGATGTAATGAAGGTATCACATGCAATGTCATATTTAAACTCAAAAAACAATGACGACGTAAGCTGTCAAATTTCAGCGATATCTGCTGAAGGGGGGCTCAATTCAAAAACCTCAATAACTGCCGATGTAATGAATGTATCACATGCAATGTCATATTTAAACTCAAAAAACAATGACGACGTAAGCTGTCAAATTTCAGCGATATCTGCTGAAGGGGGGCTCAATTCAAAAACCTCAATAACTGCCGATGTAATGAATGTATCACATGCAATGTCATATTAAAACTCAAAAAACAATGACGACGTAAGCTGTCAAATTTCAGCGATATCTGCTGAAGGGGGGCTCAATTCAAAAACCTCAATAACTGCCGATGTAATGAAAGTATCACATGCAATGTCATATTTAAACTCAAAAAACAATGACGACGTAAGCTGTCAAATTTCAGCGATATCTGCTGAAGGGGGGCTCAATTCAAAAACCTCAATAACTGCCGATGTAATGAATGTATCACATGCAATGTCATATTTAAACTCAAAAAACAATGACGACGTAAGCTGTCAAATTTCAGCGATATCTGCTGAAGGGGGGCTCAATTCAAAAACCTCAATAACTGCCGATGTAATGAATGTATCACATGCAATGTCATATTTAAACTCAAAAAACAATGACGACGTAAGCTGTCAAATTTCAGCGATATCTGCTGAAACGGGGGCTCAATTCAAAAACCTCAATAACTGCCGATGTAATGAATGTATCACATGCAATGTCATATTTAAACTCAAAAAACAATGACGACGTAAGCTGTCAAATTTCAGCGATATCTGCTGAAGGGTGGCTCAATTCAAAAACCTCAATAACTGCCGATGTAATGAATGTATCACATGCAATGTCATATTTAAACTCAAAAAACAATGACGACGTAAGCTGTCAAATTTCAGCGATATCTGCTGAAGGGGGGCTCAATTCAAAAACCTCAATAACTGCCGATGTAATGAAAGTATCACATGCAATGTCATATTTAAACTCAAAAAACAATGACGACGTAAGCTGTCAAATTTCAGCGATATCTGCTGAAGGGGGGCTCAATTCAAAAACCTCAATAACTGCCGATGTAATGAAAGTATCACATGCAATGTCATATTTAAACTCAAAAAACAATGACGACGTAAGCTGTCAAATTTCAGCGATATCTGCTGAAGGGGGGCTCAATTCAAAAACCTCAATAACTGCCGATGTAATGAATGTATCACATGCAATGTCATATTTAAACTCAAAAAACAATGACGACGTAAGCTGTCAAATTTCAGCGATATCTGCTGAAGGGGGGCTCAATTCAAAAACCTCAATAACTGCCGATGTAATGAATGTATCACATGCAATGTCATATTTAAACTCAAAAAACAATGACGACGTAAGCTGTCAAATTTCAGCGATATCTGCTGAAGGGGGGCTCAATTCAAAAACCTCAATAACTGCCGATGTAATGAATGTATCACATGCAATGTCATATTTAAACTCAAAAAACAATGACGACGTAAGCTGTCAAATTTCAGCGATATCTGCTGAAGGGTGGCTCAATTCAAAAACCTCAATAACTGCCGATGTAATGAATGTATCACATGCAATGTCATATTTAAACTCAAAAAACAATGACGACGTAAGCTGTCAAATTTCAGCGATATCTGTTGAAGGGGGGCTCAATTCAAAAACCTCAATAACTGCCGATGTAATGAATGTATCACATGCAATGTCATATTTAAACTCAAAAAACAATGACGACGTAAGCTGTCAAATTTCAGCGATATCTGCTGAAGGGGGGCTCAATTCAAAAACCTCAATAACTGCCGATGTAATGAATGTATCACATGCAATGTCATATTTAAACTCAAAAAACAATGACGACGTAAGCTGTCAAATTTCAGCGATATCTGCTGAAGGGGGGCTCAATTCAAAAACCTCAATAACTGCCGATGTAATGAATGTATCACATGCAATGTCATATTTAAACTCAAAAAACAATGACGACGTAAGCTGTCAAATTTCAGCGATATCTGCTGAAGGGGGGCTCAATTCAAAAACCTCAATAACTGCCGATGTAATGAATGTATCACATGCAATGTCATATTTAAACTCAAAAAACAATGACGACGTAAGCTGTCAAATTTCAGCGATATCTGCTGAAGGGTGGCTCAATTCAAAAACCTCAATAACTGCCGATGTAATGAATTTATCGGCACAAAATTTAGTACGATAATTTAAGAGCCCCTATGTAAGTCAACTGTGGAATATTAGCGCAATCGGTCGACTGGTTTTGGAGGGGGAGCGAAAAGTTAATTGATTAATTCGTTCTGGAGAAGTACATTGCTGGTGATTCACCGACTAGATTTGTTTGTTTTATCCATTTTTTTTTTTTCCCCCCAGCTATACGAAGGATATATACGGCAAGTTATGTAATCCAAGTTGAGTTTTTACGGATATTTTATGTTTTCCGACAGCACGAATTAATCAATTACGTTTTCGCTCTCCCTCCAATGCCAAAGTTTGGGCTAAAACTCAATATTTGACCTACTTACACACATGCTTCTGAATCCTTATATCAAATTGTGTGTCGATACATTCAATACATCGGTAGTTATTAGGGGATTTGAGGCAGTCTTCTCTGGACTCTCACTTTCCTTCAACCGATTCCGCGGAATATTGATTGGCCTAATTCAATGGGATTTTGAGTTTAAATATAATATTATAAGTCGATACATTCATAACATCGGAAGCTAATGGGAGTTTTGAGTTAAGCCCAACCTGTGATCACCCCCTCTGGATGATACCACTGAAAATCGATAGATTAAATAATCATCATCATAATTTAGGTTATAACCTATCAAGGCCTCCTCCAAGATGGTTCTGACCTGGAGAGCTGTCTTTCACCCTACTGTTAACTCTCCTCTTCCACTAGGGCGCCGGTAGCTCAGTGGTATGCGTGCTTGCTTACTGAGCTAAAGATCGCGGGTTCGAATCCCGGCCAAGGCACTTAATTTATTTTATCTCTGACGTAAAATTAACTTAAGCACGCGGTTCTTCGGATGGGACGTTAAGCGATGGTCCCGAGTCTGTACGATGTCAGGTACTCGTTAAAGTCCCCTACCCAAAGTGAATAAAAATTTAGGGTTCCTATGCAGAATTTAGGACTCCCATACTAGAGTCAGGCTCATGTCCACCAGAGTGAGGAAAGAGCACGATATGATCTTGTATTTGAAGCCCGGGCATGAGTCATAATAACTAACTATTATTGCTAGTTTTTATGAAAAATGAATGAAACAATAAAATATATGTTAGTTAGTTATTGTTACTCATGTCTGGGCTTTAGCTATGAGTTCATATCTCCTACTACCAGAGCGCTCTTTTGTCGCCCTGGTGAACATGAGCCAGACTCGACTTTGGGAGTCCTACATTTTGCCTACCTAGGTTTATTCATGTAGAGTAGGGGGTCTTTAACGAGTATCTGACATCGCACAAGCCCGGGACCATCGCTTAACGTTCCATCCAAAGCACGGTGTGCTCAATGTCTATTCACTTCCCAGATAAAAAAAACATAGGGGCGTTGGCCGAGTTTCGAACCCGCGATCTTGAGTGAGATGCGCCCTCAGAATATATGTGATATGGCCATTACAGGACTTTCTTATACCAACTCTCTCTCTCCTCCTCCTCATACTGACATTACTGGGTATAAGAAAGTCTCTGAAAATTACATTGTACAATGAAACAAAAAAATACCGCTGATGCTAACTCATTGCTTTCATATACTCAGTACGGACAATATGAAATGATTTTGAGAAGAGAGAGGGGGGAGAGTGTTCTGTAAGCGTGGTTGGTATAAGAAAGTCCTGTAATGGCCACATCACATATTTAATAACAAATATTTTTAGTAAGAATACATTTTTCGATAGGATTAAACGTTTTCGGGTAAATCAAGGAAACGTCAAAAAATATGTGTTTCAAAACTACATTTCAAGATGGTTATAAAGCTGAGGAGCTTAAATGTATTAAGCTTCATATAACAAGAAATAAAATAGAAATCGCTCCTTTAGTACTTGAGATATTGCCAATTCTAGGAATGACGTCGGTGCTATCCTTCTCCCCCCCCCCCCCCCCCCCCCCCCTACCCCCAGGGGTATACCACAGTCATTCCATCCCTTCATTGAAATTCCAACGTTCTGTAGGTTATTGTTAACACACGCCCTCCGAACAGATGGAGCAATAACCCAAGTTTCAGGCCACAGAAAGTAAAAAGTAACAGGGAATCTATTACACTTTCTGGCTCCGGCCATTGGGCATTTCATGTTGTAACTGAAAGTAACACACCAGTGCTTTTGCATCTTCCCATTGTAGTCTTCTCGATCCATCATATCCATCCTAAAACACAAACAAAATGACAATGTTATATAAGTACAAAGTATACATCGAACTGCTCCAACAAGGAGTGGAGGATCTCCTATCTATGGTCACCGAAATCTTTGGAGCGAGTCTGGCCTTGGGAATCATCCTTCACGGCATGAACTAATGTCATCGTGGCCTACATAACTAAGATTGGTTTAACATTAGGATGCCCAACAATCTCAACCAAAATCGTACTCTTCCATAAGTCTTACATCGTTAAATCTACTTAAATCTATGGAAAGGATGTTTGACAGACACATTAGAAGCACAGCGAGTCAGACTGCCTCTACACAGCAGCCAATTGGCAGCAGGTCACCGACTTGCCCAAGTGATCATGCTAATCTTAACCAAGACAGACAGAAGTGTGAATGTTTCTTCCATCGGCCCCAAGGGCTATGAAAGGATGAGACTCCGGAGCTGTATATAACTTGCTGTATATATATGTAAGTTATAGTAGGTACCTATTTTTGCCACCCTAATCATAATCCCGGCTTTATCTTTGCCTTACTGTCTCCTTTCTTATCCTTCCTCAAAGTACCGCTATCTTACTTCATTATCGCCTATTATTCTTCCCTTCTCACAACCAACTCCATTCTTATACTATTCCTAAAGACCACTGTTGTCTTCTTATCTTTCTTCTGTAGCCCTGCCTCCTGCAGTCCTCAGTCCATCCCTGGCTCCGGTGTGAGTATCTCCTCTTCTCCATACTTAGCGTATATAAGTTCTTGTGAGTCTTGTGAAATAAAGTTTTTTTAAAAACCCACACCGTTGGTTCATAACCATAATTTGTATACAAGGGTCTTTTATAGATGGCCCGGCTGAATTTCTCTTTAACAGATAACGTTATCGAAAAAATAAAGAATACGTATTTAATATTTTTTAGTCTAATTTTAAATTTTTAGCTGTTTTTTGAAAAAATTTTATACTGGGAACTTCAGATACTGCACAATTTTAACATACTAGCTGGGCTGCTCAGAGTCGTCCTGCACATACTAGCTGTTTTGCCGAGTTATTCGGCACATACTATCTAGGGGGCCCATCGTTGGTGGGTACCTACATACTAGCCGTGTTGCCCAATGTTGTTTGGCACAAAGTACCCGTGGTATCCAACGTTGTTCGACCCTTAACAGCTGTGGTGCTCAGTTTTCAACGATCTTCGATATGTATACTCCGTTTTTTCCCCCCCTATGTATATCTAGGAAGGTATATTTTCTACACAAGCCGTGTATAAAAGTGTAACATAGTTAGTTCCATTCAACGTCATATTCTTTTATTGATTATTAATTAACTTTTTTTTAAGCTTTAACGGAGCGTGCGCCTTGCTATAAAACAATATCACCCTGTCAAAAGTAGGGAGAGGATCTCAGGGTCAAAAAGTAACCGAGGGACTTGGACCGGCATTCGGCGGAGGAATGTGCGCCTATCAGCTAATTTACAGTGTCTGCTCTGCTCACGCCAGAAGCCGACGAATCGGCTGAACATCAGGTAGTCTGTATTTGTCGACAGCTGCTGCAGGTCCAGTCCCAGTTATGATTTTGTTCTGTGAATCCACTCATAGCGGGCATTCGATGGCTCAGAGCAATGAAAGAGTAGTAGTAGTAAGCGATATGACCTCATAGTTCGAGCACGGGTATGAGTCACAAAGCAAAATATAGGTCTCCCATAGAAGGGTCGGGCTCAAGTCCACCATAGCGATGAAAGAGTAGTTGTAATAAGCGATATGCCCTCATAGTTCGAGCACGGGTATGAGTCACAAAACAAAATATAGGTCTCCCATAGAAGGGTTGGGCTCAAGTCCACCATAGCGATGAAAGAGTAGTTGTAATAAGCGATATGCCCTCATAGTTCGAGCACGGGTATGAGTCACAAAGCAAAATATAGGTCTCCCACAGAAGGGTCGGGCTCAAGTCCACCAGAACGATGAAAGAGTAGTAGTAATAAGCGATATGCCCTCATAGTTCGAGCACGGGTATGAGTCACAAAACAAAATATAGGTCTCCCACAGAAGGGTTGGGCTCAAGTCCACCAGAGCTATGAAAGAGTAGTAGTAATAAGCGATATGACCTCATAGTTCGAGCACGGGTATGAGTCACAAAACTAAATATAGGTCTCCCACAGAAAGGTCGGGCTCAAGTCCACCAGAGCGATGAAAGAGTAGTAGTAATAAGCGATATGACCTCATAGTTCGAGCACGGGTATGACTCACAAAACAAAATATAGGTCTCCCACAGAAGGGTCGGCCTCATGTCCACCAGAGCTATGAAAGAGTAGTAGTAATAAGTGTCCACCAGAGCGATGAAAGAGTAGTAGTAATAAGTGTCCACCAGAGCGATGAAAGAGTAGTAGTAATAAGCAATACGCCCTCATAGTTCGAGCACGGGTATGACTCACAAAACAAAATATAGGTCTCCCACAGAAGGGTCGGGCTCAAGTCCACCAGAACGATGAAAGAGTAGTAGTAATAAGCGATACGCCCTCATAGTTCGAGCACGGGTATGAGTCACAAAGCAAAATATAGGTCTCCCATAGAAGGGTCGGGCTCAAGTCCACCATAGCGATGAAAGAGTAGTTGTAATAAGCGATATGCCCTCATAGTTCGAGCACGGGTATGAGTCACAAAACAAAATATAGGTCTCCCACAGAAGGGTTGGGCTCAAGTCCACCAGAGCTATGAAAGAGTAGTAGTAATAAGCGATATGACCTCATAGTTCGAGCACGGGTATGAGTCACAAAACTAAATATAGGTCTCCCACAGAAAGGTCGGGCTCAAGTCCACCAGAGCGATGAAAGAGTAGTAGTAATAAGCGATATGACCTCATAGTTCGAGCACGGGTATGACTCACAAAACAAAATATAGGTCTCCCACAGAAGGGTCGGCCTCATGTCCACCAGAGCTATGAAAGAGTAGTAGTAATAAGTGTCCACCAGAGCGATGAAAGAGTAGTAGTAATAAGCAATACGCCCTCATAGTTCGAGCACGGGTATGACTCACAAAACAAAATATAGGTCTCCCACAGAAGGGTCGGGCTCAAGTCCACCAGAACGATGAAAGAGTAGTAGTAATAAGCGATACGCCCTCATAGTTCGAGCACGGGTATGAGTCACAAAACAAAATATAGGTCTCCCACAGAAGGGTCGGGCTCAAGTCCACCAGAGCGATGAAAGAGTAGTAGTAATAAGCAATACGCCCTCATAGTTCGAGCACGGGTATGACTCACGAAACAAAATATAGGTCTCCCACAGATGGGTCGGCCTCATGTCCACCAGAGCTATGAAATAGTAGTAGTAATAAGTGTCCACCAGAGCTATGAAAGAGTAGTAGTAATAAGCGATATGACCTCATAGTTCGCGCACGGGTATGAGTCACAAAACTAAATATAGGTCTCCCACAGAAGGGTCGGGCTCAAGTCCACCAGAGCTATGAAAGAGTAGTAGTAATAAGTGTCCACCAGAGCTATGAAAGAGTAGTAGTATTAAGCGATATGACCTCATAGTTCGAGCACGGGTATGACTCACAAAACAAAATATAGGTCTCCCACAGAAGGGTCGGCCTCATGTCCACCAGAGCTATGAAAGAGTAGTAGTATTAAGCGATATGACCTCATAGTTCGAGCACGGGTATGACTCACAAAACAAAATATCGGTCTACCACAGATGGGTCGGCCTCATGTCCACCAGAGCTATGAAATAGTAGTAGTAATAAGTGTCCACCAGAGCTATGAAAGAGTAGTAGTAATAAGCGATATGACCTCATAGTTCGCGCACGGGTATGAGTCACAAAACTAAATATAGGTCTCCCACAGAAGGGTCGGGCTCAAGTCCACCAGAGCTATGAAAGAGTAGTAGTAATAAGTGTCCACCAGAGCTATGAAAGAGTAGTAGTATTAAGCGATATGACCTCATAGTTCGAGCACGGGTATGACTCACAAAACAAAATATAGGTCTCCCACAGAAGGGTCGGGCTCAAGTCCACCAGAGCTATGAAAGAGTAGTAGTAATAAGCGATATGACCTCATAGTTCGAGCACGGGTATGAGTCACAAAACAAAATATAGGTCTCCCACAGAAGGGTCGGGCTCAAGTCCACCAGAGCTATGAAAGAGTAGTAGTATTAAGCGATATGACCTCATAGTTCGAGCACGGGTATGACTCACAAAACAAAATATAGGTCTCCCACAGAAGGGTCGGGCTCAAGTTCACCAGAGCTATGAAAGAGTAGTAGTATTAAGCGATATGACCTCATAGTTCGAGCACGGGTATGACTCACAAAACAAAATATAGGTCTCCCACAGAAGGGTCGGCCTCATGTCCACCAGATCTATGAAAGAGTAGTAGTAATAAGGGAAATGACCTCATAGTTCGAGCACGGGTATGAGTCACAAAACAAAATATAGGTCTCCCACAGAAGGGTCGGGCTCAAGTCCACCAGAGCGATGAAAGAGTAGTAGTAATAAGCGATATGACCTCATAGTTCGCGCACGGGTATGAGTCACAAAACTAAATATAGGTCTCCCACAGAAGGGTCGGGCTCAAGTCCACCAGAGCTATGAAAGAGTAGTAGTAATAAGTGTCCACCAGAGCTATGAAAGAGTAGTAGTATTAAGCGATATGACCTCATAGTTCGAGCACGGGTATGACTCACAAAACAAAATATAGGTCTCCCACAGAAGGGTCGGCCTCATGTCCACCAGAGCTATGAAAGAGTAGTAGTAATAAGGGAAATGACCTCATAGTTCGAGCACGGGTATGAGTCACAAAACAAAATATAGGTCTCCCACAGAAGGGTCGGGCTCAAGTCCACCAGAGCTATGAAAGAGTAGTAGTAATAAGTGTCCACCAGAGCTATGAAAGAGTAGTAGTAATAAGGGAAATGACCTCATAGTTCGAGCACGGGTATGAGTCACAAAACAAAATATAGGTCTCCCACAGAAGGGTCGGGCTCAAGTCCAACAGAGCGATGAAAGAGTAGTAGTAATAAGCGATATGACCTCATAGTTCGCGCACGGGTATGACTCACAAAACAAAATATAGGTCTCCCACAGAAGGGTCGGCCTCATGTCCACCAGAGCTATGAAAGAGTAGTAGTAATAAGGGAAATGACCTCATAGTTCGAGCACGGGTATGAGTCACAAAACAAAATATAGGTCTCCCACAGAAGGGTCGGGCTCAAGTCCACCAGAGCGATGAAAGAGTAGTAGTAATAACCGATATGCCCTCATAGTTCGAGCACTGGTATGAGTCACAAAACAAAATAAAACAACAAATAAAATTTTGAAACATATTAATTACATGTTCGAATAAGTAATAAATTTATTAATTTTTAAATGATTCTCTAAAATATTGGAGTAGTTAGGAAAAATTTGAAGAGGTTATTGTTCAAAGGAATCTTTTATTTTTTCCAATTTAATTTTAATTATAGTGTATTTTTTCTCGATTCATGCCAATATTTTTACTCATAACAATGATAATTTATTTTTCATAACTTAAGTAACGATTCTTTTTAGCCTCTACTGAGACAGTGTAACTGTAAGTCGTGTTATTACTCAAGGCTAGTAATAATACGACTTATTTTACAGAATGTTATCGAAGTAAAACTTACGTCAGACGGACTTTGATGAGAAACTTGAAGAAAGAAGGCCAGCAGGAGCAGCCGAAGAAGGATATGTGCAGGAGACATGGCGTAGTAAGAAAATGAACACGATATTTGACAATCAATATATACTCTGATTGGGAAAAACCACGTCAGAACTTGTGAATGTAACACATCAGTAATAATCACATCAGCCACGTCAGTCAAATACTAAGGTCCTCGAGCCAGAAACCCCGGGCAAGATGCAATAAGGGCCGCCTTTAGGGCGGAGCGACCACACTAGGGCACCACGCTCAGAGAGGAACCCAAAGTTGGAAGCTCATAAGATGCCTTCGAAACCCGGCCGAGCCCCTTCGGAGGCATATCTTCCTTTAGATGAAACGTTAAGCGATGGTCCCGAGCCTGTACGAATTCAGGTACTCGTTATTGACTACCTTGAGTGAATAATCCTAGGTAGGCAACATTTAGGACTCCCACAGCAGAGTCGGCCTCATGTCCACCAGAGCAACGAAAGAGCGCTTTGGTGGTAGGTGTATGACCTCATAGTTGAAGGCTGGGCATGAGTCACAATTACTAACGAACAAATATTAGATGCCCAACCCAAATTTCAAAACATGTAAACCACATGTTAAAATAATTTATAAATTTAGCTTTAAACGATTCTCTGAAATACTGAATTAGAATAACTCAAAAATGTCTCTTTAATCAACTAACAAACTACGTCTATTCATTTTAAATATAATGTATTTTTTTCTCAATTGATGCCAATATAATAAATGTTTTACCCATAGCATACACTATATTCTTTGTGGTTTTCGGGTGCAACTTGCTTGTGTGCAACATCACCCGTCCGTCTTTGTAGAGGGAACTCGGGATCTGAGTAGTGCTTAAGTAAGGCTATGACGGGCTGGGCGCGACCACCGCCGACCAAAGTGTGGGAATCGGTGGTCGCCCCAGTCCGTCACATCGTTTTTTTCTGCTCTCGCCAGGAGCCGACAAAACGGCTGAACACTGGGTAGCCGGTCTCCGTCACCAGCTGCCGCAGATCAAGTCCCAGGTATGATTCAACTCCGGCGGGCAATCGAGGGCTTTTAGTTACCAGTTAAAATCTTCATGATTTGATAATATCTAAGACATCGAGTGGTCTATACCCAGGTCGAGTCGAGGCGTACCCGGACATCCGGAAAGTATGCGTGTTTTACCAACAACAATAATTTTTTTTTTTCATAACTTATTTAACCCATGATACTTAGAATTTTCTGCAGAGATATTGTGAAACACTTAATAAAAAATAAAGAAAAACGCATTTTTAAAAAGTATTGTTTATTTTACAAAATACATATAAAGTACTCCCTCTAAGTTTTTCTTTATTTTTTATTTAACCGATTCTTCAAGCTAGTAATAACTCGCCTTACATTACAGAATGTCATAAAAGAGGCGTAGTAAAAAAATTAACACAATATTTTATAGATTTTATACTCTGGTTGGGGGAAACTACGTCACAAACGTGTGCATGTACCACATCAGTATGATCACTTCGGCCACGTCAGTCAAATAAGAGGGTCTGCGACCTCGGAATCTAGGGCGCCGCGCTGAGGGAGGCACAGCGATGAGAGATTTTTTGGCGCGGGGGGCGCTTGTTTGCAAAGGTGTGTCTTCAACCTCACTTGCTTTTTTATTGTGAAAACACAGGACTTTCCGAGATATGCCCCCACCTCGACACTCGACCCTGGAGTCTGCACCCCCTTCCCTCACCAGCTTCTCCAGTGTTTTGATTTGGCCTTTCATTCATTGTCCAATACGACGAACCCTTAACTTGTGAAACACTTAATAAAAAATAAAGAAGATTGGAATTGAAATATTAATGGGATGCCAGATCGCCTATTTAATAGAACGATACTTAAATTACTGATTTTAATATATAAATTGGATTTCTATAAACCAAAGGCAATCACTATTGACTAGGTTTGAGCTTGGGAAACAAACTACTAAGATCTAGAAACTCATAATAAAAAGAATATATTTACACAAAATAACTTAAAAATAAAATGCATACAATCAATAATTGATTACTTTATACACTTGGTCAACACGAGGTTTAATTATTAAACCTCATGTTGACCGCGTATATAAAGTTGTATGGATGGGTTTCACGACTCTTCCTAGTTCTTCTCTTCTTTTGTTGCTTCTTCTCCTGCTCTTCTTAAATCTTCTTTACACTTTACCAGTGTACAGGACATAAAAGTTTGGGAATCATATAAGGGGACGAACATCAGCAACACTCATAACTTCAACATCCCTTCCACAACGTGGGACCCCTGGGGAGGGACAAAGACACGCCAAACATCTAACACACGCTAACATCAGGACCTTTCTGTAGATAGCGTTCCCCAGCATCTCACCAATATGGCTGACCCAACCAATCACTGCGGCATACATTAAAATTTTCTTCTCCAAACTCAAATATATATTTTATTTCCATTTTATATATTATTACTAGGTACTTATTATTAAGAAATATAAATGAAATAGGTCGCACATTAATTACATTACATTACCCTGTCCTTGTTTTGATAAAATTGTACAAAGGACAATTGTATTAGTACATACAACAATTTCAATACAAATCTTCGAAATATATAAAAAAAACTACAAACTAGTATTTGAACAACTTATATTATCATGAAATCTATATTTAACATCAAAAACAATATTATTATTTCTCAAAATAGAATACATAGATATACCAATTTCAATACAAAATCTTCAATATTTCACAATATTCATTTTACACACTTTTCATCATAAGAATGCTTAAAACCAAATCTCAACACTTCTTATTTCAAATTAATTAATTTATCTTATATAAAAAACAAAACATAATACTCACTAACCCTTTCTTTAAAATATGAATAACCAATTCAATCAATTTTCCTTTAACATTTAAATCTCTCAAAAAAATAAAAAAAAAGCTAGGTCGATTTTAAATTTTTATCTTATACAATAACCTAGATTACACTTCATTTTACCTTATTATCAATACAAAAAAAAAATGCTCTATGTTACTAATGGTATAATGAAATTCACACGGGTTCCCTTCTAAATTCAAATCTATCATTCTGTGGTTTCATTTAATAAATATTTCACCCTCTAATCTCCAGCTCGAGCAATCTAAAAAAGAACGATTTTATTTATTTTCTCATGACTTTACTCAAGTCTTCACCTATTCCCTAACTATTCTTTTTTTCTCCCTATTTTCTTATTCTCCCTTTATTCATATACAACAAATATACTTATAAAATTCCTATTCATAAATAACTTCCTAATTCGACGCAATATTCAGATTCCTCCCTTTTCACTGGTAGGTCATCATAAATAAAATTCTCAGCTATGTACTCTGGAATAAATATCCCATTTTCCCATAATTACTTTTCTCCATATAAATTATTCGCTAAGTTTTACTAACGTCACATAATTATTTTTAAAAAACAAATCCCTGTATATATTGTGATAGCTGTTAACTCAATTAACTAATCCCTAATTTCGGGAGCTATCATCATTTTAAATATATATTTCCTTAATAAAATGGACTGCATTAGGTATCAACATGCATAACAAAAAAGATACAAAAAGTTCATTTATAACAGATTGGTTTATTAAAAAAATTCCTTTTTTTTAATTTTTTTTTAAAAATAATTTCTTTTAAATTTAATGGGGTTAGTAACATCTTTATACATAGAAATAACAATTAAAAATTGAGTATTGGCTTTCATGCTGTACTTATTTGTCAGGTAGTCTGATGGCTCGATGGCGTCCTTTTTCTCTCTGGTGTTCTATTCTTCTACCAATCGCTTCTGCGTGTGACTTCGTTGTCTCACCATGATCCTTTTTACTTAGAAAAACACATCATCCGGATTCCAAGCTGTCCTCATATATGAGAAAGACAATTCAACTAACGATATTCATCTTTCAACACCACTACTACTAGTTGTAATGAATGGAATGCAATGTATCGGGTCTGATTCAGGACTGGAGAGAACCAACTATAGACTTACTACTAGGGATGCGTATCATGAAGGAAATATCGATATTTTATATCGTTACTGTATCGCATCGTAAATATCGATGTACTAATATCGCAAACAATAAAATAAAAATATCGATATATCGTTGATATTTGGAAAGGAAAAATAAAAAAACAAAGAAACTAGTATTTATAATGAATTTAATCAAAAAATTCTATCATTAGAAAAATGTAACATAAAAATCTGCTTAAGTGTCTAAAAATACCTTTGGCTCGTAATAAAACGTAAATTAAAGTTGCTGTTGAAGGGATGAAGTGGTTATACCAAACTTATTACAATCTAAGCATTGTATTTATACTTATACATACACTTATATACATTGATGTTACTGCCAAAAACGTTCTTCCAAGGATTGTAAAAACAACAACTTACCAACAGTTTTTGCACTCAATCTATTGCGTGAAGCTGTTTGACCAGCTTTAGAAAAAAGAGCCAAGGGGATAGGAGCACAAAAATTATAGATAAAACGTAACTTCTCCAACTAAAGGAATATCGAAGGGACAATATCGATATGTGATATATCGCCTCGTCACTGTATCGATGCAAAAAATCTATATTTTCTCAAAGTTATATCGATATTTATGATATATCGTATATCGATACGCACCCCTACTTACTACATACACAGGTGATGTTATACCTGTACTCGGCAAAAGTCGGCTCAAACTAAAAGGATACGATAAAGTAAAAAATGTGGAATTTCACATTGTTAATTTAACAACTTCACCTATATTAGGTTTACAAGCTTGCCAAGATTTTGAGCTTATCAAAAGATTAAACGAGGTAAAACTCAACAAGGATTATATATATGAACATTTTAAAACCTGTTTTGACGGCTTAGGAAAAATGCCTGGAAATTATCGAATCGTAATAGATCGGAATATCATCCCAGTGGTGCAGCCAAATCGAAGGATATCTTTTTCGCTTTTAAGTAAAAGATGAATTGGATAGGTTAGAGAAGCTGAAGGTAATAGACAAGGTTGATTATCCTACTGATTGGTTAAGTTCGCCTCGAAGAAGAATGGTGGACTTCGGCTCTGTATAGATCATATAGAATTGAATAAAGCTATCAAGCGGGAGCATTTTCCTCTCCCCACTTAAGATGATTTTGCACACCGAATAAAAGGGGCAAAATATTTTAGTGTCCTTGATGCAGCTAATGGATTTTGGCAAATTCAACTAGACGAAGAAAGCTCTATGTACGTTTAATTCTCCATGGGGAAGATATAGATTTTAACGGTTGCCTTTTGGACTTCGTAGGACTCCTGAAGTTTTTGATAAGAAGTTTGGGGAAAATTGTGAGGGCCTCGAAGGCGTCATGCACTATATTGACGACTTATTGGTTTGGGGTAGAACCCTCGAAGAACATAACTCTAGGCTAATTAAAGTCTTGGAGAGGGCCATGGAAAGAAATGTTAAATTTAACTTTGAAAAAACTATCATTGGGACGCAAGAAATTAAGTACCTTGGTCATACATTCACCCCAGAGGGGTATCTGCCTGCTGAAGATAAAATCAGAGCTGTTGAAAGCATGCCAAGACCTAACAATGTGAAGGAGCTTCTGCGGTTTTTAGGAATGGTGACGTACCTTGGACGGTTCCTACAGAACCTTTCAGAAGTAACCAGCCCACTTCGGTCTCTGCTAGAGAAGTATTCGGAATGGGTATGGACTGAGGACCAGACGCAGGCTTTCAACCGCATTAAAGGTTCACTTTGTAAAATTCCTAATATTTTGATACTTCTAGACCTGTAAAACTTTCAGTGGACGCTTCAAAAAATGGGCTGGGGGCAGCCATTCTGCAGGATTCTAGGCCTATAGAATTCGCATCTCGCTCACTGTCTGATGCCGAGTGTCGATATGCCCAAATAGAGAAGGAGCTTCTAGCTGTTGTTTATGGTTGTCAGAAATTTTGTCAAGACGTTTATGACCGAAAATTTGTTGTGGAAACAGACCATAAACCCCTGGTCAATATAGTTACAAAACCATTCGGTGCTACTTCCCCGAGGATTCAAAGGATGATGTTAAAATTATTAAATTTTGATGCCAGGAAAGGAGCTCTACTTGGCTGTCGCGCTGTCTCGGGCACCCCTCAGTGGACCAGATCAGGCCGGCTCTATCGAGCAAGATTTAGAAGCTCAGGTTTTTTTGGTTACCAAGACACTTCACTTTGAGGATAGTTTAATAGATTTAATTGTTATTAAAAGTCGGGAATATAAAGAAATTGTCGGTATAAAGAACTGCATCGCTAACGGGTGGCCAGAAAACAGAAATGAGTTGGGTCCTCTAATACGGCCATATTATACCTTTAAGGACGATATAACAGTCAGCAGAGAGGGTTTGTACATTAAATCTAACCAGATAATAATAGCCAAGGATCTGAGGACATGCCTGTTAAGGAAAATCCACTATGGTCATCTAGGGATTGAGAGATGTAAGCAGCGAACTCGCGAGGTGATGTTTTGGCCAGGAATGCATAATGAAATAGAAAATTACGTTCGAAACTGCTACGTCTGCGCTCGATATCAGAATTCTAGCTGCAAAGAACCTATGTTGCCGCATGAGCTACCAACTAGCCCTTGGGAAAAGGATGCTACAGATTTATTATCTTTTTCAGGAAATTAATATTTATTAATTGTGGCCTATGTTTCCAAATGTATTGAAGTTTGTAAATTGGAAAATAAAATAAGCCAGACGGTTATTCGCTATATGAAATCAATTTTTTCCCGCCATGGAATACCGAGAGTAGTAATGTCTGACAACGGACCTCAGTTTAGTTCTGCTGACTTCAAGCATTTTTCCAGAGAATGGAATTTTGTTCATAAAATTAGCAGTACCCTCAGTCTAACGAACTCGCAGAGAGATCTGTCCAGACTATAAAAAAAATGTTCAAAAAAGCGAAGATGGACAATTTAGACCCGTTTCTCTGCCTGCTTGAATTTCACAATACTCCACAAGGTGCACTGGATTCACCAAGCGAGATATTGTTTAGATGAAAAGTAAGAGGAATAATCTATTACGATTCGATAATTTCCAGGCATTTTTCCTAAGCCGTCAAAACAGGTTTTAAAATGTTCATATATATAATCCTTGTTGAGTTTTACCTCGTTTAATCTTTTGATAAGCTCAAAATCTTGGCAAGCTTGCAAACCTAATATAGGTGAAGTTGTTAAATTAACAATGTGAAATTCCACATTTTTTACTTTATCGTATCCTTTTAGTTTGAGCCGACATTTGCCGAGTACAGGTATAACATCACCTGTGTATGTAGTAAGTCTATAGTTGGTTCTCTCCAGTCCTGAATCAGACCCGATACATCGATATATCGAATAAGGTAAAAGATTAACTTCTGCTCCTGTGTCCAACTTAAAAGTTACCTTTTTCTTATATTCTAATACAAAATTTGCATTCCATTCATTATCTCTACTTTTATTCATAATGGTGTTGATCAAAAAGCTATTGTTATCTTGTTGAATTTCAAAATTATGTTTCGAATTAACATCATCTGTTACAACTTCACGGCAATTTTTAATAAATCTACAAACCTGTGCAAAATGGTTCAACTTTGTGCACTTGAAGCATGTCTTCCCTTTGGCTGGACAAGCATCTATTTTATAATACGTCCCACATCGTGAACAAGACGTTGTCTTTTCGTTATCTTTATTCATGTTAAACCAATTCATGACCACCTTCTGAACTACTTTTTCTGATTCCTCACTCATTTCATTTCCTGCAGTCTCGCCATGGTTACCTCTGCTGACCTAATAATTTCGACAGCTGTTGGCAAATCTAAATTTTTTGTTCTCAATAGGCGACCTTTTATGTCCGAATTTAAAATACCACTAACCAGCTGATCTCTAACTAATGAATTTAACAGGTGATTACAATTACATTTTTCACACTGAAAATTACATGTCCGACTTAATAATTTTATGTCTTTTAAAAAATTTCCAGTTGCCTTCTATTAAAAAATGTATATCGCTCAAATGAGTCATTTTTTGTGGGATATAAAAATCATCAAAACATTTCAAAATGTCACTAAGTATGACTTTATTTTCGTTCAATTGGAAACTTTCATAGATATCAATGGCGTCATTACCCACAAAGTGCAGTAGAATTGACCGTTTCCTTTTGTCTTCAAACTTCTCATCCGCTCCAATCGCCTCCAGATATCTCAGAAATGTTTTCTTCCAATGAGTCCACTGAATCCCATTTCCACTAAATGCTTCAGGTGGCTTTATAATGCTATCCATGTTCAAAATTCTCAGAATAAAACAAAAATAATTTCATTTTTCTTTTTCACTAACTAAAAATTCAAAATAAACATAAATAATTATTTTTAAAACTAACTAACCTAGAGTGCGCTATGTAAAGATACGTACAAGTAGACAGTCAATCTAGAACTGATTTATTCTATTATAACATACTTATGTTTATACATATTCATCACAACAACCACGTTGTGACAAAATGAGATTGTTGACATATTTGTATTTTAATATTTTGTATTCTGTTAATGTATTTGGAGTTTGGAATAATTTATTAAAAATATGTTGAGGTAAATCGTGAGTAGTATATTTACTGTGAAACTCCTTAACTATCTTGTTTATTGGTGTGTTTTTGATAATATTGTTATTTTGTATATCATTAGTTTTGTGTTTAATATTGTGTGTATCATTTGTTGTTATTTGTCTCGACAGAGTGTCGGCTACCACATTCGCTTTACCACTAAAATGTAAGATTTCAAAATTAAACTGCTGTAAAAATAAACTCCACCTCATGAGGCGACTCGTTGTATTCTTAGTTTTTATGAAAATAAGGGCTTTATGATCGGTTTCTATAAAAAATTCTCTACCAGCCAAATAAGTTTCATATTTCTGAATTGACCATACTATGGCAAGCAATTCTATTTCTGTTATTGTAAACGTTTTTTCGGCTGTTCTTAGTACTCGGCTGGCAAATGCCACAACTCCCTTGTCCTTTTCGTCTGTAAGTTGGTAAAGTTGTGAAGCTATTGCAAATCCACTGGCGTCTGTTTGTAAATAAAAAGGTTTAGAAAAATTTGGATGTCTCAGTATTGCGTTGTCTAAAAATATTCTCTTTGCTTTTTTTAAAATGTTGTCTTCTTGTAAACCCCATTGCCACTTAACGCCCTTACGAAGTAAATGAGATAGTCCTCCAATACATTGTCCATAGTCCTTTGTGAATCGTTGATAATAGTTGGTTAAACCTATAAAGCCTTCTAATTAACCCTAGAATGACACCGTGAATTTCGTCACCACTATTGACATCGTGGGGTGTCTGACACCCCAAGCCCTTTATATAATTTTCTTGTAATTTATTTTTCACATTAATCCAAAATTAATGCAGATTTAATATTTTAGAATGTACGTAATGAATATAAAACAAACAAACAAAATTAGAAAGTTATTCTAATTGAATAGGAAAAAAATCAAATAAGGATGTAACAAGTTGAAAAAGTTAAAAAGTAGATATACATAAAAATACTCTACGAAATTTTATTTGTAAGAAAGGTAAAAAATATTTTTTTTTTTTAAACTCAAGTATAGTGTCTATGTAAAAAAAATCACTTTAACAAAAAATATATACAATTTGCACAGTTACACTCAGTCACATTCGGTGCACTTCATTAGACGATGATCGTTGCACATCAGCCTCTGGCAGCTCATGCAAACCATTTTGAATTTTCTTCATTTATTTTTCTTCGCCGGATTTCTTCATTTGAATGTTTGACAATCATATCGATAATATTTCTATCAAATAACAGCCGCCATCCGTCAACTACTTCCCGAATATCTTTTGCTTGCCCTTGTGGTCCTGGTCGACCAGATACGTACTATATTTCTTGCTTTTATTCGGCCTCTGGTAGAGAGAATGTCTGTTTTCCCACAATAACCATTCTTTCCCACAAATATATTAAGTTTTCCTACCTTCTCGGGGACATCGTCTTGGCACAATGTGGTCGAAGAGTCTGCACATGTGTTGGGCTCCTAATGTCTCACGAATATGTCATCTAATTCCTCTTTAGAGTCTGAATGAACATGGTTTCTTCATATTCTTCTTCAGAAGAACTGCCTCCCAGTTCCTCAATGTTATAACCTCAACAATGTTTTCCATATTGTAACCTTCTCCTTGAGTCATGTTTTACCTTCCAGTTGTTCCATCTTGTGATTCTAATATCGTTGTATTCTTATTACGGCTGATATCAAATACAGACGATATTGAAATCAAATGCATGGTTTATCATACCTTCATATTTTCGAATATTAGACACTTTATTTGGCGACGATTGAACAAAATTCCGTAACTGTAAGTGACCTTGTTGATTTACATCGAAAACAACTACAATGGACGCCGAACAGTTCGAAAGGCTGTTAGACCTTTTCAACCGAAGTCAAGCAACCTTGGCAACAACGCTGGTCAGTCAACTTACTGAAAAATTGTCAGTTTCTCGCGTCGATACTGTAAGTACTGCCATTAATAATAACATTCCTCCGTTTGAAGTTTTCGATTCACAAAAAGAGAGATTCAAAAACTACCTGGAGCGTTTCGAAAACTATTTGTTGGTCAAAAACGTCACTGACCCTTCCAAGCAAGCTCAACTTCTCAGTGTTTCGATCGGTTCCACTCATTATAACAACTTATCTTCGATGATGGGTCCCGACAAACCAATCAAAAACCTCTCATACAGGGATCTCACTGAAGCATTCAGCCGAATGCTTGCACCACCCAGAAACACAGTTGTATCACAACATTATTTTTTGAGTACCTACCAGAAACCTAACGAAAACATCGCTGAATTTGTTGCGGCGCTACAGCGCGACCTTCCTGAATGTAAATTTTCTGCAACATGCACTTGTAGCAAAACCGTCTCGGTGGCGGATGTTTTCTTGAGGGCACAGTTTATCAGAGGGCTTAAAGACAATTGCATTAGGGAACTGTTGTTACAGTCCGATTCAAATACTTTTTCTGATGTATTGACTAAAGCTACGGCTTTGGAAGCTTCTCGACTTGAAACACAGGAACTCGCAAATCAACAACCAGCGAATTCTACACAAAGCCAAGATGTGAACAAAATTTCCATTCGTTCTCGTCGTGATAAGTCTCAGAAACGTTCTAAATCACCATCTACCGCAAAGGGTTCTTCGAGAAACCGTTCAAAACCTAGAATCGATTATGCAAAACTCGGTATCAGTGATCTTTGTTTCAAATGCGGTAGAAATAACCACCGTGCTCCAGATTGTCGCATCGATAGATCCAAATTACGCTGCTCCGCCTGTGGCAAGAACGGACACGTTATGCGGGTTTGCATAACAACACTCCTGAACGACAAGTATCCTAATCAATATTCGAAATCTAACTCTAACCACTCATCCGGGGATAATATTACTAAACACATGCGATCTTTTGAAGACAATACTCTTTCATATGGTCTCAATCAGGTTACCGAAGTGTGCTACAATAATTCAAATAAGAATATTGTGGATATTTTCGACCAGCTGCCTTGTCCAAACTCCGTTGCTGACTCTCAGAAGTATCTCGTCACTGTATCCGTCAACGACCACCCAGTCCGCATGGAAGTAGACTCGGGGGCGGGTTTTTCTCTGATCCCAGAGGATGAATTCCAGAGTTTGCAGCTGAACATTTCTCTAACTCCAACCAACATTTATTTTCGAGCATATACCAATGACGTTTTCCAGCCTAAGGGGAAAGTTTCTCTTAGTGTGACCTATAAAGGGCGTAGTTCTATCGAAGAATTGTATGTAGTTCCTAAGGGTCGTCCAGCCATTTTAAGCCGCATATGGATTAGACATTTGAAGATCAGTCTAGAAGAAATAGATAAAGATCGAAAATTCTGTGTCAATCAAACCAAGTCAGTTTTTCTAAATGAATCCTTTTCTATTGAAGATATTATTAGTCGCTATTCTAATGTGTTCGAACAGACAATAGGTTGCATTCCAAACTATAAGGTTTCTCTGAAATTGCGCGAAAACGCCAAGCCTATCTACACTAGGGAACGCGATGTGCCTTATGCTCTCAGATCCAAAGTGGAAGTGGAATTGGATAACCTGGAATCAGCGGGTATTATTTCTAGGATCGACAAGACTGACTGGGGCTCTCCCTTGATGGTCATTCCCAAAGGAAACAACGCAGTTCGCTTGTGCGTCGATTATAAGGTAGGGGTAAACGAACGCCTTGTCTTAGTAAACTACCCAATCCGACCCATTCCAGACGTTCTTCACAATTTGCGAAATTCTAAATTTTTCTGTAAATTAGATATATTTAAAGCATACCTCCATGTTGCGGTCGATGATGCAAGTAGTGAAATCCAGACTACAACTACTCATAGGGGAACCTACCGAATGCTCAGATTGAGTTTTGGAATTAAAACAGCCCCAAGCAAATTTAATAGAATTTTGAATCAAATTTTGCACGGGTTGAATAAAACAGAGACGTATTATGATGATATCATCGTACATGGCTCAACTAGAGACGAGTGTTATTCAAATTTGGTAGCTTGCCTCCACCGTCTGCAGGCTCATAATTTGCACTTGAACAAAGATAAGTGTTCCTTCTTTTCTGAAAAAATCGAATACCTGGGCCATATAATCGAACATAACAAAATTTCAAAATCACCAGAAAAAGTTCAAGCCGTCCTAGATATGCCTCGCCCTAGTAACGTTGATGATGTTAGACGTTTCCTTGGCATGCTAACATACTATGCACGATTTATTCCAGACCTCTCTACTATGACTACACCCTTAAGAAACCTGCTTTGTAAACATAAAACATTCAAGTGGTCCAAGGCATGCGAATCTGCCTTTATCCACCTCAAGAATGAAATGACTACAGACAGAGTCTTGGTACCATATGACCCACATCTTCCGATCGTTCTGACCTCCGACGCCAGTCCTACCGGCATTGCTGCAGTGATGAGTCACATGGTCAATGATGAAGAACGACCAATCGCTTATGCTTCCAGATCACTGACAGTTTCTGAACGTAACTATAATCAGCTCGATAGAGAAGCCCTTCCCCTTATGTTTGCCGTAACTCATTTTTTTAACTATCTTTATGGTATCCATTTCACACTTGTCACCGATAACGAGCCACTTACTCGTATATTTCATCAGAAAAAACATTTGCCTCCTATGACTTCCAGCAGACTCCTACATTACGCTTCATTTCTGTCTGGCTTTGATTATTCAGTTAAATTCAAAAAGGGCGAAGCCAATACTAACGTAGATTGCCTTTCTAAAGCAGCTGTGGAACAGAATCATCCTTCAATTGACCCGATGCTTAATGAGGAAGTTCAACTTTTGCACATGGATTCAATTTTCGAAATATCTAACGAGTTGCTCACTGCTGAAGTATTAGCTCAGGAAACTGGAAAAGATGTTGAGTTAAATCGAATTAAACATCAACTCATGAATGAATCCGCCGAATCTCCTTTTACCTTGGATAACGGTGTTTTGTTCAAAGACAGCCGTGTCGTCATCCCAAGTACTCTTCGAGACCTCGTACTTCAGGAGCTCCATTCCACACATGTAGGTATAACCAAAATGAAGCAACTTGCACGACGGTATGTATATTGGAAGAACATCGACTCTGACATCGAAAAAGTAGTCAAGTCTTGCAAACGCTGCGCGTTGGTGAAGCACAATCCACCGAAAAACCCTGTACATCCTTGGGAGGAGCCTAAATCAAACTGGGAAAGGATACATATTGATTACGCTGGACCCTATAACAATCACTATTTTCTTGTCTGCGTGGATTCGAAATCTAAGTGGGTAGACGTGAAGGTCATTTCAACCACACCTACTACCATGAGTACCATCAAACTTCTAAACAACATTTTTTCAACCCATGGGTATCCGCAGATCATGGTGAGTGATAACGCTTCAATATTCACAAGCGCTGAATTCAAATCCTATTGCACCGAACATGGAATGTTTCAAAGACAAATTGCTCCTGGACATCCAGCTACCAATGGCTTAGCTGAACGGACAGTTCAGACTCTGAAGCAGCGACTGAAGGCACTCGAGAATGATCCACGTCCAATTCATGTAAAGGTTCATGACGTCCTTCTTCGTTATCGCGCAACGCCACTTGCTTGTGGCCAGTCTCCAGCTGAGCGCTACCTTCATCGGAAGCTCAGGATCAAGCTAGATGCACTCCGGCCTTATCAGCCAGCTAAAAATCCAGATTCAACATACCAGGTTCTCCGCACTTTTAAAGTGGGGGAGAGGGTCCAAGTAAGGGACTACTCACAGAACAATAAGTACACCTGGGTTTTTGGTACCATCATTCAAAAATTGGGGGTACTGCACTACATTGTCAAACTAGACTCTGGCTACACCATCAAACGACATCTGGAACAACTCCGCCATACCCTGGTGAAGAAGGTCCATTTTAATCTGCAAGCCACAGAACCTCGGCTATGGCAAGTTCCTCTGGCTACTCCTCAGGAAGAGAAGCCTATTTCGGTTCCAGAAAGAAACCCTGCATTACCTCAGGACACTTCCACCTCAACACCAGCACCGGGAGATCCAGGTCCGAGAGCTCCTACGGTCGAGCCGAGACGTTCTGGACGGACTCGCCGACCTCCAGCCTATCTGGGGGACTATCAGCTCGAGTTTTGAACCCCATGAAATTTTTCAATATTCAAGTTCCAAATTAAGGGGGAAGACTGTTATAACCTCAACAATGTTTTACCATATTGTAACCTTCTCC
Organism: Aradus depressus; assembly: GCA_963662175.1. Classification (NCBI taxonomy): domain Eukaryota; kingdom Metazoa; phylum Arthropoda; class Insecta; order Hemiptera; family Aradidae; genus Aradus; species Aradus depressus. The sequence continues at coordinate 63,240,044 of OY759214.1, read as the reverse complement.
TTGAATCATGTTTTACTTTCCAGTTGTTCCATCTTGTGATTCTAATAGTGTTGTATTCTTATTATGGCTGATATCAAATACAGACGATATTGAAATCAAATGCGTGGTTTATCATACCTTCATATTTTCAAATATTAGACACTTTACTCAATATCCTCTCTCCTCAATTCTTCGAGATACACCAACAGTTCCTCATCAGTCCACTGTCTCTTTTGAGATGCCACAACTTTCCTAAAATATACGTTATGAAGAAATCTATTGGCGCAAAACCCACTTCCAACTCCACAGTAAACATTAACTATAACGATTTAACACATAAACTATAAACAAAGCCATAAAAAGAAGAACTTACCTGTGATAGGTGAAAAAAAAAATGACGTCAATAATACGGTGGGGTGTGAGACACCCCAAGATCACTTCAATGTTGATTCCTAAAGTCACAAGGGCCTACTAAAAGTGTTAGAAGTACCAGTAAGGTTAGGGAGGAGATGACTGTGATTTACATAGGGTCGGGGGATTTTTGTGAACTACTGGAAATTAAGTGATACACTTTAACTTTCGATTGGGGTGTCAGACACCCCACGGTGTCATTCTAGGGTTAATTAATTTAATTCTGTATTAGTTGGGGTGGGAAAGTTCTGTATACTACTAACTTTCTCTGGCTGGGGCTTGATTCCATCTACACTTAGAATAAATTCAACATAATCTACCTCTTTTCTAAAGAATTTTGACTTTTCTATATTTACAGTGACCCCATTCTCAGATAGAGTGGTAAGTAGTGGTTCTAGTAAATTTAAATGGGAGGGGGAGGATTTTGATAAGCATAACAAATCATAAACATACGGATGTATTTGATTATAAAATTGTGAAAGAATATATTGGAGTCCTCTGCTTAAGGCAGCTAGTGAAATGGACAAACCGAAGGGAACTCTACAAAATTGATACACAACTCCTTCATACATAAAGGCAGTATATTGCTGGCTTTCTTGGTGTAACTCAATTTGCCAAATACGTTTAGTGAGGTCCACTGTACTCAAAAATGTCGTGTCTCCACAATGACGTAATATATCATCAATTGACTGGGACATGTGATAGTCTGGAATCAAACGGGCATTTAGTTTTCTCGCATCTAAACAAATTCTGACCTTTCCATTTGACTTCCAACTACTACCATCGGGTTGACTATGGCTCCTAGTAATTATGCCTGCTTGAAGCATTGCCTGCACCTCAGAATGGACAGCCTCCCTTTGGTACTCTTTTATTTTATATGGCTTTATTAAATACGGCTTTATTAATTACATCACTGACCAACAAACGATACTGAAACCCTCTGATCAGACCGGGTTCGTTTGAAAATATATGTTCATACTTATTTAGAATCTCTTTAAATTCCTTAATAACAGATGGGGGCAGAGAATCATTTTCTGACAATATGCCCTGGATCTCATCTTCAAACAGATCAGTCTTGCTTTTGAAAATTGAATTTTCCAGTCCCTCAATACATTGTATTTTTTGAGTAACTGTCTGAACTGAATCAACATCTGTTACGAAAGGAATTCTAATTAGGTTCCCAGGATCTGAATTTAATTGCAGTATTTTGTCTTTAAAATCTAAAATTACGGCATGGCTATAAAAAAAAACTCATTTCCTAAAATTATATTATAACTCAATTCGGGGACTCGCTGACATGATCTGATACCTGATGGGCTTTGACCTTTTATTTACTGCAGTTATTATTATAACATTTGAGATAGGCAAAATCTCATATTTAAAATTATCTTTATTTTTATAGAAAAATCTTTCATTAATTGCATTGACCATGGAACCGCAATCAAAAAGGGCATTACATTTAACTGAACCGATTTTAATTTTTATTTCGGGGCAATAAGTTAAATTTACTTCTTGGTCCCATGGCTCTTCTAATAATAATAATTCATTAAACTCCTTCCGTAACTACATCAACCCATCCTCAAAGCAAGGTTGATTCTGACTCTCTGCCCGTACGTCACTCTGAAACCTTATCAGTAACTTGATTACTATGATTATTAGTAAACCCTTGTGTCCTCATCTGATCAGGAGGTTTCCGATCCTGAGTCAGAGGTCTAAGATAAGGCTTATCAAACTGTCTTTTATTCTGAAAATCTCTATTTCGGCCATTTGGAGTTGCAGTCTAGCCTTGGACGGGACCGGTCGTGTCTGTTGTGTCTCTGAAAAAGTGTACTTTATAGTGGGTAGCAAGAACATTTTTATTACTTTTTTTTGTACAATTATCAAGCTAAAAATCTGATCTATCGGAATATGTAAGTAGATTTCTATTTAATTTTGTGTCTATTAGGGAAAAGTGAAATAAAATACGTATATTATTTGGGATTTGAAGCTAGATTCATTTTTGGAGTTACGTAAGATGGGAGATAAGAGTGAAGCAAGTGGCGGGATCACCATGACAACGGGAGACGCAGATGGGAGTGGTGGGGGGTCCCTTCTTAGCAGTGCGATCCTGGACCGTCTCGGGGACCTGTTCCAGGAGCTTAGCTCCCTCAAATCGGACCTGGCCCAGATAAAAGTTGACAACCAGAAAACCTCCTCCACGATGGATATTGAAGAAAATATAAGTTCTAATTTTAAAAAAATCAATGAGGATCTCATTAAAATAAAAAAAAGAGCAACTTGTTCTGAAAAAAGAAAATAAATCCCTGAAACTAGAAATTAGACAGATAAAAATCCAATTTCAAGAATATCAAAATCAATCAAACTCTAACAAAGTGCAAATTAAAAATGTACCTTATTCCGATAGTATTGATAGTTTTGTAAATATCAAAACCATTGCTAATGCTGTTGGATTCGAACTGAAAAGGGATTAAATAGATAGCTATTACCGTATGAAACGAATTAGTTCAAAATACGAACCATCAATTGTTTTAAAATTTGTACGAAGCGCAGACAAAAATGAATTTCTGGCCGCTTGTAAAAACAAAAGAAAGGTACTTAATACTGGCCTGTTTTCTCTCTCTAGTTCTGCATCAACAAATCTTCCTATTTACATATCCGAACATATGAATAAAGATACATATGATCTTTTCAAAAAAGGTAAAAAACTACAAAAATTAGGAATGGTTAAATTTGTCTGGTTTCGGAGTGGCCTAATCAGGGTTCGTAAAGTTGAAGGATGTCCGGCCATTGTAATAAGATGCGAAGAGGATCTATCCCAATTTAGGACAGAAGAAAGAGCGTACGACTCAACTGGCGTACCCACGGATTATGAAACAGACAATGACAATATTGATACTGATCAGTCTATCTCAGATCCATCTGTCTCACGGAAGAGAAAATTAAAGAAAATTAAAGCCGGGAACATAGAGAGTTTTTTAATGCCGCGGTCCCCTCTGGTAAATCCAAAGGTAAAGGACCAAAGTCACCCTCGGCCAAAATCGGTTTCTAGAATGTAAACGGCTTCAATACTCTCAACATAGCGATGCTACCCACGGAAATAAATATTGGTCAATCTGGACCTGATCTGTCTCTCTAAAACATGGCTTCACAGCGACAACTGGAATCCCCCTTCTTTCCTGGACCAATATGAAGTATACTCGACCAAAGCGGTGAAAAGACACAGTGTTGGGAGAGCGAGCGGGGGCCTGGCTGTGTTTCTGAAGAACAGTGTTGTAACTTGTGATAAAGTGTTAATATCCAATAGTCAATGGCTTTATTTGCTTACCAAAATCGGTGAAATTAGTTTAATATTGGGCACTGTTTACTGGAAGTTTCATTCTTTGTTTTTCAATTTTTCTGTGAACGTGTTTTTTAGTTTTTTTCTATTCTCAGGATTAATTGTAATATTGTTTTTAATATTATTATTGATTGCCTTATTTCAAAATTCAAGAGGAAGCTATTTTTTAATTTGTATTTCCATATTTATCCATTTCATTTTCTTAATATAATTATTTCATCTCAATACTTTACCATGTCAATTTTCATTTCTTTTTTTTCACTGTAGCTGATACACTTTATACTTATATTCTTTTTTATATTTTTCAATTTTATTTAAGAAGGCTGGCTGAACTCCTTCCAATGAAATGTATTTTATTTCAAATGGAATAAAGTTTATTATTATTATTATTTCGGCCATTTGATTCTTGTATTCTGTTACCAAATTGGGAGAAATATGGAAGTCTACTACCTTGTCCCTCATATTGAGAGTTTCTAATGAATAGATTTTGATTCGGATTAGAATTCATTCTTGAGTCATACTTGTTATTAAAATTTTGATTTCCCTGTCTATTTCTATTTTCTTAGACACCTCGATTCTCCTGATTATACGTATTTTGTCTTATCTCTTGGCTTGGTCCTGCCCATCTTTGTTCTCTCCGTCTAAATATATTTTCCCCAGAATTATTCCTATTTTCAAAATAGTTTCCCCCATAGATTTTATTTCCCTCAGATCTAATTGAATTTCCCCAACTTCTATTATTATTTATTCTATCCTTCACAATCCTATCCAGTACTTCTACAAAATCTTCAATCTTTCTTATTCCCTGATATATAATTATACTTTCTACCTCTTGCCCAAAATGATTCGCCATATTTTTACAAATAAATTCCTCCGCCATTTGATATTGACAAGATCTTGCTCGTAATATTAAATTAGAAAAATATTCCCATGGGTTAAGCCCTTTTCCGTTGCTGAAATATGATCCCTGTCCTAATTCCTTCATCACAATGGAGTCAAAATGTGTACCCCAAAACTTAGCCTTAAAAAGTTCCTTAAATTCCTCAAAATTCCCTACCTTATGACTATTAATTTGCCAAAAAATACGGCTTTCTTCCTTCAAATAATTCACTAAAAATTCGTTTAATTTTACCTCCCTCCCTCCCTCCCTCATAATTTAAAGTGTGCTTCTAAATTCTCTAAAAATTTCCTTGGGTTATCTTTAGTACTGTTTCTGAAGGAACAGGATTTCCCACTTGAGATACCTTGTTTAAGTATGCTTTGGTTCAATAATTGAAGGGACTGTGATAACCCTGGGTCTTGGTTGGATAAAAAATTTGGACAATGAAGATTTGAAACGGAGACAGCTTCCATCCTATCTGACAGCTGTTCAACTGACTCGTTTATTTTATCTTGTAGCTCTGTGATTTTACTTTCAAAATTCACATTGTCAGGGGCATCCTCCGTGTTCGGCAAGTCACGGGCAGCACACCTGATGTTGTGTTGAGTGGGTGTATCCCCTGCCGGGTCGTCTTCCGGGAAGGCCTGGCTTAGGTACATCCCGCCGGCCTCCTCCAGGGACAAGGCCTACTGCATGCCATCCCTGACTGAAGCCACCGGGGCGACCGCCTTAAACCTCCCAGTGGCGACCCGATAGGGAATCCCCAACGGATTCTTGCTGGACTCGTCTTCAACAAACCTCCTCAAGCTGGTTCTCTTGGCGGCTTCGATGCTCCGACCATAGGCCTCGCTGAGCTGCCGGTACTCTTCCCTGCGAATAACCCGATGGAGTTGGTCTCGGCACCGCTGGTACCGCCTCTCTACCCACCAAAGTACGTGCGCGCGGCTTCTCGAGCGTGCGGATGTATGACGGGCATGTCGCGCTATCAGCGCTATGAGTCATGCCCGGTTTCCCGCTGCCGCAGTTGCAACACTTCGGCGGCAACGCTTTCCTTCCTGCCATTGCACCAAGCACACACCCTCTTCGTCCCGGGTGGGATGCCGCCGCTGCAGATGATTCTGCCGGAGCCACTGGTGGGTGTTGAGCGGTTGCCGGTGTCCTCTTCTTCTTCCTCTTCGCCACCTGAGAGGGGGCGGGGGAGGAGAGAACGGGAGGGGAGTCTCGTCCGTCTCCATCCCTCGATTGGATACGGAAGGGGGGGCGGTGGGAGTCCTGAGGGCTTCACGGGGTTCCTTGGGGAGGGGGGGGCGCGGTCTTCTTTGCCCCATCCGATCCTATACTAGGTGCGGGGGGGGGGGGGGGGGGGGGGAGGAAGGCTGCTGCACATGGCGGCGTCCCTTTCGCCGCTCCTTTATTCTTCTTGTTCGTGTGGGGATGGGGGGGAGGGGGGGGGGGGTCCACACTGGTCCCCTAGGTGGGGGCCGCTGGGGGAGACCGGCCCAGCTGGCGGCGATTGTGGTCGCCACCGTCTCGGCCAAACCCCCAGCGATCTGCTCCGCCATCCGGACTTTGGCCTCAGCCACCTCCAGCGCCGTTGACATCAGGATGAGGAGGCGGGCAATCCCCTTGTTTGCCCGCTCCTTGTCCGCAATGTTTACCCTGCTCTTATGGAGGATGGCCAAAACCTTCACCTGGATGGCCTAGGCCTCATCAAGGGGGCTCTGGTCCGGCTGCTGCCGGTTTACCGCCCTTACTTGCGGGCAACACTGGGTAATCGGCTTCAGGTAAAGTGATAAAACCCAAAGTTATTTCCGGGCAACGCCAGGTAATCATCTTGATGTAAAGTGATAAACCCCAAAGTTACTTGCGGGCAACGCTGGGTAATCTGCTTCAGGTGAAGTGATAAAACCCAAAGTTATTTCCGGGCAACGCCGGGTAATCATATTGATATAAAGTGATAAAACCCAAAGTTACTTCCGGGCAACGCCGAGTAATCATATTGATATAAAGTGATAAAACCCAAAGTTACTTCCGGGCAACGCTGGGTAATCAGCTTCAGGTAAAGTGATAAAACCTAAAGTTATTTCCGGGCAACGCCAGGTAATCATCTTGATGTAAAGTGATAAACCCCAAAGTTACTTCCGGGCAACGCTGGGTAATCGGCTTCAGGTGAAGTGATAAAACCCAAAGTTATTTCCGGGCAACGCCGGGTAATCATATTGATATAAAGTGATAAAACCCAAAGTTACTTCCGGGCAACGCCGAGTAATCATATTGATATAAAGTGATAAAACCCAAAGTTACTTCCGAGCAACGCTGGGTAATCAGCTTCAGGTAAAGTGATAAAACCTAAAGTTATTTCCGGGCAACGCCAGGTAATCATCTTGATGTAAAATGATAAACCCCAAAGTTACTTCCGGGCAACAATGGGTTATCAGCTTCAGGTAAAGTGATAAAACCCAAAGTTACTTCCGGGCAACGCTGGGTAATCGGCTTCAGGTAAAGTCATAAAACTCAAAAGTTATTTCCGGGTAACGCCTGGTATTATCTTGAGGTAATGTGATAAAATCCAAAGTTACTTCCGGGCAACGCTGGGTTATCCCGAGATCGAGTTTTCAACGAATTTTCACTTCTCAAGGTCACCTGAATGTATTCTAGAAATGCATCGACATGAAATTCCAAATATAAATTCAAAGCCCTATAACGACATCCCTATTTATTATTTATTTTCAGCGGAATGAGCCAAGGGGAACGGTGGGGGGGGGGGGGGGTGTCAGGGGTGGGCTCTGCTCCAAAACCTTAATAACTGTCGATCTAATTAATGAATCGACATGAATTTTAATAGTAAATTAAATGGATTCAGAAGCCTCTATTTAAGTCAAATATTGAGTTTTAGATGAAACGGTGATTCTTGTTGAATTACTTAGCCGGTGATGCATCGAGATATTTCTCTTTACTTCCCCAGCTATACAAAGTATAGGGGAAGTTATGTAACCGGTCAAATATTCCATCCAGAGTTTTCAACGTAATTTCATGTTTTCCGACACCGAATTTAAATATGAAAAGAAATGTCTGTTTATGTTTGTGAACACATGAAAATAATCCCTATAATGACAACCAACATCTTTCGTTATTCAGCCGAATTGGGGAAAAAAAGAGGGGGGGGGGGGGGGGGGGGGGGAATCAGGGGAGAGGCATAACTCAAAAACTGTAATAATTGCGGTTATAATGAATGTATCAAAAACTCTAATAACTGTCCATGTAATGTATTTATCGATACAAAATTTATTACTAGGATTTAGGAGCCCCTATGTAAGTCAACTGTTCAAAACAAACGGCTGCAATTTTCGGCAAAGTGCTGGAGACCCTCGTCCTCCTTAGTATACGGGACCGGGTATATGCCTCGGTGTCCCAGCGCCAGTTTGGCTGTTCCAGGGGTCGTTCCACGGAGGATGCACTGCGGACGCTGAGGGCAGATGTGGAGGAGCACAGGGACAAATATGCTCTCTGTGTCTTCTTCGACATAGCCTCAGCGTTCGACTGCGCCTGGTGGCCGGCCATACTGACGAGGCTACAAGCGATTGGAACACCAAGGAATATATTTGGACTAGTCGCGAGCTTTCTGAGTGATAGATCAGCGACCATAAGCAATCTGTACTCAAGCTCATCAGTGGACATCACAAGAGGCTGCCCGCAAGGGTCGATCCTAGGACCGGCTCTGTGGAACATACTCTTTGACGGATTGCTCCTTGAACTCGTGGCTCGTGGATTTAAGGCAATAGCCTATGTCGACGACCTAGTGGTCACGGTGCACGCTGATAGCCGAGCCGCTATAACCCGACAAGCCCAGGCTGCCATCGACTATATAGGCGAATGGTGCACCGGCAACAAGCTCTCGCTTTCACCAAGTAAGACCCAGGCCTTGCTCATGAGAGGGAGAGTGGACGCGCGCCATCCCCTTTTGGTCAGGATCCAGGGGATGCGCATTGAGAGCCCGGAGGCCGTAACGTACCTAGGGGTGAGGTTGGGCCGGGGTCTCAATGTGACTCCACACGTCGTTGGCATCAAGAATAGGACCAATGCCACCTTCAACGCTCTGAGCTGCTTAGCCAGGGCTACCTGGGGCCTCGGCTACCCTGCGTGTCGAGCAATCTACACAGGGGTTTTCGAGGCAGTTGCAAGATACGCGGCTGCTGGGTGGTGGCGTCGCCCCACTAAGCAGCAACGCCGGATTCTTCTGCAGGCCCAGCGATCCGCACTGCTGCGGGTGACGAGGGCCTATCGCACCGTCTCTACAGCTGCGCTGCAGGTGCTGGCCGCGGCCCCGCCCATTGACTTAGTCTTGGACGGAGCCATCGCCACGTACTATTGCAGACGCAATCTGCCTCTGGGACAGGATGTGGATGGGCCCTTGGGCGCGGCATTGGAAGCGGAGATGCAGGGCGATGGCAGGCCAGAGCGTTGCGGGGACATTGTCCAGGAGTGGATAATGACCAGATGGCAGCGACGCTGGACTGATTCTTCGGATGGCCGAACGACACACGCCTTCTTCCCGGATGTACGGGCACGACTTGCCTCGACATGGGTCCAGACGGACCATTGGACGTCCCAGATAATATCTGGTCATAGCGTCTTCAACGCCAAGCTTTTCTTTTTTAAAAGAAAAGACAGCCCGAACTGTGCGTGCGGTGGCGTCGAGACTGCGGAACACGTGGTCATCGAATGTCCACTGTACGACGGGCCTAGGGCGGCGTTGATACGCTCTACCGGATCGTACCTGGGGCTGACCCTGCAGCAGCTGGTAACCGAGTCTTGTTACCCAGCACTCACCCACTTTGTAGCGGAGTGGAGGAGGCGAAAAAACGCCTCCGAACCTCGAGCCTCGGCGGACCGCCGGTGTCAATAACACCTGGCGGGCCTAACCCGGCGTGAACTTTCCGAGAGTCAGCGCACTCCAGAAAGCTACAACTATGGTTCCTCACCGAGGACGAAGAGGGTGTTATGGTCCCACACCAGGGACGAAAGCACCCAGGAGCTCTGGGAGGAGGTTTTAGTAGGTACGATTCCCACACTGTCGGGAAGCTCGATACTTCCCTTCGTTCCTTAGGGATTTCCTCCTCCCAGAGAGAGTAAAAAAATAATAAAAAAAAATAAAATATCTCCATAATCATGATTGTTTTTACATGAAAAGGTCGAAGACAGGGAGAAATAAAACTATTAGAAAAAAATCCTTGCAAACACATTATATTTATACATATATTTTAAATAAAACCTCCATTGGGTTTATAGATACGTTTTCCAATAAACTGAAATGTCATTGCCTTTTAAGGACAAAGGCGTCAATAGTCCTTCGAAGCGTTCGAAGATTTCGTCAGCAAAGCTGCACAAGTCACCACCAAGCTTTCCTCTGGCTAGACAACATAAAACATTGTTATTAATTATTGTCATTTAATAGTTATTATTATTACTTTACTGGACCTGGCTAAAACTCAAGAAACATAGCTCCCAGTCTCGGCAGCCTTCATCCGCAGCAGGCTTACCAAGCACACTGGCTATAAGTGACACATTTAAAACTCAAGAAACGAAGCTCCCTGTCTCGACAGCATCAGAAGAGGCCTTCATCCGCAGCAGGCTTACCAAGCACACTGACTATAACTGACACATTTAAAACTCAAGAAACGAAGCTCCCTGTTCCGACAGCATCAGAGGCAGCCTTCATCCGCAGCAGGCTTACCAAGCACACTGGCTATAAGTGACACATTTAAAACTCAAGGAACGAAGCTCCCTGTCTCGACAGCATCAGAAGCAGCCTTCATCCGCAGCAGGCTTACCAAGCACACTGGCTATAAGTGACACATTTAAACTCAAGGAAAGGAGTTCCCTGTTTCGACAACATCAGAAGCAGCCTTCATCCACAGCAGGCTTACCAAGCACACTGGCTATAAGTGACACATTTAAAACTCAAGGAAAGAAGTTCCCTGTCTCGACAGCATCAGAAGCAGCCTTCATCCGCAGCAGGCTTACCAAGCACACTGGCTATAAGTGACACATTTAAAACTCAAGGAAAGAAGTTCCCTGTCTCGACAGCATCAGAAGAGGCCTTCATCCGCAGCAGGCTTACCAAGCACACTGGCTATAAGTGACACATTTAAAGCTCAAGGAAAGAAGTTCCCTGTCTCGACAGCATCAGAAGCAGCCTTCATCCGCAGCAGGCTTACCAAGCACACTGGCTATAAGTGACACATTTAAAACTCAAGGAAAGAAGTTCCCTGTCTCGACAGCATCAGAAGAGGCCTTCATCCGCAGCAGGCTTACCAAGCACACTGGCTATAAGTGACACATTTAAAACTCAAGGAAAGAAGTTCCCTGTCTCGACAGCATCAGAAGCAGCCTTCATCCGCAGCAGGCTTACCAAGCACACTGGCTATAAGTGACACATTTAAAACTCAAGGAACGAAGCTCCCTGTCTCGACAGCATCAGAAGCAGCCTTCATCCGCAGCAGTCTTACCAAGCACACTGGCTATAAGTGACACAGTTAAAACTCAAGGAAAGAAGCTCCCTGTCTCGACAGCATCAGAAGAGGCCTTCATCCGCAGCAGGCTTACCAAGCACACTGACTATAAGTGACACATTTAAACTCAAGGAACGAAGCTCCCTGTTTCGACAACATCAGAAGCAGCCTTCATCCGCAGCAGGCTTACCAAGCACACCGGCTATAAGTGAAACATTTAAAACTCAAGGAAAGAAGCTCCCTGTATCGACAGCATCAGAAGCAGCCTTCATCCGCAGCAGGGTTACCAAGCACACTGACTATAACTGACACATTTAAAACTCAAGGAACGAAGCTCCCTGTCTCGACAGCATCAGAAGAGGCCTTCATCCGCAGCAGGCTTACAAAGCACACTGGCTATAAGTGACACATTTAAAACTCAAGGAACGAAGCTCCCTGTCCCGACAGCATCAGAAGCAGCCTTCATCCGCAGCATGCTTACCAAGCACACTGGCTATAAGTGAAACATTTAAAACTCAAGGAAAGAAGCTCCCTGTATCGACAGCATCAGAAGCAATCTTCATCCGCAGCAGGCTTACCAAGCACACTGGCTATAAGTGACACATTTAAAACTCAAGGAACGAAGCTCCCTGTCCCGACAGCATCAGAAGCAGCCTTCATCCGCAGCAGGCTTACCAAGCACACTGGCTATAAGTGACACATTTAAAACTCAAGGAAAGAAGCTCCCTGTATCGACAGCATCAGAAGCAGCCTTCATCCACAGCAGGCTTACCAAGCACACTGGCTATAACTGACACATTTAAAACTCAAGGAACGAAGCTCCCTGTCCCGACAGCATCAGAAGCAGCCTTCATCCGCAGCAGGCTTACTAAGCACACTGGCTATAAGTGACACATTTAAAACTCAAGGAACGAAGCTCCCTGTCTCGACAGAGTCAGAAGCAGCCTTCATCCACACATTCAAAACTCAAGAAGTGCGTCCCCATAAAAGTGTCCTGTTTGAAAACGAAATGTATGATCTGTGAGGGCACCGATCAAAGACCCTACATTTCAAATTTGGACGAAATCGAACGAGTGGTTTGCGCACAGGGGTTGCTTTTGTGACGGCTTTTCATTTCTTGAATTCTGAGAGTGGCAGTTGGGGATCGTTGCGCAGCCTATTCTCTCGCGTTCAAAAACCTACATTTTTATTTCTCTTACCATAGGCCTATTGTCTCTACTTAGGAATCAAATGTAGGGATTTTTGATGTTCTAACAACAAAAATAATGATTTAACAAATGAATAAAAATAAAATAAGCCAATAAATAAAAATGTTTGCACCTAAAATGTTGAGTTGATTGAGAAATCCCATACAACATAAAAATAATATTAACGATCAAAAAAATTAGAAATCGTTTTAGCCAAAACAGTCGACTGATTAATTCTTGCTGGGAATGTACATAGGCGGTGATTCACCGACGACTTTTTTTGTTATGAAAAATATAAATTTTCAACTTTTTCCTCTTGTTAGTGATGCACATCTTCACAGCACACAGACCATGTGGCAATGACTGCTTGGTCATGACATCAATGACTGCTTGGAAATTAAACAACAATTTATGCTTTGTAATGTCGTTTTAGAAGTCACATGAGTGCAGTTTTGCACAGCTTCAGCGCTCAACTAAACATTAATAAAAATAAATAAATAAATGTATGTTGAAAATATACAAAACCCTAAACTCCCCTAAAAATTGGGTTCCTTGCAGCAGCTTAAATGTTTCAGAGGTCTTCTGAACTTTTGGCGAAGCATCGTTACATTTAAAGAGCAAAAAAAAAAAAAACTTGTTAGTCATTGTGACTCATGCCCGGGCTTTAACTGTAAGGTCATATCGCCCACTACCAGAGCGTTCTTTTGTCACTCTGGTGGACATGAGCCCGACTGTAGTCTACTCCCATAGTAGTATGGGACTCCTACATTCTGCCTACCCTAAATTTTATTCATCTAGGGTAAGGGTCTTTAACGAGTATCTGACATTGTGCAAACTCGGGAGCATCGCGTCCCTCCCGAAAGACGGCGTGCTCAATGCTCTTTCACCTTCCAGGTAAAAAAACCTAGGGGCGTCGGCCGGGTTCCGAACCCGCGACCTTGAGATCAGAAGGCAAGCATTCTACCTCTGAGCTACCAGCGCACTCCGTATTCTCGTGTATCAATTCAGTAGTTTTTTAAATAAAATTCGTTTTACTAATTCCATCGTATTGGTTAGTATTCAGTTTCAATAAATTTTGGACAACTTTGGCATGTTTTCTCAACCTGTAAAAACTTCAACATTGAAAATAGACAGATATCTTACCTTTATCGGTGGACTCCCTTATTTTGGATATATCTGCTTCAACCACATCTGACTTATATTGGTCCAAGTCAATCTTTCCATCAATATTTAGCTACAACAGATACCTAATTACAATATCACATTATTGTTACAATTATAGCAGAGTAAAGAAAAAACCTTTCTTATAATACGACAGACAAAACAACATTTTATTATTCCATACACAACACAACTAAGGAATTATCAAATTAATACATACATATCCCATTTCCATCAAGTAACACTTTTTAAAACACTGAAAACATATAGGAAAGATTTAGTGATTTCATAATCCACTGAGCTTATTAATGTTTTGTGAAAGCATAAACGTATCCAATCCCCAGAAATTATTAATTAAATGTCGAAAAACAAATGACTTAAAACTTGTTTGTATAATAATTTTTTATGGGGGTCCCGGCGGTAAAAGCTTTACCTCTAAGCCCAAAGATTCTGAATTCGATTTAGGGATGAATATCGATACACGATATATAATTGATTTAGATTTTTAAATTACGGTATCAATATTTTTGTATCAACAGGTTTGTTTTTGATATTTACTGCTTCGAAATAATCTGCTGGACGAAATTAACGCCTCAATTCAAAAAATCTTGTAATTCACTTTTATAACCTACTAGAATTCATCTACTTAGTTATTGATTCATGCCCGGGCTTTAACTACGAGGTCATATCGCCTACTACCATAGCGCTTTTACGTTACTCTGGTGAACATGAGATCGACTCTACTAAGGAGTCACTTGGGGTAGAGGTCTTCAATGAGTACCTGTCAAAGTATCAGCTCGGGACCCTGGCTTAACATCCCATTCGAAGGATAGCACTCAAGGTTTTTTCACCTCCCAGATGAAAAATCTAAGGGCTAAGTTTCGAGCCCACAATCTTGAGCTAAGTAAGTAAGCACACTCCACGGTTTGTGTGTATATTTAAAAGGCTATTATGAAACAATATTACCCATATAACTTGCGGTACCGTATTTTTTCCAAGCAGCGCTAAAGAAAAACTAAAATAAAAGGTTAAATCCGAAATAACGTCGTTATTGTTATGAAATTAGAACGCCAAAAGTGTACAACATATTTCATTTTATTTTACATTTCTAAACTGAGACTGATTTTTATAAAATATGCATAATATATGTGGCCTCGATTCTCGCGTAGTGTCACTGGTCCTTGCTGTATAATAATGACAATATTTGTCTATAGGGTAGACATGCTACAATATATATATATATATATATATATATATATATACATATATATATATATATATATATATATATATATATATATATATATATATATATGTCTACCCTATAGACAAATATTGTCATTATTATACAGCAAGGACCAGTGACACTACGCGAGAATCGAGGCCACTTGGAGCTGATTTGAAGAGGATTTCATTTAGAAGAATATGCTCGGAACTAGCGATGCCTGCGAATGAATCGCGATCGCCAGGAGCGAAACAAGAGCGAATTGTGGGTCGTTTGGAGTTGAATTGAAGATAATTTCATTTAGAAGAACATGTTCGGAACTAGCGATGCCTGCGAGTGAATCGCGATCGCTAGGAGCGAAAACAAGGAACAAGGATATAGAGGAAAGGAAGAAAGTAGGCAATTGTTTACATCCGGAGTTGCCTGAACGACCAAGGCGGGCTGAGATACCCTATTCATAGAAGAGAATGATGCAACCAGTGATCGGTGATTGGCTGGAAGTAAATTGGGCGGGAACGAACAGCCAATGAGATGTCGGGATACATCCCCACCCCCACGAAAATCAAGAGTTGTACCCGGGAGGACTCTCAATCTACGTTCAGAGTTGGGGCCGCTCAGATCACGTCAGTTATATCTTTCTTTTAGATTTTACAGTTGAATTTTAAATATGTGAGCTCACTCCTCTTTCATGTCGGTGCCAGACAGGTCACGTCAGTGCTACTTTAACATTTTAGCCCACAGCGTAACTTTAATTAAATATGTGAACTTACAGTTTTCTGCCCTCCGAGTCGGACCTAAAGGGTTGTGCTAGTGCGAACGTAACAATTTAGACAGAGTTTTATTTTATGTTGAAAATATGATCCAGTGAAAAATGTAACATCTAATGTAGCCTCGAAACCAGACAGATCTTCAATGACTTATGAAATACGTGACTGGATGATTTCTGCGGGATGTCCAGATAAAGATGATCGCACCGTCATCGCCAGGGATATCATAATTAAGGTACCTGTAGTATCGATTCTAGGATAGATGTTTTTAGAACGATTCAGTCTTTCCGACATAGGCCCATTTTGTTTGTAAATGATATTTTAATTTTTATTCTTAAATTTTCTGAATGTTTCTAGCCTTTAAGCCATATGTACAAAATAGTTTTGTAAATATGTTCTGATTAAAATAAATATGTTACAGTTCTAAGTTTGATTCATTCCATTTCCCCCCACTTATGCTTCTTCTAGTTGGCAACAGTAATTAATTATTATTAATTACTGGTGACAACTACACATTAGGAACTTGTAACCGGTCTTCCCGTGAGGAGTGTACTCAGCTATCCAAGGCATTTTTCATTTAAAATCGCGATTTAGAATTTTCGATTTTAATAATTTTTCGACACTAATTTTTATTTTTACTAATTAAGTAATTTGCACTCTCACGTAGGAGGAAAGGTTGTTACAATATATAGAAGGAAGATGGGCCAAGAGGACGACAGAGTGGTAACCGATTTACCTGAAGAGAAGAAGAGGAAGACAACTGGTGCGGTGGCGGGATGATCTAGACAGGATAGTGGGGAGTCTCTGGCACAGATCGGCCTGGGACAGGAGTGTAGGGAAGAAAATGGGAGAGGCCTATGCCCAAAGATGGGCCTAGTTTCCAATTTATATAAATGTATATCTATTATTATTATTATTATTATTATTATATTATTATTATACTAAGGAAGCAAATAAAAGGCTATTATTATTGATATATATAATTATTATTATATAATATTATATATATATATATATATATATATATATATATATATATATATATATATATATATATATATATATATATCTGTGGCTGATAGGAAAAACCAGGTAACTCCATTATTCTTATTTTCGAGATATTAATTTTTTTAATTTTTCAAAATCAATTTGGAATAACGGTAACAGGAGAGGTTTTTCAAGATTCTTTTTTTATGGTTATACATTCATATGATTGAGAAGAATATTTTACAATATTAACAAAAAAAAGTTTTAACATGCATTACGACAAAAAAATGAAGGAATGGAGTTAACTGGTTTTTCTGTAAATTTGCTGGAGTTACCTGGTTTTTCTTTGAATAAATTTGCAAAGGAGATAATTATTCTATATTATTGTCGTTAATCGTGAGATTTGATTTTTTATCTATAAAACAAAAGTTACTGTGAAAATTTGGTCATTCAAACATTCAAAAAAAAATTTCATTGTTGTTTGAATCTGGCAAAGTAGTTCGAACTTCAATATGTAGATGTCGTTGCATTATATCGACAACTTTATCGATACTTTTCACACTGATCGACGATCACGTATTCGGAGACCGAAAAATTCATTTGAACTTGGCAAAAATAAGTGTGGAATAACATCAACCATGGATCCCAACCAACATCAACTATGATCCAGACCTAGAACTATTGGAACAGCAAGACCAACCAAACACGGAATTCGAAGAGTATCCAGAACAAGAAGTCCAGGCTGCACCTAGTCGTAAAAAATCCAAACTTGAAAAAGTTAAGGAAAAAGCAGCACCATCTCGAAGCAATGAAAGGAGATCATCTCGAATTTCTGTTCAGAAGAAGCCCGATTATAGAGATGTTTGATTCAGTTTAATCGTTTTTTTTATATATTTCAAAGATCTGTTTTCAATTTCAAAATCAAATTTTATAAATCAATCGTTGTAATTATTATGTTGTTATCTAAAACATGTAAATTAAAATTTGTATTTTCAAAAGAATTACTTTGATATAACATATTGATGAAATACAAACATTATTATAAAAACAATTTTGATTTTGCAATTAATTTATTGTGGAATAATATTTTTTTCATTATATAAGCCGTAATATGAGAAAATTTCACTTTTTCATACATAAATTGCTGTTTTTAATAAAAATTTGAGGGAGTTATCTGGTTTTTCCATCAATTGATGGAGTTACCTGGTTTTACCAACATAAATGACGTTTTCTACTATTCTTCAATAACAAATATTTGAGAAGAAACGCGTATATCACTGAATTTCGTCATGCCAAATGAAAGTACACAAAAAAAATATGCCAAATTTGCTGAAAACTCTATTTTCATTTTTTGTGGAGTTAACTGGTTTTTCCTATCAGCCACAGATATATTATATAATATTATATATATAAGCCTTTTATTTGCTTATTATTTATATATACATATATACAAAACTTCGTGTCAATACATTCATTCTATCGTGTTCAGACAAACATAAACAGACATAATTCTTCTTTTTTTTCCATCCGGAAGTCGGAGAACATTAAATTCTGTTCAAAACTCAGATTTCTAACCGATACATAACTTTCCCTATACTTCGTATAGCTGAGGAACTAAAAAAGAAATATAAATATTAATATGAACCACGTGAAAAACAAAATAAACAGTTTTTAACTGAGCAGGTTACTACACAACTCAAATGGAAACTATAAATAACCAGAAGTGCTCTCGAAGTCCAACTCTGTGGGAGACGGCAGATTTCATTACTTGCAAGCTTAGAGAGACAGGTTTCAACGGGGAATTCACTCTTGAGAACTTTGAAAGGAAGGATTTTCTGATTCTGTTTAGGTACTTTATTAATACATCGATTTTATTAATATATGTGTGGAGAAAATCTAGCAATATCTATATTGCTCATTTGTCAACTATGGTATCTACTTTGTCCACCAGGCCACAGTTGAAACTGTCACTCCTTGTAGTAACAAAATATATAAATAATTGAAGTAACTTACGTGCCGTCGTTCAGGATTTATCGCTAGATGAACATAAACAACAAGATATATTTAAATATCAAAATCCGAGGCCAATTTGCTTCATTTTTCACTGAATGACCACTCAACGATAAATCCAACATTATAAATTATCAACTATGGTTGCTATCCTTATTACTTTCATACAAAAGTGACACACACACTGTACTGGTTTTAGAACTTTTTTTGTTATTTACTATTTAAATATGTTTTCAAAAAGTGGAGCGAAATCAGTAATATAAGCTGGCAACTTTCCTCCGCTTAATAAAATTGTTATTTACTTAGCGTAGGAGTCTTAATAACTAATATTATTAATTATATTTATATATATATAATATATATTTATATATATATATAATATATATGTATATATATATATATATAAATATTGTAATAAAAGAAGGGTTGCGTCGCGATTTTACTTTAATAATAAGATATATATAAATATATATCTTATTATTAAAGTAAAATCGCGACGCAACCCTTCATTTATTACAATTTGACATGCCCTTGTGTGGAGATTTTGGTAAAATCATTATTATTCAGCAAGAGAGGAGAGGCGAAATTTTTAAACCAAGATTGACTCGGAGAGCTGGGAACAAACTTCATTTTGATATTTTATATTAATTAAATTTTGAAATTTAAGTTAAATTTTATATAATTAATAATTTTTTTTGAAATCTTAATTATGGATAAACAATTAGTTTGTGAGAATATTGACCAGTCTGAGGAAGCGAGTGTCGAAAGTGGGGTAGAAAGTTTAAATATCCCGGTTTCAGCAGGGACAAGGTCGTACAAAACGAATGTTATAAATGAGAGAGAGGAGACCAAAGATTCTGATATGGAAAAAATGTTGGAAAAAATATTGAAGGGAGTGGGGTCACAAATAGATAATTTAGAAAGTAAAATGGAGGCACAAAGTGCTAACTTAAAAAGTAAATTGTGGTCACAAATGGGAAATTTAGTAAGTGAAATCAGAAATGTAAAAAAAGATTTAGTAAGTGAAATGAGAAATGTAAAAAAAGATTTAGTAAGTGAAATTAGGAATTTAGAAAGTAAAATGGGAGATTTAGAGGTAACAGTAATCGGGGGATTGGATAGGCTTGATACGAAAATGGAAAATATGACCAAAAATATGTTTGAAAGTGACAATGGGATAGAGCAGACAGAGGTCCTAAGTAAAGTAGAAACTGTTGAAAATAATAATAAAAAGGAACAGGTCCAAAATTTTAAAATAGAGAAATAAGTTTAGAAATCTTAGTTGAGGAAGTTAAAGTAATAAGGGATTTTGATATAGACGTGAAGGAGAATAAAATTGTTTCTGAAATTAATTTGGAAGGTCATAAGTCCTATTTAGAAATAGGAAAGAAAGTTCCGAATCGAAGGAAAATAGTGAGGAAATTTCTATCGAAGGAGGAAATAATGATGAATAATTACTTAAGGAAATTTGATTTAGAAATAAGAGAATGTGCGTGTGCAAATGTTTTAATGAATGAATGGAAAAATGACGATACTAACATTTTACATAAGACTATAATTTAGAGGAAATATTTAAAGAAGCAAATGGACAAACTGGACAGAGAAGTTTTATAATAAAAGGGAATGAACAATCAGAAGAAATAATAATAATGACAGACAGACTACAACGAATTGTACTTAAAAAGGGGGAGGAGATGTTTAAAGACATTGTATGTCGGGGTATCCGAAAAAAGTATTGGATTAATTTTAGGCTTTGCAATCAGAAATTGTATTAGCCAAATTTTACAGTGAAAATCATTTTATGAAACTCGAATGAGTTAAAGACACGACAGACAAACTTACGAAGCGAAATTTAGACAGAAAATTTAGACAAAAGACTTCGAATAAATGAGAATGTGGATTAAATAGTCGAATGAAAGCGAGAATTTTTTGGTGAGAGTGAAAGTTATAAATGTTATTTTTTTGAAAACCTGGAGTTAATTGAATTTTAAAGATAATTATTTTTTTGTTTATTGGAGTATTTAATTATGTGATTGATTGAGGCTTTGCAAGTGTAGTTAATAGTGAGTTAATCTTCTTTAGTATTTTATAAATATAAACTTGATCCATTTTAGATTTGGGAAGTGTTCTTTTTGTTTGATTGATTTTTTTTAATGAGAAGATAAATTTTTATGAGTAAGATTAATTGATAATATTTTTGAACAATTGGAGTTATTTGAAATTTTATATATTGAATTTAAATATTGAATGATTGAGGCCTTGGTAGTGAACTAAATAGCAAGTTAATTTTTTTTAGTATTTTTTTGGATATAGAATTGATTTATTTCGGGAGTTTTTTTTTTTTTGAGAAGATACTTGTTGGAATGAGGTTTATTGATAATATTTGAGAAGAGTTATTTGAATTTTGATAGATAGTATTTATGCGTTTTATTATTTAATTATATGGTAATGGTCGTTGGATTAGTTAGTATTATTAAGAGTTCGAAAAGTAGTTTATAAAGTTCGTTTAATTTTGTTTATTGACCATTTTGAATTATTTAAGTGAGATTTGGAAGAAGGAATAAAGATAAAGGAGTTAAAAAATGTTTTTAAGTAAGCGATTTAAGGAATCTATATTTGATTTTTTTTTATATATGGGTATTTTTTTTTTGGATCTATAAGAAATAATTGAGAAAAGTTAGTAGTTAAAATAAGAATATTTTTTTTAATTGATAAAAGGAGAGAATAATTAAGGAGTATTATTGGTCGAGACACAATATTGTTTTTAAGAATTAAAAGGAAAGAAAGGAATTTGAAATTTTTCTATTGACAGGAAGATGTTTGTGGTCGTTTTTTTGGGGTAAAGTCATTTAAGATAGGAAAATTACATTTTTTAATAGGGTAAGAAAGGAAGTGAAAGGATAAGATGCACAGAAGTTCAGGAGTAGCTCAGCCGCCAATCTGTTCTTCCACTCTCAAACTCTCGTAGAGCTGTCCAGCTCTCATCATCCCATTAGTCTCCAGCCCCATGTCTCTCTACAGCTTTCATTAGCAATAAGGTTTAAATTTTATATTATATTTTTATTTTATTTTTAATTATTAATTTTGTTATTGTAAATATATTTTTTTTAAATATGAGTTACTAAATTTCAGTAGTTTGCTTCCCATGCCATCCTAGGTCAGTCATGATTTAACAATTTGGTTTTTCAAAACTCTCTTCGCTGAACGAACCTTTCGCCTTTGGTCTATAGAAATCCAATTTATATATTAAAATCAGTAAAGTTAATGATCGTTCTATTAAATAGGCGGTCTGGCATCCTTTAAATATTTTAATGATCGTTCTATTAGGTGGGCGGCCTGGCATCCTTTAAATATTTTAATGATCGTTCTATTAGGTGGGCGCTCTGGCATCCTTTAAATATTTTAATGATCGTTCTATTAGGTGGGCGGTCTGGCATCCTTTAAATATTTTAATGATCGTTCTATTAGGTGGGCGGTCTGGCATCCTTTAAATATTTTAATGATCGTTCTATTAGGTGGGCGGTCTGGCATCCTTTAAATATTTTAATGATCGTTCTATTAGGTGGGCGGTCTGGCATCCTTTAAATATTTTAATGATCGTTCTATTAGGTAGGCGGTCTGGCATCCTTTAAATATTTTAATGATCGTTCTATTAGGTGGGCGGTCTGGCATCCTTTAAATATTTTAATGATCGTTCTATTAGGTGGGCGGTCTGGCATCCTTTAAATATTTTAATGATCGTTCTATTAGGTGGGCGCTCTGGCATCCTTTAAATATTTTAATGATCGTTCTATTAGGTGGGCGGTCTGGCATCCTTTAAATATTTTAATGATCGTTCTATTAGGTGGGCGCTCTGGCATCCTTTAAATATTTTAATGATCGTTCTATTAGGTAGGCGGTCTGGCATCCTTTAAATATTTTAATGATCGTTCTATTAGGTGGGCGCTCTGGCATCCTTTAAATATTTTAATGATCGTTCTATTAGGTGGGCGGTCTGGCATCCTTTAAATATTTTAATGATCGTTCTATTAGGTGGGCGGTCTGGCATCCTTTAAATATTTTAATGATCGTTCTATTAGGTAGGCGGTCTGGCATCCTTTAAATATTTTAATGATCGTTCTATTAGGTGGGCGGTCTGGCATCCTTTAAATATTTTAATGATCGTTCTATTAGGTGGGCGGTCTGGCATCCTTTAAATATTTTAATGATCGTTCTATTAGGTGGGCGCTCTGGCATCCTTTAAATATTTTAATGATCGTTCTATTAGGTAGGCGGTCTGGCATCCTTTAAATATTTTAATGATCGTTCTATTAGGTGGGCGGTCTGGCATCCTTTAAATATTTTAATGATCGTTCTATTAGGTGGGCGGTCTGGCATCCTTTAAATATTTTAATGATCGTTCTATTAGGTAGGCGGTCTGGCATCCTTTAAATATTTTAATGATCGTTCTATTAGGTGGGCGGTCTGGCATCCTTTAAATATTTTAATGATCGTTCTATTAGGTGGGCGCTCTGGCATCCTTTAAATATTTTAATGATCGTTCTATTAGGTGGGCGGTCTGGCATCCTTTAAATATTTTAATGATCGTTCTATTAGGTAGGCGGTCTGGCATCCTTTAAATATTTTAATGATCGTTCTATTAGGTGGGCGGTCTGGCATCCTTTAAATATTTTAATGATCGTTCTATTAGGTGGGCGGTCTGGCATCCTTTAAATATTTTAATGATTGTTCTATTAGGTAGGCGGTCTGGCATCCTTTAAATATTTTAATGATCGTTCTATTAGGTGGGCGGTCTGGCATCCTTTAAATATTTTAATGATCGTTCTATTAGGTGGGCGGTCTGGCATCCTTTAAATATTTTAATGATCGTTCTATTAGGTGGGCGGTCTGGCATCCTTTAAATATTTTAATGATCGTTCTATTAGGTGGGCGGTCTGGCATCCTTTAAATATTTTAATGATCGTTCTATTAGGTGGGCGGTCTGGCATCCTTTAAATATTTTAATGATCGTTCTATTAGGTAGGCGGTCTGGCACCCTTTAAATATTTTAATGATCGTTCTATTAGGTGGGCGGTCTGGCATCCTTTAAATATTTTAATGATCGTTCTATTAGGTGGGCGATCTGGCATCCTTTAAATATTTTAATGATCGTTCTATTAGGTGGGCGGTCTGGCATCCTTTAAATATTTTAATGATCGTTCTATTAGGTAGGCGGTCTGGCATCCTTTAAATATTTTAATGATCGTTCTATTAGGTGGGCGGTCTGGCATCCTTTAAATATTTTAATGATCGTTCTATTAGGTGGGCGGTCTGGCATCCTTTAAATATTTTAATGATCGTTCTATTAGGTGGGCGGTCTGGCATCCTTTAAATATTTTAATGATCGTTCTATTAGGTGGGCGGTCTGGCATCCTTTAAATATTTTAATGATCGTTCTATTAGGTAAGCGGTCTGGCACCCTTTAAATATTTTAATGATCGTTCTATTAGGTGGGCGGTCTGGCATCCTTTAAATATTTTAATGATCGTTCTATTAGGTGGGCGGTCTGGCATCCTTTAAATATTTTAATGATCGTTCTATTAGGTAGGCGGTCTGGCATCCTTTAAATATTTTAATGATCGTTCTATTAGGTGGGCGGTCTGGCATCCTTTAAATATTTTAATGATCGTTCTATTAGGTGGGCGCTCTGGCATCCTTTAAATATTTTAATGATCGTTCTATCAGGTAGGCGGTCTGGCATCCTTTAAATATTTTAATGATCGTTCTATTAGGTGGGCGGTCTGGCATCCTTTAAATATTTTAATGATCGTTCTATTAGGTGGGCGCTCTGGCATCCTTTAAATATTTTAATGATCGTTCTATTAGGTAGGCGGTCTGGCATCCTTTAAATATTTTAATGATCGTTCTATTAGGTGGGCGCTCTGGCATCCTTTAAATATTTTAATGATCGTTCTATTAGGTGGGCGGTCTGGCATCCTTTAAATATTTTAATGATCGTTCTATTAGGTGGGCGGTCTGGCATCCTTTAAATATTTTAATGATCGTTCTATTAGGTAGGCGGTCTGGCATCCTTTAAATATTTTAATGATCGTTCTATTAGGTGGGCGGTCTGGCATCCTTTAAATATTTTAATGATCGTTCTATTAGGTGGGCGGTCTGGCATCCTTTAAATATTTTAATGATCGTTCTATTAGGTGGGCGCTCTGGCATCCTTTAAATATTTTAATGATCGTTCTATTAGGTAGGCGGTCTGGCATCCTTTAAATATTTTAATGATCGTTCTATTAGGTGGGCGGTCTGGCATCCTTTAAATATTTTAATGATCGTTCTATTAGGTGGGCGGTCTGGCATCCTTTAAATATTTTAATGATCGTTCTATTAGGTAGGCGGTCTGGCATCCTTTAAATATTTTAATGATCGTTCTATTAGGTGGGCGGTCTGGCATCCTTTAAATATTTTAATGATCGTTCTATTAGGTGGGCGCTCTGGCATCCTTTAAATATTTTAATGATCGTTCTATTAGGTGGGCGGTCTGGCATCCTTTAAATATTTTAATGATCGTTCTATTAGGTAGGCGGTCTGGCATCCTTTAAATATTTTAATGATCGTTCTATTAGGTGGGCGGTCTGGCATCCTTTAAATATTTTAATGATCGTTCTATTAGGTGGGCGGTCTGGCATCCTTTAAATATTTTAATGATTGTTCTATTAGGTAGGCGGTCTGGCATCCTTTAAATATTTTAATGATCGTTCTATTAGGTGGGCGGTCTGGCATCCTTTAAATATTTTAATGATCGTTCTATTAGGTGGGCGGTCTGGCATCCTTTAAATATTTTAATGATCGTTCTATTAGGTGGGCGGTCTGGCATCCTTTAAATATTTTAATGATCGTTCTATTAGGTGGGCGGTCTGGCATCCTTTAAATATTTTAATGATCGTTCTATTAGGTGGGCGGTCTGGCATCCTTTAAATATTTTAATGATCGTTCTATTAGGTAGGCGGTCTGGCACCCTTTAAATATTTTAATGATCGTTCTATTAGGTGGGCGGTCTGGCATCCTTTAAATATTTTAATGATCGTTCTATTAGGTGGGCGATCTGGCATCCTTTAAATATTTTAATGATCGTTCTATTAGGTGGGCGGTCTGGCATCCTTTAAATATTTTAATGATCGTTCTATTAGGTAGGCGGTCTGGCATCCTTTAAATATTTTAATGATCGTTCTATTAGGTGGGCGGTCTGGCATCCTTTAAATATTTTAATGATCGTTCTATTAGGTGGGCGGTCTGGCATCCTTTAAATATTTTAATGATCGTTCTATTAGGTGGGCGGTCTGGCATCCTTTAAATATTTTAATGATCGTTCTATTAGGTGGGCGGTCTGGCATCCTTTAAATATTTTAATGATCGTTCTATTAGGTAAGCGGTCTGGCACCCTTTAAATATTTTAATGATCGTTCTATTAGGTGGGCGGTCTGGCATCCTTTAAATATTTTAATGATCGTTCTATTAGGTGGGCGGTCTGGCATCCTTTAAATATTTTAATGATCGTTCTATTAGGTAGGCGGTCTGGCATCCTTTAAATATTTTAATGATCGTTCTATTAGGTGGGCGGTCTGGCATCCTTTAAATATTTTAATGATCGTTCTATTAGGTGGGCGCTCTGGCATCCTTTAAATATTTTAATGATCGTTCTATCAGGTAGGCGGTCTGGCATCCTTTAAATATTTTAATGATCGTTCTATTAGGTGGGCGGTCTGGCATCCTTTAAATATTTTAATGATCGTTCTATTAGGTGGGCGCTCTGGCATCCTTTAAATATTTTAATGATCGTTCTATTAGGTAGGCGGTCTGGCATCCTTTAAATATTTTAATGATCGTTCTATTAGGTGGGCGGTCTGGCATCCTTTAAATATTTTAATGATCGTTCTATTAGGTGGGCGGTCTGGCATCCTTTAAATATTTTAATGATCGTTCTATTAGGTAGGCGGTCTGGCATCCTTTAAATATTTTAATGATCGTTCTATTAGGTAGGCGGTCTGGCATCCTTTAAATATTTTAATGATCGTTCTATTAGGTGGGCGCTCTGGCATCCTTTAAATATTTTAATGATCGTTCTATTAGGTGGGCGGTCTGGCATCCTTTAAATATTTTAATGATCGTTCTATTAGGTGGGCGGTCTGGCATCCTTTAAATATTTTAATGATCGTTCTATTAGGTAGGCGGTCTGGCATCCTTTAAATATTTTAATGATCGTTCTATTAGGTGGGCGGTCTGGCATCCTTTAAATATTTTAATGATCGTTCTATTAGGTGGGCGGTCTGGCATCCTTTAAATATTTTAATGATCGTTCTATTAGGTGGGCGCTCTGGCATCCTTTAAATATTTTAATGATCGTTCTATTAGGTAGGCGGTCTGGCATCCTTTAAATATTTTAATGATCGTTCTATTAGGTGGGCGGTCTGGCATCCTTTAAATATTTTAATGATCGTTCTATTAGGTGGGCGGTCTGGCATCCTTTAAATATTTTAATGATCGTTCTATTAGGTAGGCGGTCTGGCATCCTTTAAATATTTTAATGATCGTTCTATTAGGTGGGCGGTCTGGCATCCTTTAAATATTTTAATGATCGTTCTATTAGGTGGGCGCTCTGGCATCCTTTAAATATTTTAATGATCGTTCTATTAGGTGGGCGGTCTGGCATCCTTTAAATATTTTAATGATCGTTCTATTAGGTAGGCGGTCTGGCATCCTTTAAATATTTTAATGATCGTTCTATTAGGTGGGCGGTCTGGCATCCTTTAAATATTTTAATGATCGTTCTATTAGGTGGGCGGTCTGGCATCCTTTAAATATTTTAATGATTGTTCTATTAGGTAGGCGGTCTGGCATCCTTTAAATATTTTAATGATCGTTCTATTAGGTGGGCGGTCTGGCATCCTTTAAATATTTTAATGATCGTTCTATTAGGTGGGCGGTCTGGCATCCTTTAAATATTTTAATGATCGTTCTATTAGGTGGGCGGTCTGGCATCCTTTAAATATTTTAATGATCGTTCTATTAGGTGGGCGGTCTGGCATCCTTTAAATATTTTAATGATCGTTCTATTAGGTGGGCGGTCTGGCATCCTTTAAATATTTTAATGATCGTTCTATTAGGTAGGCGGTCTGGCACCCTTTAAATATTTTAATGATCGTTCTATTAGGTGGGCGGTCTGGCATCCTTTAAATATTTTAATGATCGTTCTATTAGGTGGGCGATCTGGCATCCTTTAAATATTTTAATGATCGTTCTATTAGGTGGGCGGTCTGGCATCCTTTAAATATTTTAATGATCGTTCTATTAGGTAGGCGGTCTGGCATCCTTTAAATATTTTAATGATCGTTCTATTAGGTGGGCGGTCTGGCATCCTTTAAATATTTTAATGATCGTTCTATTAGGTGGGCGGTCTGGCATCCTTTAAATATTTTAATGATCGTTCTATTAGGTGGGCGGTCTGGCATCCTTTAAATATTTTAATGATCGTTCTATTAGGTGGGCGGTCTGGCATCCTTTAAATATTTTAATGATCGTTCTATTAGGTAAGCGGTCTGGCACCCTTTAAATATTTTAATGATCGTTCTATTAGGTGGGCGGTCTGGCATCCTTTAAATATTTTAATGATCGTTCTATTAGGTGGGCGGTCTGGCATCCTTTAAATATTTTAATGATCGTTCTATTAGGTAGGCGGTCTGGCATCCTTTAAATATTTTAATGATCGTTCTATTAGGTGGGCGGTCTGGCATCCTTTAAATATTTTAATGATCGTTCTATTAGGTGGGCGCTCTGGCATCCTTTAAATATTTTAATGATCGTTCTATCAGGTAGGCGGTCTGGCATCCTTTAAATATTTTAATGATCGTTCTATTAGGTGGGCGGTCTGGCATCCTTTAAATATTTTAATGATCGTTCTATTAGGTGGGCGCTCTGGCATCCTTTAAATATTTTAATGATCGTTCTATTAGGTAGGCGGTCTGGCATCCTTTAAATATTTTAATGATCGTTCTATTAGGTGGGCGGTCTGGCATCCTTTAAATATTTTAATGATCGTTCTATTAGGTGGGCGGTCTGGCATCCTTTAAATATTTTAATGATCGTTCTATTAGGTAGGCGGTCTGGCATCCTTTAAATATTTTAATGATCGTTCTATTAGGTAGGCGGTCTGGCATCCTTTAAATATTTTAATGATCGTTCTATTAGGTAGGCGGTCTGGCATCCTTTAAATATTTTAATGATCGTTCTATTAGGTGGGCGGTCTGGCATCCTTTAAATATTTTAATGATCGTTCTATTAGGTGGGCGGTCTGGCATCCTTTAAATATTTTAATGATCGTTCTATTAGGTGGGCGGTCTGGCATCCTTTAAATATTTTAATGATCGTTCTATTAGGTGGGCGGTCTGGCATCCTTTAAATATTTTAATGATCGTTCTATTAGGTGGGCGGTCTGGCATCCTTTAAATATTTTAATGATCGTTCTATTAGGTGGGCGGTCTGGCATCCTTTAAATATTTTAATGATCGTTCTATTAGGTAGGCGGTCTGGCATCCTTTAAATATTTTAATGATCGTTCTATTAGGTAGGCGGTCTGGCATCCTTTAAATATTTTAATGATCGTTCTATTAGGTAGGCGGTCTGGCATCCTTTAAATATTTTAATGATCGTTCTATTAGGTGGGCGGTCTGGCATCCTTTAAATATTTTAATGATCGTTCTATTAGGTGGGCGCTCTGGCATCCTTTAAATATTTTAATGATCGTTCTATTAGGTGGGCGGTCTGGCATCCTTTAAATATTTTAATGATCGTTCTATTAGGTGGGCGGTCTGGCATCCTTTAAATATTTTAATGATCGTTCTATTAGGTAGGCGGTCTGGCATCCATTAAATATTTTAATGATCGTTCTATTAGGTAGGCGGTCTGGCATCCTTTAAATATTTTAATGATCGTTCTATTAGGTGGGCGCTCTGGCATCCTTTAAATATTTTAATGATCGTTCTATTAGGTAGGCGGTCTGGCATCCTTTAAATATTTTAATGATCGTTCTATTAGGTAGGCGCTCTGGCATCCTTTAAATATTTTAATGATCGTTCTATTAGGTGGGCGGTCTGGCATCCTTTAAATATTTTAATGATCGTTCTATTAGGTGGGCGGTCTGGCATCCTTTAAATATTTTAATGATCGTTCTATTAGGTGGGCGGTCTGGCATCCTTTAAATATTTTAATGATCGTTCTATTAGGTGGGCGGTCTGGCATCCTTTAAATATTTTAATGATCGTTCTATTAGGTGGGCGGTCTGGCATCCTTTAAATATTTTAATGATCGTTCTATTAGGTGGGCGGTCTGGCATCCTTTAAATATTTTA
The DNA here is from genome assembly GCA_963662175.1 of Aradus depressus. Lineage (NCBI taxonomy): Eukaryota > Metazoa > Arthropoda > Insecta > Hemiptera > Aradidae > Aradus > Aradus depressus. The sequence continues at coordinate 63,210,193 of OY759214.1, read as the reverse complement.
ATGATCGTTCTATTAGGTAGGCGCTCTGGCATCCTTTAAATATTTTAATGATCGTTCTATTAGGTGGGCGGTCTGGCATCCTTTAAATATTTTAATGATCGTTCTATTAGGTAGGCGCTCTGGCATCCTTTAAATATTTTAATGATCGTTCTATTAGGTGGGCGGTCTGGCATCCTTTAAATATTTTAATGATCGTTCTATTAGGTGGGCGGTCTGGCATCCTTTAAATATTTTAATGATCGTTCTATTAGGTGGGCGGCCTGGCATCCTTTAAATATTTTAATGATCGTTCTATTAGGTGGGCGGTCTGGCATCCTTTAAATATTTTAATGATCGTTCTATTAGGTAGGCGCTCTGGCATCCTTTAAATATTTTAATGATCGTTCTATTAGGTGGGCGGTCTGGCATCCTTTAAATATTTTAATGATCGTTCTATTAGGTGGGCGGTCTGGCATCCTTTAAATATTTTAATGATCGTTCTATTAGGTAGGCGCTCTGGCATCCTTTAAATATTTTAATGATCGTTCTATTAGGTGGGCGCTCTGGCATCCTTTAAATATTTTAATGATCGTTCTATTAGGTGGGCGGCCTGGCATCCTTTAAATATTTTAATGATCGTTCTATTAGGTGGGCGATCTGGCATCCTTTAAATATTTTAATGATCGTTCTATTAGGTGGGCGGTCTGGCATCCTTTAAATATTTTAATGATCGTTCTATTAGGTAGGCGGTCTGGCATCCTTTAAATATTTTAATGATCGTTCTATTAGGTAGGCGGTCTGGCATCCTTTAAATATTTTAATGGTCGTTCTATTAGGTGGGCGGTCTGGCATCCTTTAAATATTTTAATGATCGTTCTATTAGGTGGGCGGTCTGGCATCCTTTAAATATTTTAATGATCGTTCTATTAGGTAGGCGGTCTGGCATCCTTTAAATATTTTAATGATCGTTCTATTAGGTGGGCGGTCTGGCATCCTTTAAATATTTTAATGATCGTTCTATTAGGTGGGCGATCGGGCATCCTTTAAATATTTTAATGATCGTTCTATTAGGTGGGCGGTCTGGCATCCTTTAAATATTTTAATGATCGTTCTATTAGGTAGGCGGTCTGGCATCCTTTAAATATTTTAATGATCGTTCTATTAGGTGGGCGGTCTGGCATCCTTTAAATATTTTAATGATCGTTCTATTAGGTGGGCGGTCTGGCATCCTTTAAATATTTTAATGATCGTTCTAATAGGTGGGCGGTCTGGCATCCTTTAAATATTTTAATGATCGTTCTATTAGGTGGGCGGTCTGGCATCCTTTAAATATTTTAATGATCGTTCTATTAGGTGGGCGGTCTGGCATCCTTTAAATATTTTAATGATCGTTCTATTAGGTAGGCGCTCTGGCATCCTTTAAATATTTTAATGATCGTTCTATTAGGTGGGCGGTCTGGCATCCTTTAAATATTTTAATGATCGTTCTATTAGGTAGGCGCTCTGGCATCCTTTAAATATTTTAATGATCGTTCTATTAGGTGGGCGGTCTGGCATCCTTTAAATATTTTAATGATCGTTCTATTAGGTGGGCGGTCTGGCATCCTTTAAATATTTTAATGATCGTTCTATTAGGTGGGCGGTCTGGCATCCTTTAAATATTTTAATGATCGTTCTATTAGGTAGGCGCTCTGGCATCCTTTAAATATTTTAATGATCGTTCTATTAGGTGGGCGGTCTGTCATCCTTTAAATATTTTAATGATCGTTCTATTAGGTGGGCGGTCTGGCATCCTTTAAATATTTTAATGATCGTTCTATTAGGTAGGCGCTCTGGCATCCTTTAAATATTTTAATGATCGTTCTATTAGGTGGGCGCTCTGGCATCCTTTAAATATTTTAATGATCGTTCTATTAGGTGGGCGGCCTGGCATCCTTTAAATATTTTAATGATCGTTCTATTAGGTGGGCGATCTGGCATCCTTTAAATATTTTAATGATCGTTCTATTAGGTGGGCGGTCTGGCATCCTTTAAATATTTTAATGATCGTTCTATTAGGTAGGCGGTCTGGCATCCTTTAAATATTTTAATGATCGTTCTATTAGGTAGGCGGTCTGGCATGCTTTAAATATTTTAATGGTCGTTCTATTAGGTGGGCGGTCTGGCATCCTTTAAATATTTTAATGATCGTTCTATTAGGTGGGCGGTCTGGCATCCTTTAAATATTTTAATGATCGTTCTATTAGGTAGGCGGTCTGGCATCCTTTAAATATTTTAATGATCGTTCTATTAGGTGGGCGGTCTGGCATCCTTTAAATATTTTAATGATCGTTCTATTAGGTGGGCGATCGGGCATCCTTTAAATATTTTAATGATCGTTCTATTAGGTGGGCGGTCTGGCATCCTTTAAATATGTTAATGATCGTTCTATTAGGTAGGCGGTCTGGCATCCTTTAAATATTTTAATGATCGTTCTATTAGGTGGGCGGTCTGGCGTCCTTTAAATATTTTAATGATCGTTCTATTAGGTAGGCGGTCTGGCATCCTTTAAATATTTTAATGATCGTTCTATTAGGTGGGCGGTCTGGCATCCTTTAAATATTTTAATGATCGTTCTATTAGGTAGGCGGTCTGGCATCCATTAAATATTTTAATGATCGTTCTATTAGGTAGGCGGTCTGGCATCCTTTAAATATTTTAATGATCGTTCTATTAGGTGGGCGCTCTGGCATCCTTTAAATATTTTAATGATCGTTCTATTAGGTAGGCGGTCTGGCATCCTTTAAATATTTTAATGATCGTTCTATTAGGTAGGCGGTCTGGCATCCTTTAAATATTTTAATGATCGTTCTATTAGGTGGGCGCTCTGGCATCCTTTAAATATTTTAATGATCGTTCTATTAGGTGGGCGGTCTGGCATCCTTTAAATATTTTAATGATCGTTCTATTAGGTGGGCGGTCTGGCATCCTTTAAATATTTTAATGATCGTTCTATTAGGTGGGCGGTCTGGCATCCTTTAAATATTTTAATGATCGTTCTATTAGGTGGGCGGTCTGGCATCCTTTAAATATTTTAATGATCGTTCTATTAGGTGGGCGGTCTGGCATCCTTTAAATATTTTAATGATCGTTCTATTAGGTAGGCGCTCTGGCATCCTTTAAATATTTTAATGATCGTTCTATTAGGTGGGCGGTCTGGCATCCTTTAAATATTTTAATGATCGTTCTATTAGGTAGGCGCTCTGGCATCCTTTAAATATTTTAATGATCGTTCTATTAGGTGGGCGGTCTGGCATCCTTTAAATATTTTAATGATCGTTCTATTAGGTGGGCGGTCTGGCATCCTTTAAATATTTTAATGATCGTTCTATTAGGTGGGCGGTCTGGCATCCTTTAAATATTTTAATGATCGTTCTATTAGGTAGGCGCTCTGGCATCCTTTAAATATTTTAATGATCGTTCTATTAGGTGGGCGGTCTGGCATCCTTTAAATATTTTAATGATCGTTCTATTAGGTAGGCGGTCTGGCATCCTTTAAATATTTTAATGATCGTTCTATTAGGTAGGCGGTCTGGCATCCTTTAAATATTTTAATGGTCGTTCTATTAGGTGGGCGGTCTGGCATCCTTTAAATATTTTAATGATCGTTCTATTAGGTGGGCGGTCTGGCATCCTTTAAATATTTTAATGATCGTTCTATTAGGTAGGCGGTCTGGCATCCTTCAAATATTTTAATGATCGTTCTATTAGGTGGGCGGTCTGGCATCCTTTAAATATTTTAATGATCGTTCTATTAGGTGGGCGATCGGGCATCCTTTAAATATTTTAATGATCGTTCTATTAGGTGGGCGGTCTGGCATCCTTTAAATATTTTAATGATCGTTCTATTAGGTAGGCGGTCTGGCATCCTTTAAATATTTTAATGATCGTTCTATTAGGTGGGCGGTCTGGCATCCTTTAAATATTTTAATGATCGTTCTATTAGGTGGGCGGTCTGGCATCCTTTAAATATTTTAATGATCGTTCTATTAGGTGGGCGGTCTGGCATCCTTTCAATATTTTAATGATCGTTCTATTAGGTGGGCGGTCTGGCATCCTTTAAATATTTTAATGATCGTTCTATTAGGTGGGCGGTCTGGCATCCTTTAAATATTTTAATGATCGTTCTATTAGGTGGGCGGTCTGGCATCCTTTAAATATTTTAATGATCGTTCTATTAGGTGGGCGGTCTGGCATCCTTTAAATATTTTAATGATCGTTCTATTAGGTAGGCGGTCTGGCATCCTTTAAATATTTTAATGATCGTTCTATTAGGTGGGCGGTCTGGCATCCTTTAAATATTTTAATGATCGTTCTATTAGGTTGGCGGTCTGGCATCCTTTAAATATTTTAATGATCGTTCTATTAGGTGGGCGGTCTGGCATCCTTTAAATATTTTAATGATCGTTCTATTAGGTGGGCGGTCTGGCATCCTTTAAATATTTTAATGATCGTTCTATTAGGTGGGCGGTCTGGCATCCTTTAAATATTTTAATGATCGTTCTATTAGGTAGGCGCTCTGGCATCCTTTGAATATTTTAATGATCGTTCTATTAGGTGGGCGCTCTGGCATCCTTTAAATATTTTAATGATCGTTCTATTAGGTGGGCGGCCTGGCATCCTTTAAATATTTTAATGATCGTTCTATTAGGTGGGCGATCTGGCATCCTTTAAATATTTTAATGATCGTTCTATTAGGTGGGCGGTCTGGCATCCTTTAAATATTTTAATGATCGTTCTATTAGGTAGGCGGTCTGGCATCCTTTAAATATTTTAATGATCGTTCTATTAGGTAGGCGGTCTGGCATCCTTTAAATATTTTAATGGTCGTTCTATTAGGTGGGCGGTCTGGCATCCTTTAAATATTTTAATGATCGTTCTATTAGGTGGGCGGTCTGGCATCCTTTAAATATTTTAATGATCGTTCTATTAGGTAGGCGGTCTGGCATCCTTTAAATATTTTAATGATCGTTCTATTAGGTGGGCGGTCTGGCATCCTTTAAATATTTTAATGATCGTTCTATTAGGTGGGCGATCGGGCATCCTTTAAATATTTTAATGATCGTTCTATTAGGTGGGCGGTCTGGCATCCTTTAAATATTTTAATGATCGTTCTATCAGGTAGGCGGTCTGGCATCCTTTAAATATTTTAATGATCGTTCTATTAGGTGGGCGGTCTGGCATCCTTTAAATATTTTAATGATCGTTCTATTAGGTAGGCGGTCTGGCATCCTTTAAATATTTTAATGATCGTTCTATTAGGTGGGCGGTCTGGCATCCTTTAAATATTTTAATGATCGTTCTATTAGGTGGGCGCTCTGGCATCCTTTAAATATTTTAATGATCGTTCTATCAGGTAGGCGGTCTGGCATCCTTTAAATATTTTAATGATCGTTCTATTAGGTGGGCGCTCTGGCATCCTTTAAATATTTTAATGATCGTTCTATTAGGTAGGCGGTCTGGCATCCTTTAAATATTTTAATGATCGTTCTATTAGGTAGGCGGTCTGGCATCCTTTAAATATTTTAATGATCGTTCTATTAGGTGGGCGCTCTGGCATCCTTTAAATATTTTAATGATCGTTCTATTAGGTGGGCGGTCTGGCATCCTTTAAATATTTTAATGATCGTTCTATTAGGTGGGCGGTCTGGCATCCTTTAAATATTTTAATGATCGTTCTATTAGGTGGGCGGTCTGGCATCCTTTAAATATTTTAATGATCGTTCTATTAGGTGGGCGGTCTGGCATCCTTTAAATATTTTAATGATCGTTCTATTAGGTAGGCGGTCTGGCATCCTTTAAATATTTTAATGATCGTTCTATTAGGTGGGCGGTCTGGCATCCTTTAAATATTTTAATGATCGTTCTATTAGGTAGGCGCTCTGGCATCCTTTAAATATTTTAATGATCGTTCTATTAGGTGGGCGCTCTGGCATCCTTTAAATATTTTAATGATCGTTCTATTAGGTGGGCGGCCTGGCATCCTTTAAATATTTTAATGATCGTTCTATTAGGTGGGCGATCTGGCATCCTTTAAATATTTTAATGATCGTTCTATTAGGTAGGCGGTCTGGCATCCTTTAAATATTTTAATGATCGTTCTATTAGGTAGGCGGTCTGGCATCCTTTAAATATTTTAATGGTCGTTCTATTAGGTGGGCGGTCTGGCATCCTTTAAATATTTTAATGATCGTTCTATTAGGTGGGCGGTCTGGCATCCTTTAAATATTTTAATGATCGTTCTATTAGGTAGGCGGTCTGGCATCCTTTAAATATTTTAATGATCGTTCTATTAGGTGGGCGGTCTGGCATCCTTTAAATATTTTAATGATCGTTCTATTAGGTAGGCGGTCTGGCATCCTTTAAATATTTTAATGATCGTTCTATTAGGTAGGCGGTCTGGCATCCTTTAAATATTTTAATGATCGTTCTATTAGGTAGGCGGTCTGGCATCCTTTAAATATTTTAATGATCGTTCTATTAGGTGGGCGGTCTGGCATCCTTTAAATATTTTAAGTTAGTAAAGACAAATCATTTTAAGAAAATCCCCGCAGTTTAGATTTAGAGTAAAGTAAATATATAGATATCATTTTTTTTTATTAAAAAAACCGCGACGCGAATCACAAAATATTACAATTTGGCATCCCTTGTGGGAAACGATACATTTGGCCTACGCATATTGACTACATTACAATATATATACATATATATATATATATATATATATATATATATATATATATATAATAAACAAATAATATGTGAATATAACACACTGGAGTATAGTTTTCACACAGAGGTGGATTTTAGTAAATTTTATGTGCACAAAAAAAGTTTCATGTCTATATGTATCTAAACATAAATTGTTCCCCGAAATGAGGCTATAAAATATAGAAAATAAAGTTGCCTATTGATAAAAAAAAAACTCAGTAACAAAGTGCAGAGAGCAAAAAGTGAATTTTGAGTTAGAAATATTAACTGAAACTTACTAGAAATTTCTGAAAATATATTTTATTTTTGAACACAACCTGTCTGGAGCAAACTAGCTCAAAAGGTGCGATAGTCGTAACGTTATTGAAAAAAAATAAAAATATAACTAAGCAGAATTCTCCGCAATCTGTGTTATATTGGAACAACGAATAAAGGAAAAGAACTTGTTTAACATTTATTATATTGTCGAATTTCACAAAATATTTACATACCAGTAATGTACCGGTTTCGGTACCTTTTTTCGCATTGACATAAAATAATATCATTTGACTAATAATTAAAAAATAAAACTAAGATAACATAAAACATATATGTGGAAACAGAACTGGTTCAGGGTGTTAACAAAGGGGAATAGTTAAAATAAATTTGGTCATTCATACAAATGTTCTTCTTGGTACCTTTATTTATTTCTAATTGTTCTAAGCTATCATATAGCCTGCTTTTTGAGCAATAATTTGATGTCTGTAGATGGGTAGAAAGTGTGGCTATTATCAATAATGTGAGTCGCGAATGTAGAACAGTTGCCTCGGTTCTTCATTTCGGCTGTGTTCTTTAATTCTGTTTTTAAAACGACGTCCCGTCTGTCCAATGTATAATTGAATGCACGTCGCGTACTCTAAACTATAAACTCCGCTTTTATTCTCAATATCGGTTTTGTCCTTACCTCTCTCTAAGCGGTTTATGGGATTGATAGTTTTAGACCCCGATATTAAAACCTTTTTTCAACAACTTACCTATTTTTTCCGAAATTTTTCCATAATAAGTTAAGCTGACCCATCTATTAGAAACTTTATTTTGTTTTTCTAGTTTGGTCAGTTTATTCCTAAAATTATGAATTTTGACCTTCATTTCAATTTTATTTATGGTTTTTTGTAGACAGCTATTGTTTTTGGCTATTTCCTTAATGATCTTGTTTTTTTTTTGTTTTTTTTATTGTTGGCTCATTGGAATTGAGTAGGCTCTGTGGAACATCGAATAAAAGGCCGCGTATTTGAAACTGAAAGGACAGTTAGAAGATGGGTGTATTACAGTGGGGAGCCCATAGCTAGCCCCTCTTTCTGTTTATATAGTTCACTATAGAATTTTAAAAAAATTTGATCCACGCACGGTTCTAAAAGATTACATAGCTATATTTTTTCAAAAATGGACCTATTTTAATTGTTTATTAGACCCCTTACTAACTCTAGGCATTCTGTTACGGGGACATTCGTAAAGAGGTTAGAGACGTCTAATGATATCAACGTGAGGGACCTTTACATCTCTAATCTTATTGATGAAATCTAATGCGTTGATAACGGAGAAGAAAAATTGATATAATGCCTTAATGTTCTGTTACGGGGACATTCGTAAAGAGGTTAGAGACATCTAATGATATCAACGTGAGGGACCTTTACATCTCTAATCTTATTGATGTAATCTAATGCGTTGATAACGGAGAAGAAAAATTGATAAAATGCCTTAATGTTCTGTTACGGGGACATCCGTAAAGAGGTTAGAGACATCTAATGATATCAACGTGAGGGACCTTTACATCTCTAATCTTATTGATGAAATCTAATGCGTTGATAACGTAGAAGAAAAATTGATAAAATGCCTTAATGTTCTGTTACGGGGACATTCGTAAAGAGGTTAGAGACGTCTAATGATATCAACGTGAGGGACCTTTACATCTCTAATCTTATTGATGAAATCTAATGCGTTGATAACGGAGAAGAAAAATTGATAAAATGCTTTAATGTTCTGTTACGGGGACATTCGTAAAGAGGTTAGAGACGTCTAATGATATCAACGTGAGGGACCTTTACATCTCTAATCTTATTGATGAAATCTAATGCGTTGATAACGGAGAAGAAAAATTGATAAAATGCCTTAATGTTCTGTTACGGGGACATTCGTAAAGAGGTTAGAGACGTCTAATGATATCAACGTGAGGGACCTTTACATCTCTAATCTTATTGATGAAATCTAATGCGTTGATAACGGAGAAGAAAAATTGATAAAATGCCTTAATGTTCTGTTACGGGGACATTCGTAAAGAGGTTAGAGACGTCTAATGATATCAACGTGAGGGACCTTTACATCTCTAATCTTATTGATGAAATCTAATGCGTTGATAACGGAGAAGAAAAATTGATAAAATGCCTTAATGTTCTGTTACGGGGACATTCGTAAAGAGGTTAGAGACATCTAATGATATCAACGTGAGGGACCTTTACATCTCTAATCTTATTGATGAAATCTAATGCGTTGATAACGGAGAAGAAAAATTGATAAAATGCCTTAATGTTCTGTTACAGGGACATTCGTAAAGAGGTTAGAGACGTCTAATGATATCAACGTGAGGGACCTTTACATCTCTAATCTTATTGATGAAATCTAATGCGTTGATAACGGAGAAGAAAAATTGATAAAATGCCTTAATGTTCTGTTGACGAATTTCGATAATTTATATGTAGGGGAATTTATGTACGATACAACCGGACTGATAGGAGCCGAATAAAGAACCGAGACAACCGTCCTACATTCGCGACTCACATTATCGACAATAGCCACCACACTTTCGACACATCTACAGGCATCAAACATCTTCATTATTGCTCAAAAAGCAGGCTACTTGTTAGCTTAGAACAATTAGAAATAAATAAAGCTACCAAGAGGAACATTTGTTGAGGAACACAGAAGAACCAAATTTGTTTTAACTATTGCCCTTTATTAACACCCTGAACCAGTTCTGTTTCCACATATATGTTTGTTATTATTATTTGTTTCCACATATATGTTTTATGTCATCTTAGTTTTTTTTTACTTATTAGTCAAATGATATTATTTTATGTAAATACGAAAAAAGGTTTTTGTTAAAATATTTCATGATGTAGCTAACGATACAGCCGGGGGATTCCCTAGTTGAAATAGCACCCTTCCACCTGAGATGTATTAGAAGGGTCACACTCAGCAAACTGACTTAGTTCATAACTAGATCTGACGATGGTTTCAGAAAATTCTGAGATTACCTGAGGCTTTGACTCTCCTGTCGCCCAAAATGGATTCACATTGCTGATTTTGACGCATGCAGAATTTTTTGGTGAAGGGGGGCAAAGTCACTCAGTGCAGGAAAACAAGAGTTGTATAACCATCATTCAATAAAAGTGTGCAGGCGTAAGCCATCGCTAGGAATAGTAGGAAGGAACATAGGTCGATCAGAGAAGCGAAAAAGGATTAGAGACACTGAAAAACAGGAGGGAGGAAGATAAGATGCCAGGAAGCGTGAAGAGAAAAGAGTAGTCAGCCGCCAACAAGTCAGGGAAAATACATGTTAGGAGCATATCTCGCCCGTTCTTAGTCTTAACTAAGAGGGTGGATTATATAGGATTGTAGTCCATCTGCTCTCCAGAGATGGCTGAGTAGCCAAACCTTTGCCCTCTGCCCTGGGGAACCTCTCACCAGCAAGCCAGAACCCTGGATGAGGGTCTATTCTCCAAATCTTGGATGGCCAAGATTGGAGCCCAAGATGTGCTGAGGACTTTACTACTTTCAACATAGAACTTCAAAGCTATAAGAATCCACTCACCATATAATCATCATTATTCATTGCACTTACGCTAACATTTCTATCCAAGATAAATGTTGTCAATTTGAAATAGCTTTACTTAATAGTACTCTAACCCCACTCAACAGAGTGCATTCCTGGCTACTTCTATTATAACTCTTATCCACCAATCTGTCATTTTTATTTAATGTGAATTACCCCCAAACTTCTTTATCTCTCCTCAATTTTATAGATATTCCGACAATGCAGGGACTTGAGTAAGTCACTAGCAACCGAAGGTGTTGAAGATGGATTAAAATATACATATCTTAAATATTTAAAATTAGGAAGGCTTGAAATCCACTTTAGGTTTTGGCATAACTATTAAGGTTAAGAAACATCAATATCCCCCCCCCCCCCCCCCCCCCCCCCCCCCCCCCATTAACACTCCAATCCCACCCCATCTTATAATACATATATTGTGAATTTATTATATCATCTACACATTTATATATGTGATTTGAGTTTCTTCTCGGTTTCTCTCTTATCTTATTACGATATTATTTCATATTCGTATCATGTCATTAGAAAAAACATTTATATTATTCATCTCATATGTTTTTGTATTCTAAGATCTAATATTGTTTGAAGTATATGAGTGAGCACGGGGAAAGAACCAGGTTTGTCACTTTTTTCTCGAATGTGAGATATCTCCACTACAGTGTAGTATATTAAACATATTTCAGGATTCACCATCGTTACGGGCTTCAAAAAGACGGTTTGTCACTACGAAAACGGAAGCTGAAAATATGACGTGCGGGGAATTGATAGATACGGACTTTCAAACATTAAATTTCAATTTTCTCAATTTCAACATCTGGTGACAAACCTGGTTCTTTGCCGTGCTCTTCATATAATGAATATAATTGTTGAGCTATTTTCATGTACAAAACCAAATAACATGTTATGGTTTAACAAAAATAAATATTATTACTACCATTATTTCTTGTATTCATTATGTATTTATAAACAGTCGACTCTCGATATAACGAAACTCAAGGGGCCTAAGAAAAAAAGCGTATTATCGAGTTTTTCCTATAATAAGAGTTCGTAATATCGAGTGAACGTCAGAAAAATTTCGTAATATCGAGGGGTTAAAAATGTAAATAAAACCCTACGAATTGTATTATACATTTTATTATGAATGTATTATACATCTTATAAATGCTGAACAAAAATAAAATTATATATATGTATGCATATACATCTGCATTTCCAAAAAGTTAAAAAAATTAGTTTTTGTGTTTCAAAATCTGTAATTTTCTGCTGCTCTAAATTTGCTAAGCGTGCTTGATCCACTGCATTTTCAATTGTAATGAGGGCGGAAAAAATGCTATCGTCAACTTGTTGTGGAAGCAGATACTGGTGAAGTATTTTCAGAGCCTCGGAGGCAGCTTTCGACGTACGGCACTACTTCCGAGTCTGAGTCCTCTTTTTCACAATCTTTGTTGTAAATGGAACGATGTAAATTGTAATATAAACAAGCCCGTTGCCAAGGCAACGGATTTATTGATATATTTTTTTTTATTAAACCCATTTAGAAGAACAAAACAGCTAAAAGAAGAAGGAATGAAGAAAATTTCAGGAAATTATGAGCAAAATTAAAAAAAAGATCAATAGTTAAAAAACTCGTCGGTAGAAGGCTTTGAAAATTTTTAGAACAAGACAGTTAATTATTAAGAAAAGATTAAAGAAGAAAAAGAAGAGAAAAACTGCCCACATCAGAAAGAAAAGCCAGCTCAAAATTTTGAAAAGGAAGCCTGTTCCAAAAATGATCCAATCATAGAGGACGGATCCAATCCAAGGCTGTAGAATGATCCGAAAGTGTATTTCACCGAAGTTTGAATACTGTTTTTGAAAAAAGAAGGAGTCCAATTGAAAATCAAAACCGCAGAAAATTAAAAGAATATTTAATAAGAAAGAAGAAAAAGAAACGAAGGAAGAAGACGCAAAAAAACTTTGTAAAGTTGAAAATTATCAAGTTCAAGAAAACAAAACAGCGACGGAAAGACAATATCAAGCTACCATTTCGAAGGTGTAAGGCAGTTGTCCTCCAGTCTTTGTATAGGACAAACCTGTGTTCCGAGGTGTCTAATTTAAAAGTTATAACTCTTGAAAAAGTGGTGGAAAGTGGAATAGAATGTAAAGTAACATTGAAAAGAGGCGAACTGATGGAGGATGTAAATTTTTTTGTTTAATATTTGTATGTAAATAATGTTAATTTTTAATTTAGTTCAATGGCGTCATGAACGTGAGTAACCTTTATATTTTTTTTTAAATGGCTGATCAGCAAATTATAAATAAATTTTTCCAATTTTTGTAAATTCATAACCATGTTTTAATTTCTTTTTAATTCCCCAAAATCTCTCTCAATGAAATTCACATTTCAAAACTCATAGGCCTTGCGAATCAACACCTTTGCGATAAGCGCCAATCGTTATCGGGACATAATATTTAATAATCTTAATTTTCAGAACCACACCGGGAGACCTTTGGATTTTTGGATTGGTGCAAGTAACGTAGTTTGAAAATTTTACAGAGTTATTTATAACATATGTTTTTCATTTTTTTAAGAGCTTCACTCAACCATATGGTAGATTATTTTATTTTTAAAATTATAGAGTTAATTAACTTAAGTTTTTTTTTTTTTATTCAAAATTTTATTCATTTTTTTTAATTTATTGTGAAAGGCAACAAGTCAATATATATTATAAAACCTATCATTATGGCATCTCCTTGTGAGGATAATTTCTTGCTTTTTTTATTTTTGCATTCTTTGACCAATAAATAACTCGCATAGAGTCACCGAAATATTTTTTTAATAAAGAGTAAATATGCCTAAAAGATGCATTGATTTAAAATCAGGAAGAATAAGGCCATGAGGAGATTTGAGTTCCGTTTGGAGAGAGGGGAATATACTACATGAATTTTTGTTTATATACATATAAAAAATATTGAACCAACATTTTTTTTACAGTCATATTGATAATTTTTTTTTGTTTGAATTCGAGATATTAAAGTTATTATTTAAGATGAAGCTCACTAAAGAGCAATCAGACAAGATGGATAGATTCATGGAATTAATGACCCAGCAATTAGCAAATTTAAGTAGCAAGATGGACGAACAAAAAACAGACATGAACACAAAATTAAGAAACATAGAGACAAATTTAAGTAGTAAGATTGACGAACAGAATCAAATATTAAGTAGGATGATTAACGAAAGTAGAAAAGACATAGAAAATGTGAGGGAAAATTCAAGTAGGAGCATAGGCAATTCCGAAAGGAATCTGAATGTAAACGAAAGATGTGATAATAGTATAGAGAATATAGAAGATCAAAAAAATGTAGAAAATATTGAAGATAAGAGCAAAGAGAGAAAGGTTCAAACTGTAGAAGTAGAAAAAGAAACAAACTTAGAAAATTTAGTAGAGGAAGTCAAAATAGTCTCGGAAATTAGTTCTAGAAATAGCTTAGAAAGTGAAAGGACAGATTTAACAGTTAAAAGGAATTTCCAAAGTAGAGTAAAATCAGTAAGAAAATTTATTTCCAAGGGAGAAATTATAATGAATTATCAGTTAGTGCAAACTAAGGTAGAATTAAGAAAATATGATAGTATGACTGTTGTGCATGAATGGAAAAATTATTTAAGAAAGAATTTACATGAGACTAGTTACCAGGTGGAAGACATTTTTAGAATACAATACAGAAGAACTGAAGTGAAAATTTATGAAATAAGGGGAAATGAAAAAAATGACGCAGAACTGACAGACAGACTACGCAAAATTTTATTTAGTGTAGGGGGGAAGATATTTGAAGACATTATACGGCGAGGTATTAGGAAAAAAATATATGCAATTAGTTTAAGGCTCTGCAATGATAATTGTATCAGCCGAACTTAAAGTAAGGAACCATTTTTGAAACTCGAATGAGTTATAGACTGACGGACAGACAAACAAAAACTTTAGACAGAAAACATACAGAAACTACGGATAAATGATATTTGCAATTGATAAAAGAATAAATGAATATTGTATGAATGAAGTTTATTTGGAATACATACTTGTGTTGTTGTTGAATTTATAATATGTTAAGGTAAGGGCTTGTATTAGGTTAATAGAACGTAATCATGATGTTAATTTTATTTCGAAGTGGTGTTTGTAAACAAAGGGGTAGAGAGAAGGTAACATCCCATGGAGAGGTTATAAACATGACCGAACTAGTTAGTTTATGATGAACGAGACCGAACTAGTACAGAAGGTGACCGACCTGGTTCATAAAGTGAACCGTTCATTTAGTGACCGGTAACCGTACTTTTGGATAGGGATATCCGATTTTCATGTAATTAAACGTATATATAGGATTTTTTTTAGTAGATTTTTCTTTATTTAGATTATTAGTAATTAATCGAGAATGCAAGATGGAATAAATGAAGTAGATTAGTTTTGTTTTTAGTAGCAAATAAGCAAGCGGAGACTAATTGATCCCCTGCCAATAAGCAGGCGGAGACAATTTGTTCTCTTGCAGTATTTGGCGTCTGCACTTTGCTCAGCCTGAAACAGTAGACAGAGAACTAGCCCGGTCTCTCCGAAGCTTGACGCGCTTCCTGTATGTCGAGTCACAGGACTGGTTCCCGACAGAGCTGTCGCTTGGTGTCGGAGAGAGGGAGTGCAGATTGCCTCCTCTCTTTGGCATTGGGGGTCAGTATCTGGAAGGAACGGTCCAACTGGGGGCCAGAGAAGGATTTTTAGCTGATCCTATGGGAATCGAACCTAGCCATCTCAGAAACATTTAGACAAAGCTAATACACATAAAACATACATTATTTCGGGGATTTATGATTTATTTGATACATTTATGTTACACCGTACGGACAACACAACATTAAGAAACGAAATCATTTTACATTACTCAACTTACACAATACACAGGAGGGGATTTTGTATTATTTTGCATTTTTTTATGATTTTATTTGTATATAGTGTAGATGTGTTAATTTAGGTTTAGAGGAATGTATGCTAGTATAAAAGGATTAAGAGTGGATGATCGCGATAGTATGTAGGAATTTGTTTACTTTAAAATAATTATATTATAAAATTTTTTTTGTGTTTTGAACTAAATATGTAACAATTGAATTAGGATTTAATGAAAAATGTAAGACCGTAGGAAAAGAAAGATAGGTGGATATGATGGCAAGTTAATATATACGGAGTCGACGATTTTTTTTTAAGGGTAGAGAATGAAAAGATGATGATTATTCGCGGGAAGAATTAAAAAATTTTATAAATAGTTTCATCTAGATATGTTTTGTTTGAGATAAAAGGGGATATAATATGATTAATAATAAAATAATTAGAATACATGGGGATAATTTTTTCTTTGAGACTTACAAGGCGTTACTGAAAACTTAGATATTGAGGAAGTTATTTGGAAGTTAGAGCTATTAGAGAATAGATAGCTAGATATTTATATTTTTTGTGAGATAGCCTACCCAAGGAAGGGAGGATCCACATTTTCTGCGACGATATATGAGAATTATAATCTACGATGATATAAGGAGTTATTAGGGATTTTTTTTTTGAGATTAGGAAGTTGAAGATTTTTTTTTTGAGCTATAGGAGGAGTTAGGGAATGGGCGAAGGCCTAGGTAACGTCGAAATAATGGGATAAGGAATATTTATACTTTGTAGGGGGGAATTTTGTAACTTGAGAAGTTGACTAAGGAAGTTGAATTTTATTTGAACCAAAGATATGTGAAGAAATATTTAGAAAATGATGATGAGGAATGAGGAACTGAATTTAGAAAAGCAACCCAATTATTATTTTTTATTTATGATTTGAAGTAGAATATAAATTTTTTTTTTTGAGATTAAGGTAGAAAGAAAGATGGAAAGTAAGCAAAGATATTAAGTGGTGAAGCGGCAATATTATAATTAAATATAAATTTGGTTTGTTTTGGGACATATGTCCAAAGGATATTAATTACAGTAAAATTTGCATTTAGATAATAATATGTTCAATATTTTTTTTATATATGAAATTTAAAAGACAATTTTATTTGTCTTCCGCTCGTCCAAATTGTAAAGGACTGAGCTCAGTTTATAATTAGTGTCTAAAGAATTTTTTTTTTGTTTAATGTAAATTTGTTGTAAATGACAGTGGGGAATGAAGTGAAGTGACAGGTGCGAGATGAATTTTTGTTGAGGTGGTTTGTGAGCGTAGAGACACCCAAAAGTGCCGGTTCACGACGACCAATTGGAGGACGACAGGAGTGGATGAAGGCAGAAAAAGGACCAGGATAAAACAGATGAAGAGGGAACCTTTGGAACAAAAATTGTGATTCTAGAAACACAATTTTCGTTCCAGAAAAAATAGGAGAAGGCAATGTAATATAAACAAGCCCGTTGCCAAGGCAACGGATTTATTGATATATTTTTTTTTATTAAACCCATTTAGAAGAACAAAACAGCTAAAAGAAGAAGGAATGAAGAAAATTTCAGGAAATTATGAGCAAAATTAAAAAAAAGATCAATAGTTAAAAAACTCGTCGGTAGAAGGCTTTGAAAATTTTTAGAACAAGACAGTTAATTATTAAGAAAAGATTAAAGAAGAAAAAGAAGAGAAAAACTGCCCACATCAGAAAGAAAAGCCAGCTCAAAATTTTGAAAAGGAAGCCTGTTCCAAAAATGATCCAATCATAGAGGACGGATCCAATCCAAGGCTGTAGAATGATCCGAAAGTGTATTTCACCGAAGTTTGAATACTGTTTTTGAAAAAAGTAGGAGTCCAATTGAAAATCAAAACCGCAGAAAATTAAAAGAATATTTAATAAGAAAGAAGAAAAAGAAACGAAGGAAGAAGACGCAAAAAAACTTTGTAAAGTTGAAAATTATCAAGTTCAAGAAAACAAAACAGCGACGGAAAGACAATATCAAGCTACCATTTCGAAGGTGTAAGGCAGTTGTCCTCCAGTCTTTGTATAGGACAAACCTGTGTTCCGAGGTGTCTAATTTAAAAGTTATAACTCTTGAAAAAGTGGTGGAAAGTGGAATAGAATGTAAAGTAACATTGAAAAGAGGCGAACTGATGGAGGATGTAAATTTTTTTGTTTAATATTTGTATGTAAATAATGTTAATTTTTAATTTAGTTCAATGGCGTCATGAACGTGAGTAACCTTTATATTTTTTTTTAAATGGCTGATCAGCAAATTATAAATAAATTTTTCCAATTTTTGTAAATTCATAACCATGTTTTAATTTCTTTTTAATTCCCCAAAATCTCTCTCAATGAAATTCACATTTCAAAACTCATAGGCCTTGCGAATCAACACCTTTGCGATAAGCGCCAATCGTTATCGGGACATAATATTTAATAATCTTAATTTTCAGAACCACACCGGGAGACCTTTGGATTTTTGGATTGGTGCAAGTAACGTAGTTTGAAAATTTTACAGAGTTATTTATAACATATGTTTTTCATTTTTTTAAGAGCTTCACTCAACCATATGGTAGATTATTTTATTTTTAAAATTATAGAGTTAATTAACTTAAGTTTTTTTTTTTTTATTCAAAATTTTATTCATTTTTTTTAATTTATTGTGAAAGGCA
This sequence comes from Aradus depressus, assembly GCA_963662175.1. NCBI lineage: Eukaryota > Metazoa > Arthropoda > Insecta > Hemiptera > Aradidae > Aradus > Aradus depressus. Next base: position 63,191,991 of record OY759214.1, on the reverse strand, counting down.
ACAAGTCAATATATATTATAAAACCTATCAAAATAAAGGAAACTTTTATGTACATAAATAATGTAAGCAATGGATTTTCATTTTTTTGGCTTCGTAATATAGCGTGTTTATACGTTCCTACTTCGTAATACCCTTAAAATTCAATTTTTTATATTAAGTGTACAGAAATACTTTTTCTTTTCGCTATTTCAAGATTTTGTCAAGGGTCCAAGGGCTTCATTTTGTAGTATCGGGATTTCCTTATATCGAGTGACATTATATCGAGAGTCGACTACAATATGCACTTCATTATGAATACTATTTCTTTAGTTTATTTGAATTTCTTCTTTTCACCTCATTTTATTATACATATTGTAGCATGTCTACCTTATAGACAATTATTATCATTATTATACAGCAAGGACCGGTGACACTACGAGCGAATCGAAGCCACTTGGAGCTGATTTGAAGAGAATTTCATTTGGAAGAACATGCTCGGAACTAACGATGCCTGCGAGAGAATCGCGATCGCTAGGAGCAAAACAGGGAACAAAGAATATAGAGGAAAGGAAGGAAGTAGGTAATTGTTTATATCCGGAGTTGCATGAACGACCAAGGAGGGCTGGCAAGATGCTGTTCATAGAAGAGGCTTACGCAACCGGTGATCGGTGATTGGCTGGAAGTAAATGAGGCGGGAACGAACAGCCAATGAGATGTCGGGATCCGTCCCCACCACCAAAGAACCCACCCTCTTCAGTGATCAGTCTACGTTCTCTCCTCCTTCATGCTTGGGCCGATCAGGCCACGTCAGTTTATATTTTACAGTTAAAATATGTGATTACTTTCTACGTTCAGGGTTGGGCCACACTGGTCATGTCAGTTTTACTTTAACATTTTAGTCCACAGTGTAACTTTAATTAAGAATGTGAACCGGACAGATCTTCAATGACTTATGAAATACGTGACTGGATTATTTCTGCGGAATGTCCAGATAAAGATAATCGCACCGTCTTCGCCAGGGATATCATAATCAAGGTACCTGTAATATCGATTCTAGGATAGATGTTTTTAGAAACGATTCAGTCCTTCCGACATAGGCCCATTTTGTTTGTAAATGATACTTTAATTTTATTCTGAATGTTTCTACAACAACAATTAGTCTTTAAGCCATATGTACAAAATAGTTTTGTAATATATGTTCCCATTAAAATAAATATGTTACAGTTCTAAGTTTGATTCATTCCATTTCCCCCCACTCATGCTTCTTCAAGTTTGCAACAGTATGTAATTATTATTAATTACTGGTGTCAACTACACATTAGGAACTTGTAACCGTTCTTCCCGTGAGGAGTGTACCCAGCTATCCAGACATTTTTCATTTAAAGTCGCGATATAAGAATTTTCTATTTTAATAAGTTTTCGATATAAATTTTTTATTTACTAATTAAATTCACTCACACACACTCTCTCAAGAAGGGGAAAGGTGGTTACAATATTTTTTTTTTCCACGACATTAGAACTTCACTCCTCTGTGGGGTTTCTATTTGGGTTGAAGAGTCGCCTCAGGTAATCTCACAATTGTATAAATATGCCAACCAAGCTAAACAATGTAAACAGGTTCTTTGCTGCTTTTAACTAAGTAGAAGGCAATGCAACCAAAAATTAGAAAAAAAATAAACTCTTCAGAAGTGAATAAAAATTGAATTACGTACTCAGTACGATGTCTGATCTCATTGAACAAAGTCGATCAGCTCGAAGAACTTTGATAGCAGGGTCGTTAAAAGTCAAAGGTAGATTCTGAAATAAAACAAATTTCACACAGTTAAGTATTAAGTACAATGTACCCATAATATTTATTTATTACAAAAAACGTTCCGAACCCGTGATCTTGAGTTATGTTGGGAAGCATGCTACTTCCCAAAAGGAAAAAAGGAAGAAGTTATGTGGAAAAATAAGGAGAGATTTGGTTGTCATAGGCTAAGCGCACATTTGAACGGGTCCATAGCATTACATTAAAAAAATCCAGTACATTTTATATTATCGATATATGTTTCCTCGACTACTCTCAACAAATTAAGTTTCTCAACTAACATTTGAATCATATCAAAGGAATTAAACAAACAGAACGGTTTTCATGCGGGGAGAATTTAAAAAAAAAAAAAGGCACAATATACTACGTTTGGTTTATAGACTTTTTTTCTTATTTCTTCATCAAATAACATTTGAAATTAATATTATCAGAACGATCCATTTAAGAAGAATTTTCGGTCAGTAAACCTCATGTTTCAATGTGATGCCATGTGCTACGGTCCGGCATGACCCTAGTATGATTTGTAACATTTTTGCGATGCACAGCCCCGCTCCGGCAATAGTGTGCGCTTATCTTTAGAGTATGAGCTAAGCGCACTATGGACATCACTCACAGTGGGGATGGTCCCAGAGCGGACAAATCAGTTCGCCGCGACGGACTTGCGCAATGCCCTCACAGCAGCCTCCCTAACCACACTTTCCTATTTCACAATAGTTCAAATGGGTTATCTTCCTCTTACACACTTTTGAATTTCTTTCATATTACATATTTGAAAATATTATACAACTATTTCGGTGAGGCGAACTGCATATATATATATATCAACATATATATATATATAGGGGAAGGTGCTGTACCTCAGACCTAATTTGACATTTTGCTTTTTAGTTTAGTCATTTTATTTCAACCGGTAATACTGAAGGTGAATTTTAATTCTTTCGTATCTCATGTATCAAAATGCAATTTTTTAACAAAATTTATTTTAAAGTTTACAATATTTTTTTTGTGTTTGAATGATAAAAGTTTATTGGGACCAAGGTACAGCATGGTGTTGTACCTTGGCCCTAGGGTGTTTGTACCTTGGTCCATGCCTGGTTCTACCTCGGAATTCTCTGTTTTTGAGCAATTTTTTATCTTCACTTAAATCCACTAACACGCAAAACTTATAAAAAAAACTTTATTTATAAATATTACAGAGATATGTTTACTACACCAAGAACTACAATAGAATGAACACTCCTCGCAGGGAGTGGGGGGTATATATACTAATTTACTAGAATAATGTTGAATCCGCAGTTTAGGCAGCCTTAACTTTCGAATCAAGAAGAATAAATAAAGAACTTTTTTATTTTATTTTCAGATTTTATTTTTCACTTGAAAATGATATCAACAAATGGCTTTCCAAAAAAATATTCATTGCACACGATAACTACTTAAGTCAACTCCGATAATTAATTTTTGGCGTTGTCTGGAAGATCCAGTTAAGTTACTTGGATTGGGAAGCTTAAACACAATGTCCTTTTTTTCCAAATCATATTCGGTGAGGTCCACGTGAAAAAAATGTAGCCCGCCAGGAACTCGTTTTAAATATCTTACTTTTAAAGAGTCATCACTCATCTCGGTCATTTCTGCAACTAAGTATTTCACTATTTTTTTCCCTAAAATTTTAACCAGCCAATAATTCCCGATTTCAAGTAATTGTGAGGTAGCGTCTTCTTCCTATGAAAATTCGAATGAACATAGACCCGACTCTTCCAATTCACATTCCTCTTCAGTTTCAGAACTCGATACGTCATAGACGGGCTTCTTTCTTACTTCCTTTTTTGTGTGATTTTTGATTCGTATCATCTTTTTCTTCGAGCAAAACTCTGCTTTTTTGATATTTTTCTTTTTTCGCTTTCACTAATTTTTCTTCCTCGATACTGTTCTTTTCTGATTCTGTCGGTGAGAATACGAGAATTTCCTTTTTTTCTTCCTAATAATAAGAACTAAAATTATTTATTTATTTATTACAATTATTGTAGCAGGAAGTTGTTTTTAGGTTTTACAAATAAGATAAAAACCATTTTGATTAAATTTGATGTACCTTGGTCCTGACAAGTTGCACCTTGGCCCTAGGACCGAGGTACAACATTGTTCACGGACCAAGGTACAACATGGGGCCCTTCAACACATTTGTTTGTACCACCATTTTAAAAGCTTGTTTAGCTTCGTTCTTCACTAGCCATTATTAGGCTTAATAGTAACACTTTAAGTAATTATAACAGTTTATATTGAATCAGTTTTATATCACCTGGAGGACATAAATAAAAATAAAAAATTACTTACTGATTGGGTAGCTTTAACAAAAAAACTGTTTCACTGAGACACTAAACAAAACACTTGGCTATTACCTCCACAGTTCAGAAGCAGGATGGGAAATACAATGAGTAATCCACATTAGGAAAGCAGAAAAACCACTAGGCAGCGCTAAAATCGCATGGGTCCAAGGTACAGCACTTTCCCCTATTTATAATAGAATATGGTTACGAACCTCAATTAGTTTCTTTTTATCAACATTGGGCCAAGTTCCATCACCTTCAATTTCTGTAAATAGAAAATGTACAAATATATAATATGTAACAACATATCTATCTTATCTTATCTAGTTAAAGAAGAACCTAAAGAATAACCTGTTCAGTAGCCGTACGGAATGGAAATAAGTTTGTTAGGAGCAGCCCCAAGAAAATAAATGTCATGCTATAGTAAATCCCAAAGAACAAATGCCTCTATGTAACGGAAAATCGTAACGGAAGTGACGTAAAATAATTGAATTAGAATATATTATAGTATAATTTAGATAAATAATTTTATAGACTGCCTCTGGGTTCGAATCGAGTATCTTCAGATTACTAGAAACTTTCTATATTTTTTTTAATTGAAAAAACATTCTGACATCCGCCTTTGTCCCGACACAGGTACAATAATGAAAGTGCAATTTAAGTGGAGGAAGCCGTAGCCGGGGGGGAAAGCGAGAAGAGTGGAGCCCCAGAATCTATCCAAACATGGCTGGGATTTTCGATAGGAATTCAGCTTGTCACATGACATGAGATCAGATATCATTAAAAGTGGAGCCCCAGAATCTATCCAAACATGGATGGGATTTTCGATAAGAATTCAGCTTGTCATATGACATGAGGTCAGATATCTTTAAGAGTGAAGCCCCAGAATCTATCCAAACATGGCTGGGATTTTCGATAGGAATTCAGCTTGTCATATGACATGAGGTCAGATATCTTTAAGAGTGAAGCCCCAGAATCTATCCAAACATGGCTGGGATTTTCGATAGGAATTCAGCTTGTCACATGACATGAGATCAGATATCTTTAAGAGAGCATCTATCCAAACATGGCTGGGATTTTCGATAGGAATTCAGCTTGTCACATGACATGAGGTCAGATATCTTTAAGAGTGGGGCCCTAGAATCTATCCAAACATGGCTGGGATTTTCGATAGGAATTCAGCTTGTCATATGACATGAGGTCAGATATCTTTAAGAGTGAAGCCCCAGAATCTATCCAAACATGGCTGGGATTTTCGATAGAAATTCAGCTTGTCACATGACATGAGATCAGATATCTTCAAGAGTGGAGCCCCAGAATCTATCCAAACATGGCTTGGATTTTCGATAGGAATTCAGCTCGATTGTGCTGGTAATACTAACTATGCACTCTCCTTTTAAACCCAATCGATAGGGTTAAAAAAGTAATCGATAGGGTTAAAAAACAATAATTAACTAAAACGTCTTCATACTAAATTTCCTGATCTCCTTCTTTCGGGAAATCAAGTTGTCACATGACATGAGATCAGATATCTTTAAGAGAGCATCTATCCAAACATGGCTGGGATTTTCGATAGGAATTCAGCTTGTCACATGACATGAGGTCAGATATATTTAAGAGTGGGGCCCTAGAATCTATCCAAACATGGCTGGGATTTTCGATAGGAATTCAGCTTGTCACATGACGTAAGGTCAGATATCTTTAAGAGTGGAGCCCTAGAATCTATCCAAACATGGCCGGGATTTTCGATAGGAATTCAGCTTGTCACATGACGTAAGGTCAGATATCTTTAAGAGTGGAGCCCCAGAATCTATCCAAACAGGGCTGGGATTTTCGATAGGAATTCAGCTTGTCACATGACGTAAGGTCAGATATCTTTAAGAGTGGGCCCCCAGAATCTATCCAAACAGGGCTGGGATTTTCGATAGGAATTCAGCTTGTCACATGACATGAGGTCAGATATCTTTAAGAGTGCAGCCCCAGAATCTATCCAAACATGGCTGGAATTTTCGATAGGTATTCAGCTTGTCAGATGATATGAGATCAGATATCTTTAAGAGTGGAGCCCCAGAATCTATCCAAACATGGCTGGGATTTTCGATAGGAATTCAGCTTGTCATATGACATGAGGTCAGATATCTTTAAGAGTGAAGCCCCAGAATCTATCCAAACATGGCTGGGATTTTCGATAGGAATTCAGCTTGTCACATGACGTAAGGTCAGATATCTTGAAGAGTGGAGCCCTAGAATCTATCTAAACATGGCTGGGATTTTCGATAGGAATTCAGCTTGTCACATGACGTAAGGTCAGATATCTTTTAGAAACATAATAATCTCACATTATTAGTTTTGCTGGCCCATGCAGACTTCACAAAAACCTGTATGTAACTTTTTTATAAAAAAATTAAAATTATTTATCAACTGTATTAAACTAGCCCCAAGCTCGCCGATCTACCACTGAACTATTTTTACTCATTTTCGTAATATTGAAGAATTTCCTGATTTCCTCTCATAGTTCATTTGAAGGGAGTCTCACCACTGGGTGTTTCTCCCTCTTGACACTCTCTCTCTCTCTCTTAGTACATTTGCTTGTTGTATTTATTTTGTACACAGTTGTAAATATATATTTGTAAAATATAAAAAAAATTAATTTGAAAACATAGTAAGGTCCCTCTTCCTTGAATGTAGTCAGAGACCGTCTGAAGCAAAATATTTCGTCTGATCCGTCTTAGATCTAGGACAAGTCTGCGGGTCATTGCTTACTTTTATTGGTCACTGCCATTAAATCTGTTCCATACAGTCTCCAATCTATCGTATATAACCTTTCTGACCCGTATATCTGAAAACATACAAAGATATATATTTATGCATCATTTCCATAAATAGACAGGATTATCAACAAAATGATTCCCATTGCTATTCTCGAAAACGGAATTGATTAAAGAGATTACTTTTGTATACTGTTTACTTTGAAATTGCCTTTCAACAAAGCGTCATTTAATTTATTTAAATCAAAATTGTACGCTCCTGTGTAAGAAATGGTTGTTGAGCCATAATGATTGATGACATAATGGGATGTGGTTTTTTCGAGATTTTTGACCTGTGAATGAGACTGAAAATGCCCCTTGAGGGGTTATCCGTAAATATTGCAGTTAACAATAAACCATGTGAATGCTCAATCAATAAAACGAAACTGTATTCTCAAGACGACCTTTCTTTGCTTTAAAAAATTATTTTTTATTTAATTCTGGACATGAAATTTATTTTTAGATAACATTTTATTTTCAGCATAAATCAGCTAAAGAGCTCATCCGGTTGTTAAGACTTGTGGAAACTACCACCACATTTTATCCTGTTAATAGTTAGCTGCAACGAATAAATGCATGAAAATGGCTATTTCATGTAAAAAAACTGTATAAAAAAAAATTAAAATAAGTTCCTTATCAATTTAAACTAAACATTTTATGAAAGTGTCATAGACAAAAGGATGGGGAAAAATCTGGTGCCTATAGATCAATTTGTTCGATTACCATATTGATTTGTTCAGCCCGACTATTCAGGATAGAGTTATTGATTTCTTAAAAGAAACCGGGCTATATCGAAGAATTCAAACTCAACTCTTCAGATTCAGTACGAACACCAGTTCTCTAGTTTACGGATTGAATCACAAAATACCTTTTTAAAATATTTTACTAAGTGAGGAATTACATGACATTGAAATATAAATGGGAAAATTGTTATTATATTAGAAGTTGGTAACATTGCGATACGTGGAACATTCCAGGGAGGGCCGAATTAGTTGTAGAGTTGTTTGGTCTGTGTTTAATTATATTAGATTAAATTATTAGTGCTCCTTTAATAAAGTCCATTAGTGAAGCTTTTTTAATGAATTAATAACTTTTGCGCTTTCTTTTATTTATTACTTTCTACTAGACGGATGAGCTGCCAAAATAAGCCGTAGTTTGTTAGCATATTCCTTGGTGGCAATTTCATTGACTATTTCAAAATTAGAATTCAAGCCTAAAGGCTTAAAAGCCTGAATATATAGATGATATTGAAACCGGCTAAAACTGACTTTGACCTACTGATATCACAGGGATAAGACAGAGAAGCAGTGTTTGGGGTAAAATGTCCACACTTTCTGTTATCAATAAGCTATCAATAACTGTCATCAAGTAATAGCGAAGTAGAAAATAATAATATAAATATTGGGACCTGAGACCCTCTAAATACTCAATTACAAATGAAAAGTATTTTATATACTTACGTAGCCAAACGCTTTAAATGAACATTCGTTTTTCTTTTTTTCTGAGAATAAAAAAAAAATGATAATAATAATTAAATAGACACAAATAAGTAGAGATGACAAGCGATTGTAAACTTCGCGAACGTATGCGGTGAAACCTTACCCGGATTACTACGGGTTATATGTGATAGAAAGATGTTGTGGGACGAGATTTCTCATAGAAATAAAAGATGTTGTCTTCCCACTGTTTTATTTTAGACCAGAACCGGTTTTCGACGCAACAGCGTCATCATCCGTTATTCATCTATCATAGAATAACAAAATGTACAAATAATAAAAAGTATAAATAACTCTTAAAGCATCAGGGTACAGAGTAAGAAAATAAAAATTATAAAATTAACTTACCCCACCCACACAGCACAGCGGTTAGAAGGCAACTGGCATAGCTCTAAGGGGTGGGGATAGCAAGGTTCACTCACTCTCTCAATATGCAAAAACCATTCATTCTAATATATACAATAACTAAAACAAGTCTGTACATAACATGTAATGTCCAAAATTAGGGACATCTATTGTTTCAAATAAGTTCGGAACAAAGGAGTGAAAACCGGTCCTAGAAGAGACACGACAGTATGGAGAAACCAAGGAGGGGGACTGAGCCACCAATAGGCACCCAGGAGATTTCCGGAGGGCGGGAAAGTTCCTGTGAGCGGACCCCAATATGGATCAATATTCTTCGACTTTTGCCACCTGAGGGGTAGGAACAAGCCCACTCCGTCAGTTGCCGCCAGGGAGAGAGGATCGGACATGTTCATCAGATATCTCCAGAGACAGAGGATCACCTTTTTCCACCCACTGGGCAGAGCAGCCAGGATATAACACCAGATCAGCAGAGGGAGAACCGTTGACGCTTTTATCAACCATTGAAACGGACAGAGGAGGCTGATCATTGTTCAACTCCAGGACCCGATTCTCACCACAACCAACACTAAATCTATAAGGTACCTTATTTCTAAACAATTATAAAGACAAAGCCAGAGAATAATTTTCGAGAGGATATATTTTCAATTTTTATTAATCTAGCAAGGATTCTGAGCAATAGTTTTAAGTATTTCACAATTGTTTTTTTTATCAAGATTATGAATAATCAAACCAGAATGGTCTAAGTTTATTTCATGTATTTTGCACCTCATGTCATTTTAATTTGTCACAACTGTTAGTCTTGGCGGACCCACGACCAAAGGAAGGTAAGAAAGAATTAGAATCATTTTTTTAGAACATTTTATTTCACAATAACAATAATAAGCATTAAATTACAAACAGTAACATAAAAATTTTTTCACCATACAGCCAAAGAAATTATTGTTGTCATAAAATATAATAATAAAAAAAAAAAAATAATAAATAAATGCAATATTAAAAATATTATCACAGACTTGAAATAAAATACACATAATAAATATCTTTATAAAAACCAGCCAAAAGATATTTACACAACATCTCTCACACCAGGTAGGTCAGGCAGAAGAAGGGAGTTCTTAACCTCTATATTTTTGTTAAGACTGTTCGTATCCTCATATAAGAAAAGTCGGATCTCCAAGCCTACTAGGATATCTGTACGTCTTCCCTTGGTACCCTCGTGCAACAGCGCCACTCAATGTGTACCAGTATGGCCCTCATTTTGACAATAAATAAAGAACTCAGAATCCCTTCTTCGTAGATGTTCCTTAGTCCGTATGTGTAGTTTCCTTCCTGTCTGTCCAATGTATGTTGCATTACAATCACCACATGTCAGTTTGTAAACACCGGATTTGTCCCTGAAAGGTACTCTGTCCTTCAGACTCGGAAAACAATTCCTTAAAGTGTTGTCATTTCTGTAGGCCACCCTGACTCCGTCTCTAGTAATAGTACGACCCATCCTCTCGGACACAGGCCCTAGGTAAGGGAGTACACACCAATCCTTGTATACATCTTCATTCCTTTTCAGGCCTCGAGGCATAAGCTTATTCTTAACTTTTTTCTTTATCATTCTCTCGACCAACCCCGCGTCATATCCGTTGACTTCTGCGATATGTTTTATGCTATTTTTCTCCTTATCGAAATTATAGCTGGTCAGAGGAACATGAAGCAGTCGGTTGGTGAGAAAATGAAATGCCGCCATTTTGTGTCCATAGAGATGGGAAGAGTCTGCAGATATAACTGTGTCGGTGGAAGTAGGTTTTCTGTAAATGTCAAATGATATAGTATTGTCTGTTAAGTACAAAGTCAAATGTAAAAAGTTTAATTTATCACCTCCTATTTCTAAAGTAAATTGTATCCTAGGATGGCACATGTTTAAATAGTCCAGGAGTGATTCTAATCTGGAAGGTGGGCCTTGTACTCCCTTACCTAGGGTCTGTGTACACACCAATCCTCGTATACATCCTCATTCCTTGATTAAAACTCTCATCAGGAATATTGTATTTAAACATAGAACGTACCAGATATACGGCATGGAACTCTGTGCACTGTTTGAAGTCTGCCTCGACCAGAATTATTTTGTCTTCCAGGGCCAATGCATTATCCAGGGGGGAGGTTTATTATTATATTTTATGACAACAATAACTTTTTTTGGCTGTATGGTGAAACAATTTTTATGTTACTATTATGTACAAACTGGTTTTAGTTGTTGTATATATTAGAATGAATGGTTTTTGCATGTTGAGAGAGTGAGTGAACCTTGCTATCCCCACCCCTTAGAGCTATGCCAGTTGTCTTCTAAACGCTGTGCTGTGTGGGTGGGGTAAGTTAATTTTATAATTTTTATTTTCTTACCCTGTGCCCTGATGCTTTAAGAGTTATTTATACGTTTTATTACATGTATATTTTGTTATTCTATGATAGATGAACCACTGATGATTACGTTGTAGTGTATATAAGACACTACAGAAACCTTAAAGTATTGTAATATTTTACGGTTTCGTTTACTCTACTGATTTAAAATTCCCACAAGGAGGATGCCAAATTGTAATATTTTACGATTCGCGTCGCGATTTTACTTAATAAAAAAAATGACATTTATATTTACTTTTAATCTAAATTGCGGAGACTTTCTCAAAATGCTTTATCTTTACTAATTAAAAATGTTTAAAGGATGCCAGACCGCCTATCTAATAGAACGATCATTTAAATTTACTGATTTTAATATATTGAAACGTTTCTTCTACTGGTGAAGTGGATTATTAGTGGATTATTAAAAAAAATTGATATATTAATTTCGAGCAAAAGCTAATAGATTAAATATTAAAAATCTCGCGACTTTAAATGAAATGTTGCCTGAATAACCTCCACTTCCTCAGTATCAGAATAGCTTCAAGATAGTTGTTGGGGATCACTTATAACTAACTCTTTGTTAATTATATTTGACCACCCTGGAGTAGCATGCATATCCTCTGGGTGATTGAAACAAAAGAATTAAAATGAACACATATTTATTATGACACAAAAATTGAACATTAAATGAATACTAGGATAATAATGAAAAGAAATAATTAATCTAATAGTGAAGCCTGATGGGCAAAAGGTGACAATTGAAAATTTGTCTGTAGGGCATTATTAGTCCTTTATATGGCTTTACTGGCAATACATGAATATTTGAAAAATAAAACCTCTTAGTTGAATTCCTCATTCCTGTCCTGCTGCGATGAAATGATGTCCTGGTGCGTCTAAAGGTGGGTGATGTTTTGAACGGAGTATCTCTTCAATGATCGAAATAAATGGCTGGCATCTCATCTCAAAATCGGAACGCAGAACAACGTGGATTCCGACAGGGATCCATTGCTGGACTAGAGCGATGTGGAGTCCACCCGAGATCTGTCACCAGACTGATAATAATTAAACTGTATGACTACTTTCAACTTAGAAAATTTCTATATAAATCGGCACTGAGAGCGACGTGGAGTCCACCCGGTATCAGTCGCAAGACTAGCAATAATTAAACTGTATGACTACATTTTGCACTTAGAAAGATTTCTAGATAAATCGGCACTCGGATCGACGTGGAGTCCACGCGGTATCAGTCGCAAGACTAGCGATGTGGACACAGCTTTTTGGTAGCTCTGATGAGATTGTGGTGAGGAGAAAACCGGTCGTGATGCCTGTTCATTGGCCCAAACTGCCCACCTACGTCATATGGGGAGGAGCCTAGAGTCTTCTTTGTTCGTACTTTCCTTTGTCCCCGATATAGTTTAAACAAGTTGCACCTGCCCAGGATGTCTCCCATTAAGAACATCAGCTAAATGTTGAATTATATCTGTTCTGACCCAAGTAGAGCCTCTGGACAGTGCTACTACTGTCTCTGGTGGCAGCTTCTCGCAACCTCATTTCTTTGTTCTCAACCCGATTATGTCGCAAATAAATGGTGTAATCAGGATAATGCTACAATATAAATTGGATTTCTATAAACCAAAGGCGAAAAAGTTCGTTCAGCGAAAAGAGTTTTGAAAAACCAAATTCTTAAATCAATATTGACTAGGATAAGTAAGGGAAGCAAACTAAAAAAAATCTAGCAAGTCATATTGAAATGAATATATTTACAACAAAATAAATAACTTAAAATTAAAAACATAATATCAAATTAAACCTTATTGCTAATGAAAGCTGAAGAGAGACAGGGCTGGGTAGATAGCTGACTGGATGCTGAGTAAATCCGCGAGGGCTTGGGAGTAGCAGGATGACTGTCTAGATCTGCGAGGGCCTTCGAGTGTAGAAAGGATAACTGCCTAGATCCGGACTGGGGCTGGTCATCTGGACTCTGTGACTGCTGGTACTGGACTGTCTAACTCTTGACTGGAGACTCCTCCGAGCTCTGGACCTGAACTGATGATCAACTCCAGACTTCAACTCATGGATCTCGGCTGATGATCAACTCTTATTCCCCCACTACTTTGCGATACTCCCTGGCGGAGATCCGGGAGCAGACTTCCAGGGAAGTTTATCCATTGAAGAGCGGATACCTGACTTCTATATAGGCATCCAATTTTTACCTATGTCAACTTTATGTTGACAGTTCAGCTAGCTTTATAGGCCACTAACAGCGGGCTTGGAGCTATAATCCGGTATTAATGTCATGCTGGTAATTTTACTCTCCGTCAGGTAAATTGATGAAGGTGAAAAGGGGTCCTTTCTTTTATAGCTGTTACCTGCCTCCAGCTTCCAAAGATTATTGTTTATTATATATTTCCACTATATACATTACTGCCACTATATATTATTATTTATTTTATATTTTAAGGAATACATTTGGCCTAGTCGCATATTGATTACATTACAGTATGAATGATATTGTTGTAATACGATATCTATACTTATACTATACTATAGTGTATCTAAGACACTATACAAACCTTAATGTATAGAAGCCATTGTTATAATACAATGTCCTAATAATATACCACAACAGTATATGAGACAATTGCTCTCTCACCGAGTAAAAACTCGGCCTTACTGATGAGGGGGAGACCCGATGCTCGACAACCCCTAGCTGTGATGAACATCGTCCAGAATTGGATAGTGGAAAAATGGCAACATTGGTCACGATGCTCGGATGGCCGAACGACATACGCATACTTCCCGGACGTCCGGGTACGCCTTGACTCAACACAGCCAAATCACTGGACGTCCCAAATATTATCAGGTCATGGTGATTTTAACTCCAAGCGGTTCTTCTTTAACAGGAAGAACATCCCGAACTGTTCGTGAGGCGGTATAGAGACTGCAGAACATGTGGTCCTCGAATGTCCGCTGAATGACCAAGCTAGGGTGGAGTTGATTCATGGGACAAGATCGTTTTTGGGGCCCTGGATCTAATGAAGATGGTGACGGAAACAGACTGAAGAGAATGTTCTGCCGATTCGTCGGCTCCTGGTGGGAGCAGAAGCAGGCACTGTAAGATGGCTGGGGACGATCGGCGCAATTGTTCCGCCGATAGCCAATCTCAGTCCCTCAGTAACCCCTTGATCCCCGAGCTCTTCACCCCGTTTGACAGGGTGATATTGCATCAATGCAAGGCGCACCCTTCTTTTGAACCGAATAAAAAAAATTAAAAAAAAAAAGTTCATGAGACACTATAGAAATCTTTTAAAAAATGTATGGAATTCACTGTTGCAATAACTACCCTGCCTTAATAATACACTATAGTGTATCTATGACACTATATAAGCATTAACGTACAAAAGTCATTGTTACTAGGTAGGTGTATATATATTGGCGTCATAATAAAATTGATTTCCGTATTTTTTTTTCAGGATTTCTATTTTTACCTCCGATATTTGTTCCCTGATTGCACAAATCATCTATGACCAGCGATTAGCGGAGTTTACATATACCAAAAGAAACAGGAAAACACATTAGAAGAGTATACATGTACCAAAAAGAACAGGTAAACATATTAGAAGAGTTTATATGTATCAAAAGAAACAGGTGAACATATTAGAAGAGTTTACATGTACCAAAAGGAACAGGTAAACATATTAGAAGAGTTTACATGTACCAAAAGGAACAGGTAAACATATTAGAAGAGTTTACATGTACCAGAAGAAACAGATAAACATATTAGAAGAGTTTACATGTACCAGAAGAAACAGGTAAACATATTAGAAGAGTTTACATGTACCAAAAGAAACAGGTAAACATATTAGAAGAGTTTACATGTACCAGAAGAAACAGGTAAACAGAGTTTACGGTTATAGGTAAATTCGACTAAAGGAAATTCTCTATTTTTAGCTTTAAGTATGGATAAATGAGCTTGTTCAACAACAATTAAACAATAATAACAAATAAAGACGATTCGTCTAAGTCGACAAACATGATTGAGACACATTATCCTCAAACCGACTTATTGATTCGTTCTCGTTTTCAGTGGTCATTGAAATATTTTAGCCAAAAAAATCGAGAAAAATGTAATTTGAGATACGTTTTGATACTATTTAGTTTTTATTATGTTCTTTACAACTAAAATCTTTTTTTTTTCATTATTTAACGTAAGTATTTATTTTGTGTCGTCTCATCATTTAATGTGACGTTATTCTAAATCCTGTAGTGAAAATCTGTAGAGTATCATGTTGCTCTTAACTTTAGTGGTAGGGGGACATGGTGGCCCGCCAAAGATTCTGTTCTGGTGGCCCGCCAGTGATCCTGTCCTGGAGACCCGCCAGTGATACCTGGCCTGGTAGCCCGCGTCAGGATGTGGGGGAAACCATGGTCCAGTTATACATTATTCACTAAGTCTTACAATCAACTTACCATCTTCAATGCCATCGCATTTCTCAACGACGATTTTCTGATGTCTGATATTAAACTTCGCCGCACTATTATGTAAGACATTCTGAAATAATAATTAAAGAAAATAGTTAATAAATTATAATTACAATAATTGTCCCGAATGTGAAACTTGGTGTGTCTTATTTCCAAGCCCATTCTGAGTATAGAACCTCTAGTCTAGCCTATAGTGCACTATAACAGGCGATATAGGGGTATTTTGTTGTAATACATTGTCGCCATAATAACTATAATGACAACTTCTAACTTGAGAAACGCAGGCATGTCGTGGAAATATACAATAAATAAACATAATTTATTGAAATATTGTCTATTCCACAAGAAATGTCTACATAAACTACCGATTTCGTCATTACACCATCGTCAGGTTTAGTTATAAACTAAGACAACATTGCTGAATGCGAATCATTTGTATAGGCACATCAGGTAGATAAGAAAGAAATGGAATTTCAACTAGGAAATCCCATTATCTTTACAGCTTATTGAAAAGAAGATTTTCTATTTGAAAGTCCAAAACCATGGTGTAATGCAGAAATCGGTAGTTCATGTATACTTTTCTTGCGGAATAGGCAATATTTCAAAAAACTAAGTTTGTTTCACTGAATAAATAACTATAGCGTGTTATTATATAGTGGACCCACGCTTGAACATGTAGAGTCATATACAATACAAAAGAACGAAACGTGTTATCATAAAAATCAAAATATGGCAATAGCGTAAGAGCTGAGGGTGGATTCCATTAAACCCAACTATGTTTTATTACATTCCCAACTATACGAAGTATAGAGGAAGTTATGTAATCGATCAAAAATTCCATGCGGAATTTTCAATACAATTTCATTTTTTTCGATCTCCTGATACCAAAATAGAAAAAAAAAAAATGTGCATATGTGTGTCATTGACCATGATAACTCCCGATAGAATGAATGTATCGACAAGAAATTTTGTATGTGTATTCATAACCCTCTAAGGACGAAACCTATTGATTTTCAGACCAATCAGCCGAAGGGAATGGGGGATCAGAGCGGTTCAACTCAAACATCCCAATAACTGTTGATTTAATGAATGTATCGACATGAAATTTTATAGGTACTTAAATTCAAAATAAGGATGACACCTGTCTAATCTCTCAGATGATTATTTACATATTTTATGTTTAGCATGAAATCGATTTAGGACCCTAGAATTCCATCTATGTCCATTCTACCTCAAATCTGGCCAAAATTTGTTAGTCAACAATTTTATAAGGAATGTTTTCTTTAATGGGTAGTTTTTCGATCATATGTTTTCGCACAAATCGAGCAAACTCGTAAAAAAAAAGTTTTTCATAGAGCTTTTATCAATATTTTGAGCATTGTTCCTATCTCGAAAGTAAAAAAGAAGAATTTTGCGAAGAACATTTTCGCGTTATTCAGAACACCCTACAAATAGGCCCAGTTTCCCAGTGTTTTTAGACAACCAATAAGCATTATAAAATGAATAATTAAATGGCAAAGAGAGTAAGAATTAAGTGTAAAATTTCAGCTCTGTAGCACTTTTGGATCCGAAATCGATGTGCCTGTAAACACTAATGAATGTATCAACACGAAATTGCGTCTGTAAATTCAAAGCCCTCCAAGAATGATACCTATTCAGGATGCTTTACGAAACGAAGTTCCATATGGACATTCAAAGCCCTATAAGGACGACACATCAATTTTCAGAGGAATTAGAGGGCTGACTCAACGCCAGTATCCCAGTAACTGCAGATGTAATCAATATTGTCTATTCCACTAAAGATATATTGAAGGGTTTTTATTTAATTGAATTGATATTATTTATATAAAATGAAATATCCCCACAAGGAGGATGTCATAATGAAGGGATTATTGTACTCCCTTGATATCAATAATAAAAAGAAATCATATTAGACTGATTTTAAATGTTGTTGAAGTTAATTAACTAAAGTTTACTAAAGAAAAATGAATTATAAATTGATTAATGGAGTGAAGCTCCTAAAGAAAAACTATGTCATAAATAACCCTACAAAAATTTACAATTACGTTAATTGTACCAATCAAAAAAAAATCAAATTATGATCCCGAGTATAAAAAAATGCATTATTAATTATTCTGTCCCGATTAATTGGTACATACCTTCAAAGTGTAGATTCGTGGGACCCCTGAGTTGAGAAATTTTAACTTCGTTGAGAGATTTGGGGAATTTAAAAAGAAATTAAAACATGATTATGAGTTCACAAAATTGAAAAAGAAATTTATTAAGTGTTTGTCGACTGGCCATTTTGAAATAAAATTATAATGTATACTCACATGACGCCATGGAACTAAATTAATAATTTACACTATATACAAAAAAATATTTGACAAAAATTGACATCCTTCAGTCCTTTGCAACTTCTCACTGTCTCTCACTCTTCACTTCTGATTCACTTATCACAACTTTTCAGTACATTTACTTTAAAAGAAAGGACAACTTTGGACACAGGTTTGGCCTTCTCGAGGCCTGGAAAAAGACTGAATTCACTTTCAAAATGGTAGATTGATATTGTCTTTCCGTCGCTGTTTTGTTTTCTTGAACTTGATAATTTTCAACTTTACCAATTTTTGGAAGTATTCTTGCTTCTCTTCTTTTCCTTTCGTCTTCTAAATTGTCATCTTAATTTTCTGTAACTTTTCTTTTTACTTTTGACTCCTTCTTTTCTCAAAAACAGTGTTCAAAGTTTGTGGTATACACTTTCGGAACACTTGTATTGTTTCAGATGGGATCCGGCCTAGTTGATTCGATGTATTTTAGAACTGACCTTTTCTTCAAAATTTACTACTGGCTTTTCTTTCTGATGTGGGCAGTTTTCCTTTTCTTTTTCTTCTTCAATCTTTTCTCAATAATTAACTGTCCTTCTCTAAAAATTCTCATCGCCTTCTACCGATCAGTTTTTTGAATATTGATCTTTTCTTGTTTTTTCTTATAATTTCCTCAAATTTTCTTCATTTCTTCTTCTTTTAGCTGTTTCATTTTGTTCCTGGGTGCTAAATTAATCCCTTCTGAAAATTTAGTTTCCTTCTGAAGTCGGTGGATCTTGTAATTATTATTTAAAATGTCTGTGGCTAACCTTAACGTTAGGCCTCAACCTACATTTTCTTTACTTTTACCGTATTTTATTTCTTTTTAAACTTGTTTTGTTCTTCTGATTTCCATTTTCTTTTCCTCTTTCTTAATTTTCTTTCTTCTTTTACTTTGATTTCGTCTTCTAAATTTGGTTTCAAGGTTAGGTTAGGTTAGGTTTTATGACTCATGCCCGGGCTTTAACTACGAGGTCATATCGCCTACTACCAGAGCGCTCTTTTATCACTCTGGTGGACATGAGCCCGACTCTACTGTGGGAGTCCTAAATTTTGCCTACCCTAAATTTTTATTCATCTAGGGTAGGGGTCTTTAACGAGTACCTGACATCGTACAGGCTCGGGACCATCGCTTAACGTCCCATCCGAAGGACGGCGTGCTTAAGTTTATTTTACCTCCCAGATAAAATAAACTAAGGGCCTCGGTCGGGTTACGAACCCACGCTCTTGAGCTCAGAAGTCAAGCACGCATACCACTGAGCTACCGGCGCCCTCCCATTCAAAAAAAATACTATAACGTTAGTCGTCATGGCGACAGTTTATTTTACATTACATTTTATATATATATAATTACCGGTTTCGGCCTTACACCATCGTCAGCTCTAGTTATGAACTAAGCTAGTTTGCAGAGAGCGACCCTTCAAATACATCTCAGGTGAAAGGGTGCTATTAAAACTTGGGAGTCCCCCGGCTGTACCGTTAGCTATCTCATGAAATATTTCCTAACAAAACTAAGTTCTAAATTTACATAGAACAATATCATTAGACTAGTACGTGGAAAAATAACAAATAAATAAGAAAAAATACAAATAAATAAAAAAATAAAAATAAAATTAATAATAATATTAAGATTTAGATAACATGAAACATATATGTGGAACCAAATCATAATAACAGATAATACAAACATATATGTGGAAACAGAACTGGTTCAGGGTGTTAGCAAAGGGGAATAGTTGACTGTGTTTCCTCCCCCATATATGTTTGTATTATCTGTTATTAATATTTGGTTCTACATATGTTTCATGTTATCTAAATCTTAATATTATTATTAATTTTATTTCTATTTTTTTTATTTTTATTTTTTGTATTTTTACACATTACACATTATGTTTTTGTGGATGGAATAAAAAAATTTTAAAAATATATTTTATGATTTCCATGCAGTTGTAAAAGTTTTTCTATACATTATTCCCAATTTCTCGAAATGTTTTTATAATTCAATTTTTCAATCATAAGACTACCGGATACAGACGTTGAGAAAGTTTTTTTGAAAATGGAATAGTATAAGATAACGAAAGATCGTAAATTCGTTCGTTACACTTTCCGGCTATAAATCAGCTAAAATTTGGCCACTGACGAACCGACTACCTAACATCGCACGGACTGGGGACCGCCATTTAAGTCCCCTCCGAATGACGGCGTTCTCAATATTGTTTTTATCTTCTGAATATATGTACTACATACTTACATATGGAATTCTGAATATACCCAAACAGTAGTACGCCTTTGTCGATTGTGTGTATGTGTCACGATAATAATCTGGACGTAGAACTAAACACAAATAAAAATATTAAAACTTTTTGAGATTATTAAATTGAAGATTTTGTAAGAATCAATAATTGTGAGGTTTATGCATGAAACGAGGGGGCAATACCAAGTACATGAGAACCATAAGAAAGGGGATAAGGGACAGGGAACTCGTACTTGGGGACTGCAGTTGGATAGCTTCAAGTATCGCGTTATCACCACAATGATATCAAAGCGAGGATAACGGGCAAGACTAGAAACTACCGGTCCCTGTTGAAGTTGCTCGGATCGAGGACTGTGTCCCGAGATGCCAAAATAACCATATACAAGACAGTCCAAAGACCGGTCGTCACATAACCTAGCCAAACCTCGGTTCTACTAAGAAGGATGAACTCTTGCTCAGGAAGGTACTGAAGAAGATATACGGCCTTGTTAGTGAGAGGGTTGGAGAGCTGAGAGAATTTGCTAAGCCTAGACCTAGTAGATCTCGTGAAGCAAGGAAAACGGCATGCCAGGTTGGAGTCAGAGTTCCGAGGAGGATGTTAGTACGAAGTAAAAGGAGTCACAGGGGCTGAAGGGCAAAGTGGCGGCACTCATGAAGTTTCTCCCGCCAAAATCTAGAAGGCTCTGACACCAGCGGTATCTGGGTTAATGAATATGATAACATATTTATGAAGTCTATACCCATTGTACTCCTCTGTTTTAAATGTTCTGTTCAGTTGCTGCTTATGTTATGATGAAGACTGCGTTATAACATATAACTTGTGGTCTGTGTCGCTATAATCAGCTGTCTGTAACTTCTCTATTAGGTTGGACGCACACTGGTCCAGACATAAGATTTAATACTTCACCATCAGATAAAACAGATCTAACAAAATATTTATTCCGGCCCTGTCCCACCTGCACCAGTAGCTATCAGGATGCCGTCGAAACCACCGATGAGGGAGGAAGAAGAACGTACTTCTGGTAGGACATTGTGGGTTCATCAGTGGACGAAGAAACGAGACGATAAAAAGCCTCCATGCTCATTTACAATAACTAAGGAGTTATCCTGAAAAGTTCTTTAACTTTACAAGGATGAGTGACGAGTATTATACTCTGTGATACGAAAGAACAAGGAAATACAATAATTAGATAATCGTCGACTCAAGCTCAGTCTCTTCTTAATTTGTGTAAGACTCAAGGGTGGCAGGTGACATTGTTTTTCTTTCCCGAAGGATGGTAAAGTAATAAATTTCAACAGTTTTTATTTATAAAAATACACAATCAGGAGTTTCGATGAATGATCGAGCATAAGATGTCCAGCATAACAAGCAAAAAAAAAAATGTGCTAAGTGAATATGGGCTACGTACTTCCCCAGAAAGAATTAATCTATTAACATTTTGGTCCCCGTTCAAACCAGGATAATCAATATTTGACTTACATAGGGGGCTTCTAAATCCTCATACTAAATTTTGAGTCAATAAATTCATGAAATCGGCATTCATTAGAGTTTTTGAGTTGAGCCCCCCTCCTCTTCATGGAAAAAATAAAATTTCGTCTATTTATATATTTATTATGAGTATATATTATGGATATTCCATATATATAATGGAGTCACACTCTGATGAGTGAAATAAAGACGAAATTGCGTTTTTCTGTAAAGACAAAAATTTTATTAACAATCAACAATGTACAACGTAATTTCACTTTTATCACTTATAAACAAATAACTACTTAACTCACCTGTAAAGACAAAAAACAACATTTAAAGCCTTTATTCCAGGTCTTGATAATTCTTTTATAGGAAATAATTTCTATACACTATGATGACTCTAATATTTATTACCTCCCATTTACCCTCAGACTGACAGTGTTACCAATTAAGTTCTGTGGATAAGACGGCAAGTTCAAAAAGATTAATTAAGAAAAGCGACAACACTAGTGTAGTGATTTTCTTTACATATATATTAGGGTGGTCCTTAATTTCAAAAAGTTCAAATTTTTTACCTCCCAAGGGAAAAATCGTTTCTCCTCAACAAATGAAAAATGTTGACACCAAAAACGTCCAAAACCAATACATCTAACCCGTGCCCCAAGCGGATTCAAATTTAAATGGAATTTAACATGGGTTTCGGACAATCGATCGTATTTTAATGCAATACACTACCATTTCTGAACAAAAAAATTGAAGTGGATGTTTTCTAGGGGTTTTCGAGGGTGCTAAACACGAATATGGTGTTAGAAACTGATTTTGGTAAATAACAGCTGTCAAAAACGCTGCCAATACTTTTCATTTTTTATTTACAGTTTTATCTTTTCATTTTATTAGTTTTATTGTATAACATTGTAGATTAATTGTATTCTTATACCAAGTTAGGCTTTTCGAGGATGCTGAACACGAATTTAAGGTCAAAAATCGACTTTGACACTAAACAGCTGTCAATATAGTTAACTTTTCAAAATTCAATTGTTTGAAACAATTTATCACTCACTAGAGGGTTTTTGAGGACGCTGATTTCGATTTTGAGGTCGAAAATTTATTTTTATACACGACAGCTGTCAAAATGATACTTTATTTATATTTATATTTACAGCTGAATTTATTACTCTATAAAGGTTTCTTCTTTTATTGTATAACATTGTAGATTTGACCTCCCGAGGGAAAAATAGTTTCTCCTTAACAAATGAAAAAAATGTTTACACCAAAAACGTCCAAAACCAATACATCTAACCCGTGCCCCAAGCGGATTCAAATTTAAATGGAATTTAACATGGGTTTTGGACAATTGATCGTATTTTAATGCAATACAATTTTTTACCCATGTTTATTATGAAAATTGCAATATTCTAATAATAAATTAATGTTAATATACTTTTTACAGTTTTTATATACAAAATTAATTTTTGACCTCAAAATCGAAATCAGCGACCTCAGAAACCTTTATAGAGTAATAAATTCAGCTGTAAATCTAAATATAAATAAAGCCTATCATTTTGACAGCATTTTTGACAGCTGTTGTGTATAAAAATAGTCTTCAAAAACCCTGTAGTGAGTGATACGCAGTGATTTCAAACAATTGAATTTTGAAAGTTAACTATATTGACAGCATGTTTGACAGCTGTTTACTGTCAAAGTCGATTTTTGACCTTAAATTCGTGTTCAGCATCCTCGAAAACCCTAACTTGGAATACGAATACAATAAATCTACAATGCTATACAATAAAACTAATAAAATGAAAAAAATAAAACTGTGAACAATACCTAGGTTAAGTCGGTCCAACCACTCTTGGCTTTCCTCCTCATTGTTCTGTAGACTGTCTATACAACTTCACCCCGAATTAGATAGGGAATTTCACAACCTCTTAGTTAGCCAGGTTCCGCCACCGCCACAAACTTTGTTACGCAACCAATGAAAAACCAAAATGTAATATTTTTTTTTTTTTTTATGAGAACTAAAATCTTAAGTGTTGTCCTTTAACCGCTACGATGTGTGGTTGGGAAGACAACGTCTTTAATTTCTATGAGAAATCTCGTCCCACAACATTTTACTATCACATATGAAAAACTTGCGAATCTAAACTTACATGAACCCGAAACTAAACTAACATAGAACCCGAGGACTAAAGTAACACAGAACCCGGAACTAAACTAACATAGAACGTGGAACTAGACTGACATAGAACCCGGGGACTAAACTAACATATATCCAGTGACTAAACTTACATCGAACATGGAACTCCAATTTATATAAAACACGGAACTAAACTAACATAGAACTTGACCAACACCGGTTTTTGAAAATAACAACTTTATATTAAGAACTTGGGCCCGGTTTCACCATCATTGATTAAATAGTTTAATGTCGGTTAGTTGCATATAATCAGAAGAAAGGTTTCCATCATGATTTTGATCATGATTAAAGTAGGATAACCAGCTGTTAAACTAATCACCCATTTTTGGTCGATTAGATGACAATCATCATTAAAGCGACGCGCACTCACTTGACAGAATTCAACTTAACCTCAAAACAGAGAGAAGTTCTAAAGAAAGTGACTGTGAAGCTATGTCATCAGATGATGAAGATATTGTCAATTTAAATAAAATCTGAGCATTTCGATGAATGCGATGATCTGGATTTTTTCGGCGGTTTTCATTAAAGACTCCGTTAACATGTTTTTGTTACATTCTGCGTTTGAAATTATAGAAAAGTTAATTCCTCATCTCTTTAAAGCCTAGAAAAACAATATGAAATTTTAATAGAACGTTTTGTATTTTCTAAAAATAATATAATATAAACATAGAAAATACAAAACATTGGGTTAAGTATGTTCAAAACAGATATTTTGAAGTTATTAACAACGCGAATAGATAACAAGCGAACGATTTTGTTATTATTAATTTATTTACACGTAACACAAACATATTTATTTCGTTATTGGTGTAGTGGACTTGTTTACCTTAGAATAAAAGCAACTTATCAACTTCGCAGAGAAACTAAAAAAATTTTTACTTGTTAAATAAGTATAAATAAATAATCAAGAGGTATCAGTTCTGTAATATATTTTATTTACAGCAGAACTAGTTTCGGCAATTATCAGGTGGTGAATCTAAACTCGTATACTAGAGTATACTAAAGAAAATGTTTAAGAAAGATCACTAGAATTTACATTAACTGTTACTGTTACAGATCAAGTAAACAATTTACAAGAAATAAGTTAAGATAAAAAGTGATAAAATTCTAAGTATTATTATTAAAATCATTAATTATGTATTATGTATTCTCAGTGCCTTTTTAATAATAATACTTAGAATTATATCACGTTTTATTTCAACTTATTTATTGCAGATTGTTGACTTGAACTGTAACAGTTCATAAATTTCTCTTAAACTTTTTTTTTTTTATTTATGTGTAATGTAGTCAATTTACGTCTACAGGCCAAATATATGGTAAAATGTATTGTAATGTAAACAAGCCTGTTGCCAAGACAACTGAGGTCGAAGCAACATTATTTTTTGAACCAATTTGAGAGAAGACATCGAATTTTCAGCCCAAAGAAGAAAATAAAGACGTACACAAGGAGTGTACACAAGGAGGACGTACACATTTTAGTGAAATAAGAAAATTTTTATAAAACTCAAAAACGGAAGAAATATGAACAGGAATCTTTTGGAATTTTGCATAAAATTTCCAACATGTATTGAGAAGAGATTGAAAAAGGAAAATATGAAGAAAAGAGCCGTTTGAAAAAAAATTTATAAAATGTGAAAATTTAACCAAGATTTCGAGTTAGTTCGGATTCTAGCCGCTTGGCGTGGTTCAGCTTCAACAAGATATACAAAATAAGTTTATGTAATTTTTTTAAAGAAACAGGAGTCAAAATTTAAAAGTAAACTCATACAAAATTAAAAGGATAATTAAGAAGACAAAAGGAAAAGAAAAGAAGCAAGAATACTTCGAAAAATTATTAAAGTCGAAGAAATATCGATCGAAAAGACGATCTCAAGCGGCCATTTTTTAAGGTGAAGTCTGTCTACCTCCAAGCCTCGAGAAGGCCAAACTTGTGTCCAAAGTTGTTTTTTTTTTTTGCATATACTGAAAAGTGGTAAAGAAGTGAATTGTGAATGGGGTGATTGTGTGGAAATGTAAACTAATGGAAGATGTTAACTTTTGATCTGCAACTCTGTAAGTAATGTTAATTTTTAGTTTTAGTTTCCATGGCGTCATGTGAGTACTCAATTTATATAATTTTTTTATTCCAAAATGGCCGGTCAACAAGTAATAAATTTTTTTAATAAATTTTTTCAATTGTGTAAATTTGTAAGAATGTTGTAAATTTCTTTTAATTTCCCAAATCTCTCTCAACGAAATTCAAGTTTCGAAACTCATGGGGCCCCACGGACTACGCCTTTGAGATATGTTTAAAATCAGTCAAATGTGATTTCTTTTATTATTAATATAAAAGAAGGAGTACAAGAAACCCTTCACTATGGCATCCCTTGTGGGGATTTTATCTCTTGATTTTTTTGTTTGCAGTTTATTTGTTTAAAATTTAATATAAGTAATAAAAGTCTAACATTGTAGGTTAATAAATAACTCGTCTAGAGTCACCGAAATTTTTTTTATTTTATACAAAGATTAAATAAGCCTAAAGTTGCATTTGAAGTAAAATCAGGAAATAGGGGCCATGAGGAGATTTGAGTTTCGTTGTGAGAGTGGGGAATATTGTATGAAATTTTTTCAATATATATATAATAATATTGAACACAATTGCGTTTGTTGCGATATTTATATAAATTTAATTTTGTTTTTGTATTAATATTTAATTATGCCATTGACGAGAGGGGAAGCAAAAAGATTAGAGGAAGAGAACAAGGGGGAGGAATTTAGTTCTGACGAAGGGTCCGAAGTAGAGATTTCGGAAGAAACAGATAGGGAAATACCCGTTGCTATGGAGACCAAAGAGGGTACTAGTGAGGAGGTACAGGAGATTGATGTTGTTAGTAAAGAGACAGAGGTAGAGATGAAGGAGAAAGATTCAGACAAAATGGACCAGTTGATGGAACTTCTGATGAGGAACATAGCTGAACAAAAAATAAGTATGAAAAAAATTGAGACAAATTTAAATAGGGAAATGGGGAACAAATTAGGAAAATTAGAGACAAACTTAAGGGGTGACATTAAAGATTTAGAGGTGAGATTAGATAAGCAGGTGGACAGCTTGAAGGATCAAATAGGGAGTTTAGAAATAAAAAATCAAGAGTTAGAAGACAAAGTTGATCAGGTAGCAGAAAGTTTAAAGGGGGAATTTAATCAAAAAATAAGCATTTTAAACGAAGGAGTGAAAATTCAGATGGAAGGAATAATCTGTAAACTAAGTGTTGCAAAAGAAAACTGTGATGAGCAGTTTCAAATTTTAGAATCAAAGTTGTCAAGAGTTGGGGAGGACAATAGCGTCCAAACAGCTGCAATTTCTGAACGGATTAGCCATGTAGAGGGGATCCAGGAGGAAGGATTCAAGAGAGTTGTAGAATTAAAAAAAAAAATAGAAACCAACTTAGAAAAAATAAGTCATATAGAAAGGGATGTGTCGAAATTGAAAGGGGAAGTGCGGGAGGAAGTAGGAAGGGATCTTACAGAGATAAGGTTGAACCAGGAAAGGATTACAGAAGTGTTAGAAGAAAAGGTGAGTAAGAGGTTCGTAGAACTGCAAGAGAAAGCAAGTAAGGAACTGCCACAATTAGTAGGGGAACAGCTGTCTAGGGGAAGGGGGGCCCTTCCAACAGTCAATCTAGGACAACAATCGGTTGATAGCTTCGACCCAAGTCTATCTAGATCTTTACTATTGTTGAACCAAACATTAATGCAACGAAATGTGGCGGGAAAAAATTTATGTGTGTTCAGGAACAGCCATAGGGACAATCCCATGGAATTTTTGGAGGAATTAGACTCGCAGTATACCCTTTATGGAGGGAGGGTAAAGCTGAATGAATTTCTCAAGAATCATTTGAAGGAGGAGGCATTGATTTTTTGGGAAATTAATAGCCACAAATTGGAAACTTATGAGGAATTTAAAGAAAGTTTTAAAATTAAATTTTGGGGGGCAACTTTTGACTCGATTGTAATGGAAGAGTTAAGCCAGGGCTCATTTTTAAAAAGGAAAAAAAATTTAACACCACAAGAATATTTATCAAAATTAATTCTGCGTGCACGATCGTGCCAGTATAAGATGTCAGAAGAATTTGTGTGTAGGAGTTTAGCAAATCATTTCGGAAGGGAGATTGAAAATATAATTTTGTATCAAGGGGTAAATACGATAGCGAAATTTGTAGATGTTCTGGATAGAATGGGGGGGGATAGGATCATAAATCAGGGACATTGGGGCAACAATAACAATGATCAAGGGGGATTTTCAGAAAGGGGGGCGAACAGGGGTGTTAATAATCGGGATCCAAATTTTGTAAACAATAATAGAGGATTTAACAATAATAATAGGGATAATAGAAATCAGTTTAGCGCGGATGTTAGACGTCCACCAAATGATTCGTGGAGGGAGAACCAGTTTAATAGGAACCAACATTTTCAAAGGCCAGTTTTTACCGCCAACCATTACCAGGGGTACCAGAGTAGGCAACACCCGTACGCGCAAAATAACTACAATAAGGACAGAGATCCAATGGGGTATAGCCGACAAGTTCCTAATAAGGGGCAAGAAAATCCACCCAGAGGAAATCATGAAGGGCCTAGGAAAATAGTAGATGACTCTGATCAGTTCAAGACCAGAGAGTTTACCAATGAAAAATTTCAAAGTAAAGTAGAGCAGAATTGAGACGAGGGGGCAGGAAGTCATAATCAGTCCTGCACTGGCGATGGGCTGATGTCCCTGAGGAGGGAATTCAGTGATCTGTTATTATTTGAGGAACCATGGAACCAAGAGGAAAATTTCAATTATTGTCCAGAAATAAAAATTAAAATCGGGAGTATTCAAAGTAACGCCTTAGTAGATTGTGGCTCCATGGTTAGCGCTATAAGTGAGAAATTTTTTTATAAAAATAAAGAGGAATTCAAGTTCGAAATCTTGCCTGTTTCGAATACCGTTATTATAACTGCCACAAGTAAGAGATCAAAACCTATCAGGTTCCAAATAATAACATCAGTCCAAATTAATAATTGCTTCGTTGACATTAGATTTTTGATTATCCCAGACTTAAGCTACAATATAATAATAGGTAGCGAATTTTTAAATAGTAAATCCGCAATTTTGAATTTTGAAAAAAAATGTGTGCAGTTTAAGTCAAGTCCCGCGGAGATAATTGAAATCCCATTCATCACGGACATCAGATCAGAAAAAATTAGTACCCAACAACTAAGGTGCCTAAAGGAAGATTCAAACTTCGAGTGCAAGGATGATAGGTTTGAAAGAAAATTAGGAGAGATACGGGAGAACCATGATTTTCTGCCCGATTGTGCCCTGTTAGAATTTAAGAATTTATTATTTAAGTATCAACACATTTTTTCGGATGTTCCTGGACTGATCAGGGGGTTCCAATATAGGTTAGAAGTAAATAATATGGAGCCATATTTTATAAAACCATATAAAATTAAAGAATTTCAGAGGGAAGCCGTCCGTTCTGAGATTCATTCCATGTTAAGAAAAGGAATTATAGAACGTAGCCGAAGTTCTTTTGTGAATCCGATAGTGGTTGTGAGTAAGTCCGATGGAAATGTTAGAATATGCTTAGACGCCCGAAAATTAAATTCCAGACTGGTGCCTGATTTTGAAACTTCCCAGTCTATAGACAGTATATTGCAAAATTGTGGACAGAAAAATTTCATTAGCACAATAGACCTGACCAAGAGTTTTTGGCAGGTGGATTTACATCCAGAAGATAGGCAATTTACCGCCTTTATGTATGAAGGTAAGATCTACCATTTTTGTAGGGTGCCATTTGGCTTGTCCATATCATTAGCTGCCCTCAGCAGAAGCTTAGAACATGTACTAGAAAAATTTTACCATAAGATATATCCCTATGTGGATGATTTGTTGTGTTTATCCAACTCCATTGGAGACCACTTAAATTTATTAGAGTCATTATTTGAGACCTTGGATGCCTACGGCATCACCATCAATTTAGAAAAATCCCAATTTTTTAGACATGAAGTGGAATATGTAGGCTTCATTCTTAACTTGCAAGGCCTTAAGCCACAACCCAGTAAAATCAGGAGTATTAAGGAATTCCCAACTCCTACAAATATCACCGAATTAAAAGGATTCATCGGACTCACAAATTATTATCAGAGATTCGCAAAAGACTACGGTGAACACATAGGCAAATTATCACATTTGTTAAGGAAGGACACAAAGTGGTACTGGGGGGAAAAGGAGAAATTAGCATTTGAGAATTGTAAGGAAGTTTTTTTAGAAAGTGTCATAATACACCATCCAAATTTTAGTGAACCTTTTTATTTACAAACAGATGCAAGTGGATATGCGATCGCTGCGCAACTTTATCAAAAGGGTAAAAAGGGGGAAATCGGGGTTGTAGCATTCGCGAGCAGGGTTTTAAGAGCAGCTGAGAAGGCATATACCACGACTGAGCAAGAACTGCTCGCAGTAGTATGGTCCGTTCAAAAATTTGAGACTTATTTGGCTGGTAGAAAATTTTATATAGAGACAGACCATAAAGCCCTTGTTTTTATAAAAAATTGTAAGAACACGACCAACCGATTAATGAGGTGGTGTCTGTTTTTACAACAATTTAACTTCGAAATCACTCACATTAAGGGTAAGGCAAACATAGTCACAGATACATTATCAAGACAAATCACCACAAATGAAACACATAACATAAAACACACGACACATGACCTCCAGATGAATAACATTTTTAAAAATATACAGAATCACCCAATTAACAATATTATTAAGACATTCAATTCAAATTACAGTGAGCAAGATCTACCTCCAGATGTACACAGTAGAATCATTGAAAACCCCAATATAGTAGTTGAATATAAAAATTTAAAATACAAATACACAAATAAGCTCATTGTAACACAGAAACAAGATAAACCATTTAGAATTCTAGTCCCCACGAAATTAAAAGCAAAATTCATAGACACCGTACACACAACATACTTTCACATAGGAACACACAAATTATTTCAACTCATAAACTTACATTACCACATTGCCTACCTAATGGATGAGATAAGTAAAATCATTAAAACATGTCACTCTTGCCAAATAAATAAGATCCCAAACCGGACCTACTATTCTTTGTATCAGTGGATAGAAACTAGGGAACCTTTAGAATTAGTTAGCATAGACTTTATGGGACCTTTGCCGAGGGGAAGAAGGGGAGTAAAGTTCATTTTAGTTTTCATCGATAATTTTTCAAAATTTGTCAAAATATATGACATGGGGAAAGCAACGACGCGCGCGGCGTTAAGGTGTGTTGACAGATATATACAAGACATAGGGAAGCCAACCAAACTGCTTATGGACCACGGAACACAATTCACAAGTCATTTGTGGAAGGAAACATTAGAGACACTTAACATTAAATACACATACGCGTCCATCAGACACCCACAGAGCAACCTTAGTGAGCGCACAAACAGAGATATTGGCAACTACTTACGGACAATACTAACCGACAGACATACAACATGGCCAAATCATCTCAAAGACATTGAATTCATAATAAACAACACATATCACTCCACAATACAAGCTTACCCATGTGAGGTAATGCTTGGAATTAAGCACAAAACACCCTGGTCCAACATATACAACAGAACCATAGACAGAGACATAAACGAAATGACAAATGACACACACCTTAACGAGGGGCATCTTCGACGTTTAAGGGACAAAGTTTCAGATAATATTAAAATCGCGGGGGAAAGAAATGCTAAAGAATTTAACAGTAAACATCGCGAACATATTTTCAATCGGGGGGAATTGGTATTAGTAAAATCTCTTAGGACACTTGATGATGCTACGGTACAGGCGACGAAATTTAAAAGTATTTTCGAGGGACCATATAGAATAAAATGTAGTTACGGAAAGACGACCTACTTACTGACAGATCCAAACGACGAAGACGTAGAGAGGGGGAAATTTCATAGTACTTTATTAAAGCCATATTTCGGAAGGGAAAATTTAGAATAGGGATCTGATACTTTTCAGAACTATGGAATGAGAATCACAATGGAGGGATAGGCCCACCATTCAACTAGACAGCTGATTTCATCGATAATGCGTATTAAGATTTTTTTTTGTGTCCTCCATTATATGGGCATCTATATTTATATATGTAGATTTTTTTTGGGGGAATTTAGTTTTATATTAATAAATCGAGAATGTATGATGAATGAATGAAGTAGATTAGTCGTTTTTTTTTTTGTTTGTAGCAAATAAGCAAGCGGAGACAATTAGGTCTCTTGCAGTATTTGGCGTCTGCACTTGCCCAGCCTAGAAACAGTAGACAGAGAACTAGCCCGGTCTCTCCGAAGCTTGACGCGCTTCCTGTATGTCGAGTCACAGGACTGGTTCCCGACGGAGCTGTCGCTTGGTGTCGGAGAGAGGGAGTGCAGATTGCCTCCTCTTTTTGGCATTGGGGGTCAGTATCTGGAAGGAACGGTCCAACTGGGGGTCAGAGAAGGATTTTTAGCTGATCCTATGGGAATCGAACCTAGCCATCTCAGAAACATTTAGACAAAGCTAATACACATAAAACATACATTATTACGGGGATTTATGATTTATTTGATACATTTATGTTACACCGTACGGACAACACAACATTAAGAAACGAAATCATTTTACATTACTCAACTTACACAATACACAGGAGGGGATTTTGTATTATTTTGCATTTTTTTTATGATTTTATTTGTATATAGTGTAGATGTGTTAATTTAGGTTTAGAGGAATGTATGCTAGTATAAAAGGATTAAGAGTGGATGATCGCGATAGTATGTAGGAATTTGTTTACTTTAAAATAATTATATTATAAAATTTTTTTTTTTGTTTTGAACTAAATATGTAACAATTGAATTAGGATTTAATGAAAAATGTAAGACCGTAGGAAAAGAAAGATAGGTGGATATGATGGCAAGTTAATATATACGGAGTCGACGATTTTTTTTAAGGGTAGAGAATGAAAAGATGATGATTATTCGCGGGAAGAATTGCATTTAGATAATAATATGTTCAATATTTTTTTATATATGAAAATTAAAAGACAATTTTATTTGTCTTCCGCTCGTCCAAATTGTAAAGGACTGAGCTCATAAAAATTTATAATTAGTTTGTAGGAAATTTTTTTGTTCAATATAAAGTTTTTGTAAATGCCATGGATGAAGAAGTGAAGTGACAAGTGCGAGATGAATTTTTTGAGGTTGTTGTGAGTGATAGAGACACCCGAAAGTGCCGGTTCACGACGACCAAACGGAGAAGGACTAAGAGCAGACTCATGAAGAAGGGACCTGTTGAACAAAAACCGTGTTTCCAGAGACACAATTTTTGCTCTGAAAAGTGGAAGAAGGCAATGTAATGTAAACAAGCCTGTTGCCAAGACAACTGAGGTCGAAGCAACATTATTTTTTGAACCAATTTGAGAGAAGACATCGAATTTTCAGCCCAAAGAAGAAAATAAAGACGTACACAAGGAGTGTACACAAGGAGGACGTACACATTTTAGTGAAATAAGAAAATTTTTATAAAACTCAAAAACGGAAGAAATATGAACAGGAATCTTTTGGAATTTTGCATAAAATTTCCAACATGTATTGAGAAGAGATTGAAAAAGGAAAATATGAAGAAAAGAGCCGTTTGAAAAAAAATTTATAAAATGTGAAAATTTAACCAAGATTTCGAGTTAGTTCGGATTCTAGCCGCTTGGCGTGGTTCAGCTTCAACAAGATATACAAAATAAGTTTATGTAATTTTTTTAAAGAAACAGGAGTCAAAATTTAAAAGTAAACTCATACAAAATTAAAAGGATAATTAAGAAGACAAAAGGAAAAGAAAAGAAGCAAGAATACTTCGAAAAATTATTAAAGTCGAAGAAATATCGATCGAAAAGACGATCTCAAGCGGCCATTTTTTAAGGTGAAGTCTGTCTACCTCCAAGCCTCGAGAAGGCCAAACTTGTGTCCAAAGTTGTTTTTTTTTTTTGCATATACTGAAAAGTGGTAAAGAAGTGAATTGTGAATGGGGTGATTGTGTGGAAATGTAAACTAGTGGAAGATGTTAACTTTTGATCTGCAACTCTGTAAGTAATGTTAATTTTTAGTTTTAGTTTCCATGGCGTCATGTGAGTACTCAATTTATATAATTTTTTTATTCCAAAATGGCCGGTCAACAAGTAATAAATTTTTTTAATAAATTTTTTCAATTGTGTAAATTTGTAAGAATGTTGTAAATTTCTTTTAATTTCCCAAATCTCTCTCAACGAAATTCAAGTTTCGAAACTCATGGGGCCCCACGGACTACGCCTTTGAGATATGTTTAAAATCAGTCAAATGTGATTTCTTTTATTATTAATATAAAAGAAGGAGTACAAGAAACCCTTCAGTATTTTTATTTAAAATTTGTAAAGTGAAATATGTATAATTGAGAAATAAACCCTTAAGTTTTGAAGGCTGGTGAGAGATGACCAAGAAGCTCAGGTAGCTGAGGGGTAATACAGAGGAGACCATCTAACCTCAATAAACTACCTGTAGGGGTGGTTGTACAGATATTTTTACAATTCAGTTGACAGAAGAAAGGAACTATGAAGATAGTTACCCGGATTTTACAATCTGGCTACAGTCAGGTACCGGATAAGAGCTCCAAGCCTTCTGTTAGGGCCATATAAACCTCCAGGGTGCACACCTGGGCTCACATAAATTTGCCTCGAGTGTCAACATATCCACTCTTCAATGGATAAAGTTCCCCCTTTTGAAGTACACTCCCGGATCTTCGCCAGGGAGTATCGCAAAGTAGTAGGGGAAGATGCAAGCCTCGGGAAGTGCAGGAGTTCAAGTGAGTCTAGATCCAGGAGTCGAGATCCACCAGTTGAAGACTACAGTTCTAGTCTAGAGGTGGAGGTGGACATTCAGTTACAGTTGAGATCTAGGAGAGGTTCACCTCCTAGAGTTCAGTGGGGAAGAGTCCGGTGGAGTCTCCAGTCACAGAGCCCAGATGACCAGCCACATCCCAGCCGTTGAGTCATTCATTCTATACTCTGGACATCGCAGACCCACCTAGCATCCGATCTATCTCTCCAGCCCCTGTCTCTACCGCTTTCAATAGCCAATAAGGTTTATATTTTATATTATATTTTATTTTTAATTTTAATTATTAATTGTTTTAGCATAAATATATATTTTTTTTATATGAGTTACTAAATTTTCGTAGTTTGTTCCTATGCTCCACCCAAAGTCACTATTGATTTAAGAATTTAGTTTTTCAAAACTCTTTTCGCTGACGAATCCTTCGCCTTTGGACTACAGAAATCCAATTTATATATTTAAAATCAGTAAATTTAAATGATCGTTCTATTACATAATAGAGCTGGCATCCTTTGGACATTTTAAATAAGTAAAGACAAAGCATTTTGAGAAAATCTCCGCAGCTTAGATTAAATGTAAATTCAAATATCATTTTTTTATTAAAAACGCGACGCGCAACACCTTTAAAATATTACATATGAATGTTTAGATTCACCACCTGATGATGGCAGATAATTGTATAGTAGTACTATATATATTATATATATATATATATATTTTATTTATTTTTTTTTTATGGGCCTTAGGGTGCATATTAGCCATGACTCTTATAACGGTATTATCTAGTTATTTACAACATCCATGGCGCCGGGAGTTCCTATCATCCTCATTCAGACATGTTTTCTGTCATGCTTAAATTTCACTGATATATGTGACTACTGCCCTGAGAACAACTAATTTTAGTTTAAATCTAACCTGTTCCCTTAACGAATAACTAAACATTGTTCCTCTCTTTTTTTTAAAATGTATAACTTATAATGGAATTAATGTTTTTAAGGTCCTTCCCCACTTCTTGAAAGCTGTAGATACAGTATAAAAATTTAACTCCAAATAAAAATAGAAAAAACCCTCTATTCGGAAACAGATTTTTTTTTCTCATTAACCATTCTGTACAGAATTCGTTTCTCTTATTACCATGACATAAACCTAACACCTTAACTGTTATCAGTCACATAATTTACAAATGTAGAATATAGAGTAATAAAGGTTCTCTATGTGATGCCAAAGTAGCCCGAACCAGGTTGTCGCCACACTAAGCTAGGTCCTGTCCCAGATTATCCACTTTATGTTAGCTGAATGTCAAACAGTACCTTCCTCACACTCCTTTCTGATCACAGCAAGCTCTCTCGCTACAGCATCTTCATTCTCGTACACTACACCTGTATACAATCTATAAAGCCCTAAACCTTAACTGTTATCACAGTCACATAATTTACAAATGTAGAATATAGAGTAGTAAAGGTTCTCTATGTGATGCCAAAGTAGCCCGAACCAGGTTGTCGCCATACTAAGCTAGGTCCTGTCCCATATTATCGACTTTATGTTAGCTGAATGTCAAACAGTACCTTCCTCACACTCCTTTCTGATCACAGCAAGCTCTCTCGCAACAGCATCATCATTCTGGTACACTACTTTCATATCATTCTCCAGCTTCGGCCAGACGATATGTCCATTGGGCAAAAACTGTTGGGACAGAAAATAGTAATATTTTAATTCAAATGTAAATAGCATTTAAAACAATGTCAATCATCGACGTCGGTACGATAACGTAAGTACGGTTCAAGATTGCAAATTTAGGATCCCAAATAGACATTTGTTAGAGTAACACCATTCAAACACCTGTACATACATAATATACGTAAATGTTATGTACAGACAATAAATTCTAGAAGCAAGTATGTTCAAATTGTATCAAGATGGGATAAAATATTACTAACCAAAGAATATAGGTGGTGGTATTAGGATGACTCACCTGTCCACTAGAGGCGCAGACACACTAACTTTAAAATTAAAAATCTCTGATCACCTCTCATAAAACTTTAATTGTCACAGGAGTGTACTCGGCAAGGATATGGAAAACCCTCGAAATAAGTTTTTGAAGGATGTGTCATAGAGAAAATTCTGGAGCATTTGGGAGGCCCGGGACCTCCAAGTGAAAATATCATTTTTTCATGAGGGGTTATCTGAAGAATGCGGAATAGTAAGTAATACTTTCAGAGTATAATAACGTTTAAATGATTAATATGATAAATGAAATTCATATTAAACCTGTATCATGTTTGGGTAACATAATCCTTACGTATTGCCCAAATTTTTTCAACTCAGTTTAAATCTGGGTAATAAGGATAAACAATTTATTGTAATGAAGTTTTGAACTTTAAATATTTTACTTAAGAGTAGCTAATTGCGTTGTCAAATCAAGACTTTTAGAACACACCACACTACGTGAACTATATTCCCATTTTTGAATGCACTAAGTAAATCTGAAGTTATTTGCATTATCATTGTTATACCCTATTCACACAAAATTGTTTGTGGAAATAACTTTATCGAAAAAGGAAGAGTGAAAAAGACCAACTTCACATAAAGAGAATATCTTCTCTAATAACAGAAGTAACTGGCAACTCTAAAGATACGGAACCTTGTTATTTCGGTATTCTTGTTATATTATTATTATTATACCTCGGTTCCAGAATCATGACAATATTACACCAATTAATAAATAAAAATATTCAGCACGGCCAAAAAAATAGAAAATATAACATATGCGATAACCATACGGGAAGGTTACTCCCATTTTCTTTTAGCAGGTTCTATTTTCCAAAAGCATTTAGTATGAATAAGGCTACGGTAACTGTGCATGCGAATTCGGACGAAAATGTGTTCGGACGAGTATGTCCGAAATCCTCGTCAGAACAAGGCGGTTACACTGTGCGCGTTTTCTGATATTCTGATGATATAAGATGGACGAACTTGATGAATTTTACTTTCTTGAAAGTCCGTTAATGAAGTTATTGTTGGAAAAACAACAACAGAGCATGTCAACCAGTTATATTTTAGTAAAGACGACAAAGGAGAGTTTAAAATGTTATTTCAAGAATTGTGGGACCAACCGGAAAAGTTTTTCGAGTATTTCAGGATGAGACCAGCAACATTTAAATACATACTGAAGGGAAAAGAAGAAAGCAACCAAATGTTCTCCAATTTTCGTGAATGTATTTCGGCAAAACAAGTTTTGTCTCTCATATCCCACAAACACCTGTTCCCGTACACAAGACTTATCAATTTATCGTTATCCATGGTGAAATAACCAAATCACTCAAATTTCAACGCACGAAAACATCCAAAACAGACGCAGGTCGCACGAAAAAATCAAACTTGTTTGAACGCTCAACTGGTTCTGACGACGTCGTGCATGTTCTGACGTGTTCGTCGCTGCCAGTGTAAACACTCTAATTGGAAAACAGGTGTTTGTTCGGACGAATTCCTCAACACATTTTCGTCAGAACTCGCATCCATAGTAACCGTAGGCTAAAGTAGATGTATTGTCGTCTACTTACGTAACCCAAAAATATCATATAATAATAGATAAATACCTGAAAATAAATGAAAATATTATTACAAACAGTAGGTATATGAAAATCCTCAAACAAATACCTAACCAATTTGTACAACGCCATACTTCGACGTTTTCCTCTCCTCTACAAGAATTCCACAGTTCAATTGATCCTTAAATCTGATGAGCCCTCCGTTTTGTCTTTTCATAAATGTAATTCCTAAGCGATGATTTTAATAAAAATAAAAACCCTATATAGATTTTCATATACAGGTTTATATAATATGATCCCACTGAAGACACATTGTTCTTCATGTGATGCAAATTTGGGTCCCTTTAAATATCATCATGAGTTATGTCATCAATATTATATTTGTGTTATTTTTCTTTTCTCAAAGCTAATTTCAAAATTTGAAAAGAAAAACATAGTATACCATTGGAGGAAAAAGAAGTTTGAGTTGGGGACGTAGCTCTCCAGAGGTAGGAGGTTCATTGGTAAATTTAAAGTCAAGATGGTTCTATGTCTGTTACTGTGACCGTCTGGGTGAAAAGATAAATTTTAAGATTGAAAGATAGAGAGCTGAAATCAACTTACTGGATCGTTCTCAAAAGGAGCGTAACATAACTCTTCTTCTCCATCTGGGGAAAGAATTACAAAGACAGGAATTACTGAAGTTTCTAATTGTTTGTAATTGTCTGGCACAGGAAGTAAAAAAACTTGGGTCACAAAGAATAAAACTTTATACCAATATGGTGTAATATTTAGACTTTTCTCGTTCTTACTAATAATATCTAATTTTTCTTTTACTTTACTTTAAAACATGCGGGAATTTTCTCAACTGTATAACTGATTTTACTAAAATAAAATATTTATGGGATGCCAGATCGCCTATCTAATAGAACGATACTTAAATTACTGATTTGAATATATAAATTGGATTTCTATAAACCAAAGGCGAAAGTTCGTTCAGCTAAGAAAGTTTCGAAAAACTAAATTGTTAAATCACTATTGGCTAGGTTTGAGCATAGGAAACAAACTACTAAAATCTAAAAACTCATATTTAAAAGAATATATTTACATGAAATAAACTTAAAATTAAAATACATACTATACAATTAAACCTCGTGAATAATGCTGTATGGATGGGTTCCACGATGCTTTCCAGCGACTTCTTCCAAATTCTTCCTTCTGTTTTTCTTAAAGATGGTTCCTTAGTCTGCAGGATATAATTTGGGAATCGTATAAGGGGACTCACATAACTAAACTTCCACAAACGGGGACTCCTTTGGAGACAAGGGCACGTCAACAACTCAAACCTCACTAAACATATCTAGACTCTCTGTGTGTGTGTGTCGACCATCTTCCACCCCTTCATATAGTCCAGACAATACAAGGGCACGTCAACAACTCAAACCACACTAAACATATCTAGACTCTCTGTGTGTGTGTGTCGTCCATCTTCCACCCCTTCATATAGTCCAGACAATACAAGGGCACGTCAACAACTCAAACCACACTAAACATATCTAGACTCTCTGTGTGTGTGTGTCGACCATCTTCCACCCCTTCATATAGTCCAGACAATACAAGGGCACGTCAACAACTCAAACCACACTAAACATATCTAGATTCTCTTTGTGTGTGTGTGTGTGTGTCGACCATCTTCCACCCCTTCATATAGTCCAGACAATACAAGGGCACGTCAACAACTCAAACCACACTAAACATATCTAGACTCTCTGTGTGTATGTGTCGACCATCTTCCACCCCTTCATATAGTCCAGACAATACAAGAGCACGTCAACAACTCAAACCACACTAAACATATCTAGACTCTCTGTGTGTGTGTATCGTCCATCTTCCACCCCTTCATATAGTCCAGACAATACAAGGGCACGTCAACAACTCAAACCACACTAAACATATCTAGACTCTGTGTGTGTGTGTGTCGTCCATCTTCCACCCCTTCATATAGTCCAGACAATACAAGGGCACGTCAACAACTCAAACCACACTAAACATATCTAGACTCTCTGTGTGTGTGTGTGTGTGTCGACCATCTTCCACCCCTTCATATAGTCCAGACAATACAAGGGCACGTCAACAACTCAAACCACACTAAACATATCTAGACTCTCTGTGTGTGTGTATCGTCCATCTTCCACCCCTTCATATAGTCCAGACAATACAAGGGCACGTCAACAACTCAAACCACACTAAACATATCTAGACTCTGTGTGTGTGTGTGTCGTCCATCTTCCACCCCTTCATATAGTCCAGACAATACAAGGGCACGTCAACAACTCAAACCACACTAAACATATCTAGACTCTCTGTGTGTGTGTGTGTGTGTGTCGACCATCTTCCACCCCTTCATATAGTCCAGACAATACAAGGGCACGTCAACAACTCAAACCACACTAAACATATCTAGACTCTCTGTGTGTGTGTGTGTGTGTGTCGACCATCTTCCACCCCTTCATATAGTCCAGACAATACAAGGGGGCAGTTAATCCATGTCCCAGAGCGGGCACCCAATTGGACACTGTCAAATTCCAGATGTACACTCGGGAGTAATTTATGTGAACCCGAAAAGGACTTTTTGGGTCTAATCCAGATATGGTTCCTTCTTACTGTCACACTGTTAGCTTACTCCTTGTCAGGTAAATGATGAAAGTGAAAAGGGTCCCTCTTTTATAGCTGGTACCTGATTGCAGTCTCCTTGGGTTGCGCCCCTACTACATACTGGACCACTTTATACATTGTTATTTATTATAAAGAATATAAATGGGACGGGTCGCACGTTAATTACATTACAATGCTAAGGGGAGTTTCTCGATGCCGCACAGTGGTCAAAAACTGACTTTTTCATGACAAAAGTCTGCCCAGGCTGTTCTACTGATCGTATCAAGACGACGAGACCAACGTCATTTTATTCACAAATAAATTCACTTTTACCTCATTCATACAAAAAAATTGTGTCAACTCATAAAAACATTTTTTATAAAGAAAATTATAACTTTTGAGAAAATTTCAGGAAATAACCTGCCATTCAGCGAATTTTGCAGATATTTTGACTAATTCTTTTTTGTTCGATTCAAAATTAAAAGGAAGTTACCGCGCTGAAACTCGGAAATGAGCATGACAAATAAATAATTTTTGTTGATTTTTTTTTTAAATTTCAATTTTTCTCAACTTTTTTCTTATAACTAGAGAAATATTGAAGATATGTGAGTCCGAGTAGTGCTGAAAATGTTTGTTTATGATCCTCCTTGTATGTACAAGAGTTCAAATTTATTTGATTTGGTTCATTCTTTGAATTAAATTTTACGCGTTATGGTTTACCAATTTTTTTTAAACACCTAGATCTTAGTAAACTCAACGTAGAAAAATCAATTTTTGTCCAACTTAATATCTCCTGTTGCCAAAAGGTGAAGAAGAACTGCTCCAAAAAAAGTTATATAACAAAAACCCAAAAATTTCGTATTTTTACCAATTTATTCATATAATTTACTGTTAATTATTATTTTTTAAGAAGGCTCTGGACATCTAATGTCATATTAGTACCCTATCAAACTCGTTTAATTTTACTTCTAGTTGAAACAATATTATTTTCATTTTTATTCATTATTTGGTGGGTATTTCACAATATATGACCATAAAAGATGTCAGAAAAGCAATAATACGTATTTTAATCAAAAACTCGCACTCCCGAAAATATATTACTTAAGTACAATGATGAAAGAAGTAAGCTCGAAACAAAGACTTTACGCGTTTTATAGAATATACGTAGTACTAGAAAATGCTCCAGGATAACCAATAATGAAGATCTCATCCACAATTTGTTGGTATCCGCTGATCCAATGATTTTGAGAATACGAACTGAATGGCTTAAGTCAGAAGTTGAACTGTACCAAGAAGCGAGGGAGCTAATTAAGAATCTAGAGCCGATGAACATCGACCCACAGGGTAAAGTGTAAATTTGCATGGCACGGTATTACGTATATACTTGTACGTGTATACTTACATTGCACATCCTAAAAATAAAAAACATTTTTTTTCGGTTTACTATTAAAAAGTGGCAGGACCACCAATTGAATGGCGGGGAAAGGTGGAGGGTAGTAATGAAAAAAATTATTTAACTTATTTTATGAAAAAATTATTTTACTTAATTTATGAAAAAAAAATTTTTCTTAAATGATTAAGAAAAATAGTTTTCTTAATCAATCATTTCATCTATCTATATTAATAAACTGAAACGGGGTTTGTTTGTTTGTTTGTATGTTTGTTCCAGCATCACGCCCAAATCGCTGGACGGATCTTCATGAAACTTCACATGTAGCATTCTTTTGAGCCCGATTGAATAATAGGCTATGTGGCGTCCCAAAATTTTGAACGGGAGGGGGGGTTGTAAGGGGGGCCTAAGTATATAAATAGAGCTAACTCTTTAACGATTGATCGTATTGTCACGAAATTTCCCATGTAGTATGTTTAAAAGCCACATATAAATATAAGGTGTGTGGCGTCCCAAAATTTTAAGCGGGAGGGGGGGTTGTGGGGGGGCCTAAGTATAAATATAGAGCTAACTCTTTAACGGTTGGTCGGATTGTCACGAAATTTCACATGGAGTATTCCTGAAGGCCAAATAGAAAAATAAGGTGTGTGGCGTCCCAAAGTTTTGAACGGGAGGGGGGGTTGTGGGGGGGCCTAAATATAAATATAGAGCTAGCTCATTAACGGTTGGTCGCATTGTCACGAAGTTTCACATGTAGTATTCCTGAAGACCAAATAAAAAAAAAGGTGTGTGGCGTCACAAAAATTTGAACGGGGGGAGGGGGGGGGGTTGTGGGGGTAGGCCTAAGTATAAATATAGTGCTAACTCTTCAACGATTGGTCGGATTGTCACGAAATTTCACATGTAGTATTTTTAAAAGCCAACTAGAAATATAAGATGTGTGGCGACCCAAAGTTTTGAACGGGAGGGGAGGTTGTGGGGATAGGCCTAAGTATAAATATAGTGCTGGCTCAATAACGGTTGGTCAGATTGTCACGAAGTTTCACATGTAGTATTCCTGAAGACCAAATAAAAAAAAAGGTGTGTGGAGGTGTGAAACTTCACATGTAGCATTCTTTTGAGCCCCATTGAATAATAGGCTATGTGGCGTCCCAAAATTTTGATCGGGAGGGGGGGTTGTGGGGGGGCCTAAGTATAAAAATTGTGCTAACTCATTAACTAATGGGCGAATTGTCATAAAATTTCACAGGTAGTCTTTTTAAAATCCAAACAGGAAAAAAAGGTGTGTGGCGTCCCAAAGTTTTGATCGGGAGGGGGGGTTGTAAGAGGGGCCTAAGTATATAAATAGTGCTAACACATTAACTAATGGTCGAATCGTCATGAAATTTCACATGTAGTATTTTTAAAAGCCAAATAGAAAAAAAAGGTGTGTGGCGTCCCAAAGTTTTGATCGGGAGGGGGGGTTGTAAGGAGGGCCTAAGTATAAATATAGAGCTAACTCATTAACTAATGGGCGAATCGTCATGAAATTTCACGTAGTATTTTTAAAAGCCAAATAGGAAAAAAAGGTGTGTGGCGTCCCAAAGTTTTGAACGGGAGGGGGGGTTGTAAGGGGGGCCTAAGTATAAATATAGAGCTAACTCATTAACTAATGGGCGAATCGTCATGAAATTTCACATGTAGTATTTTTAAAAGCCAAATAGCAAAAAAAGGTGTGTGGCGTCCCAAAGTTTTGAACGGGAGGGGGGTTGTGGGGGGGCCTAAGTATAAATATAGAGCTAACTCTTTAACAGTTGGTCGGATTGTCACGAAGTTTCACATGTAGTATTCCTGAAGACCAAATAAAAAAAATAGGCGGTGTGACGGCTCAAAGGTTTTTACGGGAGGGGGGGTAGTGGGGGGGCCTAAGTATAAATATAGAGCTAACTCATTAACTAATGGGCGAATCGTCATGAAATTTCACATGTAATATTCCTAAAGGTCAAATAGAAATATTAGGTGTGTGACGGCCCAAAATTTTGAACAGGAAGGAGGGTTGTGGGGAGGGGGCTAAATATACATATAGAGTTAGCTCATTAACGGTTGGTCGTATTGTCACGAAATTTCGAATATATTATTCCTGAAGGCCAAATAGAAAAATAAGGTGTGTGGCGTCCCGAAGTTTTGAACGGGTGGCGGGGTTGAGGGGGGGGGGACTAAGTATAAATATAGAGATAGCTCATTAACGGTTGATCGTATTGTCATGAATCGGATTGTCATGAATTTCACATGTAGTAGTAGCAGTAGTAACTATGTATTCGCTGTGGGGTTCACTGTTGCAAGACATTTACT
Organism: Aradus depressus; assembly: GCA_963662175.1. Classification (NCBI taxonomy): domain Eukaryota; kingdom Metazoa; phylum Arthropoda; class Insecta; order Hemiptera; family Aradidae; genus Aradus; species Aradus depressus. The sequence goes on along the minus strand of OY759214.1, from coordinate 63,147,219 downwards.
AGCTGTGATGCCCAGCGTTCCTAATATCGTACTAGCTGTGGGGTCCGCTGTTGCAAGGCACTTACTAACTGTAGTGCTCAGCCCCAGCGTTCCTAACTATGTACTGGCTGTGGGGTTCGCTGTTGCAAGGCACCTACAAGACATTTACTAGCTGTGATGCCCAGCGTTCCTAATTACATACTAGCTGTGGGGTCTGCTGTTGCAAGGCGCTAGCAGTGTGGCCCAGCGTATTTAACTACGTAGGTACTAGATGTGGCAGGTACTAGCAGCGTAGGTACTCGTAGGTACTAGCAGCGTATTTAACTACGTAGGTACTAGCTTTGTTTGTATGTTTGTTCCAGCATCACGCCCAAACGGCTGGACGGATCTTCATGAAACTTCACATGTAGCATTCTTTTGAGCCCGAATGAATAATAGGCTATGTGGCGTCCCAAAATTTTGAACGGTAGGGGGGGTTGTAAGGGGGGCCTAAGTATATAAATAGTCCTACCTCATTAACGGTTGGTCGGATTGTCACGAAATTTCATATGTAGTATTCTTAAAGGCCAAGTTAAAGAATAAGGCGTGTGCCGTCCCAACATTTCGAACGGGAGGGGGGGTTGTGGGGGGGCCTAAGTATAAATATAGTGCTAGCTCAATTACGGCTGGTCGGATTGTCACGAAAGTTCACATGTAGTATTCCTGAAGGCCAAATAGAAAAATAAGGTGTGTGGCGTCCTAAAAATTTGAACAGGAGAGGGGGTTGTGGGGGGGCCTAAGTATAAATATAGTACTAGCTCAATTACGGCTGGTCGGATTGTCACGAAATTTCACATGTAGTATTCCTGAAGGCCAAATAGAAAAATAGGGTGTGTGACGGCTCAAAATGTTGTACGGGAGGGGGGGTTGTGGGGGGACCTAAGTATAAATATAGTGCTAGATCATTAACGATTGGTCGTATTGTCATGGAATTTCACATGTAGTATTCTTAAAAGCCAAATAGAAAAATGGGGTGTATACGTCACAAAATTTTGAACGGGAGGGTGGGTTGATCGGGGCCTAAGTATAAGTATAGTGATAAGTCATTAACGGATGGATCAGATTGTAACGAAATTTCACATGTAGTATTCATAAAGGCCAAATAGAAAAATAGGGTATGTGACGTCACAAAATTGTGAACGGGAGGGGGGTTATGGGGTAGGCCTAAATATGAAGATAGTGATAGATCATTAACGGATGATCGGATTGTCATGGAATTTCTCATGTAGTATTCTTGATGGCCAAATAGAAAAATACACTATGTGACATCTTAAAAAATTTGAACGGGGGGGGGGGGGGGGGGGGGGGGGTAGGCCCAAAGAAGATAGTGATAGGTCATTAACGGATGATCGGATTGTCATGGAATTTCTCATGTAGTATTCATGATGGCCAAATAGAGAAATACACTATGTGACATCTTAAAAATTGGGGGGGGGGGGGGGGGGGGGGGGGGGTAAGCATAAAAATAATTCTGAATGATTAAAGGGTAATCGGATTGTCATGAATTTCACATGTAGTAGTAGTAACTATGTATTCGCTGTGGGGTTCACTGTTGCAAGACATTTACTAGCTGTGATGTCCAGCGTTCCTAATATCATACTAGCTGTGGGGTTCACTGTTGCAAGACATTTACTAGCTGTGATGTCCAGTGTTCCTAATATCATACTAGCTGTGGGGTCCGCTGTTGCAAGGCACTTACTAGCTGTGATGTCCAGCGTGCCTAATATCGTACTAGCTGCGGGGTCCGCTGTTGCAAGGCACTTACTAGCTGTAGTGCTCAGCCCCAGCGTTCCTAACTATGTACTAGCTGTGGGGTTCGCTGTTGCAAGGCACCTACAAGACATTTACTAGCTGAGATGCCCAGCGTTCCTAATTACGTACTAGGTGTGGGGTCCGCTGTTGCAAGGCGCTAGCAGTGTGGCCCAGCGTATTTAACTACGTACTAGCTGTGGGGTCCGCCGTTGCAAAACTCATACTAGCTATGATGCCCTGTGGTTCTAACTACATACTATCTGTGGGGTCGGCAGTTGCGAGGCACCTACTAGCTGTAAGGCCCAGCGTTCCTAAAAACGTACTAGCTATGGGGTCCGCTGTTGCAAGGCACTTACTAGCTGTGATGCCCAGGGTTCCTAATATCGTACTAGCTGTGGGGTCCGCTGTTGCAAGGCACTTAATAGCTGTAGGGCCCAGCGTTCCTAACTTCGTACTAGCTGTGGGGTCCGCTGTTGCGAGGCACATACTAGCTGTGGTGACCAGCGTTCCTAACTACGTACTAGCTGTGGTTTCCGCCGTCGCAAGGCACATACTAGCTGTGATGCCCAGCGTTGCAAGGCACATACTAGCTGTGGTACACTACAAATATTTCAAAATAAAGTACTCCGAATAGCAACAAACGCACCCTGGTTTGTCAGGAATCACAAAATTCACGAAGAACTGGTAGTTCCTCTATTTGCAGCTCACGTTGAGAAGCTTCTGAAAAATCACCACGAAGGCCTTGTGCATTGTTCCGGGGCTGTACACTACAGTCTTGGTGCGCCTACTCCTGGGAGGCGACTCAAACAAAGACTGTTCCAGGACTTCCTATTTTAAATCCTTTATTTTATATATATTTGTGTAAAGCATCATCTTGCTGGTCCAAATAAATGTTGTTGTTGTCTGTTGTTGTTATTATAAAATGAAAAAAAGGAAATTAAAATTGTATCAAATATTTTTTCAGGACCGTAATTATTACTTAATTACTTTTTTACTACTAAAATAACAGGTAGGTCCATATAAATTTTCATGCTATGATTATCCTTAATATATTTTCTGGAGATTTTTGGTTAAAGTACGTATTATTCCGTTTCTGACATCTTTTACAGTCATATATTGTAAAATGCCCACCAAATAATGAATAAAAATGAAAATAATATTGTTTCAACTAGAATGAAAAATAAACAAGTTTGATAAGGTACAAAAATGACATTAGATGTCCAGAGCCTTCTTAAAAAAAAATAACTAACAGTAAATTATATGAATAAATTGGTAAAAATATGAAATTTTTGGGTTTTTGTTATATAACTTTTTTTGGGGCAGGCCTTCTTCACCTTTTGGCAACAGGAGATATTAGGTTGGACAAAAATTGATTTTTCTACGTTGAGTTAACTGAGGTCTAGGTGTTTAGTAAAAATTGGTAAACCATAACGCGTAAAATTTAATTCAAAGAATGAACCAAATCAAATAAATATGAACTCTTGTACATACAAGGAGGATCATAGACAAACATTTTCAGCACAACTCGGACTCACTTATCTTCCATATTTCTCGTTATAAATTTTTTTTTTTTTTTTAATTGAATTTTTTTAAAAAATCACCAAAATTTATTTATTTGTTATGCTTATTTCCGAGTTTCAGCGCGGTAACTTCCTTTTAATTGAAAATCTAACAAAAAAAATTTGGACATAATATCTGCAAAATTCGCTGAATAGCAGGGTATTTTCTGAAATTTTCTTTATAAAATAATGTTTTTTATAAGTTGATAAATTTTGTTTGTATAAATGAGATGAAAATGAATTCTTTCTGAATAAAACGACGCTGGTCTTGTCTTGATACGATTAATACAACTGCCTAGTAGTGAACTCTAGTGGGTACCGTTATATCTCCCAAATTCGAGAGCGCCACCTTCCAACTTTCATAGACCCTGATTGGCTAACTATTTTACAACTCCATAAGGCGTATCTCTTAATTCCTCAAAGTCATTTATTGAAGAACAGTGGGGATAGTACCCCCCCCCCCCCTCCCCACCCACTCGCCTCATATCTTCAACAAGTAGAGACGGGAAGCCTACCTGAGGAGACGGGGTTCACCTGAGGAGACGGGGTCCACCTGCCTCGAACTTAGCCCCTCCACCCTCCCCTCATATCTTCTACAAGTAGAGACGGGAGGCCTACCAGAAGGACTATACACCTAAGGAGACGGGGTCCACCTGCCTCGAACTTCGCCCCTCCACCCTCCCCTCATATCTTCTACAAGTAGAGACGGGAGGCCTACCAGAAGGACTATTCACCTGAGGAGACGGGGTCCACCTGCCTCGAACTTCGCCCCTCCACCCTCCCCTCATATCTTCTACAAGTAGAGACGGGAGGTCTACCAGAAGGACTATACACCTAAGGAGACGGGGTCCACCTACCTCGAACTTCGCCCCTCCACCCTCCCCTCATATCTTCTACAAGTAGAGACGGGAGGCCTACCAGAAGGACTATTCACCTGAGGAGACGGGGTCCACCTGCCTTGAACTTCGCCACTCCACCCTCCCCTCATATCTTCTACAAGTAGAGACGGGAGGCCTACCAGAAGGACTATACACCTAAGGAGACGGGGTCCACCTGCCTCGAACTTCGCCCCTCCACCCTCCCCTCATATCTTCTACAAGTAGAGACGGGAGGCCTACCAGAAGGACTATTCACCTGAGGAGACGGGGTCCACCTGCCTCGAACTTCGCCCCTCCACCCTCCCCTCATATCTTCTACAAGTAGAGACGGGAGGCCTTCCAGAAGGACTATTCACCTGAGGAGACGGAGTCCACCTGCCTCGAACTTCGCCCCTCCACCCTCCCCTCATATCTTCTACAAGTAGAGACGGTAGGCCTACCAGAAGGACTATAAACCTGAGGAGACGGGGTCCACCTGCCTCGAACTTCGCCCCTCCACCCTCCCCTCATATCTTCTACAAGTAGAGACGGGAGGCCTACCAGAAGGACTATACACCTAAGGAGACGGGGTCCACCTGCCTCGAACTTCGCCCCTCCACCCTCCCCTCATATCTTCTACAAGTAGAGACGGGAGGCCTACCAGAAGGACTATACACCTAAGGAGACGGGGTCCACCTGCCTCGAACTTCGCCCCTCCACCCTCCCCTCATATCTTCTACAAGTAGAGACGGGAGGCCTACCAGAAGGACTATTCACCTGAGGAGACGGGGTCCACCTGCCTCGAACTTCGCCCCTCCACCCTCCCCTCATATCTTCTACAAGTAGAGACGGGAGGCCTTCCAGAAGGACTATTCACCTGAGGAGACGGGGTCCACCTGCCTCGAACTTCGCCCCTCCACCCTCCCCTCATATCTTCTACAAGTAGAGACGGGAGGCCTACCAGAAGGACTATTCACCTGAGGAGACGGGGTCCACCTGCCTCGAACTTCGCCCTTCCACCCTCCCCTCATATCTTCTACAAGTAGAGACGGGAGGCCTACCAGAAGGACTATACACCTAAGGAGACGGGGTCCACCTGCCTCGAACTTCGCCCCTCCACCCTCCCCTCATATCTTCTACAAGTAGAGACGGGAGGCCTACCAGAAGGACTATACACCTAAGGAGACGGGGTCCATCTGCCTCGAACTTCGCCCCTCCACCCTCCCCTCATATCTTCTACAAGTAGAGACGGGAGGCCTTCCAGAAGGACTATTCACCTGAGGAGACGGGGTCCACCTGCCTCGAACTTCGCCCCTCCATCCTCCCCTCATATCTTCTACAAGTAGAGACGGGAGGCCTACCAGAAGGACTATTCACCTGAGGAGACGGGGTCCACCTGCCTCGAACTTCGCCCCTCCACCCTCCCCTCATATCTTCTACAAGTAGAGACGGGAGGCCTACCAGAAGGACTATACACCTAAGGAGACGGGGTCCACCTGCCTCGAACTTCGCCCCTCCACCCTCCCCTCATATCTTCTACAAGTAGAGACGGGAGGCCTACCAGAAGGACTATTCACCTGAGGAGACGGGGTCCACCTGCCTCGAACTTCGCCCCTCCACCCTCCCCTCATATCTTCTACAAGTAGAGACGGGAGGCCTACCAGAAGGACTATACACCTAAGGAGACGGGGTCCACCTGCCTCGAACTTCGCCCCTCCACCCTCCCCTCATATCTTCTACAAGTAGAGACGGGAGGCCTACCAGAAGGACTATTCACCTGAGGAGACGGGGTCCACCTGCCTCGAACTTCGCCCTTCCACCCTCCCCTCATATCTTCTACAAGTAGAGACGGGAGGCCTACCAGAAGGACTATTCACCTGAGGAGACGGGGTCCACCTGCCTCGAACTTCGCCCCTCCACCCTCCCCTCATATCTTCTACAAGTAGAGACGGGAGGCCTACCAGAAGGACTATACACCTAAGGAGACGGGGTCCACCTGCCTCGAACTTCGCCCCTCCACCCTCCCCTCATATCTTCTACAAGTAGAGACGGGAGGCCTACCAGAAGGACTATTCACCTGAGGAGACGGGGTCCACCTGCCTCGAACTTCGCCCCTCCACCCTCCCCTCATATCTTCTACAAGTAGAGACGGGAGGCCTACCAGAAGGACTATACACCTAAGGAGACGGGGTCCACCTGCCTCGAACTTCGCCCCTCCACCCTCCCCTCATATCTTCTACAAGTAGAGACGGGAGGCCTACCAGAAGGACTATACACCTAAGGAGACGGGGTCCACCTGCCTCGAACTTCGCCCCTCCACCCTCCCCTCATATCTTCTACAAGTAGAGACGGGAGGCCTACCAGAAGGACTATACACCTGAGAAGACGGGGTCCACCTGCCTCGAACTTCGCCCCTCCACCCTCCCCTCATATCTTCTACAAGTAGAGACGGGAGGCCTACCAGAAGGACTATTCACCTGAGGAGACGGGGTCCACCTGCCTCGAACTTCGCCCTTCCACCCTCCCCTCATATCTTCTACAAGTAGAGACGGGAGGCCTACCAGAAGGACTATTCACCTGAGGAGACGGGGTCCACCTGCCTCGAACTTCGCCCCTCCACCCTCCCCTCATATCTTCTACAAGTAGAGACGGGAGGCCTACCAGAAGGACTATACACCTAAGGAGACGGGGTCCACCTGCCTCGAACTTCGCCCCTCCACCCTCCCCTCATATCTTCTACAAGTAGAGACGGGAGGCCTACCAGAAGGACTATTCACCTGAGGAGACGGGGTCCACCTGCCTCGAACTTCGCCCCTCCACCCTCCCCTCATATCTTCTACAAGTAGAGACGGGAGGCCTACCAGAAGGACTATTCACCTGAGGAGACGGGGTCCACCTGCCTCGAACTTCGCCCCTCCACTCTCCCCTCATATCTTCTACAAGTAGAGACGGGAGGCCTACCAGAAGGACTATACACCTAAGGAGACGGGGTCCACCTGCCTCGAACTTCGCCCCTCCACCCTCCCGTCATATCTTCTACAAGTAGAGACGGGAGGCCTACCAGAAGGACTATACACCTAAGGAGACGGGGTCCACCTGCCTCGAACTTCGCCCCTCCACCCTCCCCTCATATCTTCTACAAGTAGAGACGGGAGGCCTACCAGAAGGACTATACACCTAAGGAGACGGGGTCCACCTGCCTCGAACTTCGCCCCTCCACCCTCCCCTCATATCTTCTACAAGTAGAGACGGGAGGCCTACCAGAAGGACTATTCACCTGAGGAGACGGGGTCCACCTGCCTCGAACTTCGCCCTTCCACCCTCCCCTCATATCTTCTACAAGTAGAGACGGGAGGCCTACCAGAAGGACTATACACCTAAGGAGACGGGGTCCACCTGCCTCGAACTTCGCCCCTCCACCCTCCCCTCATATCTTCTACAAGTAGAGACGGGAGGCCTACCAGAAGGACTATACACCTAAGGAGACGGGGTCCACCTGCCTCGAACTTCGCCCCTCCACCCTCCCCTCATATCTTCTACAAGTAGAGACGGGAGGCCTACCAGAAGGACTATACACCTAAGGAGACGGGGTCCACCTGCCTCGAACTTCGCCCCTCCACCCTCCCCTCATATCTTCTACAAGTAGAGACGGGAGGCCTACCAGAAGGACTATACACCTGAGAAGACGGGGTCCACCTGCCTCGAACTTCGCCCCTCCACCCTCCCCTCATATCTTCTACAAGTAGAGACGGGAGGCCTACCAGAAGGACTATACACCTAAGGAGACGGGGTCCACCTGCCTCGAACTTCGCCCCTCCACCCTCCCCTCATATCTTCTACAAGTAGAGACGGGAGGCCTACCAGAAGGACTATTCACCTGAGGAGACGGGGTCCACCTGCCTCGAACTTCGCCCCTCCACCCTCCCCTCATATCTTCTACAAGTAGAGACGGGAGGCCTACCAGAAGGACTATTCACCTGAGGAGACGGGGTCCACCTGCCTCGAACTTCGCCCCTCCACCCTCCCCTCATATCTTCTACAAGTAGAGACGGGAGGCCTACCAGAAGGACTATACACCTAAGGAGACGGGGTCCACCTGCCTCGAACTTCGCCCCTCCACCCTCCCCTCATATCTTCTACAAGTAGAGACGGGAGGCCTACCAGAAGGACTATTCACCTGAGGAGACGGGGTCCACCTGCCTCGAACTTCGCCCTTCCACCCTCCCCTCATATCTTCTACAAGTAGAGACGGGAGGCCTACCAGAAGGACTATTCACCTGAGGAGACGGGGTCCACCTGCCTCGAACTTCGCCCCTCCACCCTCCCCTCATATCTTCTACAAGTAGAGACGGGAGGCCTACCAGAAGGACTATTCACCTGAGGAGACGGGGTCCACCTGCCTCGAACTTCGCCCTTCCACCCTCCCCTCATATCTTCTACAAGTAGAGACGGGAGGCCTACCAGAAGGACTATTCACCTGAGGAGACGGGGTCCACCTGCCTCGAACTTCGCCCCTCCACCCTCCCCTCATATCTTCTACAAGTAGAGACGGGAGGCCTACCAGAAGGACTATACACCTAAGGAGACGGGGTCCACCTGCCTCGAACTTCGCCCCTCCACCCTCCCCTCATATCTTCTACAAGTAGAGACGGGAGGCCTACCAGAAGGACTATTCACCTGAGGAGACGGGGTCCACCTGCCTCGAACTTCGCCCCTCCACCCTCCCCTCATATCTTCTACAAGTAGAGACGGGAGGCCTACCAGAAGGACTATACACCTAAGGAGACGGAGTCCACCTGCCTCGAAGTTCGCCCCTCCACCCTCCCCTCATATCTTCTACAAGTAGAGACGGGAGGCCTACCAGAAGGACTATTCACCTGAGGAGACGGGGTCCACCTGCCTCGAACTTCGCCCCTCCACCCTCCCCTCATATCTTCTACAAGTAGAGACGGGAGGCCTACCAGAAGGACTATACACCTAAGGAGACGGAGTCCACCTGCCTCGAAGTTCGCCCCTCCACCCTCCCCTCATATCTTCTACAAGTAGGGACGGGAGGCCTACCAGAAGGACTATACACCTGAGGAGACGGGGTCCACCTGCCGCGAACTTCGCTCTTCCCCCTTCCCATCCTCATCAGAGTTGGATGGCCAGAGCCTGGGTTATTACTGCCTTTTTTTTTTTTTTTTTTTTTTTTTTTCAGCAGTTTCAAGCTCTTTTCCAGGGTTATTATTATCTTTTTTACCTTTATTATTATTCCTTTTTTCCTTTTCAGCAGTTTCAAGCCCATTCACAGTTTATTCAGTTTCTTTTGTTGTTGAAGAGTTTTTTGTTTCGAGGCTACCCAAACTTCGCTTCTAACCTTGTCTTCTATTATATCCCATTTTATATTTGAGTATTGGTAGCTCAGTGTTTGTCTAAGATAATAGAGAACTTTACCCAAATTATCTCTCTCCTTGTACCATCTATTTACCCCACGCAGAAATTTCAGAAAAAAGTTAGGGAAATAGTGTCTGGATCAGACTCATTAGTGAAAGGTACGTTCAAACATAACCTTATAGTCATGAATCCTATAGCTCCTAGATTATCAGGTCTACTTAAAATTCACAAAACAAATATTCCTATAAGACCAGTTGTTTCTTACATCGGGTCCCCTACTTATAAATTAAGTAAATTCCTTAACCAGGAACTCAGAACATTCATCAACTTTCGACCCCAATATACAGTTATTAATTCTCTGGATTTGGTACAAAAAATTAGAAATTTAGAAATACCCAATGAAGCTAAATTATTTTCCCTCGACGTAACAAATTTATTTACGAATATTCCGGTTTACGAATGCCTAAACCTATTAAAGGGAAAAGTAATTAATACTAAACACCAAATATCCGAAAAAACAGAACTGATTAATATACTAGAGTTGTGCTTACAACAAAACTATTTCTCATTTAACGGTGAATTTTTTAAATAAAGAGATGGACTCGCCATGGGTTCTAGCCTATCTCCGCTTTTAGCAGACATATTTATGGATTACATAGAAAATACTATTATGAAAAATACTAAATTTAAACGACAAATAATTTTTTGGTAGGGATCGTTATGTCGACGACATTTGTATATTATTCAACGGCACCAACAGACAAATAGACCAATTTTTTAACTATGTAAATACAATACACCCAAAAATAAAAGTCACAATAGAAATGGGTGGGGAAGAGTTAAATTTCTTAGATTTGAAATTAAAAATTACAAATAAAAATTCTAAATTCAACATATACAGGAAACCAACTACAACTGACACAGTAATTCATGCTACATCAAATTGTCCCAATAGTTACAAAAAAGCAACCTTTTACTCTATGTTCCACAGAGCTTACAATATACCTATGGATACAGAAGATAGGCATAAGGATATCGCAATAATAAAAAAGATTGGTACCGACAATGGATTCCCCCAAAAAATCATAAACCAAGTAGAAAAGAAAGTCCTCCAAAAAATTAGAAGAAACAAGTTAACAAAATTAGAGCCCATTAACTCTAACAAAGAGGGAGTTTGGGTTAGTTTACCTTATTACGGGCATATTTCTGAACAAATTAGCAACACGATCAAGAAAGAGGGTTTCAAAGTAGGGTTTAAAACTATCAATACAATCAATCAACATTTAAACAAGACGAAGGACAAAATAAAAATAGAGGACCGGAGTGGTGTTTACCAACTCAAATGTGAAACGTGCAGTTGGGTATACACAGGGCAATCGCGACGCAAATTCAGAGAACGAATAAAAGAGCACATAACTGATATAGTAAGGAAAGGGGAAAAATCGACATTTGCGAAACATATAAATGATATGGGTCACTCATTCAACGAAACAACCGGAAAAAATGGGAATTGTTTAAACGACCAGACACACTTCAAATTGTCTCCTTTGCTAATCCCTTTCAGATAACAAATATCCATGACAACATTTATCTAGGTTAAATAACTTCCTACATAGCTATATATTGTACATTTGTTATATATATATATTTTTTTTTTCTTAGTTTTTATTTAACGTCGCATCGATTGCAGGGCCATTAGCGACGACTATTGCTTCTGTATGTCTTCGTAGAATTTTGTGTCCTGAAGGAACTGGATGAGTCCGTTGTATTCGTCGGTGGGTGTTTGAAGTAGTTTTTTCATGTCAGTCGGTAGTTTGTATTTGTTTCTTAATGCGGTGTAGTTTGTGCAGTTAGTCAGTATATGTTGTACTGTGAGCTCTGTGTAGTCTTGGTTGCAGGAGCATGTCGGGTGTTCAAGTCCAAGAAGTAAGTAGGAATGTGTCAGTTTCGTATGTCCAAGTCTTAGTCTTGTGATGACTACCGTGTCTCGTCTGTTCATGGTGCTTGGAGGTTTCCATGGCTTGTTTTCGTCTTTTATTTTTCTGAATTTGCTGTCTGTCGTCTGAGTCCATTGATTGTTCCAGAGTTGTTCAATTTTGTTTTTGAAGTCGGTTGAAAGGTCTTGTGCTGTGTTAACTGTTTGTTGCGGCAGTAAGGAGGAGAGTGCAGAGTCTTTTGCAGCAATGTCTGCTTTTTCGTTCCCAGAAATGCCAACATGGGACGGGATCCAAATTAGTTTTAATTTTTTTTGTTTTTTAATTAATTTTGAATGCCATGAGTGAATTTCTTGAATGCTTTTGTCAACCGACCATAGATTTTGAATCGCCAGAATCGAGCTAAGAGAATCTGTGAAAATAAGAAATTTGGAATTTGTGATTGGGATGTGAATATAAAAGCTTGCAGTAACGTGAAAAGTTCTCCTGTGAAAATGCTGCATTCTGGATTGATTTTGAACGTCCAGTTCGAATCTGGGGTGACTACTGCACATCCCACACCCTCCTCCATCTTGGATGCGTCTGTGTAGATCCTGGTGTAGTCCATGTGTCTCCTGCATATGTCATTGTGTTTCTGTATAAAGTATTGTGCCGGTGTATCTGTTTTCTTGTGTTTATGTAGTTCCATGTTTGTGTTCACAGGGCTCCACATCCAAGGCGGGTCCCCGCTCTGCATTCTTTTTTCCACTTTGTTCCGGGTCGCTATGTTAAAATGTACCAAGTATTTTTGTACTCTTGAGCAGAAAGGAGCAAACTGGTTGTTTATTGGAGGACGAGCAGCTGTGAAGACGTCATGAGTATCAGACTTTGAAGCTAATTTAGCAGCGTGTTTCAGATTGAGGTACTTTCTTCTGTCGCTCAGAGGGAGCTCGCCTACTTCACTAAGAATGCTAGTCACTGGGCTGGTATAGAAAGCTCCAATGGCAAGTCTCAGTCCGGAATGATGGACAGGGTCTAGCATTTTGAGTGTTCGTTCCCTCGCTGAGTTGTACACAATAGATCCGTAATCTAGTTTGTTCCGGGCTAGGGCTCTATAAGTTGTTAGCAATACTTCCCTCCCTGCTCCCCAATTTTGGTGGGTTATTACCTTTAGAGTATCCAGTCTCCGTTTACACTCGTAGGTAGGGTGCCCATGTTAATTTGGAGTCGAAAATTAAGCCGAGAATCTTGACTGTATCCAAAAATTTCAGTTCGGTGTTGTGAAGAAGGAGTCTGGGGTGTTGAGGTGCAATGCGTTTTCGAGTAAACATTATACATTCCGATTTTTGTGGGGAGAATTTGAAGCCAGTTCTAGTTGTCCAGTTGTCTAGATTATTTAAGGACTCTTGTACTGTGTCCTGGATGGTGTTTATGAACCTGCCTCTACAGCATATGGTGAGATCGTCTGCATATAGAAATGCTTTTGCAGGTAATGCCACTTCCTCAACTACATCATTAATTGCTATTAGAAACAAGGTCACACTTATGACGGAGCCTTGGGGGACACCATTTCGGAGCTCATATTTTCCAGAGAATACTCCGTTGACTCTTACCTGTAGGAATCTATTCGCTATGAAGTTTTTGATAAATATTAGCATGTTACCCTTGATGTTATTTTGGAGTAGTCCTCTGAAAATCAAGGGTTTCCATACCATTTCATACGCCTTTTGTACATCAAGACATGTTGCTAGAACGTATTCATTAGTTGTGAAGGCCTCTAAAATTTCAGTTTCTAGGTTTATCAGAAAATCCGCAGTTGAGTGTAATTTTCTGAAACCATATTGGAACTTTGAGAAGAATTTTTGTTTTTCTAGGATCCATTGTAATCTCCTGTTGATTATTTTTTCGAGGACTTTACATTTAGTGCAGGTTAAAGAAATAGGACGATAATTTTGAGGTAAAAGTTTGTTTCTGTGCGGTTTTAAGATCGGGACAACGGTAGCTAAGGCCCAAGAAGAGGGAAAAACATTGTTGAGCCAAATGAAATTAAAAATGTCAAGGAGATACTTTTTTCCTGAAATAGGCAATTTCTTTAGGAATGTATACAGAATATCGTCGGGACCTGGACTAGCACCTGTACAACTTTCCAACGCTGTCGTCAGCTCCAAGAATTTTAGGGGAGCATTGAAATCGGTATCATTATCAGCAGGGTTTAAAACGTAGAAAGTGTCATCCTCATTTCTTCGCTCTAGAAACAACGGGTCGTAATTTCCATCGCTTGAATTTTCCGAGAAGACTTGTTATATTGTTTTCTTGTAATGTTAGTTTTTAGTTCTATTTTCATTTTATTTTCTTGGTCTTCAAATAAGTGCACAGTTAGCTATTACAGTTAGAATATAGACTTCCATCCCCCTGGTTTTACCAGAGGAGGGGACCCTTTCACCTCAGGTACTCTTAGGTTAATATAAATATGTATGTCTGGCAAATATCTGAATTATTGTTGAACATTGTGCTGACGATGGCGTAAGCCGAAACCGGTACACATTTAAGTATATGTTTGTGGAATATAAGTGTTCAAAAAAGTGTTTTATCTATCATTTTATTTTATTAACTATTTAGTCAATCAAAATAGAACGGGTTGTAACTTTTTAGTTGCCGCAATTAAACAGTTGCTTGTGCGCGGCCGGCCTTACAAAATACAAAACGTCACTTCCTTCGGGAAGCTGGCGAACTCCGCCAGATTTGTCATGTCACACTAAACATATATTATAACCAATACCCGGAGACCGGATTACCTCTTCTCCTTAAATTCGGAATTTCTGCGCTCCTACGTAAAGCGGTAAGCATCTTTGCTTGTAATGAGGCTTCATCAGACTAAAAAACAAAATACATTGAAGTGATTAATATCCAATAAAAACAGTTTTTTTTTTTTTTTCTACTTCCACAACTATACGTACTAGAAGAGTAACTAATTAATCGACCAAAAATAATAGTTCGAAACCCGGCCGAGATACTTCGTTTATTTTACCTGGGAGGTACAATTAACTTAACAACGCCGTCCTTCGGATGGGACGTTAAGCAATGGTCCCGACCCTGTACGATGTCTGGTACTCGTTAAAGAACCCTACCCAAGGTTAATAAAAATGTAGGACTCTCATAGTAGAGTCGGGCTCAAGTCCATCAAAGTAACAAAAGAGCGCTCTTGGAGTAGGCGATATGACCTTGTAGCTAAAGCCCGGGCATGAGTCATAATAACTAACTAACAAATAATTAGTACTACAAGTACATTGCCCGACTTTTTTTTTATTATTTTTTTTCTACCTTTGTCGCTCTGGTGAACATGAGACTGAATCTACACTGGCAGTCTTAATTGGTTCTCAAACCAGATTTATTCATCTAAGGGGTCTTCAACGAGTACCTGATATGGTACAAGCTTGTGACCATTGTTTAACGTCCCATCCGAAGAACGGCATGCTCAAGGTTTTTTCAACTACTAGATAAAAAAAAACCTAATCGTCTCTCAATACATGACTTCCAAACTGTCTCCTCTTTTCTACAAGGCTAGACTCAATATATGTTTACTCACAGTCTGCTTGTTGGCTATTTCCATACAATGATAAGCTGCAAAAGCATGGACCACTGGTTTGTTGAACAGTTTTGGGTCTAAACCTAAACAAAATATGGAAAAAAAAATTAATTCTGACCTGAAAGAAGTTATTTCTAGAGTTCCGTTGCGCTAAGACAGCAACGGTCTGAAGGGCGAGGACCCCACCACCAGAGTTCAGATTAGATAGATAAACTTTTTGTTGGACTAAAGAATAGAAGCTTTATGGCAGTAAGTGGGGTTCTTTACAAAATACATATACATATGTTATAGTTATAAAAAATAACATAAAATAACAACAGATAGTAATATGTAAGGTTTATTACTACTCTTTCAACTTAATAATAATAAATAAAAAAAAGGATTTAAACTAAAATTGAGTTAAGTTAATTGTTAATAATAAAAAAAAATATTTGAATAAAATGAAGTTAAGTTGAGTTATAATTTCTAATTTAAAAAATGTGTAATTTATCATTGAAAAAAAATAACAAATCAAATAATTAGTTTAGTGAAGCTCTTAATGAGAAACAAAAAACAAATGTTATAAATAACTGTAAAAAAAAAAAAAGGGATTCTACTTTACTTATGTACCAATAAAAAAATATATACTTCTCCCGATTTAAACCTTAAGTGAAATAAATTATTTATGTGTCCCGAATCGGTACATACTCCAGGGCCCCCACATGCCCGGTGCTACCGTTGCTACGGCAACGGGGCCCATGGGCCAAGGGGCCCGCAAGGACGGCGAAAAAAATTAAAAAGTAGAACAGTAAGAGCATTTAGTCAGCTGGGCAACGTATTGAAAACATGGCAACGTTCATCAATGACTCAAGAAAGTCTTAATTCACTTGGAGTGTTAGCAATCGAACACCGTCTTGCATCAAGCCTTGACTTCAGTGATGTAATTATAAATTCTCAATGATCAAAGCCAGAAAAATGTAGCTTTCATTCATATGGTTTATAATGTAACCACCAATTTCCTACGACAGTTATTATTTTATCTGTGTGAATATTAAAATGAAGCAAACAAAAATATTTAAGAATTAATTTGTTCAATTATGTATTTACCAGTATTTAAAATAAATTTACGATGACAATCTAAACACTTAAAACTAGTTTAAATGTGTGTTTGATGAAAAATAATTGTAATAAAGGTTAAAAAATGTATATTGTAAAAAAAGGCCAAAATTTCTTTTTTTGGTAGTAAGAGGGGATCCCATCATGACTTTTAGCAACGGGGCCCAGGGAATAATGTGGGGGGCCTGACATAGTCCAAAGGGTTTTGATTCATTAGGCCTGTAAGTTTTGAGAATTTGAGATTTGTTTTAAAAGAGATATGAGGGAATAATAAAAAAAAATTAAAAAACATATTTACAAATTTACAAAGTTGAAATTAATTTATTCAGATTGGCAGCCATTAGTAACAGGATTTCTACTTACAGTTGTGACGTCACATCGAATTTTAAGCTTACACTAACAATTTCTTTTCTATGAATATAAATCACTTAACTGCCCCCTCTCAAGTCTTTCTTGGGCGCCGGTAACTCAGTGGTATGCGTGCTAACCTTTTAAGCTCAAGATCGTGGGTTCGTAACCCGACCGAGGCCCTTAGTTTATTTTATCTGGGAGGTAAAATAAACTTAGCACGCCGTCCTTCGGATGGGACGTTAAGCGATGGTCCCGAGCCTGTACGATGTCAGGTACTCGTTAAAGACCCCTACCATAGATGAATAAAAATTTAGGGTTGGCAAAATTTAGGACTCCCACAGTAGAGTCGGGCTCATGTTCACCAGAGTGACGAAAGAGCGCTCTGGTAGCAGGCGATATGACCTCGTTGTTAAAGCCCGGGCATGAGTCATAAAACCTAACCTAACCTATAAATTGAACAAAAGCCTCCATTCATACAACCTTATTCCTTGCCACTTTACACACTGAACTCACTGTTTGCTCACTTTCACCATTATAACTCAAAAAGAAAATTAAACATATCACATAGATCACAACAGTTTTGAGGTTGGGCATAAACTGTTTTCTTGATATTCAAATGCTGTGTCGACCCCTGTTTCGGATGTCAATTGTTCTTTCTTCCTTCATTTTTTGGAAGTATTCTCCCTTTTCTTCTGTCTTCTTATTTATTCCTTTAATTTTCTATGGCGTTGCTTTTTAATTTTAACTCCTATTTTTCGAAAAAAGAACTTAAACTTTATTTGTATATTTCGTAATATATACTTTTGGAACCATAACACGCCAAATGGGAAGAACTTGAACTAAGCTGATACTGGCCCATTTTTTTCCCATTTATAATTTATTGAAAACTGCAACTTTCTTCCTCTTGTCTTTTTTCAATCTTCTTCAAATAAACGGTGGTCCTTTATTGAAAATTTTCAAAGGATTCTTCCTACTAGTTTCTCCGCTATTGGCTTCTATAATTTTCTTCCTTCCGTCATTGATTTCTTCGTTTTTTCTTCATTATTTCCTTTTTTCACAGTTTCATTTTCTTCTTGGATGTCCTTTCAAACTTTTCTAAAAATTTAGTTTCGTTCTGTTCTTGTTAAGTTAAGCAATTAATTGTAAAAAATGTTCATTCCTGTTGACTCGCACCTTCCCCATTTATGTTGTAAAAATTTCCAATTTAACTAATATATTTATTATTTCTGTTGCTTTCATCTTTTAGCTTAATAAATTTCTTTTAATCGTGATGTCTTCTTTTATTTTTTTCCTTCAGTTCCTAGTTTAATTTTGTTGTCAAGCGTTATCACTAAATAGGCCTTTCAGGTTTTAACGTTGTTTTTTGATGCGATTCCTTTTCTAAATTTGTTCTTTGTTGTTTTTTACTCTTAATGTAAGTCTTATTTTCCTTTTAATGTTACTTAAAATTCCTTCCTTTGATTTCCTTCTTTATGGTAAATTAAATTCTCAATGGAAAAATATTGCGTGTTCTTCTGTTGCCATGGTGATGGTTTGTTTATGTTACAAATAATAAGCAATAATGGGTAGTAACTAATAATTTATGGTTTCCAGATTGGGTAGTAACTATGGTTTCCAGATAGGGTAGTAACTAAATTAAAAAAATACAAATAATATAAAAATAAATAAATAAAGACATGCTCTTTATTAGAAACAAAAATAAATTGTGGAAGCAACTAGAAAACACAAACTATTCCAAATTAAATAAAACAAAAATAAGACTGTTGGTGAAACATCGATTGTGTGCCATGTTGATTATCGATTCCAATGGATGAGAAGAGAATAGAATACATGAAATTTGCATCAAAGGAAAAAAAATGATGATGAAAGAAAATTTATTGTATGTTCGGAGGCTCACAACATGCAAATCCTCCACAGAAATGCTCCAGAAATTGGAATCGTATGTATAGAACAAATAATGAGGTAAATAGATTATATTTGGAAAATAAACAGTTTTCAATGAAATTTGGTGATGTCATGGAATCTTTGGAGGAAGTAGATAGCCAGCAAATTGGAAGAGGCCGGTGATAAAGTATCCAACTTCCTTACACCATGCTTAAACCAACCTCAGTGCATGTTGTAAGAGCCTCGTTATTCTGTGCCTACCAATGATTAGGATGATGTCATCCGCATAGCTCTGTGCATAGTAACCATAGCCTTTTATATTTTGGAGGAGGCTATTGACAACCAGCATCCAGAGCAGAGGAGACAGTGCCCCTCCCTGCAGACAACTCCTTCTTGTCAGGACCTCCAAGGTTCCGCCTAATTTTAAGATGTTTATCTGTACATTGCACTTTACTTTCACCCGCATGTGCCAAAAACGTCTGTTGAAGACCTGTGAGGTTGACACCAAATCTGCTGCCTGCGAACCGTGGGTTCACGGGTCCAATAGACATCCAATATAAGATGAAATTTTATATTTCTTCAAACCACCTTCAGTTGTTTGGAACAGGAATATTACAGCTTTGGGGGAAGAGAAATTGAAATTCCTCAAAAAACATGGAATAGAGAAACGTAACGAGACAGTTTCAAAGATTAGTTTGCTAAATGTTTCCCAAATAGCAGTGAACAGAATCTGTACACAAGATAAGTGGGTACCACAATTAAGTAATGTTACAGAGTTACCTACGTTTGTCACATTGCTCACGTAATTGTGCGATTCTTTTTTCAACATCTTCTGCATTCTCAGCACTCTTGTCTTTGAGAAAGCGTTTATACTTTCCCCAGTGTAACACTCCATTAGGTAATAGCTATTAAACAAAAATGACGATTAATGATTTAGCTTTTATTAGGGTGGAAATTATTTTGAAGGAGCGCTTCGCGGGATTACTCGTTCCATTGCAATCTTTTAATTATTTCTTCACTCCATGAGGAGCTGCTGCTGGGTTGCCGATGTTACGAACAGTTGGGTGAGGGACACTTTGAACTGTTTTCTAGAATAAAAATATTTTTAGTATGGCATTTTTTTCTTTTCTATAACTTTGATCTATTAAAAGTTACTTGCTCAACCATAGACAAATTTACAAATTGTATGATATTTTTTACACATACAGAAACCAACCAACTTCAAGGTCCTAAACACAATTTGGGGAACCAAAAGTAATGACAATATGTCCTTAATATGTTATTGTACAGACTTCATATTAATTTAATTTTTTTTCATCGAAACACTTACGTAACCTGCTTCCCTCATTAGTGTCAGAATAATATACTGAAAAAAAAATAATAAAAATATGATCTGCAATTAAGCATTTAACGGTTAATATTCAAGTTAAAAATTATTTTGTTTCTAATTCTTGGGTTTTCTTTTTCAGATTATGGCAAGGAAATTAAATAATTTCGGACAAGTTGGGCTGTGAAGGTGCATATAACTACAAGTCACAGCAGTAACAGAGACCCGGTAACATGGAGCCTGTAATGCTCCAAGTCATACGATGTTCGGCTGTGAGGGTGCATAAACTACCGATCACAGCAGTAACAGGGGCTCCGGTAACATGGAGCCTGTAATGCTCCCAGTCATACGATGTTGGGCTGTGAGGGTGCATAAACTACAGATCACAGCAGTAACAGAGACCCGGTAACATGGAGCCTGTAATGCTCCCAGTCATATGATGTTGGGCTGTGAGGGTGCATAAACTACAGATCACAGCAGTAACAAAGGCTCCGATAACATGGTGCCTGTAATGCTCCCAGTCATACGATGATGGGCTGTGAGGGTGCATAAACTACAGATAACAGCAGTAACAAAGGCTCCGGTAACATGGAGCCTGTAATGCTCCCAGTCATACTATGTTGGGTTCTGAGGGTGCATAAACTACAGATCACAGCAGTAACAGGGGCTCCGGTAACATGGAGCCTGTAATGCTCCCAGTCATACGATGTTGGGTTCTGAGGGTGCATAAACTACAGGCATACATATTTATATTAACCTAAGAGTACCTGAGGTGAAAGGGTCCCCTCCTCTGGTAAAACCAGGGCGGTGGAAGTCTATATTCTAACTGTAATAGTTAACTGTGCACTTATTTGAAGACCAAGAAAATAAAATTAAAATAGAACTAAAAAGTAACATTACAAGTAAACAATATAACAAATGTACAATATATAGCTATGTAGTAGGAAGTTATTTAACCTAGATTAATATTGCCATGGACATTTGTTATCTGAAAGGGATTAATAAAGGAGAAAATTTAAGTGTGTCTGGTCCTTTGCTAATCCCTTTCAGATAACAAATATCCATGATAACATTAATCTAGTTTAAATAACTTCCTACATAGCTATATTGAGATGTATTGAATATGAGAGATCCAGTGGTGAGTTACAAAAAGAACAATAAAGAAAAATTAGTGAATATATTTCAAGGGGCAACGGGACTGACAGAAACCATCATATATCGATCGGAAAACCAACCTGCAAAATTAACATTCAAAAACAGTAAAAAGGACTTACCGCTACAATTTTTGGAAAACTTAGTTTCAGAATATCAGTCACGCAGACCTAGTAATTTCAGTAGGTTTATTTTGGAACATTTAGAAGCAGAAGCACAGTGGTGGTTTCTAAGAAAGAAAGATGAAATAACAAACATAGACACCTTTATACAAACATTCAAAGACAA
This sequence comes from Aradus depressus, assembly GCA_963662175.1. Taxonomy (NCBI): domain Eukaryota; kingdom Metazoa; phylum Arthropoda; class Insecta; order Hemiptera; family Aradidae; genus Aradus; species Aradus depressus. The sequence goes on along the minus strand of OY759214.1, from coordinate 63,126,061 downwards.
ATTTCATGGGGAGACATACGATAATATAGTGTCCCTGGAATTGGACACGGAGACGTTCAAAGAGCACATAGACCAGTCACCGGTAGAATATTTTGTAAAGTTAGTCGCTAGAACCCGCGAGAGAAGTACAAAAAGTAGTGAGACTTACATCTGTCAAAGAATGGCCCGACATTTTGGGAAAACGGTTGAGACAAGCGTAATAGTACAAGGGACAAAAACTGTAGACGCATTCGCAGACATCTTAGAGAACGTTGGAGAAAAGGTGATTAAGAGAGAAATTCTCGGGGACAGACAATATAATTCAAACTTTAGACAGAGAGACCAATACAGACCCGACTTTAGGAGAAGCAACAATAATTATCCGGAACAACAATTTCATCCAAGACATAATTTTCAAAATACAAATGATCAAAATGATTACCATAGGAAATACATAGACAGGACAAGAGACAATTTTAACAATGGATTTAATAATAATTACCGAAGACCGGATAACCAATTTAGGACAGTACAACACGAACAAGATGGTCAACAGAACCCAGCACAAGACAGTAGATATTATAAAAAGGAAAACCAAACTAACTCCATAAACAGACAGGAGGAAGAAAATAGAGAAGAGACAGGGGGAGAACCCGGAACTAATTAAATGCCGCAGACGGAATTGACCAAGATTCTTGGGGTCCCACGAACCCCCGGCTAGTTGAGTGTAATTGGGTTTTTCGAAAATCGAAAAAATCCATACTGGGCATGTTTGTATATAAAAGTTGTAGATAATGTATCATATATTCTATTGCTGTATTTTATCAGTTTATTTTATTTGGCAGGCTTGATAAAACAAGTATAGACAGGATATTTCAAGATAAGGGGGAATCAAATTAATTTCAGAGTATTGTTGTGATAGCGGGCTTCATTTTGAAAGAGATCCCAACTATTATTGATATTTTATATTCTTTTGACTGTCGGCTGATTAATGAATAAATAAATATAGATAAATAATGAAAAATTTAATCAACATTGTTAGTAATACGTTTTGTTGCCTTGATAATTAAATATGGTGTGGAATGAAGAATTAGGAATGGTATTGGCAATTTTTATATGGAAAAGGATAATTGACGATATATAGTGATATGGAAGTTTATGGGGAATTTTGTTAGCCAAAAAGGGCTACTCTACGATATTGTGAATCATGGAAGGCATTCTTCGTCGATATTTGTGTTAATTGTGGATATAGATGCTTTGGGAGTATTTTTCGTCGTTATTGGTATTTTGATGCTGTGGAAGCATTCTTCGTCGGTCGTCGTTAATAATTGATACCTAAGGGGGGTATTTGGAATGAGATTTGATAGCAAGGAAATGAATGTTTATAATTGAAGTAGGATTTTATTATCAAGGCACATTTATAGATAAATAATGAGGAATAAATAATTTAAGAAATAATAAAGAAATGATTTAATTTAATGAGTTGACAGGACAAAGTTGAAAAAGTATGAGACAAACAGACTGACATATTCAAGCCATTTTTAAGTATTGTTAAACTGTAATATTTTATAAAAGATTGTGAACAGGTAATATTGTAACCGTATAGTATAAGTAATAGTGAAGTGTTAATCAGTGAGTGGGGTTAAATTCAGTGAAAAAAAAAAAAAAATTACGTCGCTCCATCAACAAAATGTATCTCCGAAATTTTTTAATCAAAGGGAGGCAATTGAGATGTATTGAATATGAGAGATCCAGTGGTGAGTTACAAAAAGAACAATAAAGAAAAATTAGTGAATATAGTTAAAGGGGCAACCACTGCGCTTTGGGTGTGTGCTACATAGACTGGAGGGGATGAGAATTGGGGTCTGCTCCAGTGTCGATAGCGAAGGGAGACTCCCGTTTTAGTTGCCGTAGGAGACAGAGGACTCCTGTTTAGCTGCCGAAGAAGGCAGATCTTTCCCGTCTTAGCTGCTAGAGGGAGAGCATCCCCGCTGTATATCTCCAAGGGACTGGACTTTCCTCGCCTCTTCGTGGATTCTGGATGAGAGATCACAGGCTGGAGTATAATTTAGAAGTAGAAGATTTTTAAAGGTAACGCAACCATTTTTTTACATTTTCTCCGACGTCGAGACGAATTGCTGAGCTACAACCTAGAAGGGGCTCGAGGACACACTTATAATTATTTTATTAAAAGATAGAGTTAATACAGGAGATATCTAAGCGGAGATCTACGGAAAGAGGATCCAGAGCTGGCTGATCATCAGTTAGACATCTTCACATTGGGGGGGGGGGGGTACAAAGACATTTAAGATCATACAAATTCTTTTCATATTTTATTATGTATGTTTTTTTGATTAATGGTTATTTTAATAAATTTATGTTTTCTTTATAAATTGTTCTCTGAACTCTCTGTAGCCTAACTCACCTTCTGACTACGCGATTTAACCCCAATAGTAAAGTCATTTTATTTTAAATAGTTTAATTATTAAAGACCCAAGACAGGTCACTTCAATATATTGTACATTTGTTATATTGTTTTCTTGTAATGTTAGTTTTTAGTTCTATTTTCATTTTATTTTCTTGGTCTTCAAATAAGTGCACAGTTAGCTATTACTGTTAGAATATAGACTTCCACCGCCCTGGTTTTACCAGAGGAGGGGACCCTTTCACCTCAGGTACTCTTAGGTTACTATAAATATGTATGCCTGGCAAATATCTGAATTATTGTTGAATATTGTGCTGACGATGGCGTAAGCCGAAACCGGTACACATTTAAGTATATGTTTGTGGAATTAGACAATATAAGTGTTCAAAAAAGTGTTTTATCTATCATTTTATTTTATTCATTAGTATTTCCACTATATCAACACAGAACGCAAAAAACGTTTTTGGACATTACATGAAATTTTAAATATATAAAAATCCAGCTCATATTTGGGACTTACTTGTTTCTTGATACGACGAAATTCTCCAACTGAAACACAAAACATTTTTTTTTTTTTAATTCAACTGAAATAATGAAACGGTGTTAGTAATATATTGTGGAAATAGTTATTAAAAAACTCCATTTTTTTTAGAACATGAAATATTATCTCGACTAAATTTACCTAATTACTTATTTTTTTGTGATCTATGACCGTATCGGAAACCTTATTAAAGAGGGCCTAATGTCTGTCCCATAATGGGCTCTTGTCTTGCAAGTAGTACGCGCTATTCAACAAAACGTTGCAAGAATTTAAAGCGTAATTTGCAAACCCAGCGAGAACTTTAAGAAAACTAAGAATATGTGGGTAGAAAGGCATGACGAATGAGCATCAAAAACAGACGATATATCTTAAGGTTATTTCGGGGTGGTTATACAACAGATAAGTTATCTGGCTTGCATCAAATAACATTTATATTTTATTATTTTGTAGGTACAAAAGCCCTAGAGTAAGACATATATATACTTTCAACAAACTCTTCCTTAGGGAATGGAGTAAGTTAGAGGAAGAGGTTGTCATGAAATTCCATGACAATCCGACCAACCGTTAATGAGCTAGGACTATATTTATATTTAGACCCCCCCCCCCCCCCTCCCGTCCAAAATTTTGAGACGACACACACAATAAGGCCTATGTGGACATAGATGTGGTGCCAAGGGTTCCTAACTACGTACTATCTGTGGGGTCCGCCGTCGCAAGGCACATACTAGCTGTGATGCCCAGCGTTCCTAACTACGTACTAGCTGTGGGGTCCGCCGTCGCAAGGCACATACTAGCTGTGATGCCCAGCGTTCCTAACTACGTACTATGTTTGGGGTCCGTCGTTGCAAGGCATATACTACCTGTGGTACCAAGCGTTCCTAACTACGTACTAGCTGTGGTGCCCAGCGTTCCTAACTACGTACTAGCTGTGGGGTCCGCCGTTGTAAGGCACATACTAGCTGTGGTGCCCAGGGGTCCTAAAAACTTACTAGCCTTAGAACTCCTTTGCAACGGCGGATTTCACAGCTAGTACGTGGTTAGGAACGCTGTGCATCACAGCTAGTAAGTGCCTTGCAACGGCGGACCCCACAGCTCGTATGTAGTAAGGACCACTGGACATCACTGCTAGTATGTGCTTTGCAACGGCGGACCCCACAGCTAGTACGTAGTTAGGACCATTTGGCATCGCAGCTAGTATCTGTCTTGCGACGGCGGACCTCACAGCCAGTACGTAGTTAGTACCACTGGGCATCACAGCTGGTATGTGCCTTGCAACGGCGGACTACACCGCTAGTACGTAGTTAGGACCACTGGACAATAAAGCTAGCATGTGTCTTGCAGCGGCGGACCCCACAGCTAGTACCTTGTTAAGGACAACTGGCATCACAGCTAGTATGTGCCTTGCTACGGCGGACCCCACAGACAGTACGTAGTTACTACTACTACATGTGAAATTCCATGACAATCCGACCATTCATTAATAAGCTACCGGTATCTTTATATATAGGCCTACCCCCACAACCCTCCCTCCCGATCAAAATTTTGGGACGCCACACTAGTCCAGTCCGCAGGTATGGAAAAAGGGGCTTGCTTTACAAAAGGTGCGGTACAAGATTTTTTTTTTTTGATTTGTGTATGTTGGTACCAAGATGGCAAAAACTGAATTTGCTAACAAAACCGACATCGAGACAACTTTTGGCAACTGAAAAACCGCGAAATTTTACGACGTTTTCAGTTTTTTTCGAAATATCTCAGAAACGGTCGACTTTAGCGACTGTTTTACAATTAATATTTTAAAGAAGATTAAATTATCTACAATTTGCATTCCCATAACTTATTTGTAGAATGAATAGTTAGCGCGCTACTGCTTCCCAAACATTGACAATTTCAATCTTTTTAAGTTCCCCCAACCCTCCCTCCTCCGCCTCCTTCCCCCTCTCTTGCCTCCGCCCCCCTGACCATCTCATTCACTATTCCCTCCTGACTATTGCAGTTCTAGAGATAATTATTAAACTTGACAATACATTCTATCCTGATGATTTACCGATAAAAAAGCAATAAGACGCTCACCATAAGACGCTCCAACAAGTACTGGTGCTGAATCTGGTCCGGTCAAGCCATTGAGCAAACAAACACTAATGAAGAATATGATAGCCCGTGGAGGTGTCACACGTGGGAGAGGTATTTTCAGACAGTGTTTGGCAAAATGGACTCTGGCCATGGTATTCATGCAGAATGTCTGTGATAAACTTGAAGATTTCTGTGGTATACATTATGAAACATCAGAGCAACATGTGGATATGCGAACTTCTCGTGGGGACCGAGACGCTAGTGACTCCATAAATTGCGGGAGTGGCTTTTACAACAACTCGCCTTGCATAATGTCATTAAGCAGTGGCATTTTTGGAGGAGTAGATGTCAACTGTCATTTGGCTCAAGAGGTTGGCATGGAATGGGTTTCACAGATGGTCGATCATGTTAATTCAAGAAGATGGCGTTTTAAAGGAAATACAAGGTTAGGACAGTCATACAGCAACTTGTTCTTTCTCAAGCCTGGGAGAGGGAGTGCTGAGGGTGTGTTCTACTCGACTAAATCATATAGGTTCGACCCAGCTAGTATCCTGTTCGTCCACGCATTTAGTTTATGTGATACGGCCATCTTTGGTCAAGGAAGTATTTATGGATCCAAAAAGCAGTTACGACGGCATAGCTGAAGCTGGAGAGCAGATTCTGAAAACCTTATACACAGACGACATCACCCCAAAGCAATCCTTGGACACTTTGAGATTTAACTTGTTCGCAAAATCAGTGTCTAACTGATGCTTTCATCAAATCCAAAGTTGGTGGGGTAACTTCATCAACCCAAAGGAGTAGGGTTGGGCGAGCAGATGGGAAGGTCTGATGCCTGTTCAAAAAACAAGAGATCCAGCGCCTGAGTCTCTTCTTAACAGAGTGTCGTGCTCTTGCAAAATAGGGTGCACAAGAGCCTGCTCTTGTTGCAAGGCAGGGTTGAAATCCTCCATCATTTGTAAGCACTGCAGTGGCATGATGTGCGAAAATTCTGTACCAATTTCGTCTTTGTATGAAAGCGAAGATGACGAGGGCCTGTTCCACCAGCTTTTGGAGCCCCCATCAAACGGAGGCCTTGATAATGAAAGCGTATATCTACCTCCAAACAAAGAACGTGAACAAGAACCTGGCCCTTCAAAACGTCTTAGAAGAAGATAATGTGATTGCATGTTTCTCTCCCATGTTTCTATTACCTACCAAAATGTTTACTTAATTGTTACTCTCAAAGTGCAAATTTTTTATAAGAAACCAGCATGTTCAATTTCGTTGTTATTCATGACAATCATGTTAACTATTTTATTTACTGATTTATCACCGATGAATATTTACTGATGAATGATGAATAGTTCTGATTTACTCTATTCACCATTTCATATTATTTGCTTTACTTATTTTTTATTAACATTATACCTTTTATATACTGATCTCTAGAGTTGTTGCTTATAACCTATCACCCCAATGTTTTTGTTCATTCAAATATTGCTTCTTTGTCGGTTAATCATCAGGATAGAATGTATGTCAAGTTTAGTAATTATCTCTAGAACTGCAATAGTCAGGAGGGAATAGTGAACGTGATGGTCAGGGGGGCGGAGGCAAGAGAGGGGGAAGGAGGCGGAGGAGAGGGGGTTGGGGGAACAAAAGATTGAAATTGTCAATGTTTGGGAAGCTGTAGCGCGCTCACTATTCATTCTACAAACAAGTTGTGGGAATGCAAATTGTAAAGAATTTAATCTTCTTTAAAATATTCATTGTAAAACAGTCGCTAAAGTCGACCGTTTCTGAGATATTTCGAAAAAAACTAAAAAAGTTGTAAAATTTCGTGGTTTTTCGGCTGCCAAAAGTTGTCCCGAGGTCAGTTTTGTTAGCGAATTCGGTTTTTTCCTTCGTGGTACCAACATACACAAATCAAAAAAAAAAATCTTGTACCGCACCTTTAGTAAGGTACAATGTATCTATGGACTGGACTACACACCCTATTTTTCAATCTGGCCTTTGACCTATCACTATCTTTATATATAGGCCTACCCCCACAACCCCCCCATCCCAATCAAAATTTTGAGACGCCACACACCCTACTTTTCAATTTGGCCTTTGACCTATCACTATCTTTATATATAGGCCTACCTCCTCAACTCCCCCTCCCGTTCAAAATTTTGGAACGCCACACACCCTATTTTTCAATTAGATTTTACGAATACTACATGTGAATTTTCATGATAATCCGACCATTAGTTATTGAGCTACCGGTATCTTTATATTTAGGCCTACCCCAACAATCCCCCCTCCCGTTAAAATTTTGGGACGCCACATACCTTTTATTTTTATTTGGGCTACAGGAATACTACATGTGAAATTTCGTGACAATACGACCAACCGTTAATGAGCTAGCCCTATATTTATACTTGGGCCTACCCCCACAACCCCCCCTGCCGTTCAAAATGTTGGGACCCCACATACCCTATTTTTCTATTTGGCCTTTAGGAATACTACATGTGAAATTCCATGACAATCTGATCATCCGTTAATGACCTATCACTATCTTTATATTTAGGCCTACCCCCACAACCCCCCCTCCCGTTCACAATTTTGTGACGTCACACATTCTATTTTTCTATTTGGCCTTTAAGAATACTACATATGAAATTCCATGACAATCCCATCATCCATTAATGACCTATCACTATCTTTATATTAAGGCCTACCCCCACAACCCCCCCCCCCTCCCGTTCAAAATGTTGGGACGCCACATAGCCTATTATTCAATCGGACTCAAAAGGATGCTAGATGTCAAGTTTCATGAAAATCCGTCCAGCCGTTTGGGCGTGATGCAGGAACAAACACACAAACCCCGTTTCAGCTTTATTAATATATATTTTCAACTATGAACACCACCACCTCTTCAGGGGTCCTCAGGCAGGAGGTCACGCGGCCAACGACGATTCAGTCGCCGAGGAGGCCCGCCCGGCAAGGACCTGACCGACATGGCTTCCACCAGTGTGTTTGTATGTGTCGTGAACTTGTGCAAATTTGAGTATAATTGTTGTCTAACTTCGTGTAAGAATGGTATGTTCAGGTCATGATGTAATGTTATGTTTGATACGTAAATGGGCATTGTGTGATTGTTCGTAGGATTTTATTTTGAATGGCTTGAATTCCTTTGGTGTGTGAGGGTTTAGCTGAACGCCATACGTCCAGATGGGTCTGATAACGGTCTTGTAGACACCCAGTTTGTGGTTGAGGCGAAGTTGAGATCGCTTGTCTAGTAGTCTTTTGAGTAGTCCAAATCGCCGTTTCATTTTCTGTCGAGTCTACGAAACATGTTTACTCCATGTCAGTCGTCTGTCGAGATAGAGTCCTATTTATGGTACGTCTTTGTCATGTTTCAGAGGGACATTATTCAGCCATACAGTTGGGCAATCACCGCGCCTCAAGGCGAATGTAACATGAAGGGATTTGATCTCATTTATTTTTACCTTCCACAGACGCAGCCAACCCTCTAGAAGGTGTAAGTGCTCCTGGGAGATTTGGATGCGTCCCCAGCCGATTTATTAATAGCTAAAATTGCTATGTCATCGGCGTAGGTGGCTAACACCGTCTCATGCGATGTTGGTATGCTGGATGTGCTTGCAACATAGAGAAGTGGACCCAGAATGCTCCCCTTTGGGACACCAGCTCTTATGGGTTCAACGTCAGAGTGGACACTGCCCTGTCTGACCTGGAAAAAACGATCATCCAGGTAGGAGCGGAGAAGACGATAATAACCGTCAGGGATCACATGTTTCAGATTATACAGCAGCCCAACATGCCAGACACGGTCGAAAGCTTGACTCACATCCAAAAATGCTGCAGAGCAATAACACTTCCTTTCCAAAGCAGAGGAAATCTCAACAACTAATCTGTGACATTGTTGAAGTGTTGAGTGTTTCTGTCGGAATCCGAACTGATGATTCGGAATAAGTTCATGTTCTTCGAAGAAAAATAATATGCGGCTAAGAAAAATTTTTTCAAAGAGTTTAGAAGGAGTGGGAAGAAGACTTATGGGGCGGTATGAAGAGAGCAAGTGTTTAGGTTTATCTGGTTTCGGAACTAAAGTAATGATAGAAAATTTCCAAAGAACTGGGAAGTAGGAAAGGTGAAGGATGCAATTGTAAATGTAAGTAAGAAAGATGACAGCTTTGCGCGGAAGATTTTTCAACACTCTGGCAGTAATGAGATCATAGCCAGGGCTCTTCTTGTTGGGAAGCTGAAGGATAGCCTGCTGCACCTCAGTCGGAGTGATGGGTTTCGGCGGTAAACTCAGTTGAAGAGGTATGTTGAGGAAGTCGTGTATGTGTTTATGAAGTGGATGATGAATGTCATGGGGTGTAAAAGTGTCTGTTAAGTGTTGAGAAAATAATTGTGATTTTTCCTCGTCCGACTTAGCCCATGTTCCATCCGGGTTTTGAATGGGAAAGGAGGAGGAAGAAAAGTTCAGTAGACGTCTGGTTGCTCTCCACAGAGATCCATCGTCAGTGGCTAGTGTGTCAGTGTAAAGTGAAAACGTCTCTGCTTTGTATTGTGATATAGCTGTTTTGAGTTCGTGTGTGAGTCTGTTGAGTCGTGTTTTGATGGATGGGTATCTATGTCTTTGCCACTGGCGACGACATCTGCGTTTCTCAACCAGTAGTCTTCTAATGTGCTATGGTACGTTGTGTGTGTGTATGTGGACAGGCTGGGCGGAGGTGCTACTGCTCCATGCCGCCTCCTGAAATGTTGTTGTGAAAGAGTTCACTGCATCATCCAGGTCATGAAGTGCTTTTAGTGTGACTGACTGGAATTATATTAATAAATTCTAAGAAGATCATTACCTGCATTTACATGTAATTCGGCATGGAAATGTAAAGAAGGGGACCCCGAAAAGTCATACTGCGCCAACTGTTGACGTATGTTTAAGAAGACATTTGAATATGCACTTTCAGTCTGTGAACAATATACATTATTTCCAGGATTGTTCCAAACATTGATAAAAAAATATACCACAATGTTTGAAATTCAATCTAAAATGATGTTACATGAGAAAAACATAAATAAAAACACCCCTTCTTTAAAACATCTGAATTTTTTTTTTTATTAAATATATTTATATCGAATTGATTATATTTATATTAAAATCAATATATTTATATTGAATTGAATATATTTATATTTAAATCTATATAAGTGTATTGAATTGAATATATTTATATTGAATTGAATATATTCATATTGAGTTAAATAAAGCGCAAAACTACAGTAACAGTCCTGCAAGTTCTAAGACAAAACCCATTTTGAGTAATATCTTCATTTATTGCTTACCTTTTCTTTTAGCCACCCTCGCTCTACCTCTAAACATAAATATGCCGCATATCCAAACTCAAATTTGTCCTTAAATGTTTTAGGATCTAAAACTGAAAAAAAAAAATACTCAATCAAATATTTACTATTTATAAAGGTTTGCTCTTACAACGCGAAGATCACTAGAACCCAACTAACATGCCCACCACAAGCTCACTAACTAGGGGGTTGCTGAGTGTTAGCAGGAGCCTGCTGACCGTTTTATAGTGTGAGGTCTAATATCCACCTCAAGGAGCTAACTACTCAAAGAACACGGACGCACCAGTTGGTGGTTTTGAGGGTTGGCAGCAGCCTGTAGAGCACTTTATAGAGTGAGGTATATAATGGACCGCAAAGAGCTACTCACGGACCACGGACGCACCACTCAGTGGTGTTGAGGGTTGGCAGGAGCCTGTAGAGCACTTTATAGTGTGAGGTATATAATGGACCGCAAGGAGCTACTCACGCACCACGGACGCACCAGCCAGTGGTGTTGAGGGTTGGCAGGAGTCTGTAGAGCACTTTATAGAGTGAGGTATATAATTGACCGCAAGGAGCTAACTACTCACGAACCATGGATGCACCAGTCAGGTGTGTTGAGGGTTGCAGGAGCCTGTAGAACACTTTATAGAGTGAGGTATATAATGGACAGCAAGGAGCTACTCACGGACTACGGACGCACCAGCCAGTGGTGTTGAGGGTTGGCAGCAGCCTGTAGAGCACTTTATAGAGTGAGGTATATAATGGACCGCAAAGAGCTACTCACGGACCACGGACGCACCACTCAGTGGTGTTGAGGGTTGGCAGGAGCCTGTAGAGCACTTTATAGTGTGAGGTATATAATGGACCGCAAGGAGCTACTCACGCACCACGGACGCACCAGCCAGTGGTGTTGAGGGTTGGCAGGAGTCTGTAGAGCACTTTATAGAGTGAGGTATATAATTGACCGCAAGGAGCTAACTACTCACGAACCATGGATGCACCAGTCAGGTGTGTTGAGGGTTGCAGGAGCCTGTAGAACACTTTATAGAGTGAGGTATATAATGGACAGCAAGGAGCTACTCACGGACTACGGACGCACCAGCCAGTGGTGTTGAGGGTTGTAGAGCACTTTATAGAGTGAGGTATATAATGGACCGCAAGGAGCTAACTACTCACGGACCATGGATGCACCAGTCCGGTGTGTTGAGGGTTGGCAGGAGGCTTTAGAGCACGTTATGGCGTGAGGTATAATATCCACCTCAAGGAGCTTACTACTCAGGAACCATGGACGCACTACTTAGGGCTTCAGAGGTCGAAATTAACAGGATATATTGTTGGAATTGCAGGAATTTCAGATATGAAATAAATGTATTTACTTCCTATTTTCACTGCTTATAAAGTATTTTATTTGGTTTCAAAAATATGCCATAAGAATAAATAACTATTCATTTGAATAGATAAATAATATGATAAGATAGGAGCAAGTTTCGTGAAATATATGTTTTTAGCTCACACAAACAGAGCTACTGAACTGCCATGGACCCGCCCACTGTTTTACCCCTCGAACTCTGAGTATATTTTTTTTATTAAGTACCTATTTCCCTGTGTGTTGCTCATGACTGTGCATAGCATAAAAAATAAATTACTACGTGCAATATTATTTATATATTAAAGGTTTACCATGTTTACAATCCTCTTTGTTTTCCTCGACAATTTTTTTGACGTTATTTGCTGCTTTCCACTCAGATGGCAGTTGCATAGCATTTGTATATGTAAGCCAGTCGATCTCATCTGATTCTGTCAGCTTTGGAATCAGAAAAAAATATATATATATTTATATTAAATATAGTAGTTAGTTATTTTGACTCATGCCCGGGCTTTAACTACGAGGTCATATCGCCTACTACCAGAACTATCTTTCTGGTGGACATGAGCCCGACTCTACTGTAGTAGTAGTAAAGTCTTTATTAACATAATAGAATATCACATTCAAACCATATATACATTAATGAGATCTTTTATGAAGACAAACTCAATGGCCTAAGCCGTCTTGAGGAGTCTCGATTTACAAAATATTATCTTATAAACTTATAAACTTAATCATAACAAATTTTTCTTTCTAAAACCAAATAAAATTAAAATAATATATATATATATATATATATATATAACTTTGTTCCTATTTCTTTATTTATTTAATTTACAGTTTCTGAGATTGTATGCCTTTTTGCAATATTTTACCAGTAGGTGCCAGTCTTTACCATTTAATAACTCCAACATAAATGTAGTATCTGTGGTGTTTTTAAATATTTCTTTTTTTATATCATCATATTTGGGGCAGGTAATGAGGAAGTGATGTAGATCTTCTTTACAGGGGCTGTAACACATTGGGCATACAAAGTCCATATCTTCGGAGGTTTATTGATTTATAGGTGTATAGCTTAGATGCAACAGTTCACCTCTAAGTTTAATTATAAATCTAATACTTGACAATGGTAGGTCACTCTGTAAGTAACTAATAACTGAATCGTGGAACTCCAGTTCCCTACCTAGCAAGTACCGGTCTGAGTTTTTAATTTCCTCCCTAAACTGATTGCGATAATGCAATCTTTTAAACTATTCCGTATATTTGATAGCTCTGTGTTCCATATCTCGTTGTTATTATCAGACAGATTATCTCCCAAATTGTAGTCCGAGATATAGTTATTTATCCGTCGGAACCAGAGCACATTCCTTTTAATAACCTATTTAGCTAGGGCCCTGGGAAGTCTTAGATTTGCCATGATTATCACTTTGAGTATGTAATCATGATGCAGTTTATTTGTATAAATAATAGTCGGGTCTATTCCTGTTTCAGTGTGTATAAAAGATGTTCGCGAATTACTAGGCAGCCTGAATAGTCTTTTAATAAAATATCTAAATAGTTTCTCTATTTCTACATGATAATCTCCTCCCCAAATTTGGGACCCATAGCACAACATAGACCTAGATACACTGTTGAAAACCCTCAACTTGGCTTCAAATGTTACTAAATTATTTTCAATGAGCATGCTCCACACGGAATTCAGCGCGCACTTTACTTTTTTAAGTTTTTCTCTGTGATTGTCCGTAAAGGACATACTTGGAGTGAGGAGGACCCCCAAGTACTACCTTCAGCATTTAAACACATATCTTTAGATTTTCTATGCAGACATTCTATTGACTGACAGTTTAATCTATTCTTAGTTGAAATTTTTTGCATATTACCGGTTCTACAGTTCATATCGCCCATTATAATAAATTTGAGGTTACTGTTCTCCATAACAAAGTTATATAAATTGCTGAAATCTTTATCCCAATTGTTACAGTTGATATAGACCGGCACCACATAGATCGGATTTTAAATTTAAAATCTATTTTAATTACAGTTCTATCAGATATATTACAGAATTGCATATAGTCTTTCTTAGTCTGTCTAATGCCAGGTACACTACCTCCAGATGCTCTTCCTTTTTTTTTATTTCTAATAGCTGGTGTGCACACTAAGTTATAATCGTGAAGTAGTGCTGACACTAGTTCTGTTTCACATTCCTCAATAAAAGTTTCTATTAAAATAAATACATCAAATTGTTTCACATACATTATAAACTCCAAGTTGTGTTGTTTATCCTTGAGACCTGCAATATTCAACGCCAGAATGTCCAAAGTATCATATGATGAGATTTGTTGCTATGTGTCAGACGGATTTTCATTTTCCTTTGTTTGTGCTCTTTCCAAGTCATTAGAACCAACAGACGAAGTACGAGGTCGGAATGAAAATTGTTCCAAATTTGATTTAATTTTTGGGTTTTCGACATATTTATTTTTTTTCAGTTGAAAATTTCCTTGTTTCTTAGTTAATCCGCAATGATCGGATGATGAGATCGAGAGCATACGTTTTTTGTTAGATGCGTGCGGCTGATTCATTTCCTTAACAATAAGCTTATCGTATCTTAATATCGCAAATTTACCTTCTTGTCGCGCCTGAATAAGTTGCGGTTGCAGCTTCTTTCTGGTTTCAACCACATCCCTTGAAAAATCTTGCACAATGTTATAACCTCAACAATGTTTACCTGTTTACTTCATAAGTTGTTTAGTAGAGGTTATGGCGTCACCTTTCCAACCAGACTATTCTAATGTGTTCATGTTACAATGTTCTATCCAGATTATATTGAGAGATCAAATGCGTGCTTATATTATACTTCCCTGTTTTCAAATAGTAGATCTAAATAGACACAATATTTGGCGACGATTAAACAACATTCCGTAACTGTAAGTGACCAAGTGGATTTATATCGAAAATAACTACAATGGACGCCGAACAATTCGAAAGGCTGTTAGATCTTTCAAACCGAAGTCAAGCAACCCTGGCAACAACTCTGGTCAGTCAACTTACTGAAAAATTGTCATTTTCTCGCGTCGATACTGTAAGTACTGTCATTAATAATAACATTTCTCCGTTTGAAGTTTTGATTCACAAAAAGAGAGATTCAAAAACTACCTGGAGCGCTTCGAAAACTATTTGTTGGTCAAAAATGTCACTGACCCTTCCAAGCAAGCTCAACTTCTCAATGTTTCGATCGGTTCCACTCATTATAACAACTTATCTTCGATGCTGGGTCCCGACAAACCAATCAAAAACCTCTCATACAGGGATCTCACTGAAGCATTTAGCCGAATGCTTGCACCACCAAGAAACACAGTTGTATCACAACATTATTTTTTGAGTACCTACCAGAAACCTAACGAAAACATCACTGAATTCGTTGCGGCGCTACAGCGCGACCTTCCTGAATGTAAATTTTCTGCAACATGCACTTGTAGCAAAACCGTCTCGGTGGCGGATGTTTTCTTGAGGGCACAGTTTATCAGAGGGCTTAAAGACAACTGGATTAGGGAACTGTTGTTAAAGTCCGATTCAAATACTTTTTCTGATGTATTGACTAAAGCTACGGCTTTGGAAGCTTCTCGACTTGAAACACAGGAACTCGCAAATCAACAACCAGCAAATTCTACACAAAGCCAAGAGGTGAACAAAATTTCCAATCGTTCTCGTCGTGATAAGTCTCAGAAACGTTCTAAATCACCATCCACGGCAAAGGGTTCTTCGAGAAACTGTTCAAAACCTAGAATCGATTATGCAAAACTCGGTATCAGTGATCTTTGTTTCAAATGCGGTAGAAATAACCACCGTGCTCCAGATTGTCGCATCGATAGATCCAAATTACGCTGCTCCGCCTGTGGCAAGAACGGACACGTTATGCGGGTTTGCATAACAACACTCTTGAACGACAAGTATCCTAATCAATATTCGAAATCTAACTCTAACCACTCATCCGGGGATAATATTACTAAACACATGCGATCTTTTGAAGACAATACTCTTTCATATGGTCTCAATCAGGTTACAGAAGTGTGCTACAATAATTCAGATAAGAATATTGTGGATATGTTCGACCAGCTGCCTTGTACAAACTCCGTTGCTGACTCTCAGAAGTATTTCGTCACTGTATCCGTCAACAACCACCCAGTCCGCATGGAAGTAGACTCGGGGGCGGGTTTTTCTCTGATCCCAGAGGATGAATTCCAGAGTTTGCAGCTGAACATTTCTCTAACTCCAACCAACATTTATTTTCGAGCATATACCAATGACGTTTTCCAGCCTAAGGGGAAAGTTTCTCTTAGAGTGACCTATAAAGGACGTAGTTCTATCGAAGAATTGTATGTAGTTCCTAAGGGTCGTCCAGCCATTTTAGGCCGCATATGGATTAGACATTTGAAGATCAGCCTAGAAGAAATTGATAAAGATAGAAAATTCTGTGTCAATCAAACCAAGTCAGTTAAATTCAAAAAGGGCGAAGCCAATACTAACGTCGATTACCTTTCTAGAGCAGCTGTGGAACAGAATCATCCTTCAATTGACACGATGCTTAATGAAGAAGTTCAACTTTTGCACATGGATTCAATTTTCGAAATATCTAACGAGTTGCTCACTGCTGAAGTATTAGCTCAGGAAACTGGAAAAGATGTTGAGTTAAATCGAATCAAACATCAACTCATGAATGAATCCGCCGAATCTCCTTTTACCTTGGATAACGGTGTTTTGTTCAAAGACAGCCGTGTCGTAACCCCATGTACTCTTCGAGACCTCGTACTTCAGGAGCTCCATTCCACACATGTTGGTATAACCAAAATGAAGCAACTTGCACGACGGTATGTATATTGGAAGAACATCGACTCTGACATCGAAAAAGTAGTCAAGTCTTGCAAACGCTGCGCGTTGGTGAAGCACAATCCACCGAAAAACCCTGTACATCCTTGGGAGGAGCCTAAATCAAACTGGGAAAGAATACATATTTATTACGCTGGACCCTATAACAATCACTATTTTCTTGTCTGCGTGGATGCGAAATCTAAGTGGGTAGACGTGAAGGTCATTTCAACCACACCTACTACCATGAGTACCATCAAACTTCTAAACAACATTTTTTCAACCCATGGGTATCCGCAGATCATGGTGAGTGATAACGCTTCGATATTCACAAGCGCTGAATTCAAATCCTATTGCACCGAACATGGAATGTTTCAAAAACTAATTGCTCCCGGACATCCAGCTACCAATGGCTTAGCTGAACGGACAGTTCAGACTCTGAAGCAGCGACTGAAGGCACTCGAGGATGATCCACGTCCAATTCATGTAAAGGTTCAGGACGTCCTTCTTCGTTATCGCGCAACGCCACTTGCTTGTGGCCAGTCTCCAGCTGAGCGCTACCTTCATCGGAAGCTCAGGATCAAGCTAGATGCACTCCGACCTTATCATCCAGCTAAAAATCCAGATTCAACATACCAGGTTCTCCGCACTTTTAAAGTGGGGGAGAGGGTCCAAGTAAGGGACTACTCACAGAACAATAAGTACACCTGGGTTTTTGGTACCATCATTCAAAAATTGGGGGTACTGCACTACATTGTCAAACTAGACTCTGGCTACACCATCAAACGACATCTGGACCAACTCCGCCATACCCTGGTGAAGAAGGTCCATTTTAATCTGCAAGCCACAGAACCTCGGCTATGGCAAGTTCCTCTGGCTACTCATCAGGAAGAGAAGCCTGTTTCGGTTCCAGAAAGAAACCCTGCATTACCTCAGTACACTTCCGCCTCAGCACCAGCACAGGGAGATCCAGGTCCGAGAGCTCCTACGGTCGAGCCGAGACGTTCTGGACGGACTCGCCGACCTCCAGCCTATCTAGGGGACTGTCAGCTGAAGTTTTGAACCCCATGAAATTTTTCAATATTCAAGTTCCAAATTAAGGGGGAAGACTGTTATAACCTCAACAATGTTTACCTGTTTACTTCATAAGTTGTTTAGTAGAGGTTATGGCGTCACCTTTCCAACCAGACTATTCTAATGTGTTCATGTTACAATGTTCTATCCAGATTATATTGAGAGATCAAATGCGTGCTTATATTATACTTCCCTGTTTTCAAATAGTAGACCTAAATAGACACAATACACAATAAAGAAATTACTGCCCTTCAACTTATGTGCATTTTGTATTACCGTAAGTTTGATACGATAGCTGATAAAGCCAATCAGAACTGGACGATTCTTATCATTAACTTTTCTACCTAGACGTTTCACGAAATCTAGTTCATTTAATCCAACCTTTAGATCCAATCGTTCACATAGAAAGTCACATATAAATTTTTCCAACTCCCAATAGTTCTCAAATTCTTCCTCAATTCCGAATATAACTACATTTCTTCTTCTCACTTCACGATCCAGGTAGGTAACCTTTGTTTCTACTGATTTTAGTCTGTTATCCGATACCTTTAATAAATTCCTTAATTTCAGAGACAGTTTTTGTTCTATTATCAATTATTTCACTTTTTAGTTCCGTACGCATTTTCCTTAATTCTTCAATCAATTCAGAACTCATTTTCAAATAAATTTAATTTTATCTTGCAAAAAGTAAATAAGATAATAATGAAAATAGGCAATGCCCGACTTTACTGTGGGAGTCCTAAATTTTGCCTACTCTAAATTTTTATTCACCTAGGGCAGGGGTCTTTAACGAGTACCTGACATCTTACAGGCTCGGGACCATCGCTTAACGTTCCATACGAAGGTCGGCGTGCTTAAGTTTATTTACCTCCCAGATAAAACAAACTAAGGGTCTCGGTCGGGTTTCGAACCCACGATTTTGAGCTCAGAAGGCAAGCACGCATACCACTGAGCTACCGGCGCCCTCATTAAATATAGTATATTGTGTTACGGTCTTTTTATTTTAACCTATAATGAGTGACATCTGTTGGATTTTGGTTAAAGTAATTAAATTAGTTTAAACACCTGACGTCTAGAGGGTGGACTATACTTCTAGATTGGGTATCCGTGTTTGACTCCCACTATTCTCTCCTTCCACCAGCTTCCGGCGGAGCATGTTCTCGCCCCCCAGTTGTGTTTCGTTTTTCAAGCGCCCCGAAGTTACGACGTTATCAACATATTTATTATCACTGCTCCCGATTTAGAGATCCGTGAATTTCAGCTGAATACAGTCACTTATGGTCTCACTCCATCAACGTTTCCAGCTCAACGTACATTAAAGCAGCTCGTCCATGATGAAGGCTCTTCTTTCCCGTTGGCCAGTAAATCCATTTGTCATCATACACATTGATGATGTGATTACTGGCGCAGATGATATTCAATCCACTATCTTACTTCGTTATCGTTACATTCTTTGATGCTCAAAGGTGGTTTCGAACTTTTCGGACAAGTAGCGATCCTGAAGTCTTAAGTGATGTCCTACTTGAAAAACTTCTCATACATCCATTTTCGACCGATGATTCCACCATCATGATACTCGGTTTGTGCTGGGACTCCAGATCTGATTCCTTTAAGTTTCTCGTGAAGCGCTTTGAGTCCGTTATGACTAAGCGTAGCTTACTATCTTACATTGCTAAAATATTTGATCCATTAGGTTTCCTAGCTCCCTCCACCATCGCCATGAAGATTATATTGCAGAAGCTCTGGCTTTCTTAGGTAGATTGGGACGATCTTTTGCCTCCCAATCTAGTCCAGGATTGGAAAATGTTGACAGATGAGATCAGCTGTCCTGCAGACGTCAAATTCCATGTTGTTTTCTCCCGACTTCGAAGCCTCTACGTAGATTAGCCGGTTTCTGAGATGCTAGTAGCAGCGTTTTTGGGGCAGTCTTATATTTGTGTTTTCAGTCATCCGCCTCCACTTAGTCTTCACGAGACCAAGACTAGAGTAGCACCACTCAAAACTTTAACGATTCCTCGACTAGAACTTGCTGCTGTCCTTTTGGCCAAGTTGCTACAGTTGGTGGACGTTTTAGAGAATTCTCGTGATGCTATCTGGTCACATGTATCTTCTGAACTGAACACCGCGGACATGGGGTCAAGAGGTCTCAGTCCCGCTCGATTAACTGAGTCACGGACCCTGGGATTCTAGCTTCATGACCCTGAATTTCTGCAGTATGACCTTACTCAGTGGCCAGTTTCTATCTCATCAGACCGTGTTGATCTTGTAGAACTTCCTGACCTCAAATGTCCAACTGTTTTGGCTACTACTGTTCATCAAAATTATTTTAAAGAAGTTTTTAATAGATATTCGTCCTTTAATCGCCTCCTTCGTGTTATGGCTCTAGTTCGTCGCTTTGTGCCCAACTGCCGTGCTCCTTATAGCAACTCGCCTCCTCGAAATAGATTTTTTTTTTTTTTTTTTTTTTTTTTTTTTTTTTTTTTTTTTTTTTTAGCCGCCGCAGGCTCGGGACCATCGCTTAACGTCCCATACGAAGGTCGGCGTGCTTAAATTTATTTACCTCCCAGATAAAATAAACTAAGGGCCTCGGCCGGGTTTCGAACCCACGATCTTGAGCTCAGAAGGCAAGCTACCGGCGCTCTCTAATATATTGTCATATTGGATAAATACTTACAATGGCAAGTTCCCTCAAGATGCAATAGGATCGGTATTGAGCCTGTTAAAAACAATAATTTTGATATTTACTTATTTTTATTCTAGACCTAATGTAACAATAACCCTACAAGAATATGTATTTTTAGATGAGGGCTCGTAAAACATGTAATCTTCAGTGCATTAAAAGTTTATCTACCTACGTTATCTATATTAACGGTACTCAAAGGATCATCCAACTTACAATATAAGCTATGGGCATCCCCATTTGTTAGCAAGGTGTGTGGCTTATTTTAAAGGGTTCGAAGGAAAAAGTTCGTTTTTGAAAAAGGGGACTTAATTAATAAAGGTGTATAGGTTCCAAAGGTCTGCAAATCACAAGGAATGGGCTCGATTTAGATCATGTATACACTATAAGGTCCCCCTGGTTAAGCCAATCCTGAACGGCTCTTTTATAATAAATGTTCCTAATGGCGATTTTCTTTCGTAACATTGATGAATAAAATGAAGACAACTTACAATTTTATAAGGGTCATATTCATCAAGAACTGAAAATAAAAGATATATCAAAAGATGAACGAAAATAAGTATTTCAAATAACATATGTTTGTATTATCATTTTTTTAATTTTATTTTTTTTTATAAAGATACAACCAGCACCTATGATGATACGTATAGATTAGCCACATTTCGCTAATCAATAACGAGACTAATGCTGTAAGACATATGTGGGCAACAACCGGCCCGCTGTAAGATTTGGTCCGGCCCGCGAGACATTTTGAAAAACCCAATTAAAAAAAAAAAATAATATTACACTACTTACTCACACTCACTCCAAATTAGGAAGATAGAGTAGGATGGGGTTTGTCGCTTGCTCCTGCGAAATCAAGTGAGCGAGCAAGGCGAGTGAGGAAAAATTTATGTCATCGCGTGTTTGTTTATGTCTCATTGATTTCGGTGTCGCTACTTAACTTTCGTAGTTTGTAATAATTCCAAATTTCACAATTTAATTATAATATTGTGCCTATTTTTTTTCATTTCATTTTGTTATTTTAATAAATTGTATTATAATAACATTGTCTTATTATTTCATGTCTGATATCTATCGCTAAAAATTATGAACACTACTTTAAAGTCCGACGTTATTTTATTTTGAACCATCTACGCGGCCCGCAAACGTATTTTCACACTAAAGTTTGGCCCGCAACATGTCAAAGGTTGCCCATTCATGCTGTAAAACATTTTATTCTAATAGAGGTGCTCATAACAAAAACAGCCCTAGTCAAAAATAGCTAATTTTCAGGAAAAAGAAAAAACATATGTGCTTCTATCAGGTTCAAGTAATTCAAATGATTTTTTGCTGATGCTTAGTTGGGTATATTATATTATGGACATAAATTTTGCCAAACTCTACTCTGCTTAAGGGGGGTAGCCAACCCTCAGAAATTGCATACCCCTGACAAGGGTTGTTTTTGCAACGCCCCACCAAGCAGCAACGCGGGATTCTTCTGCAGGCCCAGCGATCCGAACTGCTGCGGGTGACGAGGGTCTATCGCACCGTCTCTACAGCGGCGCTGCAGGTGCTGGCCGCGGCCCCGCCCATTGACTTGGTCTTGGACGGAGCCGTTCCCTCGTACTATTGCAGACGGAATCTGCCTCAGGGTCAGGATGTGGATGGGCTCTTAGGCGCGGCATTGGCGGCGGAGATGCTGGGCGATAGCAGGCCAGAGCGTTGCGGGGACATTATCCAGGAGTGGATAATGACCAGATGGCAACAGCGCTGGACGGATTCTTCGGATGGCCGGACGACACACGCGGACCATTGGATGTCCCGAATACTATCTGGTCATGGCGACTTCAACGCGAAGCTTTTCTTTTTTAAAAGAAAAGACAGCCCGAACTGCGCGTGCGGTGGCGTCGGGACTGCGGAACACGTAGTCATCGAATGTCCGCTGTACGATGGGCCTAGAGCGGCGTTGATACGCTCGACCGGATCGTACCTGGGACTGACCCTGCAGCAGCTGGTGGCCGAGTCTAGTTACCCGGCATTCACCCAATTTGTAGCGGAGTGGAGGAGGCGAAAAAATGCCTCCTAACCTCGAGCCTCGGCGGACCGGCGCGCCGGTGACGATAACACCTGGCGCTCCTAACCCGGCATGAACTTTCCGAGTTTCAGCGCACTCCAGAAACTACAACTATGGTTCCTCACCGGGAGGACGAAGAGGGTGGTATGGTCCCACACCAGGGACGAAAGCACCCAAGAGCTCAGGGGGGTGGTTTTAGTGGAAAGCCAACACGAGGTACACCACACTGTTGGGAATACACGTGCATCCCTTCGTTGAGAGTATTCCCATCGCCTTGCGGAAAAAAAAAAAAAAAAATCTCCTATTATAGTGTGAGTGGAGTGCTCAAAGTAGGATATAGTAGTTTAAAATGTGTGCTTAATAAAAATCCCTCGGGGAAGAAACCAGGTGAGTTACACCCGATCACACGTGCCAAGAGACCTTTCGCTTTTATTCATATGGATCACTTAGGACCATTTGTAAAGATCCGGAAAGGCAACCAATATCTTCTGGTCATAATTGATAATTGGATGAGATTTGTACGACTACACCTGGTGAAGGACGTGTCTGGCAGAACAACCTTAGAACACTTGAAAGAACTAATATGAGAAAGGGGTTTACCTGAAATGGTTATCACGGACAGGGGAACGATTTTTCGAAGAAGATTTTTGCATCATTTTGCAAGGGATATAACATAAAACACAACTTGATATCTGTGCGGCATCCACGAGCGAACGGGATGGTCGAACGGGTTAATAGAACAGTGCTCCCTGTGATAAGGAGTGAGATGGAAGAAAAGGACGGCATCGACTGGGATCGACGGATGAATGTATGTGAGCAAGCTTTGAACCTCAGTGTTAACCAGACTACAGATCTCTCACCGTTCGAGATGCTCTATGGTTATGAACCCTTAATTAGGGTCACCCAAAGAGCGACAAGACCAGACTAGGGAGCGAGTTAAAAAAGTCCAGGAAGCGCCGAAGGAGAGATTCGATAAACGAATTTACCGAGCCGATAGTCAGGGGTACCCACGAAAACACAACCAAGATTTGAAGGACCAATGGTAGTCATTGGGATGAGAGGAGGAGATTCCTATAAGATTAGAGATCTGCGAGAGGATCGCAGACGCCTGCCTCATCACCTCAGCACACGTGAGTGATATAAAACTCTGGAGACCAGAAATCGATGAAAAGGAAGCGGACTCGCATGAGGAGGGAGAGGAACTATTCGGGTCAGACATTTGGACAACTGAGAATATGCGAACCAAAAGGGAGAGGAAAAATTCGGGTGAGACATTTGGACAACTGAGGAGATGCGAACCAAAAGGGAGAGGAACAATTCGGGTGAGACATTTGGACAACTGAAGAGATGCGAACCAAGAGGAAGAGGACTCGCATGAGGAGGGAGAGGAACATTTGAGGTGAGACATTTGGACGACTGAGGAGATGCGAACCAAGAGGAAGAGGACTCGCATGAGGAGGGAGAGGAACAATTGGGGTGAGAGATTTGGACGACTGAGGAGATGCGAACCAAGAGGAAGAGAACTCGCATGAGGAGGGAGAGGAACAATTGGGGTGAGAGATTTGGACGACTGAGGAGATGCGAACCAAGAGGAAGAGGACTCGCATGAGGAGGGAGAGGAACAATTGGGGTGAGACATTTGGACGACTGAGGATATGCGAACCAAGAGGAAGAGGACTCGCATGAGGAGGGAGAGGAACAATTGGGGTGAGACATTTGGACAACTGAGGAGATGCGAACCAAGAGGAAGAGAACTCGCATGAGGAGGGAGAGGAACACTTCGGGTAAGACATTTGGACAACTGAGGAGATGCGAACCAAGAGGAAGAGGACTCGCATGAGGAGGGAGAGGAACACTTCGGGTGAGACATTTGGACAACTGAGGAGATGCGAACCAAGAGGAAGAGGACTCGCATGAGGAGGTAGAGGAACACTTCGGGTGAGACATTTGGACAACTGAGGAGATGCGAACCAAGAGGAAGAGAACTCGCATGAGGAGGGAGAGGAACACTTCGGGTGAGACATTTGGACAACTGAGGAGATGCGAACCAAGAGGAAGAGGACTCGCATGAGGAGGGAGAGGAACAATTGGGGTGAGACATTTGGACAACTGAGGAGATGCGAACCAAGAGGAAGAGGACTCGCATGAGGAGGGAGAGGAACAATTGGGGTGAGACATTTGGACGACTGAGGAGATGCGAACCAAGAGGAAGAGGACTCGCATGAGGAGGGAGAGGAACACTTCGGGTGAGACATTTGGACAACTGAGGAGATGCGAACCAAGAGGAAGAGAACTCGCATGAGGAGGGAGAGGAACACTTCGGGTGAGACATTTGGACAACTGAGGAGATGCGAACCAAGAGGGAGAGGAACAATTCGGGTGAGACATTTGGACAACTGAGGAGATGCGAACCAAGAGGAAGAAGACTCGCATGAGGAGGGAGAGGAACAATTGGGGTGAGACATTTTGACAACTGAGGAGATGCGAACCAAGAGGAAGAGAACTCGCATGAGGAGGGAGAGGAACAATTGGGGTGAGACATTTGTACGACTGAGGAGATGCGAACCAAGAGGAAGAGGACTCGCATGAGGAGGGAGAGGAACAATTGGGGTGAGACATTTGGACAACTGAGGAGATGCGAACCAAGAGGAAGAGGACTCGCATGAGGAGGGAGAGGAACAATTGGGGTGAGACATTTGGACAACTGAGGAGATGCGAACCAAGAGGAAGAGGACTCGCATGAGGAGGGAGAGGAACAATTGGGGTGAGACATTTGGACGACTGAGGAGATGCGAACCAAGAGGAAGAGGACTCGCATGAGGAGGGAGAGGAACACTTCGGGTGAGACATTTGGACAACTGAGGAGATGCGAACCAAGAGGAAGAGAACTCGCATGAGGAGGGAGAGGAACACTTCGGGTGAGACATTTGGACAACTGAGGAGATGCGAACCAAGAGGGAGAGGAACAATTCGGGTGAGACATTTGGACAACTGAGGAGATGCGAACCAAGAGGAAGAAGACTCGCATGAGGAGGGAGAGGAACAATTGGGGTGAGACATTTTGACAACTGAGGAGATGCGAACCAAGAGGAAGAGAACTCGCATGAGGAGGGAGAGGAACAATTGGGGTGAGACATTTGTACGACTGAGGAGATGCGAACCAAGAGGAAGAGGACTCGCATGAGGAGGGAGAGGAACAATTGGGGTGAGACATTTGGACGACTGAGGATATGCGAACCAAGAGGAAGAGGACTCGCATGAGGAGGGAGAGGAACAATTGGGGTGAGACATTTGGACAACTGAGGAGATGCGAACCAAGAGGAAGAGAACTCGCATGAGGAGGGAGAGGAACACTTCGGGTGAAACATTTGGACAACTGAGGAGATGCGAACCAAGAGGAAGAGGACTCGCATGAGGAGGGAGAGGAACAATTGGGGTGAGACATTTGGACGACTGAGGAGATGCGAACCAAGAGGAAGAGAACTCGCATGAGGAGGGAGAGGAACAATTGGGGTGAGACATTTGGACGACTGAGGAGATGCGAACCAAGAGGAAGAGAACTCGCATGAGGAGGGAGAGGAACACTTCGGGTGAGACATTTGGACAACTGAGGAGATGCGAACCAAGAGAAAGAGAACTCGCATGAGGAGGGAGAGGAACAATTGGGGTGAGACATTTGGACAACTGAGGAGATGCGAACCATGAGGGAGGGGAAAAGGCCAGCCTATTTCCAGGACTATCAGTAATCAGATTGAGGACAATTTGCTTCGGGATGGCCGAGTGTGATAAGTATCGAATAGTAATCAATGTGAGACAGGCAGTGTGAGGTTAACTGTGAACGTGGTGTGAACTGAATCCGTCTTTGTATTGTGTTTTATTTGTTTTTTACATAAACGTCAATTGTGTTCTTTTCCTTCTGTCTTTTCTTTTATTAAACCCTACAATCAAAGAGGCCATAACACATAGTTATACATCAGATGCCAGTTTTTCCCATTATAAAATTATATTCTTGGATGATGTAGGTTTCTTCTTTGCAGAAAATCTACAAGTTCGTTTTTATCGACCACAAGCCCCATCTCTCCTCCTTGTTTTTATTCCTTATGTTCCATATCTATTCATTTTACAATACTCATTATTTTTCTGTTTGGATCGAACCTGAAAAATCTTATCCCTGATTCACATCATAGAGGTGTTCTATAAATTTATGAACCTGAAATTATTTAATTACCATTATATTCTATTTTTCTATTAACAACTCCTTTTCCACATGTATCTCTAACTTTTTTAAAGCTCGGTATCTGAAAGTAAATAAAAAGAATAAAACATACAAATTAAACAAGCACCACCCTCCCCTCCCCTCTTGATACAAATTACAAATTAGAGTGCATTAAGAGGCGTATAGACACGCGAGCAACGAGCTGAACATTAGTCAGTGCGCATGCCTAGGGATGAAGTGCGCAGGCGCTCGACGAATAAGGGAGGCTCGGGGTCTGCTCCACCTGTTGTCGGTTTTTTGACGAACCATCAAAGGAATGTTCGGCTCGGGCTGCGGTGTGTGTGGACTGGTACCAAGCCGAACCGTCCCGAGCACTGTTGTTGTTTATAATCAATATTATAACCTTCTCAAATATTTAGGTTTTTGGAAGTGCACGTTCTTTTCTTTTTTTTTAAATTAAATATATATTTAAATATTATTCAATAATATATTTTATTATGGCTTCTGAAGACTGGTCTCAGGAGCTTCAAATTCAGTTTGCTCAGGCTATGAGACAGTACCCAGTCATATGGGATTTAAAACACAAATTACATTTTAATAAAATAAAGAGATTGTATGCTTGGGAGGAATTATCCAAACACTTTTCCATGTCAGTAATGCAATTAAGAAGTAAATGGGAGTCTCTTCAGGAATCGTTTCGCGGAGAAAAAAAGAAAAGAAATACATTGTGTATTGTGTATATAGCCACAGGAAGAGGTAAGCTTGTTAATAAACCTATTTCATATTCATTTTGTAGTAATAATTATAATAGTAGTAAAACGATTGTAATGTATGAATAGATGCCCACAACTGTTGACTGAAACTCAGTTTGGTCAATATGTAGTGGCTATATTATTATTTCGTCGCGTCTTCTTTTCATTCATAGCCACATTCATATAAACGTAAGCTAGTGCCGCTACACGTTTCTTCTTCATTTTTCATAAATAAGTAGGTACCTAAAAAAGTGTTCATTTTAAACAATTTACATGTAAAAATAAATTACGTATCATAATAAATACGTATCCGTATTAATTGTACTACAAATATGTAAATTAATTACGTAAGTAGCTACCTAGCTTGAGCATTTTCTGATTGAAGACTTTAAATAATAATAAAATGAAATACAAATAAATGTTAATTTGTTATCTGCAGGTTATGTTCGTTAGTATGGTTGTGGAGCATCCAAATGCTCGGCTTGGAGTGTGTTCGTTTAAACTGAACACGAGCCAAACACTGCTCGGCTCGATGCTCGGTTCGCTGCTCGCATGTCTGTACTAGCCTTTAGCTGTCGTGTCTATAAGTAAAACAGCAAGTTGAGACAAGTCTATAAGTAAAACAGCAAGTTGAGACAAGTCTATAAGTAAAACAACAAGTTGAGACAAGTATATAAGTAAAACAACAAGTTGAAACAAGTCTATAAGTAAAACAGCAAGTTGAGACAAGTCTATAAGTAAAACAACAAGTTGAGACAAGTCTATAAGTAAAAAAGCAAGTTGAGACAAGTCTATAAGTAAAACAACAAGTTGAGACAAGTCTATAAGTAAAACAACAAGTTGAGACAAGTCTATGAGTAAAACAACAAGTTGAGAAAAGTATATAAGTAAAACAACAAGTTGAGAAAAGTCTATAAGTAAAACAGCAAGTTGAGACAAGTATATAAGTAAAACAAGTTGAGACAAGTATATAAGTAAAACAACAAGTTGAGACAAGTCTATAAGTAAAACAACAAGTTGAGACAAGTCTAAAAGTAAAACAACAAGTTGAGACAAGTATATAAGTAAAACAACAAGTTGAGACAAGTATATAAGTAAAACAACAAGTTGAGACAAGTCTATAAGTAAAACAACAAGTTGAGACAAGTCTATAAGCAAAACAACAAGTTGAGACAAGTCTATAAGTAAAACAACAAGTTGAGACAAGTATATAAGTAAAACAACAAGTTGAGAAAAGTCTATAAGAAAAACAACAAGTTGAGACAAGTCTATAAGTAAAACAACAAGTTGAGACAAGTCTATAAGTAAAACAACAAGTTGAGAAAATTCTATAAGTAAAACAACAAGTTGAGACAAGTAAGTACGTTCTCATGGTGTGGGTCACCGGACTCAACACTGACTGAGTTGAGTCGCTCTTAAGTTCCACTTATTCTGACTAGTGCCGCATGCTTGCTACGTTCTCATAGAGTGGGTCACCGTACTCAACACTGACCGAATTGAGTCGCTCTTAAGTTTCACTTATTCTGACTAGTACCGCATGCTTGCTACGTTCTCATGGAGTGGGTCACCGGACTCAACACTGACCGAGTTGAGTCGCTCTTAAGTTCCACTTATTCTGACTAGTACCGCATGCTTGCTATGTTCTCACGGAGTGGGTCACCGGACTCAAAACTGACCGAGTTGAGTCGCTCTTAAGTTCTATTTATTCTGATTAGTACGGCATGCTTGCTCAGTTTTCATGGAGTGGGTCACTAGACTCAACACTGAGCAAGTCGAGTTGCTCTTAAGTTCTATTTATTCTGATTAGTACGGCATGCTTGCTCCTTTCTCATGGAGTGGGTCACTAGACTCAACACTGAGCAAGTTGAGTCGCTCTTAAGTTCCACTTATTCTGACTAGTACCGCATGCTTGCTATGTTCTCACGGAGTGGGTCACCCTTGCTACGTTCTCACGGAGTGGGTCACCAGACTCAAAACTGACCGAGTTGAGTCGCTCTCAAGTTCCACTTATTCCAGAATAGTACCTAGTACCTCATGCTCGCTACGTTCTCATGGAGTGAGTCACACAATAGGCATTAGGGCCTGGTTTCTTAAAAAAAGAAGGATCAACAGGTCTGTATGAAATATCTTAGTTTTAATAATTTTATGAATAAGTTATTATAAGTAAATGTTTTATAATATATTGACAAGTAAACAGTGGCAGATACAGGGGATTTTGCATTACTCCCCCTCTATCGCAGAGGCTCATAAGTCAATTTCATTAAGGATAAAGAAATACGCAAGTTAAATTGGGAAAGACGTCTTAGTGTTGCGCACAGACTTTAATGACGTCATTCGTTTACAGACTCAGACTGTTACCAACCTATTACTATTATAATAATATTTCAGTCTTGATTATTAATGCATGCGCTTCGTCAAACCATCCAAAATACTACCCCCCTTGTCCTTCATCCTTCCAAATCTTGTGAATAGGGCATAACATCCAAATCTTGAACCAACAAAATGTTACCCCCCCCCCTCTGATGAACATCCTGGTTCCGCCCTTGCAAGTAAATATAGAGAGAGAAGGCCCGTTACAGGTCGTTGAAGATGGCGGCCATCCTGAAATGTGGGCCTCAGGAGATTGGGTTTTCTACGAGAAAGAAATCTAAAAGACGGATGTGGAAAATGAAGAGGACTTGACGCATAGAAGAAGCAACTCAAAGTTTGAGGGAATTAATATCATTCAACGTTTTGTTTGGTTCAATGAGGAAGAAAGCAAGGTAGGTTGTTCGTTATAATTTACTATACATTTTATTCGGGATTCATGTATTACTTAAATTAATTTTACATATATAAAAAAGTGTGGAAATTTTCGATGTTGCCTTCATTCATTAGCCTGGCTCCCCTCTCATAACATCACATTTTCGATGTTGCCTTCATTCATTAGCCTGGCTCCCCTCTCATAACATCACATTTTCGATGTTGCCTTCATTCATTAGCCTGGCTCCCCTCTCATAACATCACATTTTCGATGTTGCCTTCATTCATTAGCCTGGCTCCCCTCTCATAACATCACATTTTCGATGTTGCCTTCATTCATTAGCCTGGCTCCCCTCTCATAACATCACATTTTCGATGTTGCCTTCATTCATTAGCCTGGCTCCCCTCTCATAACATCACATTTTCGATGTTGCCTTCATTCATTAGCCTGGCTCCCCTCTCATAACATCACATTTTCGATGTTGCCTTCATTCATTAGCCTGGCTCCCCTCTCATACATCCATATTTAAATGTTTACTATAAATTGACAATTTGAGATAATAAGGCATTTAGAGATATCGTTTTAAAGCTTATTGATTGGAGAAGTTTTTTTGAAATTCAACAAGTTCTTTTCATAGTGAATTCGTTGCTTGAAAATTTTACAAAAAAATTAACAGGTTTATTTACATTCTTTCAGTAGGTGTGGTATGGGTCATGTGAAGGCTTCAGTAGTTGTTGTATGGTTCATGTGAAGGTTTCAGTAGGTGTGTGGTTCATGTGAAGGCTTCAGTAGTTGTTGTATGGTTCATGTGAAGGTTTCAGTAGGTGTGTGGTTCATGTGAAGGCTTCAGTAGTTGTTGTATGGTTCATGTGAAGGTTTCAGTAGGTATGTGGTTCATGTGAAGGTTTCAGTAGGTGTGTGGTTCATGTGAAGGTTTTAGTAAGTATTTTGAACAGATTATTTTAGTATATATGAGTCTTGACGAAGGAGTTACATATTTTATTTTAAGAAGTCGTTGAGAATAGGAGACATTTGTTCTCCGACGATACAGAGAATTTATTTATTGATATTGTGGAAAGCTTCAGAAGACATATTTTATAAGAGGATCAAGTTCTTTTTGTTTTTGAGACATCGAATTGCAAGGAATTGGGGCGAGTCGCGTTTGAAGTTTGTTTTAATCTATTTGTTAATCTACTTTTGTAGAGTATCTCATAATATTATTATTTTAAATATCTAGCTATATGTAAATATTTTCTTCATCAGTAGTAGAGTTTACAGTTAAAGTTTTACAGAAAGTTATGAAAGACATACGACTACATACTTCTTTTCCTGGAGTGTTCTTTTGGATTTGAACTTCAGTGCAAACAGCTTCGTCAATTGGTTCCTTAAGGCAAAACAGGTCAGTATGAATATCTTAATTTTAATTGTTATGTGAATAATTTATTTATAATAATTGTTTATAGTACAATGACACAATAACATAATTTGTAATGATATAATATTACAATGACGCCACATAATAGATATTGACAAAATATGTAATACCATAATATGTAGTTACAGTTTCCAACTTCCAAGGGAAACGTGGACATAGGGTCATCAGTCCGATTGACGACCAAATTCTAACCTTGATCCAGAAGCGAATTCTTGTTTTGAAAAAAGGAACTTTTACAGGAACTAAAGGGGTGGGGTAATGGTAAAACTAGCACATTATTATTTATACTAAAAAGTGGTGAATTTTTTTTGGGGGAAAATATTTCTGAAACCTATAGTTGAACTTTTAATTTTATACCCAACTCCTGAGGGGTCAGGAAGATTTAAAAAAGAAATAATTACATAAATACATCATTAACATTTGTATATCTCGCCTAGATGTGGGCCAAGGTCATCTACAGGTGTTTAGGGTATATAATTTCTGAGATAAACCGCTGTGACGATTGTATAAGGGTTCCATGTTTCACTGTTTGTGGTATGGAACCCTAATAAGTCTTTCGTGGAAATGAAATTTTTGTCCCCTGGGTCTTGGGCTGGGTTCGGGGTGTGAACGGTCACTCAAGGAAGGAGATGAGCCCGGTTGTGCCGTGTATCCCTTCTCTTCTCGGCTGGCGCGGTCGGCGTGTCCCCTGGGTCTTGGGCTCGGTTCGGCGTGTAAACGGTCACTCAAGGAAGGAGATGAGCCCGGTTGTGCCGTGTTTCCCTTGTCTTCCCGGCAGGCGCGGTCGGCGTGTCCCCTGGGTCTTGGGCTCGGTTCGGCGTGTAAATGGTCACTCAAGGAAGGAGATGAGCCCGGTTGTGCCGTGTTTCCCTTGTCTTCCCGGCAGGCGCGGTCGGCGTGTCCCCTGGGTCTTGGGCTCGGTTCGGCGTGTAAATGGTCACTCAAGGAAGGAGATGAGCCCGGTTGTGCCGTGTTTCCCTTGTCTTCCCGGCTGGCGCTGTCGGAGGGTCCACTGGGTCTTGGGCTCGGTTCCACTCGGGTCCCACAGGAATATATTATTAGCTCTGGCGACTTGACGTAAATGGCTGATATACTAATTTCATAAGGCCACAAACAAACAAAAAAAAAGTCCTCTAGAATTGGGTTCTATGACATCTATCAATGGGCGGGCGAAAGTTTTCACATTCTTCCGGCCGAATCCCGCAATGTTCCATTGGTCGGTACATTATAGGCTTTTACCTAGGCGTACATAGTCAATACAAATATTACATACTTTTACATAGGTGTACATTAGTCAGTACAAATATTACTTACTTCTACTTTCCATCTGTTTTCATAAGGAGTCTAAAAAAAAATAAAATAAAATAAAAAAAAAAAAATTAAAACGAATAAAAGAATGTACAAAAAATGTCAATATAATAGTACATATATTACAACAATATAATTGTTTGGTATCCAGATGTTCGAAGTATAGAGCAAGTTATGTAGTCGGTCAAAAATGTGATGCGAAAAAATTCAATCTCCAGATCCCAAATATGGATAAAACATGTCTTCGTGTGATACCTCCCACGATAACTGCCTATAGAAGGAATGTATCGACACGAAATTTTATATGTGAATCCTGAACAATCTAACGACGACATCCTTGATTTTCAGACAAATTGATCAAAGGAAAAGGGGGGATTAAGGGGAGGCTTAACACAAAACCTCTAATAATTGATGATAGAATGAATGGATCAACATGAAATTTTATATGTGAATCCTGAACAATCTAACGACGACATCCTTGATTTTCAGGCAAATTGATCAAAGGAAAAGGGGGGATTAAGGGGAGGCTTAACACAAAACCTCTAATAATTGATGATAGAACGAATGTATCGACACGAAATTTTATATGTGAATCCTGAACAATTGTTGTAATGAATGTATGGGCATGAAATTTTTTATATTTAAATAAAAATGAAATCCCATAAAAATGGCACTTATTAATTTTCCGTGAAATCGGTAGTAAGGAAGGGGGCCCAGAGATGAGAGGCTCGACTTAAATACCCTAATAACTGCCGATGTAATGAATATATCGACACAAAATTTAGTATGAGGATTTAGAAGTCACTATGTAAGTTAAACATTGAGTTTTAGCCCAAACGGTCGATTGTCTGTGGAGGGAGAGCGAAAACGGAATTGATCAAAATTGGTGTTGGGGAAGTACATAGAGGGTGATTCACCGACAATTTTTTTTTTCTGTTATATGCAGTCTATAGAAGTACAAAACTAAGAATACATTCAGACCCAAAACACTTCCTCTAGCATTGAATTCTATAGCACCCCATCTCTCGACGTAGGGGGAAGTTTTTCACTGTTCATTGTAGTCAATAAAAATAATACGTACTTCTCCCATCCAAGTGTAGAAAATGGTTGCCTGTTCGTCCTAAAAACAATAACAATAATTATTTAAAACAATAATATAGATAGAAGATAGAATATCATAATTGCATTGATAATAGCTATATATTGTTGGTTTTTGAGTCTCATGGACGGGTTGTAGCTAACTACGAGGTCATATCGCATATCAACAGAGCGCTCTGAGCCCGACTCGACTGTGACACTCCTAAATGTTGCCTATCTATCTTTACTGAGAGTCTCACATCGCATAGGCTCGGGACCATCGCTTATAGCCAGATGTGGGCGCTGAGGTGAGCCAGCGGATACTGACTGCTAGCCGGAGTTACTATGGCCTCCAATCACAATTTAAATCCCGGCTGCTCCCCAGGAACACGAAAATCCTGCTGTACAAGACGCTTGTGAGGCCTGTTCTGACATACGCGACCTCACTGTGGCGTAATATAGGAAGGAAAATACTCCGCAGTATCTACGGCCCCACCCAGGAGGAGGGCGTTTGGCGCATCCGATCCAACTCACTCTATACAGAGCCAAAATTGTCGCACTGGATTAGAGTTGCCTGACTACGTTGGGCTGGACACGTAAGACGGATGGACGACAACCTTATACCAACGAAACTCGTGAATGTGATACTGAAAGGTTGGACAAGACTGGGACTACTCAGAAGAAGATGGCTGGATACCGGCAACAGAGGCGCAAGACGGTTCGTGCGGTGGGCTGGTGGAAACTGGCCCAGGAGAGAGCTGCATGGGGACAGATGGGCTGTAGCGCCTATGATGATGATACAGAAATATTTGGTACAACTTTTATAAATCATAATTATTTTTTAATTGATGAATAAATAAGCAGGGACAACTTCAGACAAAATGGAGATATTCAAAATTATCTGAGGCAAAAAGACAAGTTACACAAAAGCCGCAAAACAAAAAAAAATGGATCCAATAATAAGTTGCCAATTTCGACTCGCCTACTCATTCCCAGTGACCACAGATATATGATTAATACATACTACAATTACGCGGAAATTAAAGGTGTCTTCAAGAAAATACATTTTTATTTATTTTTTGACCTTTTCACTTCATTTTAAATAAGCCAAGTGACAATAAACGTATTTAGCAAGGTTTGAATAATTTGAAATGTGATAAAATTCCGTAATGTATAACTAAAAAAGTC
The DNA here is from genome assembly GCA_963662175.1 of Aradus depressus. NCBI lineage: Eukaryota > Metazoa > Arthropoda > Insecta > Hemiptera > Aradidae > Aradus > Aradus depressus. The sequence goes on along the minus strand of OY759214.1, from coordinate 63,090,954 downwards.
CAAATCTATCGTACTAAGGGAGTACTGTAAAACTACTTAACTAAAGGTTGCCAGTCTGGTTCATTCTTGAAGAATGTGCTCAATAGACCATGATTCTTAAGAAATACGGTTGAGGGCAGAAGTAGGTTGGACAATATATAGCCATTTTTGATCTCTGCTATAGATAAATTTAGGAAAAAACTTATACATAACATAAAGTGAAGACTAGTCAAAATATTGAAACAACTTACCAGCATAAATACCTGCGGTAACTTATCATCCTGTAAAACAATTCATGTGTTTATTTAATTTCATTGTATTCATTTTTTTTTAATTTCCACTCCCGAACTGTGTTCTTATCGTTCCGAGCAGTTTCAAGACTGTTTAATCTCTCTTCTTACCAAGGACAGTTCTCTCTGGTCCGCAACAATAGACTGGACAGTAGACTTAGCTGAAACCCATCGCAAGACTTAAGAGAATAGAACTTAATCGACGATATTGACTGCTATGACGCATATTTGGACCCAAATCTAAATTATCAAACAAAATAAATTGACTATTTATAAAACAATGGCCATCACATTATTTTACTTTGCCCTATATCCATAAAATTATGGATTATGACAATTCATCGGATTTACTTATGGTTTTATTTATACTGTATATTGTCCCATCCATCTATTGTATATTGTAGATAAATTAATAATAAAAAAAAAAAATATACACTCGATATAATATTATCAAATGATGGATACAGACTGATTGTCATAAGAAAACCGTCACACTTATTTTTCGTTTTAATCTAACTAATATATAATTTCGTGATCCTAATCAACAATGAATATTATTTCTTTTAATTTTTTCGTTTATAGGAGGAATTCCCTATTTGTAGGTGAGTCTGATCATCTCCTTCTTTCTACAGCCTAGGTATGTCTTTTTATAAATAAGGCAGTATTGCCATATTTACGGATTTACATATTTACACTATGAAGACACACCAATTTTTAATGATTGTCGTTGTCGATCTAAATCATGTTTTTTAATTATTAATTTTCAGAGAATGTGGGGAAACTTTTTAATAGTCTACACAAAAAATGTCACAAAATATAAATCGTCAAGTGTGTTCTTTGAATTGAAGCATTAAAAAAATCAGATCCTGGTGTATCGGGTGCAACTACACAAAACAAGCTCAATGACCTATGGCGAATTAAATCAATAATTTTAAATGTTTCCCGGATCAAAAAATAAAACTTGATTTTGTCTTATTCTAGCAAGCCAAAAAAAAGTCATATATGACTTGTTTTTGTCTTGCTAAAGTAACAATGAAAATTCTCAAATTTCCAGTTTAATATTTTCTTCACTCTAGAAAATTGTATCTTTATAATAATCATATTTTCTCTTAGTGTATGGGGGAAGGGGCGGCAAATTTAGCATTTGGCAGAAACCTAGGCTACCCCACTGTATGTAATAAAGGTCAGTCAAAACATCTTAAAACACAACTTCTTACCTCGGCTAAACTCGCCTCCTCTTCTTTTGCTTTGTTCTGAAAAACAAACGACATAAGTTTTTATTTTACGTATAGGGGAAGTTATGTAATTGGTCGAAAATTTGATGCGCAGTTTTCAAGGGAATTGCATGTTTTCTGACCTCTAGATTCCAAATATGCAAAAAAAAATACTGTCTGTCTGTGTAGCGATATCGGCTGAAGGGGGGCTCAATTCAAAAACCCTAATAACTTCCGATTTAATGAAAGTATCACAAGCAATTTCATATTTAAACTCAAAAAACAATGACGACGTAAGATGTCAAATATTAGAGATATCGGCTGAAGGGTGGCTCAATTCAAAAACCCCAATAACTGCCGATGTAATGAATGTATCACATGCAATTTCATATTTAAACTCAAAACAATGAGGACGTAAGCTGTCAAATTTCAGCGATATCGGCTGACGGGTAGCTCAATTCAAAAACCCCAATAACTTCCGATGTAATGAATGTATCACATGCAATTTCATATTTAAACTAAAAAAACAATGACGACGTAAGATGTCAAATATTAGAGATATCGGCTGAAGGGGGGCTCAATTCGGAAACCCCAATAACTGCCGATGTAATGAAAGTATCACAAGCAATTTCATATTTAAACTCAAAAAACAATGACGACGTAAGATGTCAAATTTCAGCGATATCGGCTGAAGGCGGGCTCAATTCAAAAACCCTAATAACTGCCGATGTAATGAATGTATCACATGCAATTTCATATTTAAACTCAAAACAATGAGGACGTAAGCTGTCAAATTTCAGCGATATCGGCTGAAGGGTGGCTCAATTCAAAAACCCCAATAACTTCCGATGTAATGAAATAACAGATAATAGATAAAAAAACATAGGGGCGTCGGCCGGGTTTCGAACCCGCGATCTTGAGTGAGATGTGATATGGCCATTACAGGACTTTATTATACCAACTCTCTCTCTCTCCCCCTCCTCATACTGACATTACTGGGTATAAGAAAGTCACTCTGAAAATTATATTGTAATTATATTGATGTAATGAATGTATCACATGCAATTTCATATTTAAACTCAAAAAACAATGAGGACGTAAGCTGTCAAATTTCAGCGATATCGGCTGAAGGGGGGCTCAATTCAAAAAACCCAATAACTGCCGATGTAATGAATGTATCAAATGCAATTTCATATTTCAACGAAAAAAACAATGAGGACGTAAGCTGTCAAATTTCAGCGATATCGGCTGAAGGGTAGCTCAATTCAAAAACCCGAATAACTTCCGATCTAATGAATGTATCTCATGCAATTTCATATTTAAACTCAAAACAATGAGGACGTAAGCTGTCAAATTTCAGCGATATCGGCTGAAGGGTAGCTCAATTCAAAAACCCCAATAACTTCCGATGTAATGAATGTATCACATGCAATTTCATATTTAAACTAAAAAAACAATGACGACGTAAGATGTCAAATATTAGAGATATCGGCTGAAGGGGGGCTCAATTCGGAAACCCCAATAACTGCCGATGTAATGAAAGTATCACAAGCAATTTCATATTTAAACTCAAAAAACAATGACGACGTAAGATGTCAAATTTCAGCGATATCGGCTGAAGGGGGGCTCAATTCAAAAACCCTAATAACTGCCGATGTAATGAATGTATCACATGCAATTTCATATTTAAACTCAAAACAATGAGGACGTAAGCTGTCAAATTTCAGCGATATCGGCTGACGGGTAGCTCAATTCAAAAACCCCAATAACTTCCGATGTAATGAATGTATCACATGCAATTTCATATTTAAACTAAAAAAACAATGACGACGTAAGATGTCAAATATTAGAGATATCGGCTGAAGGGGGGCTCAATTCGGAAACCCCAATAACTGCCGATGTAATGAAAGTATCACAAGCAATTTCATATTTAAACTCAAAAAACAATGACGACGTAAGATGTCAAATTTCAGCGATATCGGCTGAAGGCGGGCTCAATTCAAAAACCCTAATAACTGCCGATGTAATGAATGTATCACATGCAATTTCATATTTAAACTCAAAACAATGAGGACGTAAGCTGTCAAATTTCAGCGATATCGGCTGAAGGGTGGCTCAATTCAAAAACCCCAATAACTTCCGATGTAATGAAATAACAGATAATAGATAAAAAAACATAGGGGCGTCGGCCGGGTTTCGAACCCGCGATCTTGAGTGAGATGTGATATGGCCATTACAGGACTTTATTATACCAACTCTCTCTCTCTCCCCCTCCTCATACTGACATTACTGGGTATAAGAAAGTCACTCTGAAAATTATATTGTACAATGAAACAAAAAAATAACGCTGATGCGAACTCATTGCTTTCATGTACTCAGTACGGACAATATGAAATGATTTTGAGAAGAGAGGGGGGGAGAGAGAGATAGTGTGATCTGTGAGCATGGTTGGTATAAGAAAGTCCTGTAATGGCCACATCACATATTTCTACCAATAATAAAACCATATGTTGAACTTCGTAGCTATGTGTTACAATTTAAACATTACTTGGATATATTTCTTATAGATACTTTGGGTTACACTATTCGGGGCGCTATAACGTCCATCTCAAATCCAAGAATTTATCGCGATTGGAAATTTAATAACAAATATTTTTAGTAAGAATACATTTTTCGATAGGATTAACCGTTTTCGGGTAAATCAAGGAAACGTCTTAAAATATGTGTTTCAAAACTACTTTTCAAGATGGTTATAAAGCTGATTATAAAGCTGAGGAGCTTAAAATTATTAAGCTTCATATAACAATAAAGAAATAAAATATAAATCGCTCCTTTAGTACTTGAGATTATGCCAATTCTAGAAATGACGTCGGTGCTATCTTTCTCCCCCCCCCCCCCCCCCCCCCTCCCCCCACTCCAAGTAAGATATGCCACAGTCATTCCATCCCTTCATTGAAAGTTCAACGTACTGTAGGTTATTGTTAACACACGCCCTCCGAACAGATGGAGCAATAACCCAAGTTTCAGGCCACAGAAAGTAAAAAGTAACAGGGAATCTATTACACTTTCTGGCTCCGGCCATTGGGCATTTCATGTTGTGCTATATGTAACTGTAAGTAATATACCATTGCTGATGCATCATCAACTAGTATTCTTCTCGATCCATCATATCCATCCTAAAACACAAACAAAATGACAATATTAAATAAGTACAAAGTATACATCGAACTGCTCCAACAAGGAGTGGAGGATCTCCTATCTATGGTCACCGAAATCTTTGGAGCGAGTATGGCCTTGGGAATCATCCCTCACGGCATGAACTAATGTCATCGTGGCCTACATAACTAATAAATAAAATAAAATGATAGATAAAACAATTTTTTGAACACTTATATTGTCTAATTCCACAAACATATATACTTAAATAAATAAAACAAACTAATTTTTTGAAATATTGTCTGTTCCACTAAAGATATTTATAAAGATAAAACTACCGGTTTCGGCCTCACACCATCGTCAGGTCTAGTTATGAACTAAGTTAGTTTGCAGAGTGCGACCCCTCCAATACATCTCTGGTAAAAGGTGCCACTTCAACTAGGGAATCCCCCGGCTTAACCGTTAGCTACATCATGAAATATTTGACAATATACTTAAATTTGTACCGGTTTCGGCTTACGCCATCGTCAGCACAATGTTCAACAATAATAGGCAATATCTGAATTATTGTTGAACGTTGTACTGACGATGGCGTAAGCCGAAACCGGTACACTTTTATGTATATGTTTGTGGAATTAGACAATATAAGTGTTCAAAAAAGTGTTTTATCTATCATTTTATTTTATTTATTAGTATTTCCACTATATCAACACAGAACGCAAAAAATGTATTTACGTAGTAACTAAGTCTTAGTAGTAACTAAGATTGGTTGAACATTAAGATGCCCAACCATCTCAACCAAAATCGTACCCTTCCATAAACCTTAAATCTATGTATCGTTAAATCTATGGAAAATATTTTGTAGTTTGACAGACACATTAGAAGCACAGCGAGTCAGACTGCCTATACACAGCAGCCAAGATGTCAACCATCAGGGGGCCGTAGGCAGCAGATCGCCGACATGTCCTAAGTGATCATTGGTCATGCTCATCTGAACCAAGACAGATACAAGTGTGGATCGGCCCCAAGGGCTATGAAAGGAGACTCCGGAGCTGTATATAACTAGATGTATATATATACAGCTAGTTATATACAGCTCCGGAGTCTCCTTTCATAGCCCTTGGGGCCGATCCACACTTGTATCTGTCTTGGTTCAGATGAGCATGACCAATGATCACTTAGGACAAGTCGGTGATCTATATATATATACATACAAGGTGTCCCTTTTAGATGGCCCGGCTGAATTTCTCTTTAACAGAAAACGTTATCGAAAAATAAAAAATACATATTTAATATTTTTTATTCTAGTTTTAAATTATTAGCTGTTTTTTGAAATAATTTTATACAGGGTTCTTCAGATTCTTTAAAATTTCAAATAGGACCATATACTTTCTGACATACCATTTTAAATTACGCTGACACAATGCCACAATTTGATTTTACATTGGACAAGAAATAACAAAGTTAAGGTTCAAGATTTGGAAAAAAAAACCTAATTACGTTTAGTTTATTATTTTCAACAATAATTCTTCTTCTTAATTTTCGTAAAAAGTCTTCGCTTTTTCAATGATTGTTTTGATATTGTTTACACAATTGATCTCATGGGATTTGAGTAACAAGAAAGCCATTAGAGCTAATTCCAACTCATTTTTACTTCCATGAACAATTATTTTTATCTTGCTTTCAGTAAGTTTTTATCAGTCAGTCAAAATGAGCCCAAGGTTGCATGTTTCCCGTTAAGAACAAGTTGATATGTACGATACTTTAATTGAAAGCGGCGGTATTGCTCGTCGTGCAGTCGAGTTGTACTCCCAGAAATTTCAGAATCGTTCCCTGGTGAACCACATTCGTGTCGCTCACAATATGAGTTGCAGACCCGTTGAGGGCCTATCGAGAAACCGCGTAATTTTGATGACGAACAGTACATTTTGTTCACACTTTATGTTCGCGAAAATGCAAACTCCTCCCTTTGAAATACCGGAAGGGCTTTGAGTTTTTCAAAGAACAAGGTTGGAGATGTACTCCGAACATACAATTTGATAATATATCGCTCTCATCTTGTCCTGGCGCTTCGAGACATTGATTATGGTAGGCGATTAATGTTCCTTTCAGAAGAAAACATTCTCCCATACAATCTGTGGACTGATGAGTCCAAGTTCACCTCGAATGGTATTCTAAATCGGTGGAATTTTCGAACGTACACCGAGGAAAACCCACGAATAAAGTACCCATGTCATCACCAAGTGGTTGACAGCATTACCGTTTGGTGTGGACTCCTGGGAAATCAATTAATTGGTTTTTATTTATAATTGAAATAATTTAAATGGAGTTCATTTTCTGAATTTTCTCAGAGAGGATTTACCAACACTGCTGGAAGATGTCCCACTGTTGCTACGCCAAAGAATGATACTCCAGCTTGACGGGTGCCCTGCCTACAATTCTTTGCAGGTCAAAAATTATTTGAATGGACACTACAGGGATGAGTGGCTCACCGCGCGGCCCCATCTGTTAGCCTCCTCGCTCACCCCATCTAACTCCGTTAGATTATTTCTTGTGGGGACATTTAAAAAACAGTGTTTATGCCTCCCACAACCTTGCAACCTTAGTTGAAGCGAGGGGCGGTTAAAGAGAGCCAATCTTTGTGTGATAAACATGGTCAGGCAGTTCGAACATGAACTGTAGACAACAAAGTGGTACCCACTCTCTTAGATTGTTTTGTTATTTTATGTTTTTCAAGTGACATTATTGTTAACAATGAATGACTTATCTAAAAAAAAACAAAGTAAGGAAATTTTACTAAAATTAAGAAGCATATTTTTGAAAATAATAAACCAAACAAAATTAGGAATTTTTTCCAAATGTTCCAAATAACTTTGTCATTTCTTGACCATTTTAAAATCGAATCGCAGCATTAATTTCAGTGTAAAAAAAACCTTTAAAATGATATGTCAGGAAGTACAGGACTCTATTTGGAATTTTAAAGGTTTAACGAATCTGAAGTATGCAATTATTTCGAAAAACGGTTAATAATTGAATACTAGACTGAAAAATATTGGGGGGGGGGGGTCCACCACAGGACAAGTCCGGTTAGCTGTAGTACCCTGAGAGGGCGCCGGTAGCTCAGTGGTATGCGTGCTTCACTTCTGAGCTCAAGAACGTGGGTTCGTAACCCGACCGGAGGCCCTTAGTTTATTTTATCTGTGAGGTAAAATAAACTTAAGCACGCCGTTCTTCGGATGGGACGTTAAGCGATGGTTCCGAGCCTGTACGATGTCAGGTACTCGTTAAAGACCCCTACCCTAGGTGAATAAAAATTTAGGGTAAGCAAAATTTAGGACCCCCACAGTAGAGTCGGGCTCATGTCCACCAGAGTGACGAAAGAGCGCTCTGGTAGTAGGCGATATGACCTTTTTATATAATATATATATATATATATATATATATTTTATATATAACAGACTGAGACAATCTCAACCAAACAGACTGAGACAACTTCATTTTTAGATGATTCTCTAAAATATTGGAGTAGTTAGGCAAAAATTGACAAAGTTGTTATTCAAAAAAATCTTTTATTTTTTTCCACTTTAAATAGTTTTTATTAATTTTAATTATGGTGTATTTTTTCTCAATGTATTCCAATATTTTTACTCATAACAATGATAATTTATTTTTCATAACTTAAGTAACGATTCTTTTCAGCCTCTACTGAGACAGTGTAACTCATGCCTCAAGGCTAGTAATAATACACTTACTTTACTGAATGTTATCAAAGTAAAACTTACGTTAGGTGAACTTTGATGAGAAACCTGAAGAAAGAAGGCCAGCAGGAGCAGCCGAAGAAGGATATGTGCAGGAGACATGGCGTAGTAAGAAAATGAACACGATATTTGGCAATCAGGTTATATACTCTGATTGGGAAAAACCACGTCAGAACTTTTGGATGTAACACATCAGTAATAATCACATCAGCCACGTCAGTCAAATACTAAAGTCCTCGAGCCAGAAACCCCGGCCAAATTGCATTAAGGGCCGCCTTTAGGGCCCTCTAGGGCCCCACGCTCAAGGAGACTGAGACAATCTCAACTAGACAGACTGAGACAATCTCAACCAGACAGACTGAGACAATCTCAACCAGACAGACTGTGACAATCTCAACCAGACAGACTGTGACAATCTCAACCAGACAGACTGAGACAATCTCAACCAGACAGACTGAGACAATTTCAAACAGACAGACTGTGACAATCTCAACTAGAGAGACTGTGACAATCTCAACCAGACAGACTGAGACAATCTCAACCAGACAGACTGAGACAATCTCAACCAGACAGACTGTGACAATCTCAACCAGACAGACTGAGGCAACTTCAACTAGACAGATTGGTGGGTAGCTCCTAGTTACAAAGTCTCATTCTTAAAAAAATAAAATAAAATATGTACAATCAATTATTTATTTATTTTTATTCACAACTTCTGCTCGTTTTAGGACTGTAATCAATTAAATTGCAGCAAACATGTGTTAGTTTAGAAAATTGTATGATAACGCTATTCTGATTTACTTCTTACTTGGTTACACAGTATTCACTTTCAGTGATCAAAGAATGGAGAACGTCTTCACAAGTTTTTCGTGTCCAATCCATTTTTTTGTTTTCACTTTCATCACTGGTAACCGCAGACGGCTCTTGAACTCCATATTCCTCTTTGCCTCTTAACAAGAATGAAATTATAATTATTTTGCGTTATAAAATAGCAAAAAAAAATTGGAAAGAATAGGTTTTTTAGAATTAAGTGGAGGCTATAAGTTTAACCTTCCGATAAACATTATACATATATAGTTAGTTAATTAGTTATTATGACTCATGCCCGGGTTTTAACTGCGTGATCCTATCGCCTACTACCAGAGCGCTCTTTCGTCACACTGGTGGATATGAGCCCGACTCTACTGTGGGAGTCCTAAATTTTTATTCACCTAGGGTAAGGGTCTTTAATGAGTACCTGACATCGTACAGGCTCGGGACCATCGCTTAACGTCCCATCCGAAGGATGGCATGCTTAAGTTTTTGCCTTCCCAAAAAATAGCAATACGATTTGGGAAGCACTCCTATCATCATGTATATATATATATATATATATATATATATATATATATATATATATATATATATATAATACCTGTTTGTTGGTGCATATTAAGAGAAATTACCGCCTTCAACCGTTCATTAATACTTTGGAGGTACTCATGCTTTGAATTTTTTAATCGTGTATAGCGCCTCTTACACTTCATTTTCTTACACCTATTAATTTTTACAGATCACCCCCTCATCAACTCCCCGGTTCAAAATCCAGCCGAGGCCCGTAGTTTATTTTACCTGGGAAGTAAAACATACTTAAGCAGGCCGTCCTTCGGTTGTGACGTTATGTGATGGTCCCAAGCCTGTACGATGTCAGGTACTCGATAAAGACCCCTACCCTAGGTGAATAAAAATTTAAGTTAGGCAAAAATTAAGACTCCCACAGTAGAGTCAGGTTTATGTCCATAAGAGTGACGAAAGAGCGCTCTGGTAGTAGGCGATATAAACTTTTAGTTAAAGCCCGTTCATGAGTCACAATAACTAACTAAATATTATACAAATATATATATATATATGTGTGTGTGTGTGTGTGTGTGTGTATGTGTGTGTTTGGTTAACTATTGCTTCTATCAATCAGAATCTTCCTGTAACAAAACATATTCAACCTTCAGAACAATCAACTTGGAGTCGCCGGTATGAAAATAGGACAATGAGAAGGAGCAAATAAAACATTACTACACCCTTAATAACGTTTATTTGTATGCTATTTCGAGCTTAATAACAAATATATTCCATACAGTTTATAGAATCAATGATAACATGAAAAACACAGGGATCAAAGATAGAAAAATAATGGTACAAATGCAAGTGAGGTGGTAGCAATACTAGTGTTGCCAGGCCATGATTCTGAAATTCCTTTCTAGTGAAAAAAAAACTATGAATGGCCTTATCTCTACTGTTGAGAGAAGTAAAAAGTTGTCGGTGAATCATCGGCAATATACTTCCCAGAAACAATTAATCAATTAACATTTCGCTCCCCCTCAAAAACCAGTCGACCTTTTCTTGAACATTAGGGGCTCCTGAATTCTCATACTAAATTTTATGTCGATAAATTCATTACATCGACAGTTATTCGGGTTTCTGAGTTGAACCCCCTTCCCTTCAGCTGTTATCCCTGAAATTTTAAAGGTTATGTTCTCATTGGGTTTTGACTTTAAATATGAAATTTCATGTCGATACGTTCATTACATCGGCAGTTATTGGGGTTTTTGAGTTTAGCCCTTCTCTGATCCCCCCCCCCCCCCCCCCTTTTCCTTTCTACCGATTGTGACTGGCTGATGCACGTAAACCAGATCTAAGTTGAATCATTCAAACCTATCTATAATTGAGAGCGCCCGTAGCTCAGAGGTATACCCTGAAAGACCGAGCCCCTTAGATTTTTTATCTATGAGGTGAAAAAACCCTTTAGCAAGCCGTCCTTCAGAAGGGACGTTAAGCGAGGTTCCAAAGCTTGCACGATGTCAGATACACTTTAAAGGCCCCCCTACCCTTGGTGAATAAATCTGGGTAGGAAAAATTTAGAACACCCACTGTAGAGCGGGCTCATGTTCACCAGTAGTACGCGATATGACCTCGTAGTTAAAGCCCGGGCATTAGACACAGTAAGTAACTCTACAGTCAAATGTATATCCTAACAAAAATGTAACCAAAATAATCTAATATATTTATTAATATATATAATTACCTATATTAAATAAATTAAAAAAATAATATATAATGTTTTAGAGCTTTATTAAATTTATTGTTGGTATTTACAGGCTAGCAAGTAGACATCCAAAACATCCAGCGTCAGTATTATTTGCTAATCTTTATTTTGATCAATTTTGTTTCTTATATTGTTCATATTCTTTATGCAGAACATATTGTACGAGTGGATTGTGTTAAAACTTATGTTTGGACCGAGGGTTATAACACAGAGATCGACCCGTACAATATGCTCTGCATAAAGAAAGTGATTAATGCAAAGAAAAAATCATAAATGAAAACATGGAACATATATGCTCATCCCTAGGCTCTAGTAGTAGTAGCCATATTCAATCAAAAATGGTTGCATATTGATTTTTTAAATTATTAATAGTTAGTATGTGGCCCTTAAATGATTACATTATATAATATAGGCTAGGACTTAAAAGCACAATAAAAAAAATAAAAGCAGGTTAATTCCACAGTATCCACAGTAGAAAATGATAAATGCACAGTAAAATACAACACTATACATAAAATTTTAACCCAATAACTTTTTTTTTTTTTTTTTTTTTTTTTTTTTTTTTTTTTTTTTTTTTTTTTTAGGGTGCCCCTGACCCCCTGAGGGGGGGGTCGGTCACATCACCCTATTTGTCCGTTGTGGCACCGGCTCGATGGCTACGGTTCGCAGTCGTCATTGGTTCCTCAACGCCTCATTGCGCCGAGTGAGCTCGAGATTCTTCGGTGGGTTCTCTTCTGCCTATCTTCCGGAGCCGGGAGCAGCCACCGCTGCGCCTGTTGGCTGTCGGCGGGGCCCCCGGCACCGGGTTAGAAGGCTTTCTTAATTTTTCGCCAGGAGGAGACGAACCGACCAAAGGCCGGGTAGCCAGCCTCCGTCATCAGTCCCGGCAGGTTCAGTCCCAGGTACGATCCGGCGAATCAGCGCCGCCCTAGGCCCGTCGTATAGCGGGCATTCAAGGACTACGTGTTCCGCAGTCTCGACGCCGCCACACGAGCAGGCAGGGCTGTTCTTCCTCTTAAAGAAGAAGACCTGATAGCACCTGTGACATCCAGTGGTCTGGTTGTATCCATGGAGAGTCAAGGCGCGTCCGGACGCTCGAGAAATAGGCGAAGGTGGTTCGGCCATCTGTCGATTGCGCCCAACGCCGTTGCCATCTTTCCACAATCCATTCCTGAACAATGCCCCTCACGCGCTCCGGTCTCGCCTGTCCTTGCATTCCCTCCTCTAAGGCTTGACGCAAGGCCACGCCCGTGTCTGCTTCCAGTGGTAAGCCGCGTCTGCATAAGTACGAGGCGACGGCTCCATCCAAGACTAGGTCTATGGGAGGAGCTCCCGCCAGCATCTGCAGCGCAGCCGTGGAAACTGTACGGTAGGCCTTGGTAACCCTGAGGAGGACCGCTCTTTGAGCTTGTAATAGCAACGTACGCTGTAGTTTGGTGGGGCGATGCCACCATCCGGCAGCGGCGTATCTTGCTACGGCCTCGAAGACCCCGGTGTAAATAGTTCTACACGCGGAGTACCCGAGGCCCCACGTCGCTCGGGCTAGGTAGCTCAGAGCGTTAAAGGTAGCTGTTGTCTTATCCTTGATGGCAACTGCGTGGAGCGTGACGTTGTATCCCGGCCCAATCCCCACACCTAGGTACGTGACCACGGCCGGAAACTCAACGCGTCGGCCGTGTACTGCAAGAACCAGGGGGTGGCGGGCGTCAGTTTTTCCTCTCATCAGCATGGCCGCTGTCTTGCTGGGAGAGAGGTAAAAAAAATGAAAGACTATGATTTAAAATGCACAGTACAAAATTGCAGTTTACCCAGTAAATCCATTTGATGTATCCAAAAAAATAAAATGTTGACCCTCCCGTCGGTCCTTTTAGTGAAACAGTCCAGCTCCTCCTGATATAGAGAAACCCAAAGGGAGATTACCAAAAAAAAATATCTAATTGCAAACAGGCTAATTTATTTACCGTGAATATATCCTTTTTATTGGGCGTTTCAACCAAACGTTGAATATTATTCTACTAGCATTCAATTTATTTACTGTGAATATATCCTTTTTACTGGGCGTTTAAACCAAACGTTAAAAATTATTCTATTAGCATTCAATTTATTTACTGTGAATATATCCTTTTTATTGGGCGTTTCAACCAAACGTTAAATATTATTCTACTAGCATTCAATTTATTTACTGTGAATATATCCTTTTTACTGGGCGTTTAAACCAAACGTTAAAAATTATTTAAAATTCTGGGGGTATTGAGGGTCAGTCAATGAAGAAAACACTATTCAAATGCCAACGTTTCGATATATTTCATATCATCATCAGGGCCTAACAAACATGGGGGTATCAAGATTAGAAAAATATAATGGGTGATCGATTAAAATTATATATAGGTACATAAATATACATTCACTCATACAACTCCACATAAATACATATATACATCCTAATACATTCACATACATATACACATTGATGAACAACAAGGAAACTTACTATGAATATAGATGGTTGAGGAGAAGGCATGAAGACTGTGAAGTCTTACGTTCAACTAAGGGTACAGAAGGGTCGAGGGTAACAGATAATAAATCCGGGGAAAACCCCAGTTAACGGGACTTAAATTTGAAGAGAACTACTTACTGGCTAACAGATATTTTACTATGTTGAGAAAGAATAAAATAAAATAAAAACTCTATAATTATATAAATAGTAACATAATTTTACTTATTAATTGAATGAAGAATTTTAGACAGAAGTGACACTAACCAAAAATGAAATAATACATAATAAAGAATAAATAGACACACAATGAAATTAATCTAAATTTTAAATATTAAATATAATTGGAGACAGAACTATGGATTCAGCAGTTTTGAAGCAAATTGGCATAAATGTTGCTCAGGTTATTGGTATCAGTGCGAAAATTGACAGTATTTGAGGTTTTGGCAATATACACCATTTCCAGTGTCAGCCTTTTATAGTAATTGATTTCTCTGTCGAGAATTTTGGTGTTAGCGAAATCAAACTTATGTTTGTTCAGGCTATGGTGTTTGATTAGGGCGCTGCAATTATCGGAGTCAGTCTTCGTTCTACAATCATACTCATGCTGGTATAATCTCTTTTTTAAATATTGAGATGTCATGCCAACATAAGATGATGAACAATCTGAACAGGGTTTCTGATAGATGAGGTCAGACTGGTTGTTTTTTGGGGTAGGTTCTTTAATTTGGGAGAATAGTGACTTGACTTTGTTAGGCCCTGATGATGATATGAAATATATCGAAACGTTGGCATTTGAATAGTGTTTTCTTCATTGACTGACCCTCAATACCCCCAGAATTTTGAAATCTACAGTCGCTAGCAAACATCTACGTTAAAAATTATTCTATAGCATTCAATTTATTTACTGTGAATATATCCTTTTTATTGGGCGTTTCAACCAAACGTTGAATATTATTCTACTAGCATTCAATTTATTTACTGTGAATATATCCTTTTTACTGGGCGTTTAAACCAAACGTTAAAAATTATTCTATTAGCATTCAATTTATTTACTGTGAATATATCCTTTTTACTGGGCGTTTAAACCAAACGTTGAATATTATTCTACTAGCATTCAATTTATTTACTGTGAATATATCCTTTTTACTGGGCGTTTAAACCAAACGTTAAAAATTATTCTATTAGCATTCAATTTATTTACTGTGAATATATCCTTTTTATTGGGCGTTTCAACCAAACGTTAAATATTATTCTACTAGCATTCAATTTATTTACTGTGAATATATCCTTTTTATTGGGCGTTTCAACTAAACGTTAAATATTATTCTACTAGCATTCAATTTATTTACTGTTAATATATCCTTTTTACTGGGCGTTTAAACCAAACGTTAAAAATTATTCTATTAGCATTCAATTTATTTACTGTGAATATATCCTTTTTACTGGGCGTTTAAACCAAACATTAAAAATTATTCTATTAGCATTCAATTTATTTACTGTGAATATATACTTATTACCATGAGTTTCTTTTTTTTACTATTCGTTTAAAGTTACATTTTTAACAGTGTTATATATTTATTATTCTGAATTTAATCTTGTAAATGTGAATTAATTTTGTTACTGTTTTCTACTGAACTTTAATTACTATGCAAAACTTTTTGCTTCTGTGCATTTAATTTTCATCGTATAATATATACTGTAAGTTACAGTAACAAATATTGTAAGCCCAATCATAATTTGTGCCACCTTTCTCCCAAGGAAGAATGTGTTTACACTCTTCTCTTAGTATTGTGTACCTCGTAGAACATCTCCACCTACTTCCCCAAGTCAATTTCGTTCCGACATCTGTGGTCTTCACACCTTTTTGAACTTAGATCATATATTACACGTTATAATGAGTTACCTCGTGAAATAATGTGTTGTTTTAAAGGTACCACAATGTTGAATTACCATAGTCTATATACATGGAGTACTCCGTCTCGAAACGGCCAGACATAGGTACAATCTCTGATTTTTCAAGAATTAAAAAAAAAAAAAAACGGCGGAATTATTTCTGATTTTTTTGAACATATATCCTACAAATGTATTTATGGTAGTATACTGCAATGTATACGCATATAATTATATTTCATGTTCCTGGTTCCAAAAATGAAAAAAAAAAATGTCCCGGCCACTATGCTATATTATATAGTAAAGAAAGTAAACGACAAATTTACATTTGCATTTACAATAACATTGAAAATATGACACAAAACATTTTTGTGAAATTGCGTTATTACTATATGTATTATACCTATAGTATAAGAAATAATTGTAATGGTGCGAAAATCCGAGATCGAGTTTTCAATGGATTTTCACGTTTCAAGGTCGCTTGAATACATGTTGAACATTTTTGAAATGATGTGTGATTGGAACTTCGTGCGCGCTCTAAAGCAAAAACAATTGTAGCTATGAACTTGAAATGTTTTTTTTTTGTTTTTTTTTGCTGCAATCGGACGACAATTGAGACCACTTTACCTCGGGGCTTAAATATATTTTACAAGATACCGATTATATTTATGACCTAATCTAAAATCATTTCAAATAAAAGTTGTAAAGGCAAATTTTAATAAGAAGTGAGTGATCTGTAAGCGTAGTTGGTATAAGAAAGTCCTCCAATGGCCACATCACATATGAGGAGTTTGGAGCCAGAGCGGACCAACCCACAATTTTTCGGAAATACTACCATCCTGATGTTGGCATAGGTTCCCTTTTTCAAAACCAGTGTGGATCACTTAGTTTCTTCACTTCAGTGATAGATAGCAGCACTTTAAGTTTAGTCCACAAGTATTTTGTGCATATATTTTCAGTCACAATGGATCATACGGCCTTCAAAAACTTTATAGAACACAAAAAGGGATCACTCATCCAATACTATTCTAAAATTTCAAATATAAATAAATATTTGGGGCCCATTTATGGAGATAAACAAAATGTACTCAATTTTCAATTGCCATTTTCTACCTGTTCAGTTTCAACCAGTTGGTCCGCTCTGGCTCCAAACTCCTCATATATTTTATTTGTTTCTTAATTTTTTTAATTTTTCATAAAAATTACCAATAATAAAAAAAATATTTTATAATTCATTTGGAGATCAAAGCTTGAGTCCCCCAAGAAAGTTCCCTCAGTCCCCTACTCTTCTCTCTCCACACCTCACACATTTCACAACACAACACACTACTCACTACATACGCAGACGATACAGCCATTCTCTCAACACACTCAGAACCAACACAAGCAAGCTCACACTTACAGAAACATTTACATCAGCTAACAGATTGGGCCAACAAATGGAGAATAAAAATTAATAGAGACAAATCTCTGCAAACCATATTCACTCTCAGACACAACAACTTTTCCACCAGTTTACTTCAACAACCAGCCATTCATGCATCCGACACTGTGCGATATCAAGGACTTCATTTAGACAGACGTTTAACTTGGACAACTGACATCAAACTGAAACGTACAGATCTCAAAAAAAGATTTGGAAAACTGAAATCAAACATCGGACGACGATCGATATTATCGCTTGAAAACAAACTTCACATATACAACAACACTATACTGAGAACCATCTGGACTTATGGCATCGAGATATGGGGATCAGCCAAAAAATCAAACATACGTATTCAGTCAATACGATCCATTATATTACGCCACATTGCCAATGCGCCATTTTACGTTTCCAACCTCACATTACATAATGACCTCAACATCCCATTTGTACCCTCTTTTATCAGGACATATCAACATTTTCACGACAAACTACATCACGCCAATCCACTTATACAAACATCCACAAACACCCTCCCAACAAATCCTCCACGACGCCTCAAGCGGATATGGCAGAGGGACCTGCTCCAGGACTAGCCTGGACTCCTCTTCGGTCATGTACCTCAGCAGTACAATGACGCACTTGACATTGCAGTAGTTATCACAATTACTAATGGCAAATGTTATGCCGTTGTAAATAAGTAAATAAAATAAAAATATATATATATATATAATTCATTGCTAGACGATACAATTTAAACATTATTTTGAAATTAGTCGGATCAATCATTAAATCTAAGGGTTTATAGCGATTGGAAATTTAATAAGGAACATTTTTGACGGACTAACCGTTTTCGGGTAAACCGAAGAAACGTCTAAAAAGATGTGTTTTAAAACTACATTTCAGGACGGTTTTCGGCGTATATCTCTAAATTCGGACTGAGCTCAACGTCGTGTGTTCGAAACCCGGCCGAGGTCCTTAGTTTCTTTTATCTGGGAGGTAAAATACACTTAAGCACGCCGTCCTTCGGATGTGACGTTAAACGATGGTCCCGAACCTGTACGATGTCAGGTACTTGTTAAAAACCCCTGCCCTAGGTGAATAAAAATTTAGGGTAGACAACATTTAATACTCGCACAGTAGAGCCGGGCTCATGTCCACCAGACGAAAGAGCGCTCTGGTAGTAGGCGATATGACCTCGTAGTTGAAGCCCGGGCGTGAGTCATAATAACTAACTCTAAAGCCGGACGAGCTGCGAAAAACCATATTTCATATAAAAGATGTATTTCAGTTTTCTCTCCAAGTGTTACCTAAAAAGATTTTTGATTAGGTCATAACAGAAGCGGTATCTTGTAAAATGTACTTAGGCCCAGGAATAAAGTGGTCTTAATTTTCGTCCGATTTCGGCCAAAATCTAATCAGATCTATGTTAGCACATGTGACTTTTTCATTCAAAATATCAAGTTCATAGCTACAATCGTTTTTTGTGGTAGAGAGCTCACAACTTGCCAATCACATACATACACACACACTCAAAGACAGACGTCATCGCGAAAATGGTCAAAACGTATTCAGGGGACCTTGAAACTTGAAAATCCGTTGAAACCTCGAACTCAGATTTTTGCACGATTACAATACCTCCTTATACTATATATAAGGAAGTAGAAATACACGGAGTACCCCAAATATAATGTATTATATACTATAGTTGATACTAATAACTATTATTAACAATTTAAAGAATCCCTGGGAGAGCTTACACTTCAAGAGGAGGACAGAGAAAGTGACGTAGATTTCTTGGCATGACCATACCCTCTTGCTGTCCAGCACAGTTGTACATGTACGTCTCCACCTTGTCCACTATCTCCTAAACAAGAATACCAAATATAGCTTTATTTCTATAAATTATACTGTAGATATTATATTTTCCAGGGTGAGTAATGGTAATCAAGGCTTGGATGCCTACTTGGTGATGTGTCACTAATCCGGCTTCGGACACAGACCTTGCTAATAGGTATATACTCTATAGCTATCCACCTGTAAGAATCTTGACGAAGTCTGCTCAGTATTTGGTAATGTGTCACTAACCCAACTTTGGACACAGATCTTGTTTATAGTTATACACTAAATTATACTTTCTCACTTACATACCGAAGGGACACGAGGTCCTATTCCAGTTATTGGAATCCAAAATGTGTCTCCTAGAGCGGTTCCTTCTTCTTCCAAACTCTTTTTGGGCTTGCGAACACGAACTTTGACGTTAAGCAACGATACTGTTGGAATGAGATATTGCCCAGTCGAAAGCACTTCTTCAGATACAGTCAAATTTCTTATAGATCTATTATAAACAGAAATTTTAAAAAAAATATCACAATACAAAAAAAGTATGTTTCTTAATTTCAATGGGGTCTGTCTTTTATTGGAAATAAGAAGGCCAAATAGTTTTAGTGAAATCTTGGAAAGTGGAGCTAATTCTAAATAGATTTAGTGAAATATTGGAAGATGGGGCTAATTCACCCCCGTCCAAACCATATAGTTCTCTATATAATATTTTTATATTTTTCCTCTTTGTCCAAATTAATTTAGTATCTGCTTATTTACAGTATTCATTTTCCAATTATTAACTATACAAATATTACCTCCTTTTTTATGGGCAAAAATTGAGTGGTCAATATTACTTAGAGGTAAATATTACCTCCATTTTAGAATTTCACTTTATTTTTTTTTCTGTAGGTATTGCTATTATTTTTTGTTCCTCTTATCCTTTTATTTAATTATATTCTATTTTTTTCTTAATATAATTATTCTTGTTATTTGTACCATTTTAGAGTCTCTAGTTGTATATTATTATCTATTTTATTTTTATTTTTCTTCTACAATTTGTCTTATTCATTTCTTTTCTTATTATTTCTTGTTGATAATTCAAGCTTTATTATTGTTATTTGTATGTATTTATTATTATTTTCGTTTGTAAATTTATTTAAATAAGTATAATTAACAAACTGTAAATTTATATTGGGCCCAGTCCCGTCAATAAAGATTGTTATTATTACTATTATTCTCTTTTCTTTTTTTTTGCAGGTGGAGGAGGGGTGAGTACATAAGATTCGCAGAGAGTAGCTCTCAAACCGTTGGTTATATAAAAAAAACATTGAGGATCGACACGTCTGTGAAAAATTATAATAACGTATTGGGCAGCTGCACTAACTATTCTCCCATTTATTTTTTTTGATTTCTAAGAATTTTAAATAGCAAATGTTTCAGGAAGAACTCCCATCATCATTATCTTAAATTGTTTATATCTTAATATATATAAATTACGTGTCACGTTGTTTGTCCGCGATGGACTCCTAAACTACTTAACCGTTTTTAATTAAATTTGGCTTACTGTGTGTAATTTGGTCCAACTTGAAAGATAGGATAGTTTTCATATCGATTTCTCGGCTTCTAACAGATGGCGGTGTAATTTCATTTAACGACAACACTTCAACATCTTTTGCTATCTAGGTTGTGTAAACAACCAGTAGATGGCACCGAGTTTAGATTTCTTGACGCTACAATCTATTCCACATCATATGTGTTTATGTTTACGACATAACCATTGTGTTTTTAATCCTTCGTATATCCATTTTATAATTGTGCTGTGTATTATTATTTTTAATAATTCTAATGTTAATAATTCTAAAATTATTTTAAATTCTAAAACGCGTAAAAAAACCCGCGGTCCGTTAGTGATACACGGCTACGGTTGACCGGGCTAGACATGCCACTGGATGACGGGCTGATAATGATCTGAAGTTTCTCCAAATCTATTTTATGGGTAGTTGTGAAGAACGTGTGACAACTCGGTGCCAGTATAATTTCATCGAACAAGCAGAAGATAGAGCAATTGTGTTATTGTTGGAAGATTTTTTGGAAAATCATAATAAACTTATTCAATTGTTTAAAAGAGTGTTACCACAATTAAGAAATGACAACTGTCAAATCGTCATCAAAGCCGACAACGGTTGTATGTATGACAAAGACGCAATTATTTTGACGACATGTTATCCAACCCGGATGCCACGAATGCCTCTAACACATACTTAAATTTCATGTGTGGGGAAACCATCAAATCTATTTGTGTTAGCAAAAGACGGGCTAACTAAAGATATTGTACACCAACTGGCACTTAAATAGATTAAAATATTTGAAAATAACGCTTTCTACCTCCTTTATAAAATTGAATTATTATATTGTATTAATTCAGTATTTAATAAAATATAAATCTAACAATTCTATGTTGGTTTGTGCTTAATTTTAATTCTCCGAAACACTTTACCAATCACTTTTAAATTTTGGTGTAACGTTCCATTCTCATTCCCATAGGTTTTAAGATCGGCTAAGACGTTTTTATCATTATTAGTTAATTTTAATTTGACAGTATTAAAAAGTTTGAAGATAACTGTTTTAGCTGTAATAAATAATATATATATATATATATATATATATATATAATGTTAGATACTAGTGATGGGATTACTTCCCGAAATTTCTGTGGTTTAATGAGTTTTGAAATCAAATAAGAGAACAGTGTAGCTGCCATCTATATTATTGTGGATTCGAAATCTTCATACATAACACAATAATCGAAATTAAAAAAACATTATGAGGTTTAGTTAAAGTTTTGTACATTTGTCCCGTTGGAGGCATGGTTTTCGAGAAACTGAAAGGGACTGAAGAGGGAAAGATGTCCATCCTAACATGCCAATTAGCTCAATAGGATTTAGTGTAGTTTTGTAAAGTATTAGAGCCCTATTAAAGAAGAGTTTAGTTGGAGCGTCCAATATGCCGGACCTAGAAAGTTAAAAAGGAAAATTGTGAAGAACATATTTAAAATATTTCCTCCTTTTTTATGGCAAAAATTGAGAGGTCGAGAGAGAAAAAAAAGAAAGAAAATTGGAAGATATTCCAGTAGGATCTCATAAAAAAGCATAACTGGGGTAATTATCAAATATATTCTTTTTCTAATTTTATATTCAAAAATGGCTGCCATGGAGGGCATAAACATCCTCCTAAGATACTATTAGACGAGCAATGTTTTTTTAAAGAAATGTATGCGGCAACGGTCTTACGGAATGTTGTCAACAGCATGGAGTAATATTGATCAATAATTCCGGAAATGCCGCAAGTGCGGCTCCACAATGTTGGCTCTGTATCCGTCATTCTTTAATTTGCCATGATTACGTATATCCTAGAGCCCCTCCCGAATGAGATCAAATCGGAATGAAGACATAAATGGTGAAAACTATGATGTATCTTTGTTCTAGCAACAAACCAAGTAGAGATATTGCAAATTAATAATACAAAATATTGAATGATGTACTGACCTGTCCTCAGTGCAGATGCTGGTCTGGGAGGGTACTGGAGTGGGCATCCCGAACTCTTCTCCTTCCTCCACCTGATCCGCCTCCTTCAGGATGGTTATCGGAAGGTGGCCCGGTCTGGAGGCCTCTTCCTCCTCAGTCCCCTCCACCTCCGATACGGGGCCTCCTTCTCCCATTTCTTCAATTGACCATTTCTTCTCCTGTTCAGTGCCTTCACCTTCCAATCCTTCTTCATCGGAGGTTGCCCACTGTAAGCTCTCACCCTCCCGAACCTCACCTTCCGCAGGTTTACTTTCCTCTGGAATCACATTAAATGGAAATGGTAACATTACATTGGAGTATTTTTTTTTTACTACCCCTACTATACAAAGTATAGGGGAAGTTATGAAATCGGTCAAAAATTCGATGCGGAACTTCCAACGGAATTTTGTGTTTTCCTACCCCTATATTCCAAATATGAAAAAAAAAAATCTGTCTGTCTGTGAACACCATAATTCATGAATGAAAATATTGACACGAAATTTTATATGTGAACCCAGAATCTCCTAACGACGACACCTATTATATTTCAGTAAATCGACCAAAGGGAAGGGAAGAGGGGGATTAGGGGGGAGGTTTAACATGAAAACTCTAAAAACTGCCGATAGAATGAATCTATCCATATTTGAATTTAAAACCCCATAAGGACGACACATCGGCTGAAGTGAAAGGGGGAGGGACTCAATTAAAAAACCCTTAATAACTGCCGATGTAATAAATTTATCAACACAAAATTTAGTGTTAGGATTTAAGAGCCCCCATGTAAGTCAACTGTTTGTTATTAGCCCAAACAGTAGACTGGCTTTGGAGGGGGAGCAAAAAGTTAATTGATTAATTCGTTCTGGGGAAGTACATTGCCCGGTGATTCACCGACAACTTTTTGAATCTCCTTCTGTGACTTGTGCGTTACCTTTTTGGTTTTATAATTGGAGAAAAAGCTTAATAAGAATGAACAATTTTAATGCCTTTGACATGCATTCAGTCAATAAATATTTTCAGGATTTTTGATTAGTAAATTTTGAAAGGTTTCTTGCTACATAAAACTGAGCCATGAATCATATTTGTAAATATATAAAACTTTGGAATGTTGAAGTTATTGTGAGGCGTTTTATTTCAAAAATAATGTGGTAGTACCCAGTTAGGTTTTGTTACAGCGTTGTCAAAATTAATGATACTTAACATTTTCAAAAATGTAGCAAGAAAACTTCCGAAATTTGCTAGTCAATATAATAAAACTAAAATTTAAAAATAAAGAAAAACGTATGTTTTTTTTTGAAAAATATTGTCTATTTCTATAATATACAAGAGTACTTTCGGTATTGCTACTAGCTTCAGCCACGACTTAACAAATACTGTGTATAATAAATATTCTCATATACTATATATAGGGTAATTCTATGTAGATTTCGAAAATGTTATCGAAAATATAAAAGAAATTGACCTTTTCACTGAAAATGGCAATTTATAATTTTTTCACATTTTTTCATGATTTTTTTTCGACATGCTAGTACACCTATTTTTCATCCGTAACACATAGAAATTGTTGTTCGGCAGTTGAACTTTCATAAAAAAAAAATTTCGTTCTGGGTTAAACATGTTTATGAACTTTATAATAGCAATTAAAGTAATTATCGATTTTAAGTGAAAAACTCGAAAAAAGACTACAAAATGTTTTCCTTCTGCAGAAAAAAATATCGATCAAAAAAGGCTGAAAATTTGTATTTAAGCTTATTTGTGGATGAGGAATCCAAAAATGACATTAGTTTTTCATAAAAAAAATTGGTGGGTTTAACGTCATGCTGAGTTAGTTACAAGGCTTAAAATCGATAATTATTTTAATTGCTATTATACAGTTCATAAACATGTTTAACCCAGAACGAAAATTTTTTTTTATGAAAGTTCAACTCCCGAACAACAATTTCTATGTGTTACGGATGAAAAATAGGTGTACTAGCATATGGAAAAAAAATCATGAAAAAATGTGAAAAAAAGTATAAATTGCCATTTTCAGTGAAAAGGTCAATTTTTTTTATATTTTCGATAACATTTTCGAAATCTACAGAAAATTTCCGATTGAAATCATCTGTAAAACATATTTTTTCAGTCGATATTGATAGTTAAAATCAAAAAATAAAAAATCGTATTGTGAAAAACTCGAAAAGAGACAACAAAATGTTTTCCTTCTGTAGAAAAAAATATCGATAGAAAAAGGCTGAAAATTTGTATTTAAGCTTACTTTTGGATGAGGAATCCAAAAATTACATTAGTTTTCCATAA
This sequence comes from Aradus depressus, assembly GCA_963662175.1. Classification (NCBI taxonomy): domain Eukaryota; kingdom Metazoa; phylum Arthropoda; class Insecta; order Hemiptera; family Aradidae; genus Aradus; species Aradus depressus. The sequence continues at coordinate 63,065,983 of OY759214.1, read as the reverse complement.
AAAAATTGGTGGGTGTAACGTCATGCTGAGTTGGTGTGGAATTACCCATATATATTTTGTGAAATAGAGAATATTTTGCTTTATCTCTTTGTTGTCAATATTATTCTCAAAGTTAATTTAAAACTCATAATGTTTTAGTAACATTTGGTAACGTCTGTTTATTTCTTGTCTTTTTAGTTTCAAATGACAATTTCAAATCATGCTATTAATAAACATAATAAGAAAGGAAGAAAGTAAAAAAAAGTAGAAGAAAATGTTACTTAAATAAATGATTTCCTATCAGAAGATGAAATAGCCAGTTGGTTAACTGAATTTAAATTTCTGTTTGTGTATATGTAAATTAGCTTATAGACAAGAACATATTTTGAGTTAAGTTCTCGGGAATAATTGAACAATGCATTAACAAGCTATAAAAATTTTGAACGTGGCGTCTCCTTCATTACTTTGTAATAATGATACATCACATGTTCCAAATTCTCCCGCACACTACATTTTTTGAACATTTAGATGAATTTAATCCTTAAACAAATAACAAAGAAAAAATAATTTATTCAAAAAATTTCCTAGAAATTAAACTTTAATTAGTAATTTTTCCAGGTTTCTATAAAAATAATCTTAAGCATACGGGGAACTACCACCATAGTTCCATCAAACAAGTTCCCTTGGACGCCATTTGGGGTCGTTCAAATTATTATTTAATTGTGAGTCAGTTCGCCCCATAACTCCCCCACGCTTATTCTAATTTTTTTAGACTATACAAAACAAATCATCTTGTAAAAGGACAGATCGTTAGTTAACCACAAACGTTTGACAATCGGAAGGGAGTGAAATGGGAAAATAATTTTTTTTTTTAAATCGTTATTTCGCGTTATACTTTTGAATTTTCTGTCAGAAACATATTATCTTTTCGAAACTGGTCATCTCCAAAAAAATTAGAAAACTAGAAAGTTATTCTTTATTATGCCCTGCGTCAAAATGGTTTTTTGTTCAAAAGCGGCCATTTGGCGTATAAAAATATGTATTGAAGTTTAAGGTTATGATAGGTTAGGTTTTATGACTCATGCCCAGGCTTTAACTACGACGTCATATCGCCTACTACCAGAGCGCTCTTTCGTCACTCTGGTGGACATGAGCCCGACTCTACTGTGGGAGTCCTAAATTTTGCCTATCCTAAATTGTTATTCACCTAGGGTAGGGGTCTTTAACGAGTACCTGACATCGTACAGGCTCGGGACCATCGCTTAACTTAAGGTTATGAACAAAGCCGGCCAACTCCAGTTGTCATGACCACCGCTAGGCTCCTTTTATTCTATTGCATTTTTTAATTTCATTTTTGTTTTATCTAATTTTCTAGCATTCTCCTCGTCATTGTAACTATGTTACCACATGTGGTTGTAATAAATTTTGTCAAAAAAAAATCAATAACTATAGTTACCAAAAAAAAAAAATTTCGTTTATTTTGTTCAAAGAAGTTTTTTATTACCTACTTCCCTAGTGTGAATCTTAATTATTACCTATCAAATTTTGTGAATAAAAAATTACCAATTTTCCAAAATGTTTGGTTCAAAACCGGCCATATCAACACATTTCGTTTCAAAACCGGCCAATTCCAAAATGAAATTAATTAATAACTGTCTACCAACATTTTTTTTAAATTTCTGCAAGTGCTTACCGTTAATTTCTGGCTTAAATGCTATTATTAAAAAAATTTCAAGAGAATAATGACATGACGGTTATGAAAATACAGGTTTGTTTTTTGGAGATGGCCGGTTTTGAAAAGAGACGCCACGTATGTATATATGTATATAGTGTTTACTTGAATTTGAGCTATAAATTTACGCAGCTTCTCAATGTTTAATGTTTCATTTATATTTCCATTTAGCTGCCCATTATTACGTTATTCCAAATATAGTAGAGCGTTAATGGCCAAAATACAAAAATAGATATTGCCCTTTTGAAACCAAACTTTTTTTTTTTTTTTTGCCTATACCTTTTGCAGTTTTCTCTTCTAATTCTTTAGTGTCTTCTCCTGTCACTTCTGATTCTGTCTCTTCCCCCTCTTTCTGGGATGGCTAATACATTAGAATCAAATGTTAAAATCAAATCAGATCAGTGAAAACGGGAAAATACTATAGCTCTAGGTTTGATCAACCAAAATATATAAGTTAACAACTTACTAAAATATATATATATATATATATATATGTGTTAGCCAACACCTCTCTCTATTATGGGTTTCGTCTTAACGCTCTATTCACACCCAAATAGTTGTTACAAAAATGTCTACCTACCTGTCTTATAACTCTAGCTTACACTTCTGTAATATTTTCATCATAACATTATTTGTTGAATTTCTTTATGGATATTCTTACTATATCCACCCATTTTATTTAGGAGTAATTCGTGATCCAATTTAAAGTTTCTTCAAATAATAAAATTTAAAAAATATTCCTTTTAATTCAAAACGTTCACTTATCAATACACTTAAAACTATATATTTATATACGAAGTGTGTGAATAAAGTAATGAGACTGATTTTTTATAATTTTTTATTAAATTTAAAATTACAATTCCACATTGTTTCCTTCAAAGTAAGTGCTTTGAGGTGCTACACTGAGATGCTATATATATATATATATATATATATATATATATATATATATATATATATATATATATATATATATATATATAATATATATTAGGGCGTATCGAAAAATATTAATAATTGATGGCTCTATGAAAAATCGAAAGTTTAAATGAAAACATTAACTTTGGTCGAATCAGAATATTTTTCTATCGAGCCTAATTTAGGCGCACGAATTTTTAAAATGTAGTTTTTTGGCATTTTTCGGAAATTTTAACGTTTTTTATATTTTACTATTAATACTCAAATCTTACATCATATTTTTGAGATGGTGTGTATTTTGTGAAAGGAAAGCACGACACCCTAAAAGCGAATTTTTTCCTTTCCTTGTCACAACCAAGCTGTCAAAAGAACTATCGAATTGGTCAGCGAAGTATCCAAAGCGGTTTATGGGTATGACGCCAGACATGCAAGAGTGCTGAGCACTTTAGATTCTCGTAAAACGATGCCCCAATTTGAAACAAAAAGCGACTACCGACCTTAATTTTATTGTTTTATAAAAATACTAAACACCTATTTTGAATGTTCAATTTTCTCAATTATTCAAATGTAAAAATAATTATAAAATTGAAAATATAGTTAATTTAATCAATATATGGACATTTTCCTTTCACAAAATACACCATCTCAAAAATATGATGTAAGATTTGAATATTAATAGAAAAGAATTTGAGTAAAATGTAAAAAACGTTAAAATTTCCGAAAAATGCCAAAAAACTACATTTTCAAAATTCGTGCGCCTAAATTAGGCTCGATAGAAAAATATTCTGATTCGACCAAAGTTAATGTTTTCATTTAAACTTTCGATTTTTCATAGAGCCATCAATTATTAATATTTTTCGATACGCCCTAATATATATATATATATATATGCTATATATATATGTCTTCAGGATATGTTTTTTACTGAGAAACTTTAGAAGTTTGACGGAAGCATCATCATTGTATACACAATCAGGCCTGAGCTGCTCGGAGAACAACAAAACTTTCTTTCTCAATAAAAAATAAATAAAACAAACTTATTTTGTGCCAGACTACTCTACACCGCCACTCATCACATACGCCTGTCCTGTTTTCCTCGGCACAAGCCAGACCAACATTAAAAAACTGTTCAGGTTCGAAACAAAGTGCTCAAATATAGCGACAAGGTTCAGGACGGGTCTACAGAATACTTCTAGATCCGTTGTCTTTGGTATTGGGGATGCCCTGCCACAATGTCGTCTGAAGCCCTGGCTTCCTCAGGATATCATCCTTTGACAATATCTGTGTACATTTAAATTGTGTATAGCGTCTCTTGCGCTGATACAAATAAAGGTGACTTTTTTTTTTTTTTTTTTGAAAATGCCTGAACTAATATGTAAAAGTATAAATATATTTAGGAGACTTAAAGCCAAATCAGAGTTGTGTGTCAACCACCATTATCTTGTGAATCTCAAGAATATTATATTTTTGAAGTATTCTCGTCAAAAACTCTAAAATGACGTAACTAATATTTTACCTTCCCCTCTCACTCTTTCCCCAAAAAATTTAGTGCGCTGTATAATCTCAAGTCTAGTAAATTATTTTCAATTCTTTTTCTTAACTTTTTCCTTCGTTTCTCCTTTCTCAGTGGAAAAATTAAATAATGAGTGACGTACATAAATTAAAGAATTTTAAAGAATCTTCCACCGTCCAATCGAAAAACTTTCAAAAATTTCGTATTTTGACTATACATTTTTTCGCGGTCCGGGAACTGTGAAACCATTAATTAAAATTTGCCCAACTCAGTTTAAATAGGTTTCGCAGCTCCGTCTGCCAAAATTTTATATTGTGGAGTTAAAATGATTATTAAAATCGTTTGTAAATTATTTTAATTATTATTAAATAGATTATTTCGAGTTAAGCGAAATGATCAACACACCTAAAGTAACGTGGGATGACCTTAAATTTGACGTAATGAAGCAACAACTGAACAAATATAAATGGAACAAACACTGTGTTCAATTTCATTGAATTTTAAACCTTTCAATTTTATATTATTCAAAAAATATCTATACTTTATGTAGAAAATTGAGTACATTTTATTATATTTGGAGGCTTTGCATTAATTTTGCGTCACGGCTATAATTATTCTACTTCCATAGAGTTCATAGAGGAAATAATACTTATGTAGACTTTGTAATAGAGGGAGATGGCATACTTTTCCCAGATGCGTAAAATGTAGCAGGTATTCAATAAGATTTTTTTTTAAATTCGTCGGTGAATCACCAGCAATGTACTTCTCCAGCACGAATTAATCAGTTAATTTTTGATCGCTCTCCAAAACCAATGTGGGATATAAATCTACAGTTGACTTACTTAGGGACTTCTGAATCCTCATAATAAATTTTGTATCGATACATACATTTCATCGGCAGTTATTGGGGTTATCGAGTCAAACCCCCACTTCTGACCCCCCCCCCCCCTCCCCCCTACCCTTCTGGCGATTTCGTGGAACATTAATAGGTCCTCACGAGATTTTGAATATGAAATTTCATGTCGATACATTCATTACATCGGCAGTTATTGGGGTTTTTGAGTTGAACCCCCTCTGATCCACCTTCTCGCTGAAAATGAATAGGTGTCATCCTTATAAGGCTTTGAATTTACATATGAAATTTCATGTCGATACATTCATTACATCGGCAGTTATTGGAGTTTTTGAGTTGAACCCCCTCTGATCCCCCCTTCTCGCTGAAAATGAATAGGTGTCATCCTTATAAGGCTTTGAATTTACATATGAAATTTCATGTCGATACATTCATTACATCGGCAGTTATTGGGTTTTTTGAGTTGAACCCCCTCTGATCCCCCTTCTCGCTGAAAATGAATAGGTGTCATTCTTACAAGGCTTTGAATTTACATATGAAATTTTGTGTCAATACATTCATTAGAAAGACAGTTATTGGAGCTTTTTTGATAAGCCTCCCCCCTAATCCTGTCCTTCTCTTGAAAATCAATAGGTGTCGCCTTAGGATTCTGAATCATATACAAATTTTCTTGTCGATACATTCATTCTATCAGGAGTTATCGTGTGCACAGACCAACACATAGACTTTTTTTTGGAATCAGGTCGGAAAACAAGAAATTAAGTTAAAACTCCGCATTGAATTTTTGACCTATTACATAACTACCCCTATACTTCGTATAGCTGGGGAAGTAAAAACTCGTAAAGTACCAAATACCGTTAAAAAGTACACAATCGTAGCCTCAATTTACATATTTCGTTAAATCTTCTACTATCCAGTCAATATAAATCTAATGAACGAGGTTTGGAACATCGTCGATTTTGTATGACTCAATGGACTGGCATATGCAGAAACTATATTTCAAAACAATATAACATTGAAATGTGTATTAACTAATACAATAACGCAATCTTCGCCTAACAAACCTTCAAATGTGTGATCTGATCCCATTTCTCTGTGATATTTTTTAAAATGGTTCTTCACATCGCACATTCTTTAAGTTTAAAATTATTTTCATTTATACCAGTTTAATGTGAACATTATTCAGTTTTCAATTAATTTTCAACATTGCGCCAACTTATACAGTGGAGATTTTTCAACTTAAATCGACGACTTGGTTGTGCTAGTAATAACGTAATAAATTTGATAGAAAAACTGTATCACTTACTTCAGCAGTCGCAACTGATTCTAACTGTATTTCTTCTTTCGTCCCAAATTCTTGTCGAACAGCAACTTCATCCCAAACCTATGAGACATAAATATAATTTATACAATTTTTTTTCACATATTAGACCAGGTAATTTAGATATTTATAGTGAGTATTACAAAGGTGATGTGTACAGTGCGCATATATGAACCAATGTTAAAGAGAATCTAAAATTGTATTCATATGAGATAGCAAGATGTGGGATTATCATAGAAATAAAAGACGTTGTTTTCCTACTGTTTTATTTTTGACCAGAACCGATTTTCAACGCAACAGCGTCATCATCAGTGACACATCCCACCCGTAGATGGGATGCTGATGATGACGCTGTTTCGTTGAAACTCGGTTCTGGTCAAGAATGAAACAGTGGGAAGACAACGTCTTTTATTTCTATCTAAAATTGTATTATTATGAAAGAAAGTCATAAGTTGTTATGAGCTATTTTTTAAACTGATTCTCTCAAAATCAATTCTTGTTTAATCAGCGTTAAATTGTATTATTCAACAATGAGAGAAAATAAGGTACCTTAAAAAATAAAAATAAATTGTGAAATAATGGTTGTTAAATAGGAACGCATTTTCATGTACTAATTTTTTTAATGAACTAAATTCGTAGCTCTTCGCAGTATCATCATTTTTAAACGCATCATCTACATCATTCTGATTTCTTTATGATAAGTTCATCGGATCGTTTTTTTTTTTCTTTGCTATTAGATCATGGTATGAACTTAGGTCAATATTAATCTTTTACTAGTGTTACCAGAATGTCGCATAACACATTGTTCCTTTTTCATTTGTTCTGATAAACGTTCGACTTCCCTACCCATAATATCTGTTAAGCCGAGTCAATGTACAAACGTATTCACTTCTCAATATACAATATGATAATGTTACTTTCGTTCAGTCTAACGACTCAATAAAAATGCCATATACCCTCAATATACTGTATCAGTTAGATTATAGCCAGAACTGACGGCAGATTAAATCAAGATTTTAGTCCAAGCTCCCATGGCACAAAAAGGTGCCCCATCGAACACCTCAAATTTAAAAGGTGAAACTGCATGTTACGCCCGCCAGACTAGTAAACATTTTGTAATTGCTATTTTTATTGAATTTCTGAAATTAAATTTAAAAAATGATTTTATTGATGACAGACCTTTTTTTATAAATTATTATTTTTAGATAAAAATCATTTTTTCGACAAAAAACCTATTTTAATATATAAAATATGTACAACGGCATAAAGTAAAAATGGTCATAGAACGAACGAAAGACAAGTATACATAATGAAATTAGTACATCAAATATTTTTTAGGATACCTAGCAAAAAAAAGCCCTCCTTCAAGAAAATATGTTCTCCTACTTATATATATTTCAGTATAATTTTTATGATCGACATGAACCATGTAGCTTCAAGAAGAAATAAACAATATTTATTCTAATTTCTATAGCAAATGAACTTAATTCATGACGAAATATTCCTTTGAATGAAGTTATATATCAACATTTATTTGGTGTAAATATATATATATATATATATATATATATTTTATTTTTTTTTTTTTAACAAACAAAAGAAACATATTTTGCGATTCAAATAGAATATTGCTGTTTATTGAGAGAAAACAAAAAAGCTGCTACTAAGATAAAAATGGAAGTGCGCAAGGATTTGTTGGTTTACTTTCTCTGAAAAAACAAAACAACTGTCAACTTTTTTTTTTCTTTATTCGAGGACACCTTTTTCTATTTTTCACAAAATTTACAGCATAATGAAATATTAGCAGTAAAATAATTTTTTGAAAAAACATGTGTGCTACGGTATTTGCTTGAAAATTTGTTTTAATTGAAATATTGCTGAATTCATTTCAATAGCAACTAAATATCGACGATATATTTATAGTAAATGAGACTACAATGAAATATCACAAAAATTTCCCAATGATACGTTTAATACGGACAGATATGACAAAGCTAATTAATACAAGAATTATGCTTTAAGCAAATGCGTCAAGTAATTAATTTTAGCCGCAATATGATTCACAATAAAAGTCATTACTTCGTAGAATTATTCTGTAATGTTAACAAAAAAAACATTTTTTTAGCCTAACTAGAAATATGCTCGAAAATTACAAAAAAATTATTTTTAAGAGAAAAACAAAAAAATATTTAAAATCATAAGGTGATGCCTATTCGTCAAATTAAAACACTTCTGTAACAAGCAAGAGAAAACTTAATAGTACTTACAACTAAACATAAAACAAAAATATTTATAGTTTTTTAAAACTAAAGTTACGACGAGCAGAAAATGTAATTTATATTCATCATATATTATATACTGAACACAAACAAGAACGGGGGATGATGATGAATTTAGAATTAGAAGAAAAAAAACATTTTTTTGGCAACGGTCATACCAAATTTTTTAATTAAAAAACGTTGGCACGGCGCTTCAAAATTAAGTATGTCGTAAAAAACATTTTTTCACTGACAGATCAATTTTTATGCATAAAATAGATCTCAAAGTTAATCTGAGAAAAAATTGAGATGGTGTTTTAACGCGGCCGCCATAGGAGCTTATTTGTTTAAAAAAAAGTTGGCATGGCGCTTAAAAAGTAAGTCTGCCATAGTAAAAAACATTGGGATGTTATGAGATGCCATGTGCATTCAAAATTGTCTCACAAGGTAATTAACAAAAATCGAGCCTCACAAGTTTTAATAGATAGGGAGATCTCAAACTTCATTTTAAAACAAAACCCAAAGAGGTGTTATGAAGTGTACTTTCATGAAAAAAATAATTTATAAGAAAAGGTCTGTTAGATGTTAACAAAAATTTTTCAAAAACGATACATTATTTACCATAGATTGTGTAAATATCAAGCAGGTGTTTTAAAAAATTAATTCATTTTTTTCAGCTAATTTCAAAAATTCTTAAAAAACAGCAATTAACAAATTTTACTGGTCTGGCGGGCGTAACATGTTTTCCAAGCACTTTCACCTTTCGAATTTGAGGTGTTCGATGGGGTAACTTTTTGTGTCATGGGAGCTTGGACTATTTGTGATTTGTTTGGGAAAAAATGTACAAAATCAACATCGAGAAAGCGCATAGCGTCGTTCATATGAAATCGTAGTTAAAGCCCCGGCATGAGTCACAAAAACTAACTACAATTTTTTATATGTATATATTAGAGCGTCGATTATCCGAATGTCAGTTATCCGAACTGGTTTTGCAAGTAATGCCAGTACGAAACGAATTTGAAAGGGTGAAAGGGAAGTGGAGAGTGATCTGTACAAAAGCTGTTGGGATAAGAAAATCCTGTTATGCCCGAATCACATATTTTTTTGAGCAACGATATCTATGTAAACATAGTTTTATAGCAATCGCAACAAATCCAATGAAATTGTCATTTTTTTCCGAAGTCTTCTTCTGTAGGTTCGATTACATGAACTTTTGATTATCGGAACTACCTATGTCCCCAATTAGTTCGGTTAATCGACGCTCTACTGTATATATGTACAATAAAATATAAAATAAAAATAAAATAATTTAATATACAATTAAATTAAATTAATGGAGCACTTATGACCGCCCTACCCTACCCCGCTCCCCTACAGCCGGTCCTGACTGAAGGTCAAACTGTATGAGGCCCCTTAGGATGACAACAACGGAAGACAGGACCCACCTGAAGTCCATAGTCAGAAGTGACTCCTTCTGGAGGAGGATGGTCCTGAATGCTGTTGAATGAGCCAATCTCAGGCTGAGACTTCATCATATCCGGCCAGACAATAAGACCAGCCCTTGAATCCACCTCTCGGATATCATCAGTTCCCACAGTTAGTATGGAGTCCTGCTTACCAACCTCACCTAACCAACACATTTACTCAATAATAATAATAATAATAATAATTGTTTCTATTAAACTATAACATTCGTCCTTGTAATTATATACATCAACCTATATTAAATCTTAGGAAACAAAAATAAATGGGATGAATAATAATAATTACAATAAAATAAATAGCTCTAGAAAATAAATTAAATTATAACTCCTAATATTAGAAAATACAATAAACATTCAAAAATTTCATATTGAGGAGCTGCTGTTCGAAGGAGGGGGGCGCTTAAGTTTTTCTTCAAACACAATGTGTGGCACACCATTTCTTAATGTTACGAATTCGAAAATATATGTATATTTTTTTGGAGGGGGGTTATAGTATCTGATTTTAGAAAATTATGATAGTTCAAATGAGAGGTATGTTAGTGGAGATGTCCGCTAAGGCTGGGAGGAGGCCTTGATACGAAGTCAAATTTTTCTTTTAGTCAGTTTTCAAAACTGTTCATTTCCGAAAAACAACATAAAATTTCTCTTATCAAGACATCGTCACTGAGGTATTTTGTGCACGGACGTATTAATTCATATTTATTAGGTTATATTAATAAATCAATTCATACTTAGAAACAATAAACACAGAGAAAGAATGTGATACCTACCTTTATCGAGTATAACCTTTCCATGAAATAATTACTAAGCGTTGCACTAAAATAATTTTAATGAATTCCTATTTAGATAACTACTAAAAATTTCTCTTTTACTCATACTAACACTTTTTTTATTTTGTATTTATGTGACATGAACTTTATACATGATTTACAGGTTCTCCTTGTATCTGGATTAAATTTATGAAGTATCTTAATTATATTTGATAAAAATCATATGTATGGAAATAATTATAATAATTTATTATTTTTGCACAATAGGAGAATTTTAAATCAATGCGGCTACTCTAGGTACCTGATTATTGCGAAAATCAACATTTACAATCAGCTTGGAAGAAATAAAAAAAAAATGACCCCAACAAATGGGTTTGTTGTAATTCAAAAAATTAATTTTTTTCCTAAATCACAATAATTGAGAGTATTTTCGGTGTTGCTACCATCTGTGACAGTTCGGAATGTGAACCTGTTGGACTTCGACTTAGTATATGTTAAGTCGTGGCTGATGATAGTAGCAATACTGAAAGTATTGTGATATTTTGTGAAATGGACAATATTTTAAAAAACTTTCGTTTTTTCTTTATTCTTATTAAAATTTCATTCATTTTTATTTTTTCACAATATCTGTATTAGATGTTTAGTAGTAGAGGTTAAATAAACAAGGAAAGGAAATGCAAGGCAATGATAGTTTATTAAGTTATGCGCACTTTAGAGAATATTCGTGGCAAAGAAACGCAGAAGGAAATGTGGGACGTCCTAATAAAGAACTTCGGAAGGAAATGGCCAGCCAATCATCTAAGGAGACATCTGCCATCAATGAAATAGAAGGAAGTAAGTGACAGGTTCTACAACTCCACCCCTGAGATCCATTCCTCATCATTCGACTATCAATATTTCATTACAAACATCTTTTAAATGTATATCACAAGAACCTGTAAGGTTACCTAACTGTAAATTGGGATTTAATTTAGTTTATGTGATGTTACTAATTGAAGACCATTCAATTAAGATTTGATATTTACCATTATGCTCCAAATTTTAATTCCCCAGCTATACAAAGTATATGGTAAGCCATGTAATCAGTCGAAAATTCGATGCTGAGTTTTCAACGAAATTCTATGTTTTCCGACCTTCAGAGTCCAAGTATAAAAAAAAATGCTATGTGTCTATATTCTATAATATATTATGTGAACCCAAAACCCTCTAATGACGACACCTATTGGTTTTCAGCCAAATCGATCAAAGGGAAGGGGGGTATTAGGGGGAGGCTAAACAGAAAAAACTCTAATAACTGCCGATAGAATGAATATATCGACATGAAATTTTATATGGGTGACCAAAACCCCTTAATGACGACACCTATTGATTTTCAGTCAAATCGGCCTAAGGGATGAAGGGTTTACAAGAAAGACTTAACACAAGAACTCTAATAACTGCTGTTGTAATAAATGCGTCGACACAAAATTTCCTGTGTAAATTCATACCCCACAATAACGACACTTATTAATTTTCAGCGGAATCGGCTGAAAGGAAAAGGGAGTTCACGGGAGGGAGCCAATTCAAAAGCCCTAATAATTGCCGATGTAATGAATTTATCGACACAAAATTTATTATGAGGATTTAGGAGCCTATAAGTTAACTATTGAATATTAGCGCAGACGGTTCACTGGTTTTGGAATGGCAGCGAAAAGTTAATTGATTAATTTATTCTGGGCAAGTACATTGCCGGTGATTCGGTGAAAGGGAGTAATTATTCCAGTCCATTGATCCGCTCGCCTGTATTATACTTACGAATGATGGTGTCCCAGGTGCGATCAGAGCGAGTATCTTCGTCCTCGTTGAATTTGAGTTTCTTGGAAAGATCTGTAGCAAAGGACATGACAGTTTCCTTTTCGTCTTTGTCCTCCTCCTCAGGGCGGATGTACTCCTCATATTTCCCCGGCTCAGTGGGTCCACATTCCAGCTTGGCCAGGAAGGTGTACAACTCGAGGAAGAGTTGGACCGGCACCATGGCTGAACCTCCCTCCGGCTCTTCTGTCAGCAGCTCGCACAACAGCTTCATTGTATTGGTCAGATCCTGCCAACAATCAAACACATATTGTCAAACATCAGTAGATCACCTGCAATGTACTTCCCCACCTCGAATTATTTATAATAAATTAACTTTCCGCTCTGCTCCTTATACCCTTCTTTTTCTTTTGCCTCAATTACATGAAAAATTAATATGTATAATATTTATAGACTTCTCAATTCACATACTATTAAATGTCATTGCAATATTTGCAGTCTATTTTGAAGTAGGAACTTTGAAAGACAAATTTTTTCTTTCCAAAATTTGAAGAAAAAATATATATATAATTTATTTAGAGGGCGCCGGTAGCTCAGTGGTATGCGTGCTTGTCTTATGAGCTCAAGATCGTGGGTAGTAGTAGTATTTGGGTTTTTTGTTTGGCACGCAACAGCCAGGGTCATAGCGCCAATCTAGCGTATTTTACAGTATCTATATATATATATTTTTTTTTTTTTAATAAAATAATAATAAAAAACAAGAAAAATAGGTGGTCATATGCAGACATATGATTGGAGGCAGATCAGAGCGGACCAGATTGACAACATGATGACGGATCCCCCCACAAGATCGTGGGTTCGAAACCCGACCGAGGCCCTTAGTTTATTTTATCTGGGAGGTAAAATAAACTTAAGCACGCCGTCCTGCGGATGGGACGTTAATCGATGGTCCCGAGCCTACGATGTCAGGTACTCGTTAAAGACCCCTACCCTAGGTGAATAAAAATTTAGGGTAGGCAAAATTTATGACTCCCACAGTAGAGTCGGGCTCATCTCCACTAGAGTGACGAAAGAGCGCTCTGGTAGTAGGTGATATGACGTCGTAGTTAAAGCCCGGGCATGAGTCATAAAACCTAACCCAAAATTATAATTTATTTATGTCCATACATAATTTCAGTATTTATTTCTCTATTTCGGATGATCACACCCGGCTTCTCCACTTCCACATACCGTATTTATTCGAAAATAAGACACTCTCGAATCCTAATTCTTCAAAAGAATTATTTTTGTGTCTAGTGCGCATGTATAAGACGTATCTAAATTTTTAGACTTAAATCTACCAATTGCTGTTTAATACATTTGGATATCAGCCCCGCCCCATTTACCTTTTTACAAGCACGATTTTGTCCGAAGTTACTATTATTTTACTTTTTTTAAACCTCAGATTTTCCTACAAAAACACTTAGTTTCAATGTCATATTTTATAACTAAACGATGGATACTCGTTAAAGACCCCCTACCCTAGATGAATAAAAATTTAGGGTAGGCAAAACTTAGGACTCCCTCTGTAGAGTCGGGCTCATGTCCACCAAAGTGATGAAAGAGCGCTCTGGTAGTAGGCCGTATGACCTCGTAGTTAAAGCCCGGGCATGAGTCATAAAACCTAACCAAACCTATATATATTTATGAAAATTCTGTCTGTATATGTGATTAAACAATATATCTCGGACGTCGATGTACATATTCGACCAAAAGGCTTCTTATAACAAAATACACTTTTGAAAACAAAAACTATTGATAAAACTGTTTCGTAGAATTATTTTTTTTTTTTAGGCTCCATAGTCCCCAAAAAGGATTTTTATAATGTCACTCAGTATGTTACAACATCGATACATCTCCGGAATCGCTTGATCTATCGATTTCAAATTTCACATAATGTTATAAGTTTTGAATATAAATTTTAAATATATGTAAATTTAAAAAATGGTTTGCCACGTTGTTATATACATTAGAAAAAAAAATAGAGATTGAGATCTCACGTAACTGATGTTTTAAAAAATACTTAATAGTAAATTTAGATTCCTGAGATTAAGTAAAGTAAATTTAGATCCAAAAATTAAGAGGGGTTTCATTTAATTTTTTTTTTCCTATCTAGCGTATTTTCCAAGAAAAATGGGTGATTCATTTCAGTCTCGTCACTTTGTATAGGTAAATAGATACATAAAAAATTGATTGACTCCCCAAATCGCGTTTCAAGGGAGCTAGTTTGATGGAAATATGGAGATGGAACGTACCTAAGTCTTATCAACTATAAGGCCTATATAATACAAAAGTCCTTTCTCCTATTCCAGATTTGATTAAATCAATAATAAGTTTCATCCTCAGTTATAATAATGGTTTTGAGATAGTAGGTAGGTACCATTATAAATACATTTAAGACAACCAGAAAAAACATAAGACACTCTTATTGTATACATTGAGGTGATCAAAATACTGACGGAGGTCAATGTTCCAGCAGCAATGGCGACAAACTGAAGCCAGACCACATCTTCTCCAAAACTTCCAACTTTGAACAGATCCTCCAGATGACTCCTTCCTAGACAGACGCCTTCCCATCTCTCCACTATCATGTTCCGAGGCACTCTCTTCTCATCTCCAACCTGAAAAAAGTAAATATATATATAAACGAAATTCATAGTGATCAGAAAAAGGGTCGTGAAAGTGCCCCGAAATATGGTCAAAAAAAAAAAAAAGAAGACACCACTGAAGAAAAATGCCGGAAAAAATCAGCATTTCAACATCCCAGAGAAGTTTAATAAACACATTGAAACTCAATAGTAATAAATAATCGGTCTGGGGAAGTACATTGTCGGTAATTCAACGACTTTTTTTTTTTTTTTTTTCAATTGTCCTTATGGTAAGCGATTATGTTTCTACACAATTATGCTTCTAATAAAGAATGTAAAAATGAATATTTTAATTCTCTTACCAGTTTAAGTAAAACTCTAAGAAATCCAGGTGTGAGTCCTGAAGGGGTAACGATTGGAGGATATTCAATTCTGTCCTTAGTTGGAGCTGGTAGACCCATGGACAAATTTCTGAAGTAATACAAAGACCACATGAGAAGGTCACGAGGTTGTGTTCGAATGGCTGCTTTGGCGTACTTCTTCAGGATAGAGGGCAGATGTGGAGGGATATTAATTTGCTGAGAGCAATACATATGTTCCACAAGATCTGGCATCTTGAACCTGTGAATATGAGATTTATTGACACATTTGAGGTAAAATGAAAAGAAAGAAATGCATATGAGGAACACTAAAATATATAATTCAGTTCTTTAAAGGATAGTTTTAAATAGATAAAAACTTAATTGTATACATAATAATAAGAGAAAAAAAAATCAGTTTCAAACAAATAATACTATACCTAATTTTAATTTAAGAGAAGCAACTAGGTTGTAAAATATTGTTGATTGGAAAAAAAGGACAGTTGCCTGGCAACAATTCATAGTCAATAGGGAAGTCAAGCCTTTCTTTTCTCTGTTACCGATATTATATATTTTTGTATTCAAATTCAGTTTATGTTATGATATTATTTATTTTTGTTTCAATATGCAATATATCAAAATAAAATATTCGGAATTTAATATCCTGCAGATTTACTGTGAGTTGAAATATACATCAACAGAGTGCTCTTCATGCGTTGAGATTCGATTTTCATAATCGAATGTTAATGAAGTAATGCTTGTATAAATATATCTTCTGTAATTCAAAAAAATAAATTATAAAAAGCAGATTTCAAGGAAGGTTTTATATTTGTTTTCATATTAATTTTTTCAACTTACCAGGAGTACCATTACCAGACCGTTATTGATTTTACAGTTTCAATGTGGTTCTGTTGTGTTTACAATCGTGTTATAATCACTAACTTGATTTTTATACTGTGATATTCTAATCATCATTATTTTAAGGATATAAAAATCATGAAATATTTTTCAAAAGCATACAAATTATCATCACAATTCAGACTTTTGTTTATTGTAGGTTTAGTACTATTCATTTTACTTTTTACATCAAACCCATATTTTATGGATTATTTAATGATTGAAGGAACTGGCTTGCCTTTTGACAATAGTTCTATTGATAATCTTAGTATTTCAAGAGATATTGTAAATTCTGATATAAAAGTATCAGAGATATATCCCAATTGCGGACTCCGGTATCAGTGCCCCGAGGACACATTTCCTGTGCATATTTACACTGGACAGGACAAAGATGATCAACCCAAACTTTGTATCCAGGGGAAGTATTTAGGTGGTGGAGGTAGAGGTCTTAATATTGCTGTTATTGAAAGTAAATATTTGCAATTGGTTTCAATGCAAACCTTTGATTTGTACAGTCATAATAGTTCATCGTTGGAGTCCTGGCTCGGCAACAGTCTTCAGATTGATGACATAATTATTGCATTCACATTTGATGAAGCCTCAAAAGAGTTGAGTAAAAAGGCCAAGGCAATTTTATACAATTTAGGTAGTGGAAAAATTCAAGATTTACAATTTCGTTCACAGTGGTACATGATATCACAAAAAGGTATTGAAGGTTTTACTCCTCTTGAAAATTTAACGCATGCCCTGAATGAACGCTGGGGTGAAGCAATAGATGAAAGAATGTGTGTCCCAAGGAAGATTGAACCTTTGGCCATTTCACCTGATCCTCTTCCAAGAAAAAATCCCGCAAGGGAAAAATTTTGTTCAGATACTCCCGAGTTGATGTGCGATGAATTTTGTAATGTACTTGCTCGGCATGAACCTTACAGCCCGTCCCTGCTCACCAACAGAAGTCTGATTGGTAACCCCGTCTTCTCAACTCCTGTTCTTGTTCTATCTGGCTCTCTTTCCAGTTTGGCCATCACTCTGGAAACACTCATATATCAACCAGGGATCCATTCTGGCTCTGTTTTTATATTTTACACAGAAACTCAAGTTAAAGTGCCACAACTCTCACAACTATTTGGCTTTAGAAGCGTTCTTATTAACTCCTCTTTTTTAGCAAGTACAACTAGCGATAAAATTGTATACGGTCTGGATTTTATTTACAGAGCATTTCCTAAAAAAAAGTATGCCATTGTCATAGAAGAGGGGTTAATATTATCTCCAGATTTCCTCTTTTACCATGCTCAAGTAATAGGAATATTAGAGAAAGATGAATCATTGCTCGGAGTTTCAGCTTGGAACCCTTTTGGATATAGAGGAATTTCAGGAAATTATTCTTGGGCTTATAGAGTTGAAGACTTTCCAGGATTAGGATTTCTTATAAGAATGGAAGTATTTTTGAAAAATATCAAAGATAATGTAAAAAAATGTTGTGTTAACATGCCTTATAAAGGTTGGCATGGAATTTTACAAGATTATAAAGATGCTAATATAATAATTCCTGATGTTTCAAGGGTCTTGAAAAGACCTTTAGATCTCTATGACAGAGGAATTGTAGATGAAGAATTTAAGACATTTACTCTTCCACGTTTGACAAATACAAAATTGAATTCTTATATTGAGAGACCACAGGATTTAACTGAGGACAGATACTTCTTAAAAATGGCTGGTTTAGTACAGTCAAGTATTACATTCCATTTGACTAATGAAGACCTAAAATTGTGTGAAAATGGTAGTAATATTGCTATTAAAATTATGTTAACTGAATTAAAAAATAAAATATTTTCTATATATTATCAAGAAGAGTCTTGTACATCTTACGAAAAATTAAGATCCTATTTGAAATGCTTCGATATTTTTACGCCTCAAGACTTCAGACCTCAGAATATGTACCAAAAAATAACTCGATTTACTATTAATAAAAATATTGTTCTACTAATAGAGTCTACCTCTAAATTCGCTAAAAAATTTAGATCCTCAGCTTGAATACGTTTTTCGAAGTGTAGATACTGCTAGTTCAGATACCAATCCTCTTTGACTTGCCACGGCCAAGTTGGGCAAAATTAACACAATTAAAAAAATTATTATGATAAAAACTTCAATCATGATTATTCTATGAAAATCTAGTTGGACAAATAAGAACTCAATTGTATGATTGAATTAGTCAGGTAGTCGCGGAAAATGATGATTTGAAAATAATTCTTTAACTCTGTAAAAAATATTTGTTTATAACATGCGCACATAAGAAACTACCAATCTTCAAATAAATTGTACATACTTCTATGCATTTTGTAATTTTTTTTTTTTTTACTTTACAATTCTTTTAAAAGAACATGTATATATTTAGTTTTGTTTGGTTCAACGTCCTTATGTACTCCCGTTTCGGGCAGAAAGGACTGAATATATTTTGAAAGATCTCATATTTTGTTAAAATAATATAGCCATTCAAAATACTATTGTACAAATTTGTAAAATATATATTTATTATTTTTAAATTTTATTATCCTTGATCTCCACCTTATCTCGAGATCTATGTCCCTGAGAAATTCACCCTCTTTCATGTCACATCGATGCTTTTACCACCATTCATATACAACTTCATTGGTTTAAATGATAATTTGATTTTTCACAGGCAAAAAACTCGGAATGGTATGAAAAATAGTATGAATGCTCGAGACAATCCCGGGCACCATAGAAACCGATATTAGAGATGTCAGGATTTCGTGAATTTGGTTGCAGGGGTCAACTGCTCTATCAAGTCGAATTAAGTTTGATCCGGATCCCCTCAACAAAAAAAATCTATAACTTGTTTTGCCCCTTCAGCTTTTCAACTCTCCCCCATCCCTACGATTTCTTTAGAATATTTTAGTTTGAAAAAAAAAGCCTAACGTGACATGAGCCCCGCCATGGGACTTTAGAATTGTCTTCTTGCGCAAACAATCCAATTAAAAAGGGGGTCTGATCGATTCAAGAGGCTAGGGGGTATATGTAGAGAATCTACATTTATGAAATTTTCTTGTAATGTATGCCATATTAGTGCTCAATTTATTTATTACTTCCCTCAACACAAAAACCCCAATAACTGCCGATTTAATGAACATATTGACATACAATTTTATATTTGAACTCAAAACCCAATGAGGACATGACCTATCAAATTTCAGCGATATCGGCAGAAGAGAGGGGGATTCAGGGGAGGGAACTCCAATTCAAAAACCCTAATAACTCCCCCTCCCCCCCCCCCCCCCCCCATGTAATGAATCTATAGACATAAAATTTAGTATAATTTAGAAACCCCTATTTAAGTCAACTATTGAATATTGAATACAGACGGTCGACTGGTTTTGGAGGGGGAGCAGCTTGCACTTAAGATTTCATTAATTTTACAGTCTGCACTAACAACCTATTAATGCGGCCCAAAAGTGCAAAAAGCGTGTCGCCCCCTAGTTTAGGTTAAAACAATGTTTGCGCTACGCTGTCCCCCCACTCTCCTGCCTTCAATTAACACTGGATTTAGAGTATAAATATAAATACAAAAATATAAATAATTATATGTATTTTATTTCTTAAAGATAAATATATAATAAATCATATACACAAAATAATAATATAGTACCAACTCAATATATATAAAGTTCACTAGAAATATAATTTTCTTAATAACTACATAAATTAAAATGTTGCTAAATGATAAAAATTAAAAAATAATGTAAGAATATATATATTATCTATTCCAATAAAATGTGTACCAAGTACACAAGTAAAAAAGTAATCAAATACCTAATAACTTCCTACAAAGCAAAAATAATACATTACTAATAAAATGAAAACATTTTTTAAATGTTATTTCATGTATATGTCATTTTTCAAATATAAAGCATCTTTAAACGATATTTAATAAATGTATAAATACTTGCACAGGCACTTAAAAAACCTAAGTACACAAAATTAAAACAAAAATGTGACATCAGCAAAAAATTAATACATAAATTAGGACGTTGAAAAATATAGATATATTCTGTTCAATTAGCAGAATGGGCCAGAAGGTTTAGATAATACATATTGGACATCAAAATAAGAAGATAAAAATAGAAAAGAATTGTAAACTAGATGAAATTGTGTGCAAAGTAAACGATTGTAAAATAAAATTAGCAGGTTTAAACTAAAAAAAAAAAAAACGGATACCTTGCACACCGACGCGTTTTTAACGTTTATTATTTTCGACTCTCCCTATTTTTTTTTTTTTTTTTTAAAGCCATTCATAATTTTCGGTTTAACATACTTTCGGGAGTAGAGGGAATAGGGTAAGTTCATCCGTTGCACAGTTTTCCTGGTAGAGATCATAATCCCCATACAGTGCAGCCCCTTCTCAATGTAAAATTTACTACAGCCGGTTCGGTTATTTATATGCGTTACGTGAAAGCAGCAGCTTTAACCGTTTTGGAGGACTCACACAAAACTTGCTGTTACGTGTATGTTTTAATGTCCGAATACATTTCTGCGATCTGTTTCGATATAGTGGAAAGTTAATAAAATAAATAAAAACTAAGAACATGTTGAACTTTGATATTGTCTAATTCCACAAAAATATATACCTAATATGTACCGGGTTCGCCTTACGCCATTATCAACACTAAGTTCAAAAGTGACATTTGAAGCCGAAACTGGTACAGTTTATATATGTATATATTTTATTTTTGTAGAATTAGACAATATAAAAGTAAAAGTTCTTCGTTTTTATTTGTTTCAGTTTTAGCTACAAAGCGCGCTAAGAATGAAGATCCTTTCAACTCTCAATAAGCTGTCTACATCTGACGTTAATGATTTTATTCAAACACTGAGATTCTCATAAATTAATTTTGTTTTTTCAATTTACTTGATGAAACATTCACTATTCGGCTCAGTTCTCATTGCAGTAAAAATTATGAAAAATTAATTCAAACTTATTTTTGATAAGAAAGGCCTTTTCTCCTCCATTTCTCTTTTGGTACAAAACATCTTAGTTGAAAGTTATGAATGAATGATGTTTACAGGAAGTTCATTCATGAAATACAAATAAACCTCCCAAAAGAACTCTCATATTTATAGTTTCCGATAATTGGAATAATGCTGTAATAACGTTAAGTACTTTTTTTTTTTTTTTTCTAGGAAAATTAATACATTCGTTTTCTTGTTTCATTACATTAAAAAGATCTTATGTTAGCTCATACTTATTATAATGTACGATTCAACCTATACTAATATTAGAAAATAGAATAGTAATTATTACTATGAAATTCTAAAATATATAACTACTGATACTCCTTTAAATAAAATATTAACCAGAATGATTGAAATTCTGGATTTTTTAATCTCTTTTAAAAAGTTGTTCTTTGATTATTAGTATACACTAAACCATGAAGTACGTCTTAGACTCGTAAATTAACAAATCACTGTTCAATAGCTTCTTTAAAGACCAGCTCTACAACTCGTCTGAATCTTTTTTTTTTTTTGTTGTAATAGCGAATATTTCATAATAATAATCGAGGTAATGTGGTGTCGACCGACACAGAAAGCTATCGTCAACGAACTTGAAACTTTTGTTACATAATTACGAGGAGAGGTTTGATGTTTGTGCTGTGATTGATACCTATTTGTAGACACAAAAAATTAACACAACAAATCAAAATCTGATAGTAATGTATGATGTTCGCGTATGTACTAATTCACACCGTCAGATTGTTCGATAATCTGCGCAGCCAAAGAATTTCTTCAATTTTGGAAATGTACAGAAATTGGAGGGAGCTACGTACATACAGAGTCGTCCTTCAGAAGCTATCTTAAACCTACTCAAAACATCAGTAACATTTTCTCCCAAAACGTGTATGCCAAAAATTGTGGCCATAATCTTTCCAGCTAAATTGTATAGAAATTTTCATGGAAGCTGATTCACGCACACGAAGTCAGGACATTGACTTCTACCTTTCCACGATACGTGTCGAATTGTGTTTACAAATAGGAAAGTCTGCAAAAATATCAACCTGCACCTCTATCAGAATAAGAACTGTTGAGCCTCTTCTCGTATTTTTAGCTTCAGCCATAAACCTCTAAGCACAGTGAAATTTGCTGTTATTGGAAGCAATGGTGAATCAGCCATTACAGATTATGCTGTAATACTTTTTAAAAATACAGACACGAAGTGCTGAGGTGATTCAATGACTAAAACTGTTATCGCACTACTATTGTCACTTTTCTCCAGATAAAGCTCTAGCTATTTGTGGTGTGTGGATCAGTGATTGAGTGGGATGATCCACTGTGGTTGGAGATAACTGTGGGGTGTCTATGTGACGGCGGCGAGGAGAGATGGAGGCGGCTGTTGGAGGTGGAGCCCGGAGGGATGCGGTCCCAGTACGGGGAGTCCCACCTGGGTCCCCACACTGACCTGTACCGGGCTGTGCACCACCTGCGCTGTCAGGTCGCTCCCATCCCCCTTCATCAATTGTTTCAACATAAAGGCGTTCGTCTTCTCAACAATCGAACCAAAGTTCCCATAGCCTTTTCCACTTGAGTGACTCTTCACATGAGACACCAGATGACCTTTGCACATGAAGTCCTTATGACAGAGCTCACATCTGAAAGGTTTGTCCACAGGGCCGTTCTTCTGATGAGACCTCTGATGAAACATGAGATTCCCTTTGAGGGGAAACGCTTTGCCACAATCAGTACATATAAAAGGTCTATCCCTGGGATGAGCCTGCATATGCTCCACCAATCTTTCTTTTGAAGGAAAAGGTGAAGAGCATACAATACAAGTAAATTCAGATCCTTGAAGATGCTGCCGCACGTGTCTCTTCAGATGTTCTTTTCTTGTAAATGTCCTGTTGCAATACTCACAACTGTGAGGAGACTCCCCAGTATGAATCCGTATATGGTTGTTCAAGTGTTCTTTACGAGTAAAACATTTCGTGCAGTAGGGACAGCGATGTGGGGACTCCCCTGTGTGTTGCCTTATATGATTCGTGCAATGTTCTTTTCGTGTAAAACTTTTGTTGCAGTAAGTACACTTATACGGTGACTCACCGGTGTGACGATGCACATGATTGGTCAGATGGTCTTTGCGAGTAAACGCTTTGGTGCAGAATTGACAAGGGTAGGGGGTTTCCCCTGTATGTTGACGTTCGTGATAAACCATGTGTTCTTTGCGTGAAAATGGCTTCTGACAGTATCTGCAATTGTAGGGCGATTCTCCGGTGTGCTGTCGAGTGTGATTTATCAAGTGGTCCTTTCGAGTGAACGTTCGCGGACAGAAGGTACAACTGTATGAATTTTCACAGGCGTGCCACATGACATGATGTTTGTTCAATGTTTCTTTTTTTGAATTCACTTTATTTGCCAGTGAATCAAAATAGTTGGCATCAAAACCAAAAAGAGGAGATTGCATTCAATTAATAGAGGCCTCGTCTATCTGCAAAAAAAAAAATGAAAACATTAAAATAATTTACTGTCCCAAAAAAACGTTTATAAAATTAACAATATCTGCTTATAAGCAAGGACATCCGCTAATAATATGAAAAAGACGTATTGTAACTTCTTTTATCATACAAATTTACATTAGAGAAATAATTCTTCTAAAGCTGCGGAACATTTTTTTCAGCAGGATAATAATACGAAAATAACGGAAAAGGAAGAATAAAAAACAAATCGATGAAATGTGCTTCGCTACATTTCCCACTGAAAAAAATAAATAAAACTATAAAACGAAGAAATCACCCAGGAAATTTTCTGAAAACTGTTCTAATTTTCACTAAACTAGTTTCTTATATCCTTAGAACAAGATCATAAACCAACTGTTAGTCCTAATAATAAAAATAAACACCAGATAACACATAAAGGATCCGTAGATTTTCTATTCAGAGACTAGTATTAAATAAATTTAGGAAATAAATGCATTTAAGGTAATGTAAAGATGATTGAAGAGAGGGGAATTTATAAATCATGAAAAGACAACTAAAATCATTAGTTTTACTTTTTAAAACTTTTTTTTATAGATGTTTCAAGTTTTTGGCCTGCAGTGAATACACATACATACATTTGGTTGAAATGGTCTCTTTTGTCCCTGGAGTTTTCTTCAAAACATTAATAAATATTCAAAAATGCCACATAAAAGTAATCTGCTGAAGTGTTTTCATAATAAGATACTAGTAGGTATAACTTTTGTAAATCTCAAGAATATGTGAGATAGTCGTAACAGACCCCCACCCAATTAAAATTGGGTAGACAAATTATAGGACTTCCACATTAAGGTCGGGTCTACCAAAGCAACGAGAAGTCCCAGAAGTAGTTGAACCCTGGGCGTGAGACACAAAAACAAATCAACATGAGAGATTCCTGTATGCTTTTTCAAAAGAACATTATACACTTTTGCTAAATTGATAATAGCTAACAATGTAAAGAATGAGGGAAAACATAGACTGTCTAATTTTAAGTTCTTGCAAACAAACGAAATATTCCGTGGAGCATAAATGTATTTTTTGACTACCCAGGTTTAAAGTTCCCTATGTGCATCAATATTTTCTAGGGAAATTTTAAAATCTTAAGAATTGAATTTAATCAAACTGCAAATACACTTCGAAACAAACACTCCCTTTTATAACAATATAAATACAAACACTTTTAATAAATAAAAGTGTCTATATAGAGGGTTTCAAAAATAGGAGCACAGACCAACGGAAGTACAACCAAAATACGAAATAAAAAAAATAACGTCGGCCACTGTCTCTCCCCTTATACGCATTAATATAAAACCGTGTTATATAATTTTATGTAGACTAAGAAAATGAAAATACCAATGATTACTTTAGCAAAGATAAGTATAATATTTGGGCAATGATAAGGCACCAGAACGAATGGATTTAAAACAATAATTAAAAACTAAGTGCTTTGTGCTCTGCCAAGATTAAAAAAAAAAAAAAAAGAAATACAAAGAAAATAGTCTTAGTTACAAAGTATAATATAATTACCTAAATCATGCTATGATCAGATATGAATTGATATTTCATAATATGTTTACAATAACAACAACTATTCACTTCACTCAACAATACATCAAACTCAAAGAAAGAAAGCAGATCTAGTCTAATGTTGCCAGACGCGATCAATCCTACGCCATTTTGAAACTGTTCCACATTCCCTATATTTTCATTTTTTTTTTTTTTTTTCAGTATAATTTGTAAACATATTACGCCTTATATTAATACTTATCCTTTTTATAAAATCATTTTCTTAAATGTTTTCCACAAGGAAAAATGATCCACCGGTAAACTATTGTTACAACATAATTACCGCAGAAAATATCTTATAAAATTCATCTTAAAACTATATCAATTACTTCATAATTCTAAAGAAACTTTGTTTAAGAATTATACCAAATCATTGTAAACTTTTATCTCAATAATTGTCAAACTCCTTAAAAGAAAGATGCCGTTGAAAGATGTTTTTAGGCATATTTCTTAGATATTTAATTTTGTTTTGAAAAAAGGACCGCAAATTTAATTTTTAAAATTTAAATGACTGGAAAAAATATAATACAATTGTTAATAAAACCGGCCAATTATATATTACAATCGCTGTGCTTAATATCGATAACATGTTTACATCACAGTTTGTTATACAAAAAGAAGGTTTCTTACCCGGCTTACAATGAACTCGTATTTATAATTAGTGTTTTCATGATTTTTTATTATTTCCTATTAAAAAAATATGGCTAATGATATAGCAGAAGTGTGCAGTTATTTAAAATCGAAATCAGTATTAATACCAATTACAAATCAATGGCTGTCATCATGTGTTGAATGTTTTAAGTCTCAAAGTGTTTCAAATGTTAACGAACTAAAGGAATTAGTTTTTCAACAGTGGCTTTTAGCTGATTTAAGTGACATTGCCGCGGCTTCTTTACCGAGAAATTGCGTGACTGAGGATAAATTCGTTTTGCCGAGTAGCTATGCAGTTCAGTTGAACTATGTTGTTAATATAGGGGTCTCGTTTCACAAACAGCTTATTAAAATCAGGCGTCCTGATGTTCAGAAAAATCTAGAAGTAGATACTGATGCCCAACAAAACCAACTGAACAGACAGGAGAAAGAATCACTCGGTACCAGGACGTTGAAAATTGAAATCACTGATGGTGTGATCACCGTAACTGGATTTGAAGATCAGTTCATTTCAACACTTCAAGAGACAATTGTACCTGGGAAGAAAGCTATTCTCGTTGGACCTATTGAATGTAGGAAGGGGGTTCTTTTTTTACGACCTCGAAATATTAGGCTAATGGGAGGAGAAGTAGATACTTTACACATTCAAAATGCAACAGAAAACATACTAGCTAGAGCTTTGAACCTTCCAGAAAATCCTGAACCATATAAACAACACATTTTAAAGGAGGAAGTATGCTCTAAAGAAGAAGTAAGTACCTGTTTAGATGATGATGATGAAGAAGCTCTGATGATGGTAGCAGCTGCCATAGAAAGTGAAGTCCCTGAAAGTCACAACCCTTCACAGAGGTCTTCTACCAGTTCAAATGGTGTTTCAATGAGCTCAAGCAATTCAGTAGGTCGTAATCCACCTATACCCTCCTTTAATACAAGAAATAAGACACCTGCACAAAATGAAATTGAAGAAAACCTATTCAAATACGGTTTTGATGATGATTTTGATGATATAATGGCATCTCAGTCTGTTGCTACTGTAAATAATATGCCTAAATTACAGAGTTCTATGGATAGTTTTTTATCAAAACATACTAATGCCCCTGATGAATTTGATCCTGCTGCAAATTTGAAACGTGTTGAAGAAATGAATAAACTAAAAAAAGAATTAGAAGAATCTTATGGAGGCTCAAGATGGGATAATCAAATAAATCTTGAATTGCCAAGGCAAGGTAGGGAGGAAGGTAAAATTTTGGTTGATTATTTGAGCGAGGGTGAGTCACTTTTGATTGGAATGAGCGAAATCGAAGAAAGTTCACAAGTTTCGCGAATAGAACCACCATTGGGGGCTATAGAGGAAATACCTTCATTCCCACCAAGAACACGTCCAGCAGTTGTGCAAGCTCCGGCCCGGATAGTGAAAATACTGAAGAAGCCAAAACTGAAAGGAGATAAATGGTGTGTTTCAGAGGCACTGAACTTGAGGTTACATTTTCATCCGAGGCAGTCGACAAAGTATTTACAGTTTCGGCAGCGGAAATTCTTGCAAGGAGGGACCAGATAACAACAGATCCACTCATGAAAGAGAGAATGAATGAAACCCTCAAAGAGTCTCAACAAAGGTTTTCCAAACTCAACTGTGATATGTTGTTTTGTTTTAATGATAACATTTCTAAACCAGTAGTTACTGATATTATCTGTAATTAGTGAATTGTTTTTTGTGTGATTGTATATTTAGTTGATTTATCTTTAGGGGAGGAAGAAGAAAACTCCTTGCAATATTTCAGAGGTGTCTGTAGGCTTGAGACCAAGACATTTTTAAAATTATCAATTTTTGTATTAAATAAAAATTAAATGTTTCCATTGCATGTATTAACACTTTTTTCTTGATGTACCCTAAACCTTAGAACTTCCAAGGACACAACTCCATTTTTTAAATTGCTTTTTACTTCCACTTACAGCGTAATGGTTCATTAAAAAGGTAACATAAAGTTCATTATTACTTAATACTAAATGTAATTAGTTTTTGTTGAAATTAAAACTCTGATTTTTAAAAATGTTTCAGGGGATTTCTATGTGAAATCACTTTACACGCTCACTTTTTTTTTTTTGTTTTAAGTGAAATTGTTGAAATTTGTCGAGCAAACATATTTGTGTATAAAAATTTACATATTTGTATATAAAGTTCAACTAATTACTGTATTTATTCTTATGGTATTTTTTTAAATATGAAATGATACTTTAAAACCATTTTTATTGTTGTAAATATATGTATATATTTTCTTTTTAATTTAAAAACTTCGATTTATTCTTTTCTTGTTATTATGCCTTAGCGACCGAAAGACTATCGGTGCAGGAGTCCCCAAGGTTCGATCCTCAGACCCATCCTCTTCAATTTATTCTGCCACGATATACCTGAGCCTCCAGGTCTGCCACTGGCAACCTATGCAGATGACACGCTCCTCATAGCTCAGGACTGTGATCTTCATATGGCCATGCGCATTCTTCAGGATGGCGTGGATGTCTTGGCAAATTGGTTCAATAGATGGAAACAGGCTAAACGCGAACAAGACGGGAGGCCTAGGTTTTCGCACTCCTGCGCATAAACCACGATACACTGGCACAGCTGAACATTAACCACGAAAGCATCCCCTGGACCTCTACCCACTTCTAAACAAGAACACTACACTCCGACATGAATGTGCCACACTACTCTACACCGCACTCATACGGCCACTCATTACATACGCCTGTCCTGTTTTGCTCGGCACAAGCCAGATCAACATTAAAAAACTGGTAAGATTCGAAAACATAGTTCTCCGCCTTGCCGTAATCGCACCTTGGATGGTAAGGAATTCTCAGATAAGCAGGGAGCTGGGTGTTCCCGACGTTCGAGACTTCATATTGGAGTTAGCGACAAGGTTCAGGTTTGGGCTGCAGAGTGTTTCTGGAGCCTTTGGCATTGGGGAACCTCTGCCACAGCGTCGTCTGAAGCCCCGGCTTGTTCAAGACATTATCCCCTGACTACCGTCTTTATTATTTTTTAAAATTGTGTATAGCACTTTTTGCGCTGAACCAAATAATTTTTTTTTTTAATTAAAATGAAAAAAAAAAATAGGTTGAATTAATTATAGATCAAGAACTCGGGTCATAATGTTTTGTAATATATTACTTTCCGCTATTGATATTATATACATATATAGTTTTGTTTTTTTACTGCATGCATAGAACTCGGAATGTTCTAGGTACATTCCGGTGAGTACCTTGATACTCATTGTATATCAAATATGCCATTCAACTTTCGCTTGCCAAGATCTTTGTGTTTAGGTATGTTCTTTGTAATAAACGAAACTGTTCAACTAGGCGATCACAATTAAGAAATAAACAAGTACAGTGAAACCTCTTCTAACGGACACCTCTAGATGGAGAATAACTCTTTTAACGGATAAAATTTCTATGGTCCCGGCAGCAGACCACTCAAATCAATGCTTAGTTTACCTATCGATAACGGGTCCTCTCTTAACGAACAGCCTTTAATGATCTCGTGCGAAAAATCTACCTCCCGAAAGCGGACTTCAGACTCTAACAAATACGTTTCCTAAACTTCCCAATAATTATGGAAATTTTTTGTTTCGTTTTCTTTCACATTTCCCAAGATTTTATTCAGTTCCGACCATGTCTCAAAACAGATTTAGAAAAATAAAATAGAAGTAATTCACGTGGCAGGAACATGAGAATGAAGAAACGAAACCGGCTTTCACAAAAATACACGGTAAGAGTTTTGAAATTGATCGCCATTGTGTCGAATGGTTATGCCGAGTAAGAGCAAAAATATTCGTTTCTGGCTCTGTGATACAGAAAAAGGCATCCGAAGTCACCAAAATTTTGGGGATTGTAAATTTCAAAGCGTCTAATGATTGGCACGAAAAATTTAGAATATACTTATAATTATAGGTGTATTCTTTTTTTCAAATCAACCTTTTCATTTTTTTTTTTCTCTTGATAACGGTCACTTCTCGATAGAGGGCAAAAACGGTTGATCCGACAATGTCCGCTATGGTTTTCAGATTTCCCTGTATAACCGAAATTATTTAGTTTCTTGTGTAACTTTATACGCGTCTGGGAAAAGGACACGTATGCTATCTCAGTGTATAAACTAGTCCGCCATTATCAAGATATTTCTTCGAACCCAAGGTTAATTTGTTGAATTAATTATTTAAATTATACAAAAATATATTTTCTAGGGTCGCTACCGCTGCCAGAAGATTCAGAATGGTATAAGCAGTGACTTTCCCGGACAACGCTAGGTTTTTTTTAACCACAGCTAGTTTTTGAACACTAGAATTTTATTTTTGAACTTTCGTAGTTTTTATTAATATTAGAGATATTTTCGCCAGAGATCTTGTGGAAGTTCATTGTAAATACTACTGAATAAAACACTTAGAACGAGTCAAAAATGCCACTATTTTTATATAAAAGACTCATAAGTCTGTATCCTGTACACTTGACAATGCTCTAACCAGCGAAATATATTGGGTCTTTTATATAAATATAGTGGCATTTTTGACTCGTTCTAAGTGTTTTATTCAGTAGGTAGTACTTATTAATATTGTAGAGGAAGATCCCTTTTACATGCATGCCCATTAGGGACACGAATTTTTTTTTACATGAAACCAAATCCTTATAAGAACGACACATAACAATTTTCAGCCATATCGACCAAGGGGAGAGACCACTTAGAAACCCCAATAATCATAAATGCTGGGATCCCATCATAGCTGAACAATAAGCAGACTTGCCTGAGTACTAAGCATCCTCCATATTTACTTCGTAGGAATACATTAAATTACTGAAGACTCATAGAAAATTTCTTCATAAAGGGCCTTCCTAAGCACTTATTTATGAGTAGTTGCAACTCGTTCTGCTATAGAAAAGATTTAGCGGAGTATTATAGAGACTATGCCAACACATGATCCAAGTAGATGTCAAAATACAGCTTCCTAATGATACTTAACATTTTTGCAGAGATATTGTGAAACACTTGATAAAAATAAAGAAAACGTATGTTTTTTTAAAATAATGTCTATTTCACAAATAATATATAATATGGGAGTACTTTCGGTATTGCTACCATCTTTAGCCACGACTTAACAAATACTATTTATTTATTGTATTTGTTAAGTCGTGGCTGAAGATGGTAGCAATACCGAAAGTACTCCCATATTATATATTATTTGTGAAATAGACAATATTTTTTTAAAAAACATACGTTTTCTTTATATTTACAGCTTTCTAAGTTGAACGTTTCAGAAGTTATAAAGCTTTGACAGAATGATGGACGGACAAATATCGTGAGCTTTCAATAAAGTTAGAGAACCCTAAAAAAAAGTTATAAATATATATATATATATATATATATATATATATATATATATATATATATATATATATAGATATATATATATATATAGGTATAGAAAGTTAAAAAATAAAATAGAATGAGAGGAATTGTTACGATTACAACAGGACAACTGGTGACATATTTATTTTTTCTATAGTCAACTTATATACATATTAACATACCAAATGTATTTAATCTATTGAATTAGGAGCATTGCTCAAACCTTGTGCAGATTCCAACTTTATTATTATTCCTCTGATGATTGTTACTCTGAAATATAGGGTTCCTGTTATTCATAAGCTATCTTTATGTATACCACTGTTATGGTTTAACGAAAATAAATACAATTATTACTTATCTAATTAGTAAAGGTAACGGACTTAAGATTAAATATTAGATGTGCTCTATGCATGGCTTAACTTGGGAGAAATTCTGTCGACTCACCGACTTAATAACTACTCGTTTAGTACACCAGTTGCTCAACAGATCGTGCTAGATGATTCAATTTACAAAACAAAGCATGGATCACTCGTTCTACTCATCCAAGTATAAGAAAATTTCTTATATTTAATATAGAAGCCATATTCCTATATTTAATATAGAAGCCAGTAATCGATCAGAAATTCTATGTTGATTTTCTCCGGAATTCAATTTTTTCCAAACCCCTTGAGTGAAAAATGAAAAAAAAAATTTACGTGGTTTAATACAAAAACAGAACATGATACCAAAGTAATGAATATCGACAAGGAATTTTAGAAAACTTAAAAAAAAACCATAACAATTTTCAGTCGAATCGGCATGGGATAACCGAACGCTGAAAAAACTAATAATTACAAATGTAGTGAGAGGGCTCAACTCAACAATCCTAATAACTTTATATTAACATAAAAAATCGTATTTCATATAAAATCTGTCTTTTAATTTTCCTTACAACTTTTATTTCAAAATAATTGTGATTATATCGAATATAAGTAGTATCTTGTATCATATATACAAGTAAAGTGGTCTTAGTTTTCAACCAAAACCTAATCAGATCTAACATGTGACATCTTCATTTAAATTTCTTAGATACAATAGTTTCTTCGTTGGAATTTCCGAAATCGAAATTTCGTATGATTATAATACTTCCTTATAAAAAAGATGTAAGAAAGAAATAATGAAAAACTTTTAATAAGGGGGGGGGGGGGGGGGGATTAAGGGGGTTGTGTTTGATCGTTTAAAAAAGGAGTTCTCAGATAATAATTAAAACAATGAAATGTCTGAACCGGTAACAGAACCCCCTGTGACATCCTGACCTCCGGATACCCACCTCATGCAAAATACATCATGCCAAATCTAAGAAAATAATCAAGAGATCAAGAATTGTCAAGAACTTAGACATGGACATCTTTAAAGAATAGATTCTTCCATAGATTCTCAGCCAAATAAGGGCGAGGCTTAACACAAAAACTTCTAACTGCCGTTGTAATGAATATATTGATACTTTAACATTTATACGATAAGTATAATAGAGTGTTCAAAAGGTTCTGATCACCTGTTTATTACAGTGGCCAAATGTATTAATAATTTTATTGAGCGGAGCTCATTCTGGAGTGAAACGGAAGAATGAGCGTAGCTCAATCTTTAGACGACATGTGTTTCGTTTGTGCCCCTCCTGCATTAAAACTGTTTCTCTGATCCTGATCAATTTTTGCATATTGATGGATGTCAGTCACGTGAAGGTTGTTAAAAAATAATTTCGAAAATCGGACGTACCACGGAGAATCACCGAAAATATGTTCATCCATAGACTTCAATGCGAAACGTTCAAATTCTTCTCAATCGACAATGGCATGAAGCGCGCGCATGAAATTGAGGTCAGAGGAAAGCGTAAAGTTCCAATAAACTGCTTATCTAATGAATGTTTCGACACAAAATTTATATGAGGAGTCAGAAGCAACTTTATAAGTCAAACATTGAGTTATAGCCCAAATGGTTGGGATTGGCTTTGAAAGGAGAGCGGAAACTTATTTGATTAACTCGTGCTGGGGAAGTGCCTAGCCGGTGATTCACCAAGAAATTTTACATTTAATTTTTAGATTCAGGGGTTCGGAAAACTTGAAATTCTAATGAAAACTTAAAATTCAATTTCTGAACGATTACATAACATCCCCATACTACGTATAGCTACGTCAGTAAAAAAAAAAAAGTGTTGAACATTACAACAATATCCAAGTTAAGTAAAAAAATGTTTCTGTTTCTCAATAACTTTATCTTTTAATGATTGTAAAAACTTCAAATGTTGATAATTTACTAAGTGATTTACAGTAAATGAGTTGTGTGTTTTCCGGTGGCCTGGAATGCAGCCCTCTCTGCCAAGTGGTTCCAGATGTACAACAGACCTCCCTCCCATACTAGGCCTCGAGTCACAGTCACAAGCCACACAAAATCTCTAGACCAAACTTTCCTTCTTTAGACATTTGTTCAAATTAAATATTAGACCCCCCCAGATATTTGCAAAGATGTGTATGCGCAGAAGAGGGAATAGCACAAAAATACATTCAATTTTTCATTTTCTAATTGACTGAAAATGTAGAATCATAACAGTCGTGGTAGTAACTGATGAAAACATTGTAATTAATCTAATATATCATCAGTTACCCAATTAACCCCCCTCTTACCTTACTTACTTAGAAAATTATCATAGAGATACAAGGATGAGTCTGTTATCATTGATTATTAGCGTATTATGTGTACATTATATTATATTTAAATATGTTTGAAAAATGAAAATATTAAAACAAAATAAACTAGAATTTTGGAAAAAGTTATTTAAATAATTAAGCCTACTCCTCAACTCCGTCTCATCTGCTTATGCAACAAATGGATTAATTTTTAGAATTATAGTTCACTTTTAGGTTGAACGATGTTTCTTGCAATGCAGCAATGTGCGTTTGGTTTGAGTTCAAAAAAGTTGTTAATATTGCCCATATATTGTTTATGCTTCTAACTGAATAAGTATTTTAATTAATGAATTATTATTATTGTGGGGCATGGATAGTTTAAATAATAAAATACAATCTATGAAATAAAGAAACTATAATTATACTCAAGTAAAATAGTGTTATATGAGATAGAATTAGTGATAAGGTTGTTATTTAGTATGTTTCCCTATCACTCTCATTATTTGTTGTGGATAAATTTACAATAATTATTTCAGTGTTGTTATCGACTGTTGTGAGTTGTTGTTGAGTTTCATATTTTTGATAATATTTGAATATTAATATTGTCTACAATACCTTTGTTTCATGTTACTATGTCATGTCTCCCCAACAATGTTAACTTACATCGCACATAAAATTTAAAAAATCTAAAGGCCCTGACCGGGTTTCGAAACCGTGATTTTTAATGTTAATCTAGAATCTTAAAACAATTTTTTTTAGCTAGATTCCCCATTTGTGGAAATGGTTGTATATTATTATTTTTAAACAAGAGAACATTAATTTTTTTAAAACAAATATCTATATATATATATATATATATATATATATATATATATATATATATATATATATTATAATGTCTATTTTTGAAAATAATTCCATACTTATGTAACTTTTAAGGGGCGACATTATAATATATATATATAATCCCATACTTATATCGAAAAGAAAATACTGATGTCTGTAAAGTGTCGAATAAAAAATTACCCAGAATTGGGGGTATAAGTATCGATACCAGTGTCACATCAGTAGTATCGAAAAATGCCTAATTCCAGTATAGCAGGCATGGGAAATAATAATAAATGTAATAATATGAGCTTTAGAATACAAAACGAAGTTTGAAAAAATAATTCAATTAAAAAAAAATTGTTTAGGTTAGGTTAGGTTTTATGACTCATGCCCGGGCTTTAACTACGAGGTCATATCGCCTACTACCAGAGCGCTCTTTCGTCACTCTGGTGGACATGAGCCCGACTCTACTGTGGGAGTCCTAAATTTTGCCTACCCTAAATTTTTATTCACCTAGGGTAGGGATCTTTAACGAGTACCTGACATCGTACAGGCTCGGGACCATCGCTTAACGTCCCATCCGAAGGACGGCGTGCTTAAGTTTATTTTACCTCCCAGATAAAATAAACTAAGGGCCTCGGTCGGGCTACGAACCCACGACCTTGAGCTCAGAAGTCAAGCACGCATACCAGTGAGCTACCGGCGCCCTCAAAAATTGTTTATAACTGATATTTAAATTACTTAATTCAATAGTAGTTGAATGTAATGTTTATAAGATGTTTTAGTTACAAAATTCAATAGAAGTTAAATGTATCTTCTATAACTGATGAT
The DNA here is from genome assembly GCA_963662175.1 of Aradus depressus. Lineage (NCBI taxonomy): Eukaryota > Metazoa > Arthropoda > Insecta > Hemiptera > Aradidae > Aradus > Aradus depressus. The sequence continues at coordinate 63,030,027 of OY759214.1, read as the reverse complement.
TTCAATAGAAGTTGAATGTATTGTTTATAACTGATGATTTAATTACTAAATTTTATAGGAGTTGAATTTTTCTTTTATAGCTAATGTTCTTATTACTAAAGTCACGATTCGTGACTCACGAATATAATTCTTATTTCAATTCTGTTTTGCCTCTTATTTTCATCATGGTGGTGAACATTTGCCCTTATAAATAGAAATAAGGTATTCTCATTCTGATATATTAATTTTGCATTTCTTCCATATTTTTTCTACATTTTAACAAGTCTGTAAGTTATCGATAGCCACATGGGGTAGTATGGAAGGTATCGATATTTTTGCAACCCCACAGTATAGAATGCGAGTACAATTGCCGGCGGATATGGTATCCACTAGCGCTGTCTATGTTCCACCCGAACAACCCCTCACCAACCCCGCTTCATCGTTTCAGTCTCACTCAGCCCACGCTACTGTTTGTGTCCGTTTAGACTTCAGTGTGTTTGTCTGTGAACTACGTCTGTGAAGAATGTGCATTGTGGATATCCACTCCAGTCAGTGAGCTCATATTTGTTTTTCTAGGTAGGTCACTTATTATCAAATTTTTTATTTTTTAAATATACATACATTAATTGTATCCACTAATACAACACCCTTCTCGGTCTATGTGCTGTCTCAGTGAGGTAAATATTATGTTATTAAAGTAGCCTATTAATTTTGAAATAATTCTTAATAATATTTCCAAGCTGTGTAAAATTACGTTTGTTCAGGACGGCCATCTGCAGAATACCGTGTAATATCATTTATTTTTATTTACTAATATTCTTTATATTCCCCCTTTCAAACTTTATGTACTACATTGCGCCCCCAAACAAATATAGAGCGAAACGTCCTCTTATTCGGATTTTTTGAAGTGTAATTATCTCCGGAATCGTGTGATGTTACCATTTTGTTTTTTACTACTATATTATACTTAAGCCTAAAATGTTATTAAATAACATTTCAGGCTTAAGTATAATATAGTATTTTATCATCTATATTCGTACTTTCGAAATAATTCTAAAGGTCCAGAGGTAATAAAAATTTACGGAAGTCTAGAATTATTTAAATATTTTAGACTTTTGATCCGCGTCTGGCTTCCGAAAATGGGAGGGGTTTCTAAATAAATTGTTTAAAAAACTGTACATTGAGCAACAAAATTTCAACTTTCACAGAAGATGAAATTTAACAATAGTTAAGCTTCTCAGCTAAACGAAGTAAAGGGGAAAGTTATGTAATCGTCACAAATTAAATGTTCAGTTTTCAACGGAAATTCATGTTTTCCGACACCTTGATTAAAAAAAAAAAGAAATTCTGAACACTATAACTCCCGATAGAATGAATGTAATTGATGCCAAATTTGTATGTGTATGCAGAACCCCATCATTTCAGGGCCGGTTAGTTCAGAGGTAGAGTGCTTGCCTACTGAATTCAAGATCGTGGGTTCGAAATCCGGTCGAGGTTGTATACGTGGGAAGTAGAAACAAAACGCTTGAGCACGCTGTCCTTCGGATGGGAAGTTAATCGATGATCCCAAGCCTGTATGATATCAGGTACTTGTTAAAGACTTCTACCCTAGATAACATAAACTAAAATTTAGGGATTCCACCATTTGTAAGAGGCTCATGTGACGGTGACAAAATAGCTCTGGTAGCAGGCGATATGAATAGCCGTAATAACTAAAAAAGTAGCATAAACACAAAATTTAATTAATATGGATTCAGAATCCCCTATGAAAGTCAAGTATTGATTTTTAGCCCTAATGGTCGGTTGGTTTGTTTTGAAGGGGGAAAGAAAGCCTAATTGATTAATTCGTTCTGTGGAAGTACATTATCAGTGATTTACAGGCGACTTTTTTTTTTATTTCCAACTTGATTATACTTTTAACTAGACGTTCTAATTGAAACTAGCTACTTTGCCTCGGAAGTAACCACGTTCCTAATCGGGCGTGGGGGGGGGGGGGGGCAGAGCCACTAATTTTAATTAAAATTTATCTTTATTAGTTTTACTTCTCTATATATGCAATTATATAGAGTAACTTACGTAATCGGTGAAACATTCGATGTTGAGTTCGAATCGAAATTTCGTATTTTTCGACAAATTAATAAAAAAATTAGAGAAAAAACTGATATGCCGCATTGTACTGATATACAGTAAAATCAGGTTATAACGATATTTAAGGGACTAAGAAAAATACATTGTTATATCCGGAACCAAACTGTTAGACCAACATACAAATGTATGGGCTTGTTAGTGAAAAAAAAGGTTCATAACGAGAAAGTTTACGTATTTTTATTTACTTTTTAAAATTTACTTACATACATTTGTAACTGTATACATAAATTATGTACTTATACACATGAGTACATATGTATTAATTTTCCACAAAAAAAATCAGTTATTTTAGTTCGCTTGCTTTTTTTTTTAAGTAGGTATACATTTTTGCTTACATGGTTATGAAGTCCTTTTAAGGAAGCTGTGGTTTAGGGTTTATTTACATTATCATTTAGGGCGACGTACGTCCGAATGACTCCAAGAGCGCTGTAGACTTGTGACAAAGTCGATGTTTTGAAAAGGTCTTCTTCAGTGCCGTCGATGTCATCGTTGTTCTCCTCCTTGCTCTTATTCAAAACAGACGCCACGATTATTTCTTCGGTCGGTTCCTCTGATGTAAAGTTACATCTTTTTCCAACGTTTCTTTGATTTCGTCTCTGGATTTCCAGATTGTCGATATCGTAGACTAGAAAATTCGAAGTTCCGACACTAAGTTTTTGATTGTTTTTCCTTTCTCAATCCTATTTATGATTTTCACTTTTTCTTCAATAGAAAATACGCGACGTTTGTTCGAAGTCATTTTCAGTTCTATTTTTACACTCTCACGATCCCTACGGAGGCAAAGGAAAGACTAATCTGAAACTAGGAATATACGCACTAGAAGGGAAGAAGGGAGTTCGAAGAAAATTCTACAAGGGGGAAATGGAATGACTCGGAAAGAGTAAAGAAGAACCATGTTTAAAACCCTTTTCTATAATGTTCGTATTTTTCATCCGTTCAAAACTCATACTGTTTTACCCAAGTATGTATGTACGTATGTACATACATATTAAGTATATCGTTATAACCGGAATGAAAAAAAACTACTTTTTCTTATGTTTTAGATCGTTTTATACGGAATATCGTTATACCTAACATCATTATATCCGGATTTATTTCTTCACTTTTAAATAGCAGACCAAACTAAATACGGGTTTTACATCGTTACGGAAAATCGTTACATCAGGAATCGTTATAAAAGGATTTTACTGTACTTAGTTACTTATTGTGACTTATGCCCGGGCCTTAACTATGAGGTGATATCGCTTAGCGCCTAGGGCGCTCTTTCGTCGCTCTGGTGGTCACGCCCGACTCAACTGTAAATTTTGCCTACCCATTTAGTTGCCTAGGGTAGGTCTGCTTAACTGAGATCGCACAGGCTATATTTCTCAATAAATTGAATATATTCACGAAATTTTGTATGTGAATCCAGAAGCACACAAGGATTTGATGGGGAGGGGGGACTCCAAAACCTAATAACTTCTCATAGAATGAATGGATCCACATGAAAATATATGGATTCAGAAGCCCCATTGAGTACTCATATCGAATTTCAGCCACATCGGCGAAGAGCAAGGAATTATGGTCGATAAGGGTATTATCGCCAAAATCCTAACTCTGAAATGAAAATTTTAATACCTTATACGTGGTTTCAGAAGTCATAAGTAAGACATTTACTGATCTTCAGCTGAATGGGGCAAAGGAAGTGGAGGGTTTACAGGGAGAGCAGACACTCAGTTTATTACTATTATTCGAGATGGGGAAATATGGTATCGGTGATATTTCTTTACTTTATGATTTTCATCATTTAATTTTTACCCTTTCCTAAAACTAAGGGTGGCTAGGCCTATGGCCATGATAATATCACGGTTACAATATCGGCTACTATTTCACAAATTGTTTAATACTGGGGCCCTTGAAATATATTTTATGTCCTGCAGTTCCTCCGAAATGTTTGCTTTCTCCAAAAAATGAATAGAACCTTTTATATGGAGAATTTTATTCTCTTTAATTTTTATAAGAACAAGTTTTTTCATATGAGCAATAGATGTTAAGATATTTGTAAAAAAACTATTGAAAAATGCTTAATTTCAGTATATAATTAGGCCGCCATTTGTAAAGATGGATCACACAGCTCCTAGATGGTCAAAACGTTTGAGAATTGCATTGTTTTATGTAGATTTTGTCATAAACCCATGTGGTAAATAAATTGCAAGCATTTGTAAATATAAATTCGTATAATAGATAGATACATTTTAATTAGTTATTGTGACTCATGCCCGGGCTTTAACTACGAGGTCATATCGCCTACTACCAGAGCTCTCTTTCGTCACTCTGGTGGAAATGAGCCGGACTATAGAGTGGAAGTCCTAAATTTTTACTATCCAGGTTGCTTGCCCATTGCTGACCATGGGTAGGGAGGTCTTTAACGAGAACCTGACATCATAGAGGCTCGGAATCGTCGATTAAAATCCGAAGGACGGCATGCTCAAGGTTTTTTTTACCTCTCATATGAAAAACCTTAAAGGTCTTGGTCGGGTTTCAAATTTGCGATTTTGAGCTCAGAAGGCATGCGCACTACCTCTGAACTATCGGCGGCCTCAAAGAGATACATTTTGTTTTACCTGAAAAATAATTGTCTTTATTAAAGTTGTCCAGATAATAAAAATAGGTTTTAAGGATTTGAGCTATAGTTTCGCGTGTAGATGTTTTCTCTGTTTTTCAGGGAATTATATTCAATAATTTATATATACAGTAATATCATATATCTCGATACTATTTTTCCAAGATAAGTGCAAACAGTCATTAGTCATTTCCAGTATAACCAACACACCATGACCTGGCCAGGATGAGACGTAATATCAAGCTTTACTATCGCTCAAGGAGGATATAATATATCTTGATGGAGCCACAGTGAAACTTGATATCTCCGCAGGAAAAATGCGCGTAGACAAACTTGTCTTCAACTGAGTTAGCGTCAGGATGGGGTGAACATTCTGAGTTGATAATAAGGCCTTTTACACACTTGTATACAAAGTCGAGGGATTTTGTATCTAGCCAAACGCTCGACATGTCAACAGACAATCCTTTCTGCCTAAAAGCTGAAGCAATACTTCAAAGTCACTGGGGGTCAAATGGGTGACATTTCGGAAATCCCGCTTCCACCAACGTCATCTCTTACGCTTTATTTCATTGTTCATGATTAGAACTGTGCAAGCAGCGATGCCAACAAGGTCAGTCATGTCTAGTAACTAGAAGGAGGAACGAGGGATTCAAGTGTGGACACGCGACAAAGTCTCTAGACTGTCTATTCGTAGGCAGTCCGGAGGTCTTTCTCCTATTATAAGCAATATAATATTCCATTTATATTCCCAGCCATTTGAAGATGCGGAATGTTCTTTCGACTTTCCTATTTCAAAAAATGAAAATGCAGGATCATCACATAACTTCCCATCCGAAGGATGGCAAGGTTTTTTCACCTCCCAGATAAAAAACCTAAGGGCCTCGGAACCCGCCATCTTGAGCTCAGTAGACAAACATTATTGAATAATTCTCAAGCAAACAGAAAATCTTTGTTGGGGATCAAAACAATACAACCTTTCACCGCTTAGCAATTGGATTATTGTTGTATTGGACAACGGTCAATAAACAACAGTTAAGTCAAAATTAAATATAAATAAATAGATATTTTATTTTTTAAATAGATTCCTTGACCTTTGTCAGTATGTACGGGAGCTCCAGAATGATACGACTCAATTTGTTTCTTAAACTTATCTGGAATGTTAATATGTTGATTTTTTCCATATGTTTTTTTTTCCTTTTTTCGACAATATTTCGGGACACTTCCACGTCCCTACACGAACCTATGTTCATAGTGACCAGTAGAAGGGATGTAAAAGTGTCCCAAAATATTCTCAAAAAAAAAAAAAAAAAAAAAATCGATCAAGTTCTAACTATTCTTGCACAATTAGTGTTCCGTGTCATCAACCCCCTAGTTATAATGAACAATTAAATTAGCTTCTTGCGCTAGAATTTATCGATCTTGATAATTTTGTCTCAATGTTCATACTTTTTTTCATATTTTTCTAAGCGATTCTTTTGGTGAAAAGGGTGCGGGACAGCAATTCTTAAGCGTTTCTCCGGAACAATGTTTTAAAAAATGCATAAAAACAAATATATCATATATATTGTTGAATTTGTGCTTCAATAAGCTTTTATTTGACCCACTACACGATGCCCTTGATTTTTTTTTTTTTTCCATTTCCCAATTTACCCCCTGAAATTAACTCCCAGAATCAAAATTCAACTTTTTATACTTCACGACTATACTTGTGCCACCACACCTCTATCTCTATGCTAAATTTCAAATTTTTACGTCGACTAGTTTCAGAGAAAATCGCCTGTGACAGGCGGACGGACGGACACTTAAGTAAGACACTAAGACACACGGAAATAAGTGTTCCGTTTTGCTCATTTTGACACGGTACACTAGAAAGAAGACACGTGAAAAAAAATCAGCATCACAACTCAATTTTCATAAAAATTGCTGAAATTACATTTTTTAAATTTAGTTGATAGTTTCAACATGTTTACTCATATTTTAGTACTGATTTTGCTCATCTAATTTTGATATGCGGCCAGCGTTTGAACTTCTGCATTCTGTGGCCCGCACATGAAAACCTAGATCCAATGCAGTCCGCCAGTACAAAAAGGTCTCCGGTCATATCCTGGCAGAGGTTCTACTCGGTCGGTTTCGGATATCTCAGAGCAACTTTGGTATTTCCCTCTCCCTAGACACGGCTCTTCGCATCTCACCTTGCTTCATAAGTTGTACTTGCATCCAAATCCTTCAACGCCGGAGTATGATTCTGATGATCATTTCACAAGATCCAATGAAGGACCTGAGATATCAATAACTTGTTTATTTAAAGATAGTAGTGTTCTTTAAAAAATCTTTGAAGAGTGTTTTTTCTTTAGCAGATGTAGATCAGCCACTCGAAAGCCCGAAACATCAAGCCTCTAAAAATAAATTCTCTACTGAATAGTTCTTTAAATATTTTTATCAAGTCAAGTGCTCAAGTCTGGTCTTCAGAACGCTCCTCCAAAATAAATAATATTATACAATGATATATAATGAGTTTGGTCCAAAGAGGCTTTGTTTACAATTGAGTTAATTCTATATAAAAAATGGAGAAACTATCTACTCTCGATTAACCGTGGTAATGATATGGCGGGTCATCATAGAAAATGCAAAATGGATAAGTAAACATGGATATTCTTCTTTAGAGATGTAAAGTGTGACAAGAAGTTCTCCTAGATTCCAGGACTTAGGTATATCCATTCATTAATAGAATCTTACTCTTACTGGAATCTTACTCCACGTTCTTCTCCCCACTCAATCTTCTCTTCTTGTCAGATGGAAAGTATGGTCTTGTTAATTTTCCTTCATCAGATCGTACTGGTCATCCTAGTCGGATAATTACGCCATTCATTATTTCACTTCTGATAATGGTAATTATTAGGGCCCGGATTCTTAGTGCGTAAAAAATGGCAAAATATGCACTTAAATATTCCCTAAAAACACCTGAAATATGCACTAAAATATGTCAAATAAACTATTTATGCAGTAAAATATTTCTTTATTTTTCACTACACATTAACACAACAAATTATATATTTAAATATAAAATTTAATATAAACATAAATAACATAATAATTTACTAGATAGGATTAGGTAGATAGGCAATATTATTTAAACTTTTTTTTTTTAAAGTAATTTGAATTCAAAATTAACGCTCTTGAAAATAATGGACCAAAAAATAAAACAAATTTACATGAAAGTAAGAATTTGGTAACATTTTATTTATTTATTGTAATTGGAAATTTTTAATTATGTTTATATAAATGTTCATATTTGTTTTCAAAAATAATTTATGGGGCGGCAAAAGAGGGATAAGAATTCATTTTGTCGTGGTTCTCAGGGTTAGGGTAAGGAATATAATTCTTTTACATAAAATTACAGATTCTCAGGGATGGTTCCACTTAGAATATTGGTTGCTTTGAAGTTAGCAGTTTTTTTATTAAAATTAGTTTGCATATAGATATGAACACTATTTTTCAGCTGAGTGAAGAGTAGTTTGGTTTAGTATTATTCATACCATTCGGTGCATATTTTAATATAGAATGCAATGAAGTGAATAACAATTTTCCTTGAATTGGGGAGATAGTTTTAACATGCTCATTTGAGATGGCTGGATTTTGTTTTCGGAGAAGCAGCCGTGTTATCTCTGTTTGTGGGAACAGTAGCTTCATACTCTGAGGAGGGGGCGCCCTCCTCTCAGCAGATGTCCTTCCACCCCTCTAATCCACGTAACATACAATCCCAACATCTGTGCATCCTTTAATTTGACTGACACTAACTCCCTCCCCTAATAAAGGAACACACTTTTTTCTCTCCTCCCAGCTCCACGATGGAGGAAGGGTGGGTTGTACGTGCCTTCGACCTGTTGGCCCTTGTCATCAAATTGTCATTTATGATCTGTTTATTACCGTGGGAATAGTTGATTCTCTGTGGTGCCTCCACATGTTTCCCCAATTAGGTGGAAGGGTGGTCATATTTTAAAATTCCAAAAGGGACACTAAACGTCTCTCAGGGCCGGTTTTGACAAGGTCAATAGGGGCAAAGTGTCCATCCGTAATGTACTTGATATTTGAAACCCTCCTGAGACAGACTGGTGGGTTGGTGTGGACATCTATGGACTTGAGCATCCAATACTCGTTCCTATCCCTTCCCTGGTAGGTCTACTTTGGAAGTCATTTTTGAAGAATTTTTGCCTACCAATGTTCAATTAGGGTAGGAGTCTTTAACAACTACCTGATATCATATCGAACAGACTGGATATCACCATTTAACGAACCCTTCGTAGAACGGTGTGCTCAGGGGTTTGTTACCTCCCAGATAAAAAATCTGTCGATGATTAGTTCAACTTTCAAAACCAAAAGCATAGCTAACTTTTCATTTAAAAAAAAATGAGTGGATATAAATAAATATCAATTTTTGTGAAGGGGGTCCTTAGTCCTTCCCCCCTAGAGTCACTTCCGGTCATCATAGAGGCTCATTCATACATGACTAACTTGAAGGCGAGTGAACTGTTTTTCGTGAGAAACACACCTTTCCCATAGACTTTACATAGAAAAGTCAGAACTAATATCCACATATGATGAACCCGCGACTGAACCAATCCACAGGCGCTCGCGGTCCGGACGAGGTCCAGTCCATTCCCGTTTGTATGAATTACCAACCGTCTTAAGACCATCTAGAGACCTTCAATGGACCGTTAAAGCCATTTCGGGCAATTGCACCACATCACTGACATTTTCATGTTCAACTCATCATTTATATCAGCGTCGTTTTTCGAATATTCCTGTAATGAGTAAGGGACCCACTATACTATATTGGTCATGATTATTTCGTAAAGGAAAAATTCTCCCCCATTCGGTCTAGAAATGTTTGTTGAATAAATTGAATTTCCCCTCCATTTGAAAAAATAAAATAAAAATAAAAATGTGTAGAAAGTATAAGCAACATGTACCTCTTCCCCTTGTCCAAAAAATGAAGATTTATGTTTCTGCCTACTCCACTGGTGACTGGAGGGGAGGGGCAGTCTAGTAAGTAAGTAAATAAACTGGAAATTTATTTATCTTAATAGCTACAAACTATATAGAAACCTGATAAATAATGAATATGAATATTGCAATTGGACCCTAGAAACAATATATTATTTACGAAATACAAGTTTCTACCGGACTGCCCAACGTCTCTCACTGAGAGAAGGCAATGGTTGTGGTGTTGTGCTGGCTAGTTTAGTAGGGTGGGAGGTGGGTGCTCCAAGACATGGTCCGATCGATTGGCGTCATGGATATCGACCAGACTTCAATATGAGCTGGTACACTGAAGGGGTGTCTTCTGTCCACTCTACACACTGTGTACAACCAGTTCCAACAACCAGTTTGTTCAAACATCAAACATGTACAGTCAATGAACAGTAGCGTTTCTCTTCTACTAATAAAACTTATTGTAAAATTGTCATTCTAAGTTTCAAAATTTTTGTAAATATTAAAGAGAAAAATGTTTTTATTTTTACTTTTTCTAGCAATATGAGGCATTGGGGAAGTTATGTAATTGGTTAGAAATTCGGTTAAGTTTTCACTTTTCCTAGCCCCTATTCGAACTTTGCTTTGCGTGTTTCGAGTATTTCACATGATTCATTAGTAACAAAATTAAAAGGCCAGATATGTTTCCTTTGAATCATAACTTTTAGTAACTTTTCCAACCTCCTTGCTGTATTCTGCTGCTTTATTTATTTAGTCGTATATTTAGTCAGATCCAAGCTCTTCTTTACTTAAATATCTGATTGGATCATCGAAAAAAAATAATAAAAAAATCGTTAAATCACCGGCAATGTACTATAGGCAATAAATAACTAATAATCTAAGTTTTATTCATATAACTAAGGGGTCATTCATAAATTACGTAATGCATTTAGGGGGGGGGGGGGGGGGGGGGGTATAAGCTCAATATTACTAATTCTTATTATAGGGGAGGAGGGTAAAGAATTTGATCTTATGTAAGTTTTTGAATTTAAAATCTACTACTTTCGAAAGAAGTGGCGCTATTGGATAGCGCCATCTGTACTTAGTTCTCAAATTCAGTATCGAATCCTACAGAAATCATATGGTCTCAGTACATTTTTTTATTCTATTGTCTCGCTGACTAGGGATTTCCCTATTGCTTGAAATTAGCTTTAAAAAAGCCTTACGTTATTTATGAATGGCCCCTAATCATCTAGGTTTTATTCATATAACTAATCATCTGGGGTTTATTCATATAACTAATCATCTAGGTTTTATTCATATAACTAATCATCTAAGTTTTATTCATATAACTAATCATCTAAGTTTTCGTCCTCTTTCTAAAATCAATCAACCGTTTTGGCTATAGATCAGTAGTTGACTTTTACACAAGGACTTCTGAGTCCTCATACCAAATTTCATGTCGATACATTCGTTACGTCGCCAGTTATTAGAGTTTTTCAGTTCAGCGTCCCTCCTCAATTTACAAATTTTCCTGGCATGTCCCCTCCCCGCCCTCATCTCCTGGATATACCGATATCATTCTATCATGAGGAGTTTTCGTGTTCACGGACTCACAGACAGACATGATTTTTTTTTGGCAGTTTTGGTATTAAGAGGTTAGAAAACATGAAATTTCTCGAAAACCCAACATCGAATTTCTGACTGATTACATAACTTCCCCCACACTTTATTCGTATAACCAGAGCTATTCCAAATACAATTAAGAGTATTTAAATACTAAATAAAGGTATTTACATAAGATAAATACTTGTATTTAAGTTTGAGTATTTATTAGTTGGTGTTTTTCCAAATACAAATACTTGTAATATTTTTCCAAATACAAATAACTTGCCCGTTCAGCAGCGGGTGTGAAAAAAAAATATCCAGGATCTGTAACAGACACTGTGGTGTCTTCTACTCTTTGAACACATGTGGAATCACTTAGATGCACAGTTAAAAGCGTGAACCACATATACATCATCCAGATCCAGATTCATCTGCATGTGTTTAAAGATGTCGGGAATGTCTTGTTTTAATTATTAAAAATGGCGTACTTTGATTTGGCTTTTCCAAAATTTAAAGCAAACTCTTATGTCTCTCACCAATCTGGAAAAGTGGGCAGAGGATTGGAAAGCTCATAATGAAGTTATTCTATTTTATCGCTATGCAAGTTTTTATTTAGAAAAAGGTGATAAATAAAACTGTTGACGATTTCTGAGGCATTTTTTTTTTTTTTTTTCGTTTTAGCAAAAGTTTAATAATTTCGGAATCACTTTTTTTCATACTTGATGCTTACATTATAATTATAATGATTATGTAATAATATAATATAAAGGGATCATTGTTTGTTTGCCTTTTGTGACTCATGCCTGGGCCTTAACCACGAGTTTATAGTTTAGTTAGCGAAGGTCTCATTGCATAGGCTCGGAACTATCCCATGAAGGACGGCATGCTCCCGGTATTTTTACCTCCGAGACACCCTCAGCCGAGTTTCTAACCCGCGATCTAACCCAAGATCGTTATTACCTCATTGGAAGAACGTACAATATAAACGCTAAAACTAGTAATTCAACATTATTAAAAGATCCCGTCAGTCTGTTATTAAATTAAACCTATACTTAATATTTCGTCATATCCTTTCCGACTAGCACATGATTTAATGAATAGATACTTATGAAACTATATGGTACTTGGGATGCCAACTACCCGGAATATTATTACGTTTCCCCAAATGGAACAAATATATTCCATAATGATACTTAACATTTTTTGCAGAGATATTGTGAAACTCTTAATAAAAAATAAAGAAAAACGTATGTTTTTTACCCCCTGTTTGAAGCCTTTGTATGTGTGTGTGTCTGTCAGTTGCATCGTAGCACTGAACCTATTTCAAAGCGGTTTTTTCGTTTCAAAAGCTGGTATTTGGCGAGATGGTTCTTTGAGCCATGTTTGGTGGAAACGGGTATGCCGTCTCCAAGATCTTCAGGTTTCATCAGAGCCTGTGTAGGGATCTCGGCCTCTATTACAGCTAGCGACTTGAAGTTCGAGCTCAAATGTTTACTATCCCCCTTCCCAAGCTGTTCCCTAAGCCCTTCAAGCCCCCCCCCCCCCTCCCCCCCCCCAAAAAAAGCTCTGCCCACCAAGGTTTCAGTAAAAAAGAATGAATGAACAAAATAATTTATTTGTACGGTTTTTTTAAAATTTTTAATTACATTTTTTTAGTTCATTCAAATAAAAGCTTGTTAAAAAAATATTGTCTATTTTACAAAATATAGGTTAGGTTAGGTTTTATGACTCATGCCCGGGCTGTAACTACGAGGTCATATCGCCTACTACCAGAGCGCTCTATCGTCACTCTGGTGGACATGAGCCCGACTCTACTGTGGGAGTCCTAAATTTTGCCTGCCTTAAATATTTATTCACCTAGGGCAGGGGTCTTCTTTAACGAGTACCTGACATCATACAGGCTCGGGACCATCGTTTAACGTCTCATCCGAAGGACGGCGTGCTTAAGTTTATTTTACCTCCCAGATAAAATAAAGTAAGGGCTTCTGCCGGGTTTCGAACCCACGACCGTGAGCTCAGAAGGCAAGCACGCATACCACTGAGCTACCGGCGCCCTCTCATATATTATATATACTTTGTGAAATAGACAATATTTATAACACATATGTTTTTCTTTATTCTTTATGAAGCAAACTTTATATTTTCTTCAAGGTAAAAAGAAATGAATTTTTTCTGTTTTTCCAGAAAATTTGAAAGTATAATTCACCGCCATTAACTTTCACTAAATTTAAATTTTCACTGATTCTGTAGAATGCTTCACTCAAGTTGCCTTTTGAGATGAAGTATTGTTTCAGGGCACGGGCCATCTTTGTAATTTGTTTTTCAGTTCCTACGCTATGAACTGAAAATATTCATCTCTGAATGTAAGAATCCCTCTTACAAACTTAGAATCTGATTTTGACACAACTTTTGTTGTTTTGAAACAGCTCATGAAGGTTGCCCTATGGACGGATGTGGTATCGATTTTTAGTTGAAAAATTCATAGAGTCCATTTAATAATTGAAGCAAAAAAGGTAATAGTTACATTACCAAGCTGGAAATCCAAAGCTACAATCCATAATAATCCATTCAAACATCGCCAACGCGATGTGATTGGAAGTAACATCAACACAAATTCAAAATGGATTCAGCCATGGTTTCTCCATTGCATGGTTGGTTTGGTCGCCAAGGCCCTGGTCAACGAGTGGAAATAATCTAAAATCTGTGAAATATTTAAAAGCGGTTTATACTAAAAGAGTTAATTTTTTTTTTACCCGCCTGTGGAGAAGTTTTTCGCGAAGTATGTTTGTTACCACTTAGAGCAAAAATATTGAACCAATTTCGATAAAACAAAAAAAAAAACAGATATATTCTTTGGAGTAACAGGGTTGTGAGTAAAAGAAATTTAATCATTTGATTTGGCCACAAGAATCCCATCTCTTTAAAAAACGAAGTCTGCAATTGAAAAGATAAGAAATGAACAGACGTTACTAACTGTTACTAAGACATATTAACTTTGAAAACAAAACGACTTATGTATAACGCAGTACTAAAACCTATGTGGACTAGGGGACTTTAACTCTACAAAGGCTTCCAATCTCCAAAGCATCGCATCCATTCGATCCAAATTCTTCGTACAATGCTCTTTACCTTCCATTCTGCCACACTTCCCTAACGACGGCTTAAGCGTCAATGGCCTAGATGCCTCCTTAGCAAAATCAGTGTCTAGGGAGTGTCACTACTGGCTGATATGATTTCTCCCCTCGTGACATTTTGACATTGTGATTATCTCTCTTTTAGCACATTTGCTTGTTGTATTTATTTTTTATACCTACAGTTGTAAATAACTATTTGTAAATTTAAAAAAAAAAATAACGACCGCTAGGAAGCGCAAAAGTGCATAAATGTTTTGTTTTTCTTTTTTTTCCCTTAATATCTCCATGATGTCCTCGGTGTATCGCCAGTAATCACCAGGGCTTCTGAATCCTCATACTAAATGTTGTTTCGATAGATTCATTAAATAGGAGTTATTGGTGTGTTGAGCCCTCCCCCTGATCACCCCATTCCTTCGGCCGATTCCACGGAAAATTAATAGTTGCCGTCCTAATAGGGTTTTGAAAATCATTAATCCCCCCTTCTCTTTGGCGGATTTGACTGAAAATTAGTAAGTCTTTATAGGGTTCTGGATACACATATAAAATTTCGTGTCGATACATTCATTCTATCATTGGGAGTTTTCGTGTTTGTGTTTTGGAATCAGGGGGTTGGAAAATATGAAAATTCGGTGAAAAGAACTTCCCCTATATTCTGTATAGATGGGGAAGCAAAATATTTAATAACTTATTCTAATCCTTACACTCAATAGCTTCAAAAAATCGTATTCACTTATGTTTTCTTCAGGGTAAAAAAAAATGCATTTTTTCGAAATTTTTTTCATATTCTGTATTTTTAATCCTGTCCCCCACCAAAAAAGGCAAATATTCTTGAAATTTTTCTTAAATGGTCGACGAGTGAGAAAATCTTCTGTAAGAAGTGGAAAAGTTGGTCTAGACCGACTAGCAAGTTAGTTATGCCATATTTTATGGAGATGGGTAGGTGCATTTTGAGGTGAGCAACCACCATGACATGTTCCCTGTTTGATCTGTGTGAGTGTCATGTTGCAGTTGAACAATGCAGCCAGGGAGGGTGTGGTGACCTCCATATTGAATAAATGACGTGTAATAGCATGGAATTGGGGAGACCCAGCCCTTGTCTAGTCTACCCAACTGTATTATATATACCTGCAGGGTATTCATTTTATCATGACCCAACTAAATAACTCGAAAAATAATTTTCTCAAAAAAAAACTTGAGACAAAAAAATGTAGAGTAGAATTGACCGCATTATTTGCTGTAATCTAATTTTTAAACAAATGAAAATGTTTAACGTTTTTTATGAAAAAAAAAAAAAAAAATTTGACAAACTTTTTTTTTGCATATTAGATTCCTGGGGAAAAATTAAGGGGAGGTTAAATGAGACATTTTTTTGTTAGACCAATATTAAACCTAATAAATGAATTTTATTGTAGTAAATGTTCGAACTGATGTCCTGCAACTTCAATACATTTATCGAAGTTGCTCAAGGTAATTCCCTATTAAGAAAGTCTTGATATTTCTGACCATTTAAATTTCCGTCGATAAAAAAAGGGACCTATTACTTTGTCATTGATGATTCCAGCCCATACATTAACTGACCATGGATGTTGTTTATTCATTTGACGAAACCAGCGAGGATTTTCTGTACTCCAGTAATGCATGTACTTGCACGCCTATTTACTACTACTACCTAAAAAATACAATTAACTTGAACTTGTTGACGCGCCCACTGACGCAGTTGCAGGACATCAGTTCGAACATTTACTACAACAAAATTCATTAATATTGGTCTAACAAAAAAATGTCTCATTTAACCTCCCTTTAATTTTTTTCGCAGGAATCTAAATACGTTATTTTTTTTTTTTTTTAATTCATAAAAAACGTTTAATTTTCATTTGTTTAAAAATTAGATTACAGCAAATAATGCGGTCAATTCTACGCTACATTTTTTGTCTCAAGCTTTTTTTGAGAAAATCATTATTTTTCGAGTTATTTACCTGGGTCAAGATAAAATGAACACCCTGTATATACTGGCAAAATAATTATAAACGTAACCTAACCTTCTATATGATCTTCACATTTCGCAGCGAAAAGAAGCATTATTTAATACAGACTTTTGCTAGATAACTATACATTTCACCAAGATTCAAGATTGTGTAAAAAAAAAATTCAAATCGACTATTTAAATGAGGCCAATGAGAGCGCGAAATATTGTATGATTTTATAGAACAAAAATAGACCAGTGAATCATGCAGCTACTGAAACGCATTAAAAAGAGGACGAAAAAAAAAAAAAATTGCCGGTCATGTCCTCATTCGGTTTTGACTCTAAATATGAAATTTCATGTCCATACATTCATTACATAGGCAGTTATTGGGATTTTTGAGTTGAGCCCCTTCTGATCCCCCCTTCCTTTCTGCCGATTCCGCTAAAAATTATTAAGTGTCATCCTTATGGGATTTTGAATTGACATATAACATTTTGTGTCCATACATTCATTAGAGTGGCAGTTATTAGAGTTTTTGAGTTAAGCCTCAACCCTAATCCCTCTCTTTCTTTTGACCAATTTGGCTGAAAATCTTTAGGTGTTGTCCTTATTTGTTCTTGGGAGTTATCGTGTTCACAGACAGACATACTTTTTTTTATGTTTGGTATCTCATTAGATAACTTCTTTCATACTTCGTATAGCTGAGGGGAATAATAAAATAAATTAAGAAAAGTTTAAGTAGGAGGCTTGATTGGTGACTTGTGACTTTGTGAGTGAATTGAAGAAAGGTAGTCTCAAGGAAGACGAGGGTGGAGATGCTGGGGAGGCCTCATTAGAAAACAGAGGAGCTCCGACCAGAGGGACGGCGTCAAGGCCAGTCGCAGCCAGCACATCTGTTCCCCGCGAAAAATAGAAGGTTTGTCCGCACACCCCTCCAAAAATAAAAAAAAAAAAAAAAAAATAAAATAAAAAAAGAAGACATTCCTTCTCTGTAGAACATACCCCAACTGCAAAATCTACCCGGCAAATTATCAAATTTTAAGCCTTCTTTAAATCATATGGCCACATTGGCATCGATCATCTTGAACATTCTTCCTTTACATTAATTTTCCTATTAATTTTCTGGAAGTATTAGATGGTGTTCCTTTTTTTTTCTACCTATTAGTATTCCTGTAGTATAAGGAGTTCGATTTTTCAACGGTTTGATGTTTCAAAGTCCCTTGAATACGTTTTGACAGTTACCACTCGCTTTTTTCTCAATGTGAAAGTCTAGTAGTATATAGTGAGTGTCTAAAGGTTACAAAACATGAAATTGGAGAGAAGGACCGTTGGGACAGTTCACTGCAACACAAACTTAATTTTGGATTTGTTCAAAAATTATAAAGAAAATTTTCAATTCGGGTGTTTAACTTTTATGCCATCTATAATATAACGAGGTCGTTCGACGACGGTTATTGCCAATTTCATTTATAATTTTTGAACAAATTCAAAGAAAAACTTGTTTTGCATTGGATTAAAGATTTTTTGGTAATATTTGACTTTTTTTCGTAGTCATGTTTTTATTAATTTTTAATTTATTTATTTTAATTATTAAAAAAAAAAAAAACAATACATATATTTTTATAATCGTCTTTCTAAACTTTTTAATTTGATACCCCTTTCGATGGGCTTTATTAACTTTTGATTACTTAAGGGTTTGATAATATAAGGCTGCCAGCGTCCGCCATTTTGTTTAGCCAATGTTAGTTGAGAGATTACGACGAATCTCCGAGGGAACAAAGAATAACATATAAAATTGTGAGAAACAATATCCTCCCTTCACGTTCCTCAATCGGTTGGAAAATTATCAAAATGAATGAAAACTTCAAAAAAATGTTTACGATATACAAACATTATTTTTTGGGAGCCGATCATTCTTATGGATGAATTTTAAAAAATCGGAAGGGATCATAAGGGGTGAATGTGAGTTGATGCACGAAATGACTTTGTTAGCTTGGCCACTCGGTGTAGTATTTCTGTATTCCGTAAAACAATCCCCTTGCATGTTCCTGGTTCATTTTTAATTCCATGTTTACAATCTGATCCAAACTTAGATTGATACAAAGAGCTGTAAGATATTTATTTACAATTCAGTCTGTTTAGAGAGATACAGTCGGTTTATTTACTGAGATTTGTGGTTACTTTGTCCCCCGTTCGTATGGTTATCATCTGTCACCAATAGAAAAAATAGTCGCTCCATTTGTCTTTCTTTATCTTTCAACAATTTTAGGCATTAGGGATTTAGAAACTTCTCAGCTCTTTCTAAATATGTTCCATAACTTTTGTCGGGAATGGGCATTAGAAACAATAAAATATATGCGTGTTTCGAGAAAAAAAAAATGTTGGGTGGATTATAAATTAAGTTAAATTTTTTAAATCTCTTGGGGTATTTTTACTTTCCTATATCTTAGTATAAGAAAGTATTGTAATCATGCGAAAACAGGATATCTAGTTTTCAACGAATTTTCACGTTTCAAGATCCCCTGATCACGTGTTTGGAGCTTTGTGAGCGCTCTAACTCAGAAAAGAACTTTGGTATGAACTCAATGTTAATTATTGTGACTCATGCCTGCTTTTACCTCGAGGTCATATTGCCTACTACCAAAGCCTCTTTCGTCGCTCTGGTGGACATGAGCTCGATTTTACTATGATTTTTAACTAGTACCTGACGTCGTATAGGCTCGGGTCTATACTGGTAATAATACTGGGTATAAGAAAGTCTCTCTCAGAATTACTTTGTAGAATGAAACAAATAAAGCTGTTGAAGCCAACACATTACTATCATATACCCAATAATACCAGTATGAGAGGAGGGGTGGGTGAGGGGGGGGGAAGGGGGAGGGGGGGGAGAGTGATCTGTACGAAGGTGGTTGGTATAAGAAAGTCCTGTGATTGGCCACATCATATATTTTATGTATGTGATTGCCAATAACAATAATTCGAATTTCCGGGTAATCAAAGAATGTATAGCGGCATTAATAATAAATTAATCTTAACTTACTCTTGAGTTTTGTCTGGAATTTCATGTTTTCCGACCCCCTGATCCCAACAATTAATTCCTGTTTGGATTCTGAAATTCATGTAAATCAAATGTTGCATTTTATCCAAAACGGTCGATTAGTTCCAGAGGGAGTATGAAAAACATAGTTGATTGAACCTTGCTGTGGAAGTATACTTTTTTTCTTGACTTTTCAACTTTTTGTCCAGGCATCCAAAATCCTTTGTAAAATAGCCAATGCTCCATATTATGTCTTCAACAATGTTCCTTTCATCACCGAATTTCATTCCTTCTCTAGCTCCTCACTGTAATCCGTGCTCTTCACTCCAAAATCCTGAAAGACGCCTCAAGCGCCCGCCAATGCCTACCCTCCAGGTGGCAGCAGTGACAGTGATGAGTGACTCAGTGCTATAGAGTGTCACCATTGGGTGGTTTCTCCCCTCATGACATTTGGCCTTCTGCTTACTTGCTTGTTGTGTACACAGTTGTAAATATCTTATTGTAAAAAAAGTCGTCGGTTAATCACCGGTAATGTACTTCCCCAGAACGAATTAATCAATTAACTTTTCGCTTCTTCTCTGAAACCAGTTGTCCATTTGCGCTAATATTCAACATTGGACTTACATAAAAGCTCCTTAATTCTTTTACTGAGTATTGTGTCGATACATTCATTACATTGGCATTTATTGGGGTTTATGAGTTGAGCCTCCCTTCTCTTTTGTCAATTCCACAAAAAATCGATGTGTCGTCCTTATGGGGTTTTGGTCATACATGTACAATTTTGTGTCGATATATTCATTCTATTGGCAGTTATAAGAGCTTTTATGTTAAGCCTCCCCCCTTTGATGGATTTGTCTGAAAAACTATAGGTGTCGTCGTTAGGGAGTTCTAGATTCACATACAAAAATGCATGTCGATACATTCATTCTATCGGGAGTTATCGTGTTCACAGTCACACAGACAAACTCTTCATATTTGGAATTTAGAGGTCGGAAGAACATGAAATTCTGTTGAAAGATTCGCATAAAATTTTTGACCGATTACATAACTTCTCCTATACTTCGTATAGCCGGGGAAGTAATATCTTATAGAAAAAAAAAAAAAAAAAATTCAAAATAACACAAAATTTGAGAAGCATTCAAAATCCCGAATTTAGCCTTGGTTGATTTGTTTATGATGGATTCAATTTTATTTTGGGACATCTCTCTCATATTATGTCAAAGGAGATTTCTAACGACGGCATGACTGGATGTAATTGAAAAACAAAAAAAAAAATATAACTTCTAACAAATTACGTTCCTGTTATATTTTTTTTTTCAAGTCATGGAACTCACGCGCGACCAACAAAAAATAACTCTGGTTATTACTGAAAGAAAATTGGATCATTTCGAGACGGTGCTGGGATATAATTTTCATTCGGGGTTCCTTTTTTTTTTCTCTCTCTCTCTCTCTGTTGTACATACAATTAGGAAGTATTGTAACCATAATAAAATTGACTCAAATTTCCAACTAAACAATATTTTTTTAAATGTGCGAAAGTTTTTGTATCATCAATAACTCATAAATTTCCAGTTAGTTTTTACTTTTCACAAGAATAAATTTTAAATTTAATAATTTTAAGATGTTTTAATTTAAGTTAAGGTTTAATTGTTAAGACAAAATCGTTCTCTTGGAAATAAAGAGTTCAAATTGTAATAAATCAATAAAATATATTAAATTTTTTTTAATCGACACAAAAAAAAAGTTTCTTTTTTGGTCATCCATTTTTTTTACTGAAACCATGGTGGGGAGTTTTTTTTTTTTTGGGGGGGGGGGGGGGGGGGGGGCTAGCCTTATAAACATTTGAGTTCAAACTCCAAGTCTCTAGCTGTAATAGAAGCCGAGATATACATACACATGCTTTGATGAAACCTGAAGATCTTGGAAACTGCATACCTTATTTCCAGCAAACATGACTAAGAATCATCTCGCAAAAACCACATTTTGAAACGAAAAACTGCTTTGATGACGGTTCAGCCGTATTGGAGCTACGACGCCACAGACACACACACACACACACACACAGTGAAAGACTCCAAACTTATAACATCACTCCTTTTGCGTTGGAGGTTAATAATAGACTTACCTGGAATTCACACACGAGACGAGAGAATAAAATCGACGATGTGGACATATGGTGCATACTTGGACCCAAAATCAAAATTATCAACATAAAATTAATTATTTATAAAAGAATTGTACGATCCACAGACTTGAACTGGGTCACCGCCAAATATTCCAACACCAGTAGAATGTAATCATTCAATCCAAAGTCCCCAAACGCTACTTTTTGTGCCCCTGACATAATCCTTCACCATAGATCTCAACATTCTTTACGTACACGATTTAATCCAAATCGTTAAAAAAAAAAATTCCATATGAATCATAGCAACCATCTCAACCCTCTCACACAACGTCTATTTATTATTCTCATGGAGTTATACTGACAATCCTCCATGTCGTCTAACACGACATTGGCCGCGGGACCTGCTATGAAATAAACATTCTTGGGGACTGTCAACGCTGGCTTCTCCCATTTCATGTATTCTTGTTTTATATTGTATATTAGCGCATCTATCTATTTCATATATTGTACGGTTTATAAATTAATAATAATAATAAATACTGACAGCTAACTATAATCTGTATTTTTTTTACCCTACATTACAAATTTATATTTATAAATGGATTATGCGCAGGGCCAAATCCTTATAAAAATAGAATAAGATTCAACTAATGTTCCGGCTTCTTAACTCTATGAAGTATTTAATCTCTACCTTCGTTTAAATTAGAGAGAAAAACTTCCAAAATATATTATTCTGATGAAGTGGGTCAAAAAATGTTAAAGTTAGTTATTATGACTCATGGCCGGGCTTTCACTACAAGGTCATATCGCCTACTACCAGAGTGCTCTTTCGTCACTCTGGTGGACATGAGCCCGACTCTACTATGGGAGTCCTAAATTTTGCCTACCCTAGGGGACCATCGCTTAACGTCCCATCCAAGGAACGGCGTGCTTAGTTTTTTTTACCTTTTAGATAAAATAATATAAAAGCCTCAGCCGGGTGCGCACCGGGAGCTCAGTAAGCAAGCACGTATTAGTAACCAGTGAGCTATGGGCGCCCTCGTAAAATGTTAAATTGATCATATTTGCTCTTTTTATCAGCTTTGCACATTTTTTAGTTACTCTTAATAGAATATTTTACAAGATATCGCTTACCTTTATGACCCAATCAAAAATCACAACCAATCACAGATAGAAACCTTAAAAGTACACTTTATATGAAATGACGTTTCTTTTTTTTTTTTTTAGACGTTTGATAGATTTACGCTAAAACGGTTAGTCGAAGTTAAAGCCCAGCCATGAGTCATAATAACTAACATAAATATTTTTTTTTTTTCAATAATTGTTTACTATATAAGTAAATATGTTATATTTTGACTCCTTTATAGTGTATGTGTGTTAAAAAAATAACGGGAATTTTCGATTTTTGAAAAAATTTTATTTATTCGTTTACATCAATGTTATCCCCTTCAAAAATGTCTGGCGAATATGGAGGCTGGGGCATTATTACAGTGTGGTCTTTAGCCAAAACTTCACGAACAAGCAATGAAGTAGGTTAGGTTAGGTTTTATGACTCATGCCCGGGCTTTAACTACGAGGTCATATCGCCTACTACCAGAGCGCTCTTTCGTCACTCTGGTGGACATGAGCCCGACTCTACTGTGGGAGTCCTAAATTTTGCCTACTCTAAATTTTTATTAATCTAGGGTAGGGGTCTTTAACGAGTACCTGACATCGTACAGGCTCGGGACCATCGCTTAACGTCCCATCCGAAGGACGGCGTGCTTAAGTTTATTTTACCTCCCAGATAAGGGCCTCGGTCGGGTTACGAACCCACGACCTTGAGCTCAGAAGTCAAGCACGCATACCACTGAGCTACCGGCGCCCTCAAGCAATGAAGTATGAGCAGGTACATTATCGTGGTGCAAAAGCCATGAATTGTTTCGCCACAAATCCAGGCGTTTTTTCGGATTGCTTCACGCAAACGGCGTTGCACTTGTAGGTAGTACTCCTTATTGATCGTCTGACCTTGACTCATGGTGAACTATGCCGTTAAAATCGAAAAACACAGTGAGCAAGACCTCACATTCGACTTGTCGAGCTTTTTTCGGTCTTGGCGAACCCTAGTTTTACTCATAGCAGATTCACCAAAAGCAATATTTAACATTTCTAAAATTTTGCTGCACTTTAATCCATTCTCATATCAAATTTTAATGCAGATTCTCTGATCCATTTTGTAAACAAACAAATAATCGCCGATCGTACCAAAACACATGTAATCTCTTTGACAGCTAACAGCAGATTAAACATCCGGTTTGGCTAACATTGTACAGATACTTTTCAGACACGTTTACCAACACAATAACGAAAAATTGCTCGAATCGGACTAATACAACCCGCGAAATTATGAAATTCCCGTTACTTTTTGAACACACCTCGTATATGAGTCGGATTTCTAATGATTTGAACCTATTTAAGGAGGACAATTTACTCATGGAGCCATTTGGCTAGATCTAAAAATGATGTAGTGGAGTGTTGAGGTTCGGTTGGATAATGATGTTGTCAGATGGGCTGCCATGGTGCAGTCCTCAGTAGAGAAGTGCAGATGCAGTCTGACTGCGGGGGGCGAGGGCCGACAAAATCAATAGCCCTCCCGATCCCCCATCACCTGCCCTCAGGCCTAAACCCTCCTTCCCTACTTACAGTCAACAAAAAATTGTAAAAAAACATTTTTATTTCAGTGTTGCTAAAGTCCTAAATGCTACTGTTTTTCAGAACAACAATGCGTATTATTATAGCATTATGGTCTAAATATTGTGATTAATTTAAATTAGAATAATAATATAATAAATAAAAAAAAAAAAAAATAGAGACATAAAAACAATCAATTAATAGATGTTAATAAATGACTTGCTAAGGGGCGTTTTTTTTTATGTTATTTTTTATTTTACTGGTTTTGACAATGGTAGTGAGTGAATTGAAATACAACAACAATTTATAATAATTAAATTCACCATCAATAATTAAGGTCATCTCATAGGCTTGCATGCTTTCGGCAATCCTTTTGATTAACTCCACTTTACTGAGGAACTTCTTGTTGGTCGCGGAGAAGAATTACTTGAAGAGGCGATCCTGGAGTCAGTTCTTTAATTATGAACCTGCCGGGACTGATGACGGAGGCTGGCTACCCGGTCTTTGGTCGGTTCGTCTCCTCCTGGCGAAAAATTAAGAAAGCCTTCTAACCCGGTGCCGGGGGCCCCGCCGACAGCGAACAGGCGCAGCGGTGGCTGCCCCCGGCTCCGGAAGATAGGCAGAAGAGAACCCATCGAAGAATCTCGAGGTCACTCGGCGCAATGAGGCGTTGAGGAACCAATGACGACTGCGAACCGTAGCCATCGAGCCGGTCCACAACGGACAAATAGGGTGATGTGACCGACCCCCCTCAGGGGGTCAGGGGCACCCTAAAAAAAAAAAAAAGAAGTTCTTTAATTATGACGTCTTCACTGATGATGGCTTCCAAGTACACTGTCTACCTGCCAACATTTCCTGTGTTTTCTGCTACTGTGGGAACGGAAAGTACTCAGAAGGATTTATGAACCTGTTTCCGAGAATGGCAGAAGGGCGTATCCGGAGGAACCTCTACGGGAAGTCCGACCTGGTTTCCGTGATCAAGCAGGCGATATTACGTTGGTTGGGCCACGTTGAGAGAATGGAAGGAGGAAGACTCCCTAAACAAGCCCTCTACGGTAGGAGAGGAAGACCTAGACTCTGGACTGGACGACGTCGAGGCGGATCTCCGAGTGCTGAGCATCAGAGGATGGAGGGAGAAGGTTTTAGATCGAAACGAATGGAGGAGGATTGTGACGGAGGTCCGGGTCCTTTCAGGACCGTAGCGCCGCAGGAAGAAGAAGAATATATATATATTTTTAAATTTAGTCGACGATTTTCAACTGTGAGAACACAATAAGAAAAAATGAACACAAGAGTATGTCCAAAACATTTGTGTCACTTGATGAAGTGGCTGGTCAGTACCACCGCCTCCTCAGGGGTCCTCCTCAAACAGGAGGTCACGCGGCTAACGACGATTCAAATCATGCGTTTCCTTCTTTGGGTTATCGACATTCCTTCCCTTTTTGGAATTCACCAGGAGATTAAAAGAGATCTGAGGAGAGATTACTGAAGGAGATACCTCAAGGTAGGGAGGTGGTTTATACTTGAAATAGGATACCTTAGCCCGGACAAAGATCTACGGCCTTGTGTTTTTATAGACTCAACCATCTCAAAATATTGTTTCCCCTTTCCATAGCGTCGAGAATAGCGCTTCTACCCGCTACGCAGTTACTTCATCCATCGTTTCTATTTCAGATCGGATCAAAGCGAACAAAGTTACGGCTTGATGTAAAAATGTGGTTGGTATGAGAAATTCCTGTTATGGCCACATCACTTATATTTTTCAGATCTCAGTTTGTGGCGGCACAAGGGTACCAACCTTGCCTACGATTGGACTCACTTCAATAACTAGTTGAATTCTTTCTGTATCTGTTGGTGCAGGAAGGCTCGTCTATCTTCCGTTTGTTCCTGCTCTATTACACTCCCTGGTCCCTTACAGAACGTGATCCAGGCAACGAAACGTGACCACTTGTTCCCCCTTCAACGCACACTCTCATCATTCATCTTCTGTTACTTCCCCGGCTACACGTAATCTAGAGGGACCTGTGTTACCAGTCAGAAATTCGATGCTGAATTTTTACAAGAATTTAATGTTTACCGACACTCTAAAAAAAAAAAAAGTATCTTTATGTGCGAGTGTGGGCACGATAAATCTTGAATATATCTACATGAAATTTTATATGTATAATCAGAAATCCAAAAGGATGGAGCGGGGGGAGGAGGTTAAACATTTGAAATGAGGAATTTTTATATATTTATTAATCCCTGAGTAAGACACTCATTGATTTTCAGAGAAATTTTAAGTAAATTGATTCTTTTTTTTTGTTTTAGTGATCTAGAGCCCTATATTAATCCCTGAGTAAGACACTCATTGATTTTCAGAGAAATTTTAAGTAAATTGATTCTTTTTTTTTGTTTTAGTGATCTAGAGCCCTGATTTTCTTATCACAAAATTGACCCAATACTATTATAAAGAACATTTCAAAAATTAATAACGAAAAGTGATCTATCAAAAATTCTATGGAGAGTTTTCAACAGAATTTCATGTTTTCCGACCTCTAGATGGCAACTATGAAAAAAATTTAGTATAAGGATTTAAGAGCCCCTACGTAAGTCAACCGTTGAATATTAGCGCAAACGGTTGACTGGTTCTGGAGGGAAGCGAAAAGTTAATTGATTAATTCGTTCTGGGGAGTACATTGCCGGGTGATTCTTTTTTTTTTCTGGTTTGAGGGAGGAACGACGCACAGATGGAACAGAGACTGAACTATTTGGTGTCTTCTCTATTTTGAGCTGTTCCCTTCTAGTTTCTTTTACAGTTAGGTGACACATTCTTCATCAGAATGTTAGTCAAGAAAGGGACTAATTTTCTTTGGATGAATCTGTGAGGAGGAACATATGTGTCTAGGACAATGAGTCCTGACGGGAGACAACACGCGAGGCAGGACGGACCCACGCCATCCTCAGATAACTCTCCGAGTTTATCCAACCTAATGTTTGTTCAACATGTTATTTTGGGGCTTCTTCAACAAATTATTGCATGTTTCGTTACTGAAATGGAGAAAAGCCATGAAAGACTGTCCAATTCAACAGTTGACATTAGTTGATTCATTCAATAACATGGTAAACTATAGAATGGGTCACATTCGCTCCTTGGTCAACTGAAAACGTACAAATCAGCCAAATTCCCACTCAAATGTCAATTAGGGGATCTGATTTTTCTGAGAATACAAAAACACAATATTTTTTAATGGGTTCTAATGAATTCCTCGTGAAAATTCAATCAAGAAATCGTTTTTTGAGTTCGATTTCACGAGAGGCTAATAGTTTTTGATTCTCCTCTTGTGTTTTTAGTGCTAGTTTTTTGTTACTTCAACGTAGATGAACGTTCTACCATGGTTCAAATTAAATAAAACTATGTAATCTATTTTCGAAAAATGGCGGATGCAAATAAGATAAACCGGTTGCGTGTATAAGATAGCTTTTATAGTAATCTGCTAAAGTTGAGCTATTTAGTAAAATACCTGGGTTCAAGATACGAGTATTTCTTGATTTTTGGGTGTCTACAAACAAACCATTCGAGTTGGTGCCCTGTTTCTTGCACTGGAAGAGTGATTAGTGTGCACCCGCTTGATTTATTAAAAGGAAGTTCATTTAAAAAAAAAAAAATCGATTACTATAATTAGCCACTATCGAAGTTGGCCGCTATTGTTCTGTGGAGTACCGGAAACGAGGCGGGAAGCGGAACCGAGCGGAAACGTGAGGGCGTTCATGAATGACTCGTTCGTTACGGGACCAGTTCAATGTTGTTTCTAGTTGATTTCCTAACTTTTCAGTTTATATTTCTGATATTAGCCGCTGAAGTTGAGTCGATTTGAAAATTATAAGCCTTGCTTGCAACCTGTAGAGTGCGAAATCGGCATTCTTAACGTTCTTAAGCTCAAACAATTAGTCATCGTGTATAAAACAATGGTTGGGTATATAATTACACCAGTTAAACACGAAGTGTGAACAACTTCCTAGAATTTTAATGTTTGCGTGTAATGTTTCCATGCCATCACGTGAGTTAATCGATACAATTTTATTTAAAAGACCAACAAGTTAGTTCAAAATCCGCAATTAACGTTAATTTGTAGAAATAAGTTTTTAGGGTCAGTTTCGTAGGCAGAAACAAGTTAGACCGAACTCTTCTGGAAAAAAAAAATTCATCGTCAACATTTTGAAAATAATATCTCTTGATCTTCTCTGGAATTTTTTTAATGGGATTCTTTGTTGATTTCTTTCCGCATTTTTTTTTTTTTTTTCCCAGAGGTATCTTCTTTTTTGACAATATTTCGGGAGACTTCCACGTCCCTTCTTCGGATCACTATGAACAAGGGTTCAACAAAATAATACCTCCTTCATATGAAATTTCATGTTCATTGGTACAATCGCCTCCGAGTTTGAGCTCTCGCGAAAGGCATCATCATCATAGCGGTACAGTCACTTCAATAACGTCCGACCTCTTAGAAACACCTAACCTGTAAACACATCAACCATTAAATCTTAGAATACAATTTATTAATTATACATATCAACCGATTCAATCTTAGAATATAAACACATACATGAAGATGATTAGAAAACAATCACATATATGATGAATAATTATATATATATATTTATTTATAATTATTAAGAATTTTACACTTTTTGTTATTTAAATTACACGCCCCTCCAAAGACAACGAAATGCGAAGTATAAAGGGAAAACATTTATATATATTTTAACAAATAATAATAAAGTAGATAACTAATATATTTATAAGGGCCGAGGGCCTTAGGTTTTCTATCTGGGAGGTGAAAAAAACTTGAGCACGCCGTCCTTCGGGTGGATGTTAAGTGATGATCCCGAATATGTTCAATGTCAAAAGACTCCTAGCCGAAGTGAATAAACCTAGGTAGGCAACATTTAGGACTCGTATAGTAGAGTCGGGTTCATGTCCACCAGAGTGGCGAATAAGCGCTCTGGTAGTAGGCGATATGACTTCGTATAACTAGCCCGGGCATGAGTCATAGTCATAATAAGTGACTAACCTCTTGCCATGAAAATAAATGTGAAAGCAAACTATGAAGAATTGAAGCTTTTATAAAAGATAGGGGCCATGGTGGCCGGCTAGATCGTAGGAGTTCGGTCGCATGGTTGCAGGTTCGAACCCCGTACGGGAGCGAGGTTTATTTCGTAGATAGATCTTCCTCCCGGGGCCATGGATGTTGTAAATAACAATAACAATGTTTCAAATAAGTTTTATATGATGGTTATTTTTTATTTTTTTGGTACTAGTCAATAAACCTCCTAGTTAATTATAGCCCTGGCATGATTCACAGGAACACACATACATATTATACAGGACATATTCTACATAGAACATACATCTAGATTATGTATGAACTACACCGCATATTCTACTGAGCCAATCCAGCCTTGGAGTTTCATTAAAATCGATGAAAGCTGTCGACAAGGTCCTCAAACAATGATATAATGAGAATAGTGCGGAGGGCGCAACCTTGCCTCAGGTTCAAAAATGAGAGGAATCGGCCCCGGTGCCAGTGCCGAAGTACCCTCATCTGGAGTCAGTGTTGTGTACCGCTACAACACCCTCATGACAACCCAGACAACTTGTAGGTACCCATCTAGCTTGGCCTCAATCAACCCTGTTTTGTCCATTGAAAACTGAGCCCAGGGTCTGTGAGTTTCCCAGCTATGAAGACGTTATGGGACTTGGAGAGTCTATGGCATATGTTCCCAAACTTATTTTGTCTACTGCCCACTTTGAGAATAAATTATTTTTTAGCGCCCCCCATTTTTCACCTACTTAAAAACCACTATAACTTCAAATTAAATTAATTATTGTGAGCTATATTAGCGGAGATTAAACATTCATTTTAAACGAGACTTTTACTATAACCCGCAAGAGTTAACTTGAGACGTGAGCGCAGTAAGTGTTGAACTTAAGTACTGCTTATCTATTACGCGCGATACCGCAAATGAAAATTACCCATCTAGGAATACTAATAACTATTAAAATGCGAAAGTGTATAATAAAGTAAACAAAACTGAAACTCACATCTATTATTGAAAGAATGCACCGGAACAGCTGGTAGACCAAGTGGAGGAAGGTTACGCAGGGCTTTGTTTACCTACATTTTTCCCCGTCACGATTCACGTATCGATAGGTTCGGAAATAATCCACTAGATGGCTCCTAACCTAAGGACCTAGATGAAATTACAAATCGCCCCCTAAGCCTCTACACAACAACGCCACCATTTTTTTTCTGGGTCTCTTACCGCCCCCCTTTAGGCCTGCAGCGCCCACAAGGGGGCGTTGTCGCCCACTTTGGGAAAGGCGGGTCTATGGGAACAAAAATAAGAAAGAGGAATTTGAGATATCGATTAAGGAAAAATTGGCCTAAAGTATTAAAAGGACAATACATTTTTTTTTTTGCCTTCTGTACGGTGCATATTAGCCATATCACTGTGTTATCTAGTTATTTACGACATCCATGGCCCCGGGAATAGATTCTATCTACTACTCGATACGAAATAAAACTCACTCCCGGACGGGATTTGAACCCGCCAACCAAGGTGAGACCATACGACCAAAGCCCTACGCCCTAACCCGCACGGCTACCATGGCCCCCAAAATCATGGCCCCCAAAATCATGACCCCCAAAATCATGGTTCATAACTAATATAAAATAATAATAAAATAATTTAAAATTCAAGAAGATAAAAAAAAAAAAACAGTAAGTTTATGAACCGCAATTTTTTATTTCTTTTTAACGATTAAATAAATTACGGAAATTTCCATTTAAACTAAGGGATGGAAAGACTTTGTTTCATTCCAGTTAAAAACATCATAAAAATCTCATTTTGTACTTTCACATTCAGATGGCAATTCCCCTAATCTACTTTCTCCTCATTTTCCATTCCTTCTTTTCTCCTATCCAACTGACAAATAGAGTTATTTGTTAATTTTAATTATTTAAATAAAAAATGAAAGTATCAATAAATAATGAAACACGTTTCACTATTAAAAAAAAAAAAAAAAAATTAACATCTTCTCTTTTAACGACCTGCGTATCAGCCCTGCGGGGTGGTCAGACAGCTTGCCGAATGCATAGTGTAGTATTGTGAGAGAATTCCAACCTTGCTGTGGATATTTCCGAAATCCTGTCGGATGACAACTCTCAAATTATACTTGTGATGCACTTAGTCGTTGCACTAAATCGCTAATTTTTTTAAAAATGAAAGATGTTTTCACCGGAATTTCATGCTTTCTGACCCTTTCATTCCAAAAATGAAACGCTGAATTTGGCACAAAATTGTATGTGTATATCCAGAATCCCATAAGGACGATACCTATTGATTTTCAGGGAAATCGGCCAAAGGGAAAGGGAGAGTTATGAGGGGCCTAACACAAAAATCCCCAATAACTACCGAAGTAATGAATGTATCAACATGAAATTTTATATGTAAAGCCAACCCCTTGAGGTTCCTTCCTCTTCCACTACCTTTACCAAATGTTCCAATTCAAGTCCTCTGCCCACCAAAGACACACCAGATCGTCCTTCGGACCTCTTCATCCCATCCCATCGCTCCTCGGCCTTCCACAACTCTTTCCTTGTCCAAGCCTCCTCCCTCTGGAACTCCCTGCCTCCCCTCATCCGTCACTCTCCTTCCGGGGCCTCCTTCAAATCCTCGCTATTCCAATTCCTCCTCAATAAACAATCTTCTCCCTTTGATTAGCCTTTTATTCCCCTTCCTCCATACTTTCCCCCTCC
Organism: Aradus depressus; assembly: GCA_963662175.1. Taxonomy (NCBI): domain Eukaryota; kingdom Metazoa; phylum Arthropoda; class Insecta; order Hemiptera; family Aradidae; genus Aradus; species Aradus depressus. The sequence continues at coordinate 62,997,985 of OY759214.1, read as the reverse complement.
TCAACATTAACACCAATTTTTTTTCTTTTCCGTATTCATTTTTTCATCTTCATCCTTTTATTGTATTTCTTTTTTTCATCAGTTTTTCTTAAATTAATTTTATTGCAAGCTTCGTCTAGATTTCCTCCTCCTTCATGATCTTGATTTTTATATTTTTTAAATTTATTTTATCTTCTATATATTTATTTAGATACATTTATTTTCGTATTTATTATCTTCATAATGAAGCTGTTAATTTAATTATTTTTGTATTATTATTTTATTTATTTAGTTTTTTACTAACTTCATTATTATTTATTTTATTTTTATTTTATTGTATTTTCTTATTTATTTATATTCATTTTGTTCTTGTTTCTATCCACTGTAGCATTTTATCTCATTACTGATATTTTATTTGTATTTGTTGCTCTGTTCAGTGACTTTCATGTAATTTATTCTTAGGGGACCTCGGTCCCAGAATAAAAATTATTTTAATTTCATTTCAACCCCCATAAGAACGAATGTAGTACCTATTAATTTTCAGCCGAATCCGCTCAACGGAATGGGGGGTTCAGAGGAGGTGGAAATAATTCAAAAATTCTAATAACTGCCGATGTGAATCTATCAAGATGAAATTTAGTATGAGGATTCAGAAGTCCTGAGTGAAACATATGTTGATTCATTTGGGCTGTGGAAGTACATTGCCCATGATTCACCGACCATTATGTACAAGTTTATATTCAGAACAACGAAGACAAGCAGTTCCGTTATAAAGGGGTTGAGTGCCTTGAGAATATGGTATCTCAAGAGAGAAGTTGAGTGGTATCCCAGGATGAATGTAAGACTACACAATAGCAGCCCTATAGGGCTCTCACAAAGCAGTTCCTTGTAGGGTGTGCATCCCAATGTTCGCATCTCTCCCTTCTCCCTTCAATCCCGTAACATTTTGAAAATCACATACACTTGTTACTTCCCCAACTATACAAAGTATAGAGGAAATTATGTAATCCGTCAAAAATTATATGCAGAGTTTTCAACGGAATTTCTTGTTTGCCAACCTCCAGATTTCAAATATGAAAAAAAATAATTCCCGTATGTGTACGAGGTGTGTTCAAAAAGTAACGGGAATTTTGTAATTTTGCGGGTTGTATTAGTCCGATTCTCGCGATTTTTTCGTTGTTAGCCAAACCGCATGTTTAGTCTGCTGTCAGCTGTCAAATAGGTTACATGTGTTTTGGTACGATCGGCGATTATTTATTTGTTTACGAAAGTGCATCTGTAGTCTAAGTCTGCTATGAGTAAAATTAGGGTTTTTGAGTAGTATAAGCGTTTCCAAGAAGGCCGTGAAGACGTTGAAGATGACGAGCGCCCTCGACGCCCCAGTTCATCAACAACCGATGAAAACGTGGAAAAAGTGAACGAAATGATTAAGAACGATCGCCGAATCACAATCAGAGCAGTCGCTGAAGATGTTGGCATATCAATTGGCTCAAGCCATGAATTTTCTCGGATGTTTTGGGTATGAAACGTGTGGTAGCAAGATGTGTTCCAAAACTGTTGAATTTCGAACAAAAACAGCAGCGAATGGAAGTTGCTTAGGAGTCACTAAATAAAGTCAATAACGATGCAGAACTACTGACACGGGTGATGAAACATGGGTTTATGGATATGACGTCGATCGAAACTAAGGTTCAATCGTCCCAGTGGAGAGACATTCTGGATCGCCAAGACCGAAAAAAGCTCATGTCTGTGAACACGATAACTCCCAATAGAATGAATGTATCGACATGAAATTTCATATTTAAAGTCAAAACCCAATGAGGACATAACCTGTCAAATTTAAATGATATTGACCGAAGGAAAAGGGGGGTTCAGGGGAAGGAAACTTATCGACACACAATTTAGTATGAGAATTTACGTATGTATCTGTCAACTATTGAGTAATAGCGCGAACGGTTGACTGGTTTTGGAGGGGGAGCGAAACGTTAATTCGTTCTGGGGAAGTAGATTGCTAGTGATTGACCCATGTTTTTTTTTTGTTATTTCTTCGACAGTGGTCAGATAAATGGCGTCATAAGGGAAAAAAAACTGTTAGTGGAGAGGCTTAGTCGAGTTGGTCCTGAAGCCTTCATCTTTCTCTTCCCAAATAAGTATCCAGACGCCAACTATAAGACACAGAATATTTTTTTTAATTTTTGGAATCATAGGGATGGAAAATATGATTTTTCGGTGAAAGCTCGGAATATCTGACCGATTACATAACTTCCCCTATACTTCGTTAAGGTGGGGAAATAAAAACTAGTTTGCTTGACAATACCTTAATATGGAAACCGGTCGTGCTAGAATGCTAACCAATGTGAAAACAGATTAACTTTCATGTCGGACCAAGTTGTCTTTTTTTTACTTCTCTCAAGCTATACGATGTAAACGGTTAGAAATTCGATGTTGAGTTTTCACCAGAATTTCATGTCTGTCTGTGTCCACAATAACTGCCGATAGAATGAATGTATCGATACGATATTTTATTTGTGTGTATGCCGTCCTTCGGATAGGATGTTAATCGATGGTTTCGAGTCTGTGCGATGTCAGGTACCTACCGTTAAAGACCCCATACCATAGGTGAATAAAAATTTAGGGTAGCAAAATCCTCCCATAGTAGAGTCGACCTCTGACGAACGTGCGCTCTGGTAGTAGGTGATATGACCTGATTAACTAAAAAGTTGAAGCCCTGGCGTGAGTCATAATAACTATGACATACATATAATGAATGTATGGACACAAACTTTAGTTTGAGACTTTTCAAGCCCCTATAACTATTTCTTTCTATCCCTAGGAAGGAGAACGGAAACTTAATTTATTAATTCGTTCTGGGGAAGTGCTTTGCCGGTGATTCACTGACTTTTTACTTTCTGTTTTTGTATGTATACTCTACGGGGAAAAGTTGGGAAAAACATTTCCCTCGAAATAAACAGATAATGTTCGAATAGCATATCGTTGCAAAGCTCCCCTCTGTGAATTTCGTCAACAATTTCATGTCATAAAATTCACATTGACATTGGAGCGTTGTGGACCCACTTCCTGGCCCGGACTATTTCTCCGATCTTGGTACGAGTGTTGTAGCTGTGACAAAGGAGCGTTGTGGACCCACTTCCTGGCCCGGACTGTATCTCTGATCTTGGTAGAGTGTTGTTTTGAAGACAAGAAGACTTGGTCCTCGCTCAGCTGTCCCCTGGGATATTACAGACCCCTGTTTCCATTAAGACACTGATACGGTTCAGGGCTCCTCCAGGGGCGTTGCCACTCTCCCCCCATCCACTGCTAAAACTGCTTCTATACAACCAATGTACAAAACACTCCCTCTCCTGGTTATTTCTCAATTTATGGTTGGCTATGTATTAATGTGTTTGTGTTTGAATACATTTTGACTATCTATACTGGAAAAAACATGTTTCAAAACTTATAGTGTCATTCCACAAAAATATATCGCCGTTCCGGAAGAACAGTGACGTAAATGCAAAAACTTCAATTTTACAGGAGAGTAAAAAAACTAATTGCAGTTGTGTCAAACGTTTAATTGAAAAGGTTGTAAGTGACAGAAAATAGTGGTATATTAGGAGTATGTGGAATATATACTTTACTTTCATTTACCAGGATTAGGATTTAATCACCCTAATTTCAACCCCTAAGTGCAGTTACGTCATTGTTTCTCTAAAAGAAGGCAACAATTGCTGATGTTTCGACCATAATGCAACTACCCTCTGGCGGTCCCGAGTGGAACTACAGTTACGTCCATGTTCCCCAGTGTAGGGGATGTATTTCTGATATTGTCTATCGACTTATTTGCATTTGACACATTTTTGCATTTACGTCACTGTTCTTCCGGAACGGCGATATTATGTAAAGACCAGAACTTGGGGGTAAAACAAGAGGGTATAATCACCAGTTATGTTATTCCCCAGCGCAAATGAATCAATTACGTTTTCGCTTTCCCTTCAAGGCCAATCGACCGTTTGGGCTGAAACTCAATATTATTGACTTACCTAGTGGCTTCTGAAACCTCATATTAAATTTTGTGCTGATACATTCATTACATGGGCAGTTATTAAGATATTTGAGCCGAGTCCTCCTCCTATAGCCGCCCTTCCCTTCGACCAATTTCGCGGAATATTAGTAGTTGTCATCCTTATGGGGTTTTGAATATATGAATATATGAAAATTTCATGTCGATACATTCATTTTGTAGTTATTGGGATTGAGATTATTGAGTTCGGCCCCCTCTGATCCCTTCTTCTCTTCTGTTGATTTCGCTGAAAACAAATAGTTGTCGTCCTTAGAGGACTCTCAATTCACATATGAACTATTGTGTCGATACATTCATTACAACGACATTATTAGTTTCCTATTTTTTTTTTTTTTTTTTTTTTTTTTTCTTTTCTTTTTTTTTCATTTTTAGAATCTGGGGGTTGGATAACGCGGAAAAAATAATCAAAACATACAAAATTTCCGACTTGCTGATTGTGTCTATACACTTCTTTAAAAAAAATATATGAACATTTCTTCTAGAGAAAGTGTTTCTTCTAGAAGTAACGAGATGAGACAGTTTAGATTTGTATAAAGATATTTTCCGGACACTTTCTCTTAGCCATGGCAGGAGCTGGTGACAACAGATCAAGGATATGGCCCTTCAGTGGCGGTCTTTGTTTCCTTTTTTAAATTGTAGGATCCTAGAAGAAGAAGTAAGATGAATGTAGGATGGGTTGAAAAAAAAATATATATAAAAAATACCCAAAGAAGTCACGTTGTCTCCACTATACAAGACCTTCTTCTTCGTCATCCTCTGGTGAGCAGAGACATGGCCCCATCTGCAGACCTGACCACCTACCTACATCGAGCTTTGGATTTCGAGAACTTTAGAAGATATGAAGTTACCCGAATGTCTGACTGTTTATTCCTGGGTCCTGAATCCACACATATAAAGCAGTTATTAGGTTTTTTTAGTACCACTCCTCTTGCTTTTGGCCAATTTCCTGAAAACATTTGGTGTTTTTGACTTTCTCCAGTTGACTTACACAAGGGCTTCTGAATCCACGTACATTTTGTGTCCATATAATCATCATATTGGTAGTTATTATGGTTTTCGAGTTGATCCCCTCTTCCTCTCTGATTCCCCCTTCCCGTTCGACTGATTCCGTTAAAAATTTATAGATGTCGTCCTTATGGGGTTTTGAATTTAAATATGAAATTTCGTGTCAACACATCCATTACAATGGCAATTATTGTGTTAAGCCCCCTCCCCTCACTCCCACTTTCCTTTGGCCGATTTAGCTGAAATGAATAGGTGTCCTTATAAAAACATGAAATTTCTCTGAAAAACTGATTTTCTGACCGATTTCGGGATTACTCAATTTCTCCGTTTGTCGGAAGGACGGCGTGCTCAAGATTTTGGTACATACCAGCTAGTAGGGAAGGCCGCTATCCCAGAGCTACTGACCTTATAACTTCTTATAACTGAGCAAGTTCTGCTATTGTGTTCTCGATAGATGTTTGTGATTAGTCAGTCAGTCTTTGGTAGTCAAAATTGGCGATTGTTTTCAATTTTACTTCGTTTAACGAAATACTTAATAGAAAGCCGCGCAAACTTTTCGTCATATCTTGATAACTAGGTTCACCGGTAAGCTCAGCGGGTTGGAAACCCTGCCGGGTCCCTAAGGTTTTTTATCTGGAAGTATGAGTCACAAAACATATTAATCTTAAAATTATTTTTATTATTTTTCCCGTATTCTTCAATAAAATGCCTCCGGCGGCCATAGTTATTGGGTATCTTGCCCGAGTGCCTATGCAGATGAGGTGGTGGTCGCAGATGAGGGTTTGTCCAAGTGAGCTGTGAGCAGCAGGGTTGGTGTAATGATTGGGAGGGCGGATGGGAGTGTTGCCATGACAACCCTGGCTCCGTTCTCTCCATGACAACCCACATATACCCACCCAACCCCCCTCCAACCGGCGCCACCTCACCTCATTATCTACACTATCCTATTTAATATTGATTTTTTTTTTAAATTTATGTTTCATAGATGTATATAGGTCGGGAACAGCCCCCTGCATCCCGCCTCAACGTAGCTATGTTTCCGCTGTCGTAGAGACCTGATTTTCAGATATTCTGAACCTTCTGAGCGGTGTGATTCGGTTTTTAATTTACTTTTTATTTTTATTTACAAATAGCTATTTACAACTGTATACAAATAAATACAACAAGCAAATGTGTTAATAAAGAGATAATGACAATGTCAAAATGTCATGAGGGGAGAAATCATCCAGTGGTGAGATTCCCTAGTAACTGATTTTCTTTCATTTATAACTAATCACTGTCACTGCTGCTGCTAAGGTCTCTAGGCCATTGACGCTTTTAAGCCGTCGTTGGGGAAGTACGATAGAATGGAGGGCACGGACTAGAGGATTACTGTGGGATCTAGGAAGGGAAAATAATTTTTTATATTTGGATTATATCATATTTAATAATGATAAAAAAAAAGTTATTCATATTAATAACAATTATTTTGGAAGCATCAGCAATTTTATTTTTGAAAAATGTTCAAAAAGTCACTTTATAAATAACAAAATTTTAATTTAACAATTTAATATGTCCTCTATTTTTGGAAGAACATTAAATAGGCCGCTAAGACTTTACAATGATATAGACAGGCACGGACTTACACTTTGTTGCGCCCAGAGGAAAAAAATATTTGGCCACCCTCTTAAGAAAAGAGAAATAAATATTTTTATTTAGATAGACATTTTTTTAGATTTAATCTTAAATATTATTATTAATATATTGTAACAATTATTATGGGATGAGAAGTCTCTTTAAAAAATCAATTTTAGTGTAAAAATCCAGTGAAATGTATGTGAAAAAAAACTGAAATTTTGTCGCCCAGGGCAAGTGTCTTGAGTGCTTCTATCGTAAATCCGTCCCTGGATATACATGTATACAGTCGGACTTCCATGTATCAACTTGGAAAAAAATTGATAAATACATACTTCCATGTATAAACTTGATTTTTTAGATGATAAATACAAATCAATATTTGACTTAATACTGGCTTCTGAATAATACTAAATTCTGTATCCATACCTTCATTTTTTCGGCAGTCATTAGGATTTTTGGTTCGAGCTTTCGTTCTCTTACCCTCCCCTCCCTTGAGCAGATTTCGCGGAAAATTAATAGCTGGGCTCCTTATGGATTATGTCAATACATTCAATATAACGGCACTTAATTAGAGTTTTTGTGTTAAGTTCTCCTTTTACCTTTGTCCGATTTGGCTCAAAATCATTAGGAGCCGTTCTTATAGGGTTTTGAATTCAGATATAAAATTTTATATCGGTACATTAATGTCAATAATATTGGCAGTTGTTGGGGTTTTTGAGTTGAGCATCACCTCTGATCCCCTCTTTCGTTCTGCCTGATAATTAATAGTGTTGTTCTTATGAAGTTGTTGAGTTAAGCCTCTCCCCTGATCCCCCCTTCGCCTTTTTTCGATTTGGCTGAAAAACAATAGACAACAGACAAAAATATTTTAACATATTTCATTTGATTTATTGACTCAATATTGAATAATCTTTAATATGAAGCAAGATTTCGATCCTTTAATTATCGATCGTGTTCTATTAGATTTTAAATTAAAGATCTGAATTCTTTGATAACTGGGACAATGCTCTTAATCTTTCAAAATTTAATGGAAAGCTACAACTCTAAGCCTTTTTAGTGAATATAAAGTAACGGTACATTTTAAAAAGATAATTCCTGTGAGGATTGCGGCAGGAGCTTATGTAGTTAAGATTGGATCTGGCGGCGGAAGGCAGGCTTCTATTAAATTTTCCATATATGGATTTGAGATCTGGTTCGCAAGATTTATTCCATTAGCATCAAGAGCTCCTGCATTCTCTTCATGCAGATGGACTAGAAGTTAAATTTCAAATCCTTACTAAGAATATAAAAGAATAAAATTTAAAAAAAAAAAAGAGAATTACTTTTACTTCCGATGAAATTCTATGTTTGTTGAGTCTTCTTTCTCAGAAGCCTGATTCCAAAGTGAAAGAAAAAAAATGACACACTGGCAATGTACTTCCCCAGATCGAAATAATCAATTAACTTTTCGGTCCCTTAAGTGTTTTATCTGGGAGATGAAAAAAACAAAAAAAACATGAGCATAATGTCCTTTGGATGGGACGTTAAGCGATGGTCTCGAGCCTGTACGAAGTCAGGTACTAGTTAAAGACCCTTTATCCTAGGGGAATAAACATGGGTAGGCACATTTTAGGACTTTCATTGTTAAGTCAGTCCTCCTGACCGCCGAAGAAACGTTCTGGTAGTAGGCGATATAATCTCGTAGTTGAAGCCCTGGCATAAGTCAAAATAACTAACTATTAATTAATAATTTCGTGCTAAAGATAATGTGATTAGCTATTTTGTATTAGTACTATTAATTAATAAATAAATGTATTTCCGTTTAAGCAATACATGGTAATAGGATACGTCAAAAGAATTTATACATTAAGATAGCTTATAAATTAGAATCATAACTACTTTAGTCTAACACACCTATGATTAGCAATAATAACAAAACTATTAAAAAAAGTAAAATGAAATTAATAAAAACTGAATAAATAAATACTTCAAAATATATGAAAATAAAAAAAAAAAAAATTAATACTTACATACAATTAATAAGTAGACACATTTTTCAATTTAATAAAAATTAAGATTACTATTTTTCAAAAAACTCTTCGGAAGTGTCTTTATCCCAACAGTGTTTTGGGACGTTCTTACGTCCCTTCTACAGGTCCCAATGTGGGAGATATAGAAAAGAAAAAGAAAACAATGTCGGTAACTATAACAATATATAACAAAAATAAAATAAATATACATATATATTAATCAATTATAAATGAATAAATAAAAAATATATAAATGAATAAATAAAACAATAACGTACATTCGACGACCTTTAAGGTGTGGAGGAACTCTGCCCAAAAAATAAAAATGAAAGCTTTGTATCAAATAATGTTTTGGGATATGAAACTCGATTCTTTATTATGATTATATTACTATTTTTGAACAGTGAGAATAAAATTCAGTTTCCGTGTAAAGGGTTTCTTCTAACATAAACATTTTTAGTTGAAGTTTAAATTTTTTTATTGTATTAATTGACATCAAGAAGTGGGGAAGGGCATTAAAAAAATTAATTACTTAGTTCATTGTATTTCAGAAGTTTAATTGTTGATTGCACTTGAAAGATTTAATTGTAATCTCATAGTTATGAGTAATTTATGAGTATGTTATAGTTTTATTTGACTGATAGAGTCAAATCTGATCATTAAAATTCAAGTTTATATAATATATCAAGTTTATATTAGATATTATCTAAGAAAACTATATTAAAGGTATATTAATGGTATATTAAAGGTATATTAATGGCTATATTAAAGGTATATTAAAAGGTATATTGTATATTAATACAAACGTGTTTCTTAAACTTCTCTGGGATGTTGACATGTTTTTCCTGCATTTTTTCCAGAGGTCTTTTTTCTTCTTTTTTTTTTTTTTTGACAATATTTCGGGACACTTTCACGTCCTTTCTTCTCGTCACTATGAACATTTTCCTCTTGGGGACCTTCCTTTTTATAGCCAAAACCTTGACTGTGGCGGTCTCTCTCTCTCTTCCAAGAACTAATTGTTAAATAAGTCCGAGGTAGTTTATGATTGGCTGGTGGGCGGACCAATCAGTAAACTACCTCGGACTTATTTAACAATTAGTTCTTGGAAGAGAGAGAGAGAGACCGCCACAGTCAAGGTTTTGGTTATAAAAAAAAAGGAGGAAAATGTTCATAGTGACCAGAAGAAGGGATGTAAAAGTGTTCCGAAATATTGTCAAAAAAAAAAAAAAAAAAAAAAAAGGAGACGCCTCTGGAAAAACGTCGGAAAGAATCAACATTGTAGTGGTTTGTCCCGATTTTTTTAATAGATAGAAAATAGCTTTTCACACTCGGCTATATTACATGGATCCTTTTAACCACTCAGTAAGGTCTCTTTCTTCCCGACTTACGTTACGCTAGTGTCGTCTTTGTAATCTGATTTATTCGAATGTTCATCTTTATTATTACGTAGGAAATAATATTTTTCTAGTATTATACTAATATATAGAGACGTCACGATCTGAAGTAGTTTCCTACAATAGAGGCGGGTCAAGGCAATGAGTTGTTCCTAATTGTGAATGGACTAATTACCGCCAGTTGTTGTTCATTCACAACGGGTGAGGTCAGCTGTTTGAAACTCCATATCTGGTACAGGGTACATCAGTGTGCCAAGTATATACTCAGTATCACATAGAACAGGCATGAGTTGATTCAGTGGACTCGTTGGTGATTCGACAATCGAATGTAAATCTGTATTAATAGTGTAAAAAATCTGTAAAATTGAATTTCCCTGAAACTGACCGATGTAGTGGGAAACTTGAAGATTAGGGAAAGGAAAAGTATTCCTTTCCCATACAAGATATATATTTTTGGGTGAGCGCTTCCCGTTGTTACACCATCTTCAGTCAGACCTTTAAAAACCGATAACAATACACATCAACAATGCAACCAATTTATATATTAATACTCAAAAACCCCAATAACTGCCGATGTAATGAAGTGTAGGGGAAGTAATCCATCAAAAATTCGATGCGGAATTTTCAACGGAATTTCATGTTTCCCAACCTCCAGATTCCAAGTATGAAAAAAAGGAAAGGGGGGTTTAGGGGGGAGGCTTAACTCAAAAACTCTAATACTTGTCGTTGTAATGAATGTATCGACACAATTTCATATGTGAATTCAAAACCACATAAGGACGACACTTATTAATTTTCAGCTGAATCGGCAGAAGGGAAGGGGGGATCAATTCAAAATCCCCAATAACTGCCGATGAAATGAATTTATCAACATGAAATTTCGTAATTCAAGTTGAAACCTAATGAGGACCTGTCAAATTTCAGCGATATCGGCTGAGGGAAAAGGGGGTTTAGGGGAAAGGGCTCAATTCGAAATCCCCAATAACTGCCTAAGTAATGAATTTATCGACATGAAATTTAGTATGTGGATTTAGGAGCCCCTATATAAGACAACTATTGAATATTATTGCAAACGGTCGACTAGTTTTGGAGGGGGAGCAAAAAGTTAATGGCTTAGTTCGTTGTGGGGAAGTACACTGCTGGTGATTCACCAACGACTTTTTGATATTCGCACCATGTGCCACTGCTACTTAGATAAGCTCTCAGCTGGTTGGCTGAGTATAATTCGATAGGAAGGTATGCTGGACAGTGCCGCTAACCACCTCTTCTCTATATATACACAACATCCGTCCGTCCTGTAGCCCGCTCACGTTCCACCTTCTGCATACCCTTTATATACACAACTCTGCTTTATTTACTATGTGATTGCCCAAGATGCAATGTTACTTCTCCAGCGATACAAAGTATAATGGAAATTATGTCAGAAATTCCATGATTTCATGTTTTCCAACCACCTGATTTCAAAAATTACAAAAAACAAATTTCTGTATGTTTATATGTGAACCCGAATAACTCCCGATAGAATAAATGTATTGACACGACATTTTATATTTGTATCCTGAATACTCGAAAGACGGCACCTATTGATTTTCAGCCGAATCTGGCAAAGGGAAGGGGAGTTAGCTTAGTACAAAAACGTTAATAATTTTAATGAATGTTTTGACAAATTTCATATGTAAATTCAAAGCCCCATAAGGACGGCACCTATTAATTTTCAGTGGAATCAGCCGAAAGTGAGAGTATCAGAGAGGAGCTCGACTCAAAAATACCAATAAATTCCATGTAATGAATGTATCGACACAAAATGATGTATGAGGATTCAGAAGCCTCTATGTTAGTCAACTATTAATTTTTAGCCCGAACGTGGTTTTAGAAGGAGAGCGTCAACTTAATTGACTAATTCGTTCTGGGGAAGTACATTGTCGATGACTCACCAACGCTCTTTTTTCTCGTTGTAGCTCATCAAAATGCCACATATGTAGTTTGTTGTTGATTCAGGGATGTCGAACAAGTCTTATAAAGATGGCATAAACAAGAAACTTTGGTTTGTAAAAATAAAATGACATCATTAAATTGTTTGATGAAGTAGGTGTCAGGTATTTTGGCTCGTAATATAGTTTCTCTGTAGACTAGGTGGGATCAGTTTAATAATAGGTCTTGGACAGGAGAACCACAGTTTCTATATGTGTCCAAGAAACCTGTGAGCATGTGGACACAGGTGGACTACCCTGTTATAGACGAACTGAATCTGTTGTCAATTATACAAACATTCTTATGGACATCGTCCCTCCGGGCTCGGCCAGGATTCACATCTCATGGAGAATGAAAGGAAATGAAAAGAAATTTTATTCTGGGACCGAGGTCCCCTAAGAATAAATACATACATTGTCAAAAATAAATGGAAGCAATGAAATAAAGTATCAGTATACCATACAGAAAAATAAATATAAAAATAAATAAATTAGTGCTACAAAGGAGAAAAAATAGACAATAATAAATATAGATAAATAAAAAGTAACATGGTCCGCTGAATTATGAAGAAAATAAAAGTATATATACCAATAGAAGAATGAATATAATAAACAATCAATTTATGTTGTTTATCACATGTGTGGCCGAGAGTATGTTTAGTTAGTTATTATGTCTCATGCCCGGGCTTTAACTATGAGATCATATCGCCTTCTACCAGAGCGCTCTTTCGTCACTCTGGTGGACATGAGCCCGACTCTACAATGGGAGTCCTAAATTTTTATTCACCTAGGGCAGGGATCTTTAACGAGTACCTGTCATCGTACAGGCTCGGGACCATCGCTTAACGTCCCATCCGAAGGACGGCGTGCTTAAGTTTATTTTTCCTTTCAGATAAAATAAATTAAGGGCCTCGGCCGGGTTTCGAACCCATGATCTTGAGCTCAGAACACAAGCACGCATACCACTGAGCCACCAGCGCCCTTCAAAAGACAGAGTATGTTTAGAAGTTGCGAATTTTTACTTCCCCAGCCAGACAAAGTATAGGGGAAGTTATGTATTTGGTCAGTAATTCGAAGTTGAATTTTTACCGGAATTTCATGTTTTCTGACACCGTGATTTCAAAAATGAAAAAGAAAGCTCTTTCTATGTATATGTGAACACGAAAACTCCCGATAGGATGAATGTATCTACACGAAATTTTATGTATATCTCCAGAACCCCATTTGGACGACACCACATTGATTTCTTCAAAGTTAGTCGGCAACCTGGGAACTAGGGGATGAGTAGTATCGGTATCAAGTACGATATCGATACTCTTACGATTCACTAAGTATCAAATACCTTATACAAATAGACATTGCCTGAAGTTTCTTCTGTATTATTCCCATATATTATGCGCCGATCTTTACAATTTATGGAAGCGAAATTATTCCCTACAAAATCAGCAGTATGAAAATTATATTGTTCAATCTTACTTGTTGAATTCAAAATATTTTATGGAAAAATTTTTCATCTAAGATGAATCAGTAAGCATCAGGGAATTTCCTCAAGAGATAATTGTGAATTCCCTATTATTATTTCCATTCCTAATTTGTATTTTCATAGGAGTTCGTTTTATGCTTAAGCTGAATTTGCGTTTTTTTAAAACTCAAATGGCACTAAAGGATTATTTTTTAATTTCAAAAATTAAAACTGTGTTTCATAAAATAATATATATTTTTTTCTTTTTTGTTTCCCCAGGATGTCAGACTTGGATGTGACGTCTACAGTTGCGCCGGAGGTTATAGACAAAAAGTCTGAAGACAAATTGGAAATTGAAGATGAAGAAAGGAAGAAGATGATAGGTGGGAATGAGGAAGTGTCTCGGTCGGAGGTTGAGAAGAAGAAGAAGGCTTTGGAAGAGGCGGCTGAAGGAGCTGCCCGAAGAAGGGCACCTATAGGAGGGATCCGGGTCCCGGGCTTCCTCAGAGCGTCCAAGTCGAAGGAGAAGACTAAGGTAAGGGAGGCCCGATCTTGGTTATCCTAAGTGTTCCAGTTATTCCACACTTTTCCTCCATAAAAGCAAACCTACTTGCTTATATATATGTATATATATTCACATTTAGAGGTCCATAGCACAAGGACACATTATCTAGGCCAAGTGGATTAGGGTCGCAAACCTTATTGTTCCACGGGGCACCTCAGAATTTTTAAAAATGTTTTACCCTTCAATATGTTCAATTGTATAAAAAACTACCCAGATCTTTTCTATTCGTCTGTATTGTCCATAATTTTTTTTTTGGAATATATATTCAGGGTGGTCCAAATTCAATGCAACGCTCTATTTTCACCCAGATGATTACAGTTACAATCCACTTTTCACTATTTTTCATCCTGACTTTAAATCCATCATTGAACCTCCTGATTTGATCTAGGTTAATATTGACCTTAGGTAACTAAACCTGGATATGCAAAATTTAGGACTCCCACACGGTGCGGGCTCGTGTCCACTAGAGCGACGAAAGAGCTCTCTGGTAGTAGGCGATACGGCCTCATAGTTAAAGCCCGGGCATGAATCATAATAACAATTTCTTAAAGGACAACTATTCTTTTTACTTTCTTTTGTGATGGGATGATAGAAATTGAGCAAAAGGATGTTCATTTTCAAGGTCATTATGGAGGATGATAATAGAAATTGGAAGTATGAATTAAAGTTGAATAGACACATTGAAATTTGCAGTTTCGTTCATTTAACATATACAAACTAATTGTATTTAATGATATCTTCAAGAATTAACTAAGTTTTTACCTGTATTTTAACATTTTTGGTTATAGACCTTGTAACTTATGATGGCTAGTAATGTGTGATTTGTTTATTGTGAAGGTGGTCAGTTTCAATGAGACATTGAAGATGACAGTACTTGGGGAGGCTTAATATATATATATTTGTATATATATATTAAGCCACATGCAACAACATGGGTGGTGATTTATGGGATGACCCATAGAATGTCAATATTTTAGCTGCAGAATAATTCAAAAAATTCCAGCCAGGTTATAATAATTTAATTGTTGTACCATCTTCGGAAAATTGCTAAGGAACAAGCCCATTTTATGCATTAAATAATATGGCAGTTTCAATTAAATTAACTGTTTAATGTGACACATCAAATTAAAGCCGTTATCCAAGAGCTCTAACTAAAATGCTATCTAGTTCAGGTCTTTAGATGATTGGTTTCTTGAGTTTATGTACACGGAAGTTGGCTCAAAATTTGCATTTTTCCTCATTGTTCATTCTTTCCATTGATGCAACCAATACCTGAGGGTTCAAAATTATTGATGTATAAACATCTTAGCTCTCGGTAGGGGCTATGTCAGACCGTAAGTCTCATTGATGTGCATGCGTGAGACTGTGTGCCGGACGGTTGCGCGCCCAGCGCACACACACAACTACACATTTCTTTATCTGTGATATCAGCTGTTTTTGAGCATTTCTACGTTCATGGAATGATTAGATATAACATAGATGTATATATATAACAATGATTAGATATAACATTGTATTTTTACAACATTATTGATCATATTAACTGTTGTACCATTTTTAAGGGCAGATGTTCACCACCATGAAGAAAATAAGAGGCAAAACAGAATTGAAATAAGAATTATATTCGTGAGTCACGAATCGTGACTTTAGTAATAAGAACATTAGCTATAAAAGAAAAATTCAACTCCTATAAAATTTAGTAATTAAATCATCAGTTATAAACAATACATTCAACTTCTATTGAAATCATCAGTTATAGAAGATACATTTAACTTCTATTGAATTTTGTAACTAAAACATCTTATAAACATTACATTCAACTACTATTGAATTAAGTAATTTAAATATCAGTTATAAACAATTTTTGAGGGCGCCGGTAGCTCAGTGGTATGCGTGCTTGACTTCTGAGCTCAAGGTCGTGGGTTCGTAGCCCGACCGAGGCCCTTAGTTTATTTTATCTGGGAGGTAAAATAAACTTAAGCACGCCGTCCTTCGGATGGGACGTTAAGCGATGGTCCCGAGCCTGTACGATGTCAGGTACTCGTTAAAGACCCCTACCCTAGATGAATAAAAATTTAGGGTAGGCAAAATTTAGGACTCCCACAGTAGAGTCGGGCTCATGTCCACCAGAGTGACGAAAGATTGCTCTGGTAGTAGGCGATATCACCTCGTAGTTAAAGCCCGGGCATGAGTCATAAAACCTTTTTTTTTTTTTTTGCATTGGAGGGGGAAATGCTGTGACGCACATCCAGGGAAGGTAGCCCTGGATAGTGTGGGACTCGAGACGGTTCACCATCACCATACCCACTACAACCCCCTCCTTGCCGATCCTGATTCCCTTCCGCGGAACTGACGGTCTGTCATTACTTCGCGGAAGGGTGGCTGGTAACGCCCCTTCTTCTGTTTTATTACCGCTACTCTTCCTTGTCAGCCCTCTCCTGAAGGGCCAACCCGCCCATGATGAGCGCTGCAAAATCGCAGCCTTCATCCCACGACTCCTGGGAGCGCAGCATAGCGTCCACGTAACTGGTAGCAGTCAGCGGGGCGCCCATGCTGCACTCCAGATTTTTCCTTCCCTCCTCAAATCTGGGGCATTTGAGGAGGACATGCTCCGCCGACTCCGTCTCACCAAGGCACGCGGGGCAGTCTGGTGTTGTTGCTGCCCCGATTTTGTGGAGGTACCCCCGGAACCCACCGTGTCCCGTGAGTACCTGGGTGAGGTGGTAATTCACCTCCCCATGCTTTCTGGTGAGCCAAGGCTCGACTCGAGGGATGAGCCGATGGATCCACCGTCCCTTTGTGGACTTGTCCCATTCTTCCTGCCACTCCCTAATTGTCCTGGCCCTCTCTGGCTCTGCTGGACCAGGGCTGGCCCCCGCGTCCTGATAGAAGACCCGGTTTCCCCTGTGATCGAAGCGCTGCACCACCTCTTCCACCTGAACCGGGTTTTGTTTCCTTTTGAAGTGTCGCGTACGTTCCCGTGCCAAGAGGTCAATGGGGGGCAGCCCAGCAATTACATAGGCAGCGTCGCCAGAAACTGTTCGGTAGGCGCATGCGACTCTCAGTGCGCTTCGCCTGTGAGCGGGGGCGATCAGCCTCAGGTATGAGGGAATCCTCGTTGCATCTGCCCATGTCGGGGCCCCGTGCAGAAGGATGGATGTGCTGACTCCTGCCAGCAGTCTTCTCCTGCTCTGCCTAGGGCCACCGACGTTGGGCAGAATTCTCGAAATCGCCGCCGATGTCCTGGCGGCCTTCGCTCCCACGTATTTGAGGTGCTCCCTAAAAGTGAGCCTCTGATCCAGCATTACTCCCAGGTACCTGATTGCCGGTTGGGTCTCGATAGTATAACCCTGGAAGGTCAGTGACATGTTGGTTCTGGCCTTCCTCCCGGTGAAGAGTACTGCATCCGTCTTGTGGATGGCCAGGGAAAGGCCCACAGAGCTCATCCAATGGTGTATCCGCTCCATGGCAGCCTGGAATTTGCGTTCCAGGTTTTCCAGATCATCAGCCACTATGACGATCCCTACATCGTCAGCATACGCCACCAAGGTAAGGTCTTCTGGCATTGGCAGGCTCAGCAAGCCATTGTACAGGATGTTCCACAGTGTGGGGCCAAGGACTGACCCTTGTGGAACTCCTGTAGTGACCTTGAATTCCCTGGTTCCGTCAGTGGTGTCCGCGAACAGCATCCTCTCGCTTAGGTAGTTCCTGATGATCTTCATCAGATACCTGGGGATCTTGAAGGAGTCATAAAACCTAACCTAACCTAACTGTTGTAGTGAATTTAACTAAAATATCAATATGTTTGAAATATACAAGTATAATAATAATAACTGCTGAAAATATCGATCAATAAATAATATATTTGTTGTCATATTGTCACTACAAATAATATAATGTTTTTACCTATTTCAGGAGATACCGAAAAGGTTATTTCATTTTTTTTTTTTTTTTTTTTTTTTTTCCTCCCCTTTTCTGGCTTTATGATCAGCGCACATCAGCCATCACTACACTGTCATTATGTATGAATGGGTTTCAGTATTTGGAATTATATAACTTTATGACCAAGCAGAGGGCCCCCAGGCCCCCAGCATGCGGCCCCGCCAAACCAGGTGACAGAGGACCTGCCTTTCACTTATTTGACCCTCGCCATAAACATCCTCAATTTTTCGATGCGTGGGAGCCGCTTTTTCGCCTTTGTTAAATTCCATAACAAAATATGCCGAATATGTTCACTAGTCACTTCCATGGTAAAATGTGAACTGAAGGCCTAAAGATAGGTATTCCTCAGTCAAAACAATATAACTTAATTACTTATTAATACCTATTTAAATATTATTGGTAAACAAATCATCATCCAAAGGCAGTTGGCTTTAATTTTGTAAACAAACAGGCAATAATGAGAAATCGAGATTAAATAAATAAAACAAGCTTATTTTTTGAAATGTTGTCTATTCCACTAAAGATATTTATAAAAATACAACTACCGGTTTCGGCTTCACACCATCCTCAGGTCTAGTTAATATGAACTAAGTTAGTTTGCCGAGTGCGACCCCTCCAATACCTCTCTGTTGAAAGGTGCCACTTCAATTAGGGAATCCCCCGGCTTAACCGTTAGCTACGTCATGAGATATTTGACAAAACACTAATTTTTCTTAATTTACATAAAATAACATCTTTTGACTAATAAGTAAAAAATAAAACTAAAAAACATAACAGATAATAAAATATATGTCCATATATATATATGTATATGGAAACCTATAATAATAACAGATAACAAACATAGGTATATGTGGAAATAGAACCAGTTCAGGGTTTTAGCAAAGGGGAATAGTTAAAATAAATTTGGTAATTCATACAAATGTTCCTTTTGATAGCTTTTTTTATTTCTAATTGTTCTAGGCTATTAAGTAGCCTGCTTTTAGAGCAACAACGGAGATATTTTATGCCTGTAGATGGGTCAAAAGTGTGGCTATTGTCGATAATGTGAGTCGCGAATGTAGAACGGTTGCCTCGGTTTTTTATTTCGGCTGTGTGTTCCTTGATCCTGTCTTTAAAACGACGTCCCGTCTGTCCAATGTATAATTGACTGCACGTCGCGCACTCTAAGCTGTAAACTCCGCTTTTATTCTCAATATCGGTTTTGTCCCTACCTTTCTCTAAGCACTGGCTTATGGGATTGATAGTTTTAACGGTGTGAAGACGATGGTGTGAAGCCGAAACCGGTAGTTGTATTTTTATAAATATCTTTAGTGGAATAGACAACATTTCAAAAAATAAGCTTGTTTTATTTATTTATTACAAATTCCACAATATGTCCGCGTTCCTCAACTTAGAAGTTGTTAAATCGACATTACTTATGGGATGACCTTGATATATTAAGACTTTAGTTTGTAAATTATTTTGTTTTTGTGCCTCACGCCCGGACTTCAACATCTAGGTCATATGTACAAACAGAATCCTTCCTCTTTCGTGGCTCTGGTGGATATGAGTCTAACTCTACTGTGGGATTCGTAAATTATGTCTACTCCGGTTTAATTAGGGTAGGGGTGTTTAACGAGTACCTGACATGGTACAGGCTCGGGACCATCGATTAACGTCCCCTCCTAAGAGAACATTACCCGGCACTCCCAGCACCTTACCTTTCAGCCCCCATTCAATTATTTTGTAACAAGCTGTAACGTAAAAATAAGAAAATAGATCTTGTTTGTTTAAGATTACAAAAAAAAGTCGTCAGTGAATCACTGGTTACGTACTTCCCCAGCACCAATTAATTAATTAAGTTTTTGCTCTCCCTCCAAAACCAATCGACCGTTTGAGCTGAAACTCAATATTTGACTTATATAGCGGTCTCCGAATCCTCATACTATATTTTGTGTCGTTAGTTCATTACATCGGCAGTTATTAGCATTTTTGAATTTAGCTTCCCCCCTAATCTCTCATTTTCTTTTTCCATATTTGGAATATGGAGGTGGGAAAACATGAAATTCCGTTGAAAACTCCGCATCGAATTTTTGACCGATTACATAACTTCCCCTACACTTCATATAGCTGGGGAAGTAAAACTAAATGAAATTTAACAAATTTGGAATTTCAACTTTTGATGACGTACTTTCATACTTCCTGCGCAGTTTTCATTTGTCGAACCTCACGGTATCATGTTTCAACAAAAGCTCAAGTCATAAAAAAGTCCATAGGGATTTTAAACTTTATAAGGCGTTTAGCCTTGTTACGTACTTGTAACCTTTATTAATAATTATCTATAAGGTTTTTATTGTATTTTGTAGACACTTTTATAAACTATTGTTTTGTCATTTTAAATTAGAGGATAAAATTACACAAAATTATTGTTTTCAAGTAATATTATTTCTATTATCAAATTAAAAGATTAGAAACAGACTTCTCTAGGATTAGTCAGAATGTAAATATTCCAAATGCGTAGTTAAAAGGATGAAAATATCCAGAAGGAAATAAGTGTTTGCTTAAAATGAAAAGTTAATAGATTATTATTCTTAGATATTTAATATTATGTAAGAAGCAATTTTGAGGCCTTTAAATTTCGAAATATCATTTTTGAATTCTGCGGGGAATTGTATATAAAAATAATATCTGAAAAAGAGTTAAACTTAAGAAAGAAAATATATTAATGAATGGCAAAAGTCGATAAAACTTTAAAACATTCTGCGCAGTACAATGAGAAAGAAAAGAAATTAGTACCGAACTCTTCGTACAAAAATATGTGTTGCTTGCCGGTTAGCACCATTTTTCTCAATTTATTGCCCCCTGTTAATTCTACCCCCGAACTAACGTGTTGGGATTCAGGCAGCCCTATATATATTACAAACCGGCGGGTTGTACTGTGACCACCACCCGTTATTACAAAGCATTACATACTAAATAGAGGTTGCGGAGATGTGGCAGTAGGAGAGCCCCCAGAGTAAACCCGCACTTCGTGTCAATAGAGAGGGTAGGGTTGTGTTCCTTTTACCGGCGGAGGGAGGGTCAAACAAAAGGGGGTTAGGTAGGGTATAAGGGTTGAGTCAAGATCTCCCCCCTATAAGAAGAGGGTCCCTTTCGTCTACCCGCAGCTAGAATAAAATGAGACGGATGAATTAACGACCACTTCTTACTGAGACTGGTTAGATTCGCATCTTTGTTGCCCGTTCTACTCTTGTTTTATTCAAGACATAGAAGTTTTGAACTAAAGATCCTCCATTGGCAAGTATTGTTCCTCTGCAACAACGAACTTTCTCATGAATACATATTACCTATTTATTTATGCTAAATGAAGGGAGACAGTATACTTAACGATAGTAACGGACCAGGACAATATTGGACGCAAATACAGTGAGGAATGAGATGATTTGTTTAACTTGGCCGTCCTTACACTATATAATAATAATAATAAATTTATTTCCGTTAAACCAATACATGGTAATAGGATACGTCAGAAGAATTTATACATTAAGGTAGCTTATAAATTAGATTTATAACTACTTGAGTCTAACACACCTATGATTAGTAGTAACAAAACTATTTAAAAAAGTATAATGAAACTGAATAAATAAATGAGTATAAAAAAAGATTTATAATAAGTAGACACATTTTTCAATTTAATAAAAATTAAGATAGGTAACTATTTTTCAAAAAAACTCTTCGGAAGTGTCTTTATCCCAACGATGTTTTGGGACGTTCTTACGTCCCTTCATCAGTGTGCGAGGTGTGACAAAGAAAACAATGTGACTATAACAATATATATAACAAATAAAATAAATATATATATACAGTAAAACCTCGGTATAACGTTTTGCCTCGGGCCCATTGGGAAAAAACGTTATATCGAATAAAACGTTATATCAAATCCGCCGCAACTAAAATTATATGATACATACATATAATGCATATATGTACCTATAATCAATTCATAAGAAGGTAATAAAAAACAGCTCCTAATTTAACGCCATATTTTAACAAAATATAAAAAACGGGGTAGGGAAAGGGGTGGCGGGTGGGAATGGTGAAAGAGTAGGTGGGGTTTTCTCGGTAAAGTCTATGACTCCGATCGCCCTTCTTACTACACCGGATACGTATTCTTCTTCGATTTTTTATTTTTATTTTTTAGTTCGCAATTTTCGTGGAAAAAAACGCTTTATTGAGGCATAGAAACGTTTTACCTGCCGAAAACCAAACGTTATATCGCGATAAACGTTACATCGAGAAACGTTCTATCAAATAAAAAATGCATTGAATATGCCTTCATTTGGTCGGGACCTGATCCAGAAAACGTTTTATCGAGAAAAATGCTATATCGAACAACGTTATATCGAGGTTCTACTGTATATATTAATCAATTTTAAATGAATAAATAGGAAAGTCTAAATAAATAAATAAAAAATATATAAATGAATAATTAATAAATTATAAATGAATAAATAAAACAATAGCGTATGTACATTCGTACTCAGCCCAAAAAATAAAAATGAAAGCTTTGTATCAAATAATGTTTTTGGATATGAACGTTATTTGATACAAAGCTTTCATTTTTATTTTTTGGGCAAAGTACATCCACACCTGACGGTCAGTCGAATGTACGTTATTGTTTTATTTATTCATTTATATTTTTTTATAATAAGATATACTGGAAGATCTTTTTTGAAACAAAACATTGAGTGTAATAGGGTTGAGAAAAAAAAAAAGTTAAACAAGATCAAGATTAAGTAAACAGTTATATAAAAGATCTTCGTCCAATATAATTTTTTATTATTATTTTTATTTTTTTTTTTTTAATTGGTCTTACATAAGATGCATATTAGCCATGTGCCCATAATGGTTATTTAATTATTTACAACATTCATGGCCCCGGGAGGGAGTTCTATCTACGAAATAAAACTCCGAACGGGATTCGAAACTGCAACCATGATGAGACCATGGGACCAAAGCCCTACGCTCTAGTCCGCACGGCCCCATTATTATTATTATTATTATATATTATAATTATAAAATGTTGATGGAAAACTAATCGCGAAAATTATAGTACATTTTGATAACTGTTTTTTTTTTGTTTTTTTTTTCTTGTTTTTTTTGGCCTCATGTACGATGCATATTAGCCATGACTCTTATAATGATGATTTACCTAATTATTTACGACATCCATGGCCCCGGGAGGAAGTTTTATCTACGAAATAAAACTCACTCCCGGACGGGATTCGAACCCGCAAACCAAGGTGAGACCATGCGACTAAAACCCTACGCTCTAGCCCGCACGGCCACCATGACTCCCAAGGTTTTTGTTGAACCCCTTATACTATATATTACTTATATACTTATATATTACTGTTAATTAAAAAAATAATAATGATAATTGAATCGGTTTTTTGTGAAACAACATTGCCTTCTCACAATCCCCTCTCCCGTTCGAAAATTTGAAATGCCACATGACGTATAGAATGAAATTATATCAGAAATTACATGTGAAATTATGTTCCTTCAAAATATGTTCAGCCAACATACAAACAACAATTTTAAAAGCTACGATTTATTAATATTGATTTGATGAATTAAGATTTATTTTATGACATTAAAGTGATATCCGCAGTCATCTCTACAATTAATAATTCATGGAATAACTTGTTATGTTGACAGGAAGGAGATGGGGATGCAGAGGAAGGTACAGACCTCTTAGAGACTCAAAAGACGACAGAGAAACCAGAGAGCGGGGAGACGAACCCGGAGAAGCCGACGGCTGGAGGAACTAGTGGAGGACCCGCCATACCAATCCTCTCAAAACTCGGTCTCAGTGTACCCTTCATGAAAAGGAAAAAGGTAAACAAGGTTTGGATCAGTGAAAGTAGCTTATAGTTTTTTTTTTTTTTCTATTTACAAATAGATATTTACAACTGTATGAAAATAAATACAACAAGCAAATGTGCTAATAGAGAGGTTATGGCAATGTCAAAATGTCAAGAGGAGAGAAATCACCCAGTGGTGACACTCCCTAGTCACTGATTTCCTCTCATTGTCACTGCTGCAGCTAAGGAGGTCTCTAGGCCATTGACCCTTAAGCCGTCGTTTGGGAAGTATGCTAGAAGGGAGGGCACGGACTAGAGGATTCTTGTGGGAACTAAGAAGGGGAAATCATTTTTTATACTTGGATTTAGCGACTTCAGTGACGAAAGGTACGTTAAGGTCAGTGTGAAGAGTTTTGTTGCGAGACATAATAAGGAGCATTGGCTATTTTACGAAGGATTGGATGCGATGGAGATAAGTTAAAAAGTTTATAATGTCTTTTCTCTCATTTCTTGTCTTTTCAATCTCGTGTGAGGATTCTAAGTTAGTCTGGTCTAGATAGCGGACTTAGTTTTTTAAAGGGATGGGAATTTTATTAAGGTACACTGGAGGGCAGGTATATTTTCGACGAACTTATATTCTAGAGTATATCAGGTAGAATGTTCGGTTTTATTGTGTATTTAACAGGGCACCGATAGCTGAACAGCGCAGGTAAAGGCAGGATTTTAAGTTTTTTAAATATTTCTCTGCACATTGTTCTTTGAGTATCTTTTGAAGTCTAAAAATATTAATACTCGAGCTACAAGCTCCCCAATATATTAAACCGTAATTGATTAAAGAATAGAAATATCCTTAATATGATGTAATTAATGTTACACTTTTCACGTGATATTTGATACTCGATATTTTACTAACGTGTATTATTCTTGTTTTAATGTTTCTTATTATGTTTTGGCAGAGCCCCGAAGAGACAGAGGAAGCAAAACAAGGTGGTGCTGGCGGAGAGGAACACAACAAACCTGAATCAACGAGACCCAAACTAATCAACGCCATTAGACTCCCAATAGCCTCTCTCGTTCCTAAAAAACTGAAACCTACCAAAGTAAGTGTCTTCCTTTCCTCTCCCTTGAAAAAGTTAGTAGAAAGTAGTCGGTGAATCATCGGCTGTGTACTTCCTCAGCGCGAATGAATCAATATCCCTCCAAAGTCAATCGTTCGTTTGGGTTAAAACTCAATATTTGACTTATGTAGTGGTTTCTATATCCTCAAACTAAATTTTGTGTAGCTATGTATGTTCGTAAAGAATGTTCATTATATCGCCAGTTATTAGGATTTTTGAGTTGAGCCACCCTCCGATCCCCCCTCCCTAAGGGCTGATTCCGCTGAAAATTAATAGGTGTCGTCCTTATAGAGCTTTGAATTTACATATGAAATTCAGTTAAAGAGGTCGGAAATCTGATTCTTCCCAGACAATGGGGGGAAGGGGGGGGGGGGGGGGGAGGGGGGAGAGAGAGAGGAGACTTTTTTCCATAAAATATTTTGAACTCAACAAGTAAGATTGAACAATATAATTTTCATACCGCAGATTTTGTTGGAAATAATTTCGCTTCCATAAATTGTAAAGATCGGTTAGGTGCATAATATATGGGAATAATACAGTAGAAACTTCAGGCAATGTCTATTTGAAAATCAATGTGGTGTCGTCCTAATGAGGTTCTGGAGATATACATACAATTTCGTATCGATACATTCATCCTATCGGGAGTTTTCGTGTTCATATACACATAGAAAGATCTTTTTTTTTCATTTTTGAAATCACGGCGTCAGAAAACATGTAATTCCGTTGAAAACTCAGAATCGAATTTCTGACCGATTACATAACTTCCTCTATACTTTGTATAACTGGGGAATTAAAAATAAATATTTAATTAATTTTATAAAATAAATAGAAATTGTTGGGTTGTGTAAGATTTTGAATTCACAATAATATATTTTTGACAGCTATACTATTCTCCCATTTCATTTTTATTTCCCCAGCTACGCGAAGTACAGAGTAAGTTGTGTAATCGGCCAGAAATTCGAAGTTGAGTTCCCAAAGGAATTTCATGTTTTCCGAACCTCTGATTCCAAAAGTGTAAAAAAAAGTCATGTCCGTCTGTAAACACGATAACTATCCATAGAATGATTGTATCGACACAAAATGTTATGTGTGTTCCCAGAACTCCCTAAGAACCCCCAATTGATTTTCAGCCAAATCGGTCAAAGGGAAAGGAGGGAGGGAGATTAGGAGGAGGGGAGGTGGTCTTACCTCAGGACCCTAATAACTACCGATATAATGAATGTATAGAGGGAGCTCGAAAATTAGTTTAATTATTCGTGCTGGGGAAGTACATTGTCGGTGAGTCACCTACAACTTCTTTTTTTTTAAATAATATTTATATATATATTATATTAAACGTGGTATCCGTACTTGCTTTCTGAGCTCAAGATCGTGGGTTCGAAACACGACCGAGGCCCTTAGTTTATTTTATCTGGGAGGTAAAATAACCTTCGGATGAGAGAATTTAGGACTCCCACAGTAGAGTCGGGCTCATGTCTACCAGAGTGACGAAAGAGCGCTCTGGTAGTAGGCGATATGACCTCGTAGTTAAAGCCCGGGCATGAGTCATAAAACCTAACCTAACCTATTAAACAACACATGTTTCGGAAAGTACTTTCATCATCAGTATCTCAATTAATTTGTAGTAAACTTATATTGTTGATCCATTATTTTATTTGTGAAGACTTATTTATTGAGTCGACATATTTGTTTTACAGTTTTGTCTAGACTCAAGATGAAATAAGTCTCCGCAAATAAAATAATGAAGCAACAACATAGATTTATATAATACAAATTAATTGAGATAATGATAATGAGAATGCTTCCCGAAACGTCCGTGTTTAATATATTTTTAGAACCAAAAAATAAATTGTAGAATAGTACAGCTGCCAAATATGATAATAATAATTTTTATTGGTAATAGGATACGTCAATATAATATATATTATCTCTGGTGTTTGGGCAAAAGGGCTTAAGTCAGAATAAGTTTTGTGGTCCAAAGGACAAGTGCATTTAAATATTTTTACCATATGTTAACTGAATGTTGGAATATTTTACTTTATTTATATTTAATACTTTATTGAAATAATATTTCAAGTAACGTAAATTTATTTTACCTGATTTGCAGGAATTTTTCAAACCTTCAGAAATTCCCCTCCTAAAATTCAGATTTGCTCACTTAAGCCTTTTTGCCCAAACACCCGAGATATATTATTACAAAAGAAGTTAACAAATAAGGAAGTATAAAATGTGGGTGTGGTTTATTATAATCAATTATTGACTGAATTGCAGGGAGCTGCTGAGGTTGAGTCTGCGGTCACACCAGGCCAAGCAGGGTTGGCCTCTATGGAAACACTGGACGAGTCGAATGGATCCAAAAATGAAGATAACATGGAAACTATCAAATTGGATAATGTCGAGGTACAGACACTATAAATCTTTATTTTTCTGAAATTCTATTATTTTAGTTTTTTAGTCAATATTAAACTAACTTCTCTTTTTGCCAATTCGATTGTGGACCGCTGAGAACAAGAGTGGCATAAGTCAACTTGATCTTATTTGGCGAAATAGATGGTTTTTTGTGGATGATTCTCTTGGGATTCAGGTGAATCGGTTAAAAAGTGAGTTTGATCTTCAAAATAGTTCACACTGAAAGTATTAAAAATTCGAAATACCTAGCTAATGAAAAGCGTCACAATATTGTTCTATAATAGTTACAATACTCATCATTTACGTCAAACTTGTACTCTCACTCGAACATTCAACTTTTATCAATATATCTATGGTCACAGGGAATAAGTTGTTAAGTCGTAATATGGCCAAAATGATTTAAGTGTACTATGATAATCTCCAAAGCCATCTGCGCACTGGGAAGAAGTTGGGAGCTGAGGACTAATACTTTCGGAATTATAAAGATGTGGGTTTCTTGGTATCTCGTAAAATTATGTATGTTCTCGGTTAAATCAACTTAATCTACTTTTTTGTTGAGGAATCATTCACGAGATAACTGCATTTAACCATTTATTCACTATGGCAGACTATTCCAAGTGAAGAGGGCGTTTTCGGTTAAATCAACTTTAGAGAGGCATCATTCACGAGTATTTCAAAAAGTATGGTTAATAATTAACTAAGTGTGTATAAAAATTAAGTGTGGTCAATAATTAGATAACTAAGGGAAAATCCAAGAAATTATTAACAATATTCATTTTCATTCACTCTTTTCTATTTAGAAGGTATATGATTAATAATGATGCAAACATAATTTATTAATTCCAAAAACTGGATCTACACGATTAATGCAAAAGTAAAAAAGTGCTGCCCTGAAAAGTTACGAATTTAGACTTACCAATTTATTGTTTACAGATATATTACTTGGAAAATACCTTAAATAATTAACTTGAAAATATAAGTTTTTGATCAGAAAACAATTTTTGCTAAGATCCTGCCATAAAATTAGAGCTTGTGTTTTCGGCTTACATTCAGAATATGTCTCACTGAAGTGTGCCAACCTCTCGCAGTAAGTATGTCATCATCTGACGACGATGAGGTTCCATGTTGCTGTCACATTTAAGAAGAAGAAAAGAATGCTTCCCCAGCTCCAATTATTTGTTATAAATTAAGTTTTCATACTTAAATAATAATATACTCGATAAATGTGGTTGTATACAATGTTCGGCCTTTAGATCTCCTAAATGTATTGATTTTTTTGAAGTCAGTTTACGTTTCGCCTGGGCATTTTCATACCTATAAAACATTAAAAATATTATTGAGTTAACAGTATTACTTATTATTATAGTTAGTTATTATGATTTATGCCCGGGCTTTAACTACGAAATCATATTGCCTACTACCAGAGCATCTTGCGTCACTCTGGTGGCCAAGAGTCCGACTCTACTGTGGGGGTCCTATATTTTGCCTTCCTTCGTTTATTCACTTCGGGTCGTAGGGGTCTTTAACGAATACCTGACCATCATACGTGCACGGGACTATCGCTTAACGTCCCATCCGAAGGACAGCGTGCTTAAGTTTAGAGATCATTTTTTTTGTCTTTGAGGTCTTTTTTTTTTGTTGATATTTATTTGTTGAAGAGATATTTACAACTGTATAAAAAATATGTACAAACAAATGTGCTAATTGTAAATATTTTTTATATAGTTGTAAATATCTCTTTATAAAAGGTCTTAAAGTCATCAAATCAATTTATTTCTATACTAATTCTAATTTTCACTATTATTGTTTTATATGTATGTGGGTAAAATCAGAATTTCGGTACAATCTGTGTCACAGGAGCATTTTTCAGAATGTAATGAATGTTTTCAACATTTTTAAAAATGGTTTTGTAGCTCTTTTAGGGGTATCAAATTGAGATTGTTTTATTCTATAATATGTTCAATAGCAGTATTAATATTAAACATGTATGTAGAGCAATTTCTCACTCCCTAGGGTGTCACAACTTAGAGGTTGGTACATTCAACAGTTTTAAAACTTGCCTTAATACGTCATTTTGTATTTGTTTTTTAAAATAAATGATTGTATCATATTCTGTATTACGAATATATTATTTCACATATCAAATTGACGCTACTTACTGCACCATAGGAGGCTGTAAAGGTGTGTCACTAACCTTCTACCTCACTCCCTAGATTTTTTTTTAAACGCCCGCCACAGTTACTGAAAAAAGAATTTCGTTCAGCTCTAAGGCTGGGGCAACTCTGCTTCAACATGCCAACCCAACACCAGGAGCTTCAAGACTCACAGTTTGTTGTTCCGTGAGGACCGATGAGCTTATCCAAGTAAGTAGAGTATTTTTATTCACTATCACTCCCTAGGTTGAATCAATTCTGTGAAAGAATGATGTTTTTTCTAAAAGTAAATTTTAGTTGTACAGCATTCTTGAATGCCATTTGAGTGATGTAATTGACTATTCAGATAAACTGCTTGGTTCTTGTATAAGCCTAAATATTACCTGAAACCTCACTCCCTAGCACCTCACTCCCTAGGAATTATCAAAAATCCAATTCAGCCCTAACGATTTTGACCATTTTTTTTGCAGAAACACGGGTCCTAAATATACGCGATACATAGCCTCCCCCCCCCCCCCCCCCCCCAAATAAATTTAAAAAAAATACAGATCTGAGAAATTCACATCCAATCTTAGCTATATAAACATTTGGTTATGCATTTATCTTATATTATTGACAAGGAAAAACAATTTTAAGAAAAGTTATTGTCAAAATTATATAGATGATTCAATTTTACGTCATTGGAGTCCTGAAACGTCGAAATTGGTCCAGTATTATGTTCACAAATACGCTTTTAAATTTATTTGATTATAGATTTTTAGTTGAAAGATTTTCGCTTAAGAATAACACTCCACCTTAAATAATTTTATGTTTTTTTTTTTTTAAACTTTTTTTTGTATTCTTCTCGGGATTTGGTTATTTTACGTCTTTTTTCTCTCTGTTCACAGACATGGCTCCGCAAAAGAAACTGACACCTCAAGAAATTAAGGCCAAGAAGAAAGAAGATGCTAAAAGAAGAAGGGAGAAAATAAAAAGGGACCCAGTCCTGCTGGCCATTGAGCGAGAAAAGGAGAAGAAGAAATACGAGGCAAAAAAGATGAAGAAACAGGTAAAGTTAGTCAAAGATATGAGTCGTAGAGAACAGAAAGCTGCTCGCGCTGCTTGGAGGGAACGGAGCAAGAAATCGTATGTGAAACGGAAGAACGCTGCACGCTTTGGACAGTATTTAGCAAGCACGTCACCGCCAATCAGTGAGGCTGACATTCCACAACGTGAGTTTGTGCCGTTTCAAAGAAATTCAGGGAGGAAGAAAGTTAGGAACTGAATTTAAAAAAATGTTACCATTCTTGTGTTACTTTTTTGAATCAACAAAAATCATACTTTCATTTTGAAGAATTATAAGATGTGCACTGTGATTGATAGCATTTATAAGTTTTGATGAATAGAAGACTGAAAATAGATCAGCCTATTTGAAATTATAAATTTTTTTTTTCTAGTAGAATAATTCGGTATTTTTAATTTAAAATGACACTAAGTCAATGGAAGTCATTCAAATGCAACGAAACTGTGTTAATAAGATAGATAACTTAAACTTATTTATATATTTTGTTTGTAATAAAAATATAATGCCTTGTTTTTTGAATTTTGCTGTTTTTCTCACTCCCTAGAATCCTTTATCTCACTCCCTAGATTTCATATCTCATTTTTAATTAATATCTCAAGAACTATTGGTGCTACTGTGTGCCCACTTTACAGCGTTATTAGGGACACCTTATAGAACAAGTACACGCAACAAAAAACAATTTTTCTTTTGGTTAAAAACGAAAAATTTTCTGAGCTGAGATTGTACCGAAATTCTGATTTTACCCATGTAGTTATTTTTAATTTTTATAATTATTTTTTATTTATTATTTGTTATGTTTTATTTTGATTAGTTGTGAAAAATGTTACTTAAAAAAACGTTACCTACTTACTTTATCTTATCGTAAGTAAATTGTATATATTTAATTTAGCTTGATCCAGAGAAGGCCGCTTTAGAAGACCATTCTGAATCTAAGTGGGCTAGAAAAGACTGGAGAAACACTTGGCAGCTCATCAAAGAACGAAAACTGATCTTAGGTGTGTATCTTCTGAATTGTTTTTAGTTTTGACAATTTCTTGTTAAATAAGGGTCTGTCAACAATTATTTCTGTTCGTTCTCCGTTTGTCCTATTGTAGCTCACTGATTATTTTCCCTTCTAGTATTATTTTTATCTTTGTTTCCGTGTTTTGTGAAGTGATATTTTCATTGAATGTTGTAAGCTTTTGAGTATCTAATAAATGAAAAAATCGCATTCTAATGTTATTTTTCTTGTAATTTTACGATATCCTGCGTCAAAATCCGTGCGAAAATGTCGCATATTATGAAAACAAAATCATCGGTGAATCACAATTCCCCATCAAGAATCAATCAATTACGTTTTCGCTCTCCCTCTAAAGTCATTCAACCATTTGGACTAAAATACAATATTTGACTTACATAGTGACTTCTGAATCCTCATACTAAATTTTGTGTCGATATATTCATTATACCGGCAGTTATTAGGGTATTTAAGTCGAGCCCCTCTTTTCTGGTCTCCACTTACCGTTCGGCTGATTCCGCTGACAATTAATAGGTGTCGTCTTTATAGGGCTTTGAATTTACATATGAAATTTCATGTCAATAAATTCATTACAACGGCAGTTATTAGAGTTTTTTGTTAAGCCGGCCCCTCTTCTTTTTCCGATTCGGCTTAAATTATTCTATCATGATTTATCGTGTTCACAGATAGCCTTTTTCTTAATTTTTGGGTTGAAGGTCGGAAAAAATTAAATTCCATTGGTAACTCCTGTTCGTATTTTTGACCGATTACATATCCATATTCTCCTATATTTCATATAGAACTAAAAATACCTCTATTGAACTCAGATGAACTGAATATTTCCCGATCCCGACCATTTTTTTGCCTGTATGGTCCTTAGCTCATTATTTACTCTCAGAACTATCATTTATAGTCGTGGAGAAGTGCTAACAACTTTCGTTTTATATATAAATATATGTATATATATATCAGAGTAGAGCACGGGGTTGAAAGTTGGCTTATTGTCAAAATATTCCGGGTTCAATCTCATCGCTTCAGGACAATTTTCTTTTCATTATTTTTTCTTCACAATTTCATTTTTAATAAATTTCGAATGGCATGGCAGGTAAAAAAAAAAACTATTAGGGTCTATATTAAGTAATTTTAATAAAACAATTGGAACGGGCGAACGAGTTTCTCCATTACCTATTTCTGAGTTAACTTTGTGGTTTTATAACTGGAGATGAGCTGAAGATATTTAATTTTGACATCTAAGGTAGCAATCTGCCGAGCCTGGCGCGGACAAGGTTTATGTCAAATAACATTGAACAACTTTGACCTGTAATCTGTCAATAAAGAAACTGAATAGTAATCATGGTTACAACAAAGGCCAGTAGAACTGCAGTCAAGAAAGCTCATCGATGGCTAACAGATAGCAGTAAATAATTGGTACATTGTTTCATATGCATCTGATCTATTTTTCGGGGGTATTTTAAGCATTATAATATAATGCAAATTAGGTTGCAACCCTTGTTTTATTGATGCATGATGCTTACTGCCCTTTGTCTCCCTGCATCTGTGATGGGTGAGGGGTGCATAAAAAAGGAAAGTTCTGTATTTCAATTAATATTCGTATGAGATTTACCTACATATAACTGTAACAAATATAAATTGAAATAACACAAAATTTAAAATTTTCATTTTTCTACATTAAGCTTTGGAACCGTTGGTTTATATATGTATAATAAATCAACTATACTGGCGTTGGTATTTGTTAGCTTCGCGATTTTATCGTTCACATGTGCTACCTACCGCTCGCTTGGTCCTGTTGGAAATTGTTGGTTTTGGACCAACACTGATTGAATTATGTTAATTGAAAACATTTAATTGTAGTGTGTTTGTACTTATACAGTGTGTATTGTTTAATTGCAGGTTGCGCGGCGGCTCTGACGTTGCTGCTGTTGATAGTGCTGATTCTGTACCTCTGTTTGCGTTCCTCAGCCCCTGAACATGCTCCCATTATAGACGGCAAATATGTCACAGCTGTTTCCTCCTGTGGTCCCATCGAAGGGTACGTACCTCCACCATTATTGTGTCGAATTGGTTCACTTTATCTTAATAAAGTTAAATAAACAGAAATATGTACAGCTTACATCCACAGTTCGCCACTAAGCCTGTCCTTTGTTTGCGTCAACAGTTTTCCTATTCCTTCCTCCAACCATAGATAACAGACTAAAGTTCAACTCGCACACACGATAGACGACAAGAACTGAATCCGGACTACTTGAACCAATATTGAAACTTTTTACTGCCAACAAATTGTCATTTTACCAGACTATAATTCCACCTAATTTGAACGTAAGACCTCAAATTATGGCGTGTAGCTAAACAATCCCGTATAATCTGTTCCAAGCTTTCCAGTCTAAAATACCGTCGTATCATTAAAGGCTACCTTCTGTGTCCACAAATAACTTGATGAAGGCGAATACCTGAATATCCATACTATCCAGGAACTAATAATCCTATCCCGCTTATTATCCCTCCACAATAAATTATCTTTCCATCCTGACCCATTCGCACAGGTCTTATATACTTAAGAGGAGATTCATCTCATCTTAGCAGTTCTCAATTCCATTTTGTGTAAGTGGTAATATACCTATCTGGCGCTACAACCCTAGTGGGTCCTGGCCTCCTCAATGAGCCTCCGCCATTCGCCTCTGTCCTGTGCAGCTGCTTTCCAATTTCGCTGACCAAGAAGCTCTCTCGCGTCAGCTGCCACACCATCCACCCATCTTAGCCTCGGTCTGCCTGCTCTTCTTGATCGGCACAAAGGCTCCTCAAGGACTGTTCTTGGCACTTCGCCCCTTCCGTTCGGGCTACATGGCCTGCCCAACTCAACCTTCCCAACTTCACCACCCTCACTACATCAGCCTCACCAAACAGCTCGTAGATTTCCCTATTCTTGCGAATTCTCCAAACCAGTCCGTCCTTCACAGGGCCGAAAACCCTTCGAAGAATTTTCCTTTCAAATATCAACAGGTCCTTCTCGTCAGACTTGGATAGGGTCCATGTTTGACTGGCCTGGACGGATCAGGGTCTTATAGAGCCGGAGTTTGGTATGCCTGCTCAGTAGAGAGCTTCGCATATGCCTCTGCAATCCAAAATAGCATCGATTCGCTGCCGTAAGTCTTTTCTTAATTTCGGCTGATGTCTCGTTCCTGGTGGTGATTTGAGAGCCCAAGTACGTAAATTCTTTGACCCTCTCGAAGGAATATGGGCCAATCGATATACTTCGGCTATGGGGGTTCGCGTCTACACCTGTGTACATATATTTAGTCTTGGGTAATATACCTAGTTTCATTAAAATTCGTTTAGTCGTTCTTGAGTTAGACGTGTGACATGTATTTAGAGAACAGAAACAGACATGGTACGAAAAGTGGTTGTTTTGACCGAAACACAAAGATCTAAAGCAAATTTTGAAATTTAAGACCAATAAATTGTGGCTTTCAAAAACGATCAAAAATCTTCCTCCATCATTCCGATATATGAGGAAGCAAAAAGAAATATAAGCATTATTTGTTATTATTGGACTAGTACATTGTATTTGTGATTTAGGGTGCTGGAGGATGGTGTGTTCGGGTTCCGAGGTGTGCCCTATGCGCTTCCTCCATTGAAGCGGCTCCGGTTCGCCCACCCTGCACCCCTCACCCTCGCTGAATGCTGGAATGGCACCCTCAAGGCCCACAACTCCACCCCCTCCTGTTGGCACATGTCTCCCTCCGGCACCATCGACGGTGTCGAGGACTGTCTCACTTTGGACATCTTCACACCTCAAGTCAGATACGACTCTCCATTACCGGTAAGTTCTACTGTTCAATAATAATAATAATGTGAAATACAAAACTGACACAACCACACACGCCTGAATCATCTCTGAAACACAAAGCTGACACAACCACACACGCCTGAAACATCTCTGACCATTCATTAACCGCAACACAAACCACTCGAACACTCTTGAATTCATCAAATCAATATTTCTACCTCTTTTCACATACATCTGTACAATATGGCTTGATGCCACTGTTTTACACCGAAAAAGCAAAACGACTGCAGAAATTTCAGAATCTTAGACTTCGGGTGTCTCTGAATATACCACGGTTTCTCCGTGGAATTGATAGTAGCATGAGGAACTATCAATTCCTCACGTCGCAGTCTTCTTCTTAAGGTCCTTAGTCCACAAAGGGATTATGATGTATAATTACCACTGCGGACTAACATACGCTCCGGAGTTCAAAACATTTTTTGGCATTTATGAAGTTTATTTTCCCCTATATTATACCTCAATTCACAATTGAGGGGATATGTGGAATAACGGTATAACTCGAAAATCAACGTTTTGAGAAAAATGAGAAAAACTTAGGATCCTAAGTATAAATTAATTTATAGCAATGCTACTTTGCGAGATTTTCGATAATATAATTCTTTAATAGTACGAAAAATAAAAAATTGTATATATACATAATTTGATTAAAAAATTGATATTTTTTTTTTAGTTATACCGTTATTCCAAAGATCGAGTGTAAAATATATTGTTTTAGAAACTTTATTGAACAAAATAGTAGTTACATTAATAACCAATGTAAAATATATTAGATCGTAACATTTTGAAATGCTTAACTCTATTTATTATTTCTTTTTGCTAATTTTAACTTTTTTTTTAACTTCCATTTTTTTTTTTTCTGTGTTTTGACGCTTAATATTTACATAGTCGTCTACAGTTTCGATATGTTCAATCCGCTTTTTTAATTTGCCATAAAGCCCGAAGTTTCTGTCGCACTGATTATACGAATGGCCACGAACTGGAAAAGTATTCTTAACTTTAACCTTATAAGTTTTCATTATCTTTGTTTAAATAACATTATTATTCTCTAAGATTAAGGTGTTATGTGTATGTGATGGTACGGTTTCTATTTAGTTGATTTACGGAAAAACGGTATAACTTAACTTATACCGATCTTGCATACATCCCCTCAATTACCATAGTAGACTTCCATCAACCTCAGATTGCCGCACTAACTGTCTGTTCCTGTCCCCAGGTGGTGATTGCAGTGGGTCTGGAGAAGTCTGATCTCCAATTGAACTCCCGGCTCTCCTCTGAGATGGTCCTGGTGAAGCCCCGGGTGAGACAAGGTCCTCTCGGCTTCACGGCCAGCACCCCCCTCAGTGAGGCCACTTACCCTCGCTCCTCTGGTAACTATGGACTGCTGGACCTTCTGGCTGCGGTGCGCTGGGTCTCACTGAATGTGGAGCACTTTGGTGGTGATTCCAAGGCCATCACTCTCCTCGGCTATCGGCAAGGAGCCACCCTGGTTGCTGCTCTTACCACCATACACAAGCCTCAGGTAACCAATTGTTTGGAGTACGACCAAAGACAATAAAACCTCTATGGGATATCGAGGGGTATCTGACCCAGTCTAAAGAATCATGTTAATATTCCTGACTACAATTTATTATTAAATTTGTTTTTTAATGACATTTTTATGTAAACAATTTCAAATACCTGCATCCAAATTAAAGTATGGGTCGCAAAAGAAAAAATAAAATATTTAATAATATTGGTTTTGTAGAAATTATGAAACCTTAAATTTTCCAAAAAAGAGCCAAAACCACAAATGTACAAACCCACCTTTACTAGAAATCGTGAATTAGATTTTGGAAAGTTTTTCCTTGGGTCACATTAGTGAAATAAGATCAGTTCTACCAACTTTGGACTCACTACCCTATCTAGTCAACCAACTCTACCGAAAATTGCAGTTACGTGTAATTGTAAAATTTTCACATTCGTGGTTTTGGCATCTGAGTGACGATATGTAATAGTAATCTTATTGCTTTCAAAGATTACAATAATTCTATAGGAAGTGAGTTGGATCCGGAAAAATAATAATAAATTGTAATATTACCTATAATACAACTCTATTATATATCATAATAATAAAATGAATCAAAGATTCTGAAGGAAAAAAAGTCTTACCTCCTTTCCTATAGAACCCTTTAAATGTGAACGGATTCGCGCTTGACCTTTTTTTTTTTTAGTTTTATCAATAATAGGAATTATAATTTCTTTATCTGGGCTGGGAAGTATTTACTGTTTCACGAAATATTTCTCCGTATTTTATTTGTTTCTCCATACTTTACTATTTACAATTTCTTTAACTCTGAGTATACAGAAAGTTATTCATACTATTTGTGTACATGTATGTTTTAGAAACTGTTCAAGAGAGTGTGGCTGTCTAGTGGCTCAGCGGTGTTTCCCAACACTACACTGTTTGACTCTGAGAAGCTGGCTGATGAGTACATGAAGGCACTGCCCTGCCCCACCGCCCCATCTGCAGACTGCCTCCGCAACCTGGTAACTATATCGTACTTATCCTAGTATTGTTTGGAATAATTCCACCTTCCCTCTCAGATATCCTTAGAATTGTATATGTATGCCTAGCAAACTTTAATATTACTTCTGAACTTTGTACTGACGATGGCGTAAGTCGATACCGGTACACTAGTTGTATATATGTTTGTGAAATATAAAAGTTGCACAAGTGTGTTTTTATTAGTTTTCCGCTATATCGACACAGATCGCGCAAATATATTCGGACCTTCCTTAACGTCAACGGTAACGCTCATTATTACAATAATGAAAGAGATTATATCCTGGGTCTGTATTTTTTTTATTTTTTGATAAAAGCTTTGTTTATATTGCTCACATTTTGTCAATTATTTATAGCATGTCTGATTCAACATTTAAAAAGATATACCTCATTTCAGGACGTGGAAGAGTTACTGGACGCAGTGCCCGACTCTTGGAGGCCAGTAGATCGAGGTAACCTGCCTTCAGTGGGCAAAGAGAAACACCACCAGTGGCTGGTGCAGGACGGCAAGATCATCCGGGAGAATCCCTACGAAGTGTGGGCTCGGGGAGAGCTTCAAGTCGACATCATCATAGGTAACTGATCAACTACATCGTCGTATAATGAAAGGGGTCTCGATGGCTCAGTGGTTAGATTGGCTGACTATTAACCTGAGTTATCATGGGCCGCCCGGGCTCTCTCAGGCCTGAGAGGCCTCTATCATATTCTTCGGTAAACTCCTCCCCTCAGGATGGATTTTAATTTTTTTTGTCGGTTACTCACGGAGGCTGAATAGGATGGCATCTTGCAGAAAAGCTGCGTTGTTTAGATAGCTCTAGTTGTTCTGCTGAGTCTTAAGCAGATGATTATTACAAGAGGAGTCAACATTGTTTTGTGGGATGTAATTTTGTTTGAAGACTACAGACGAAAGATTATGAGAAATGTTTCTTGTGCGACAGCCAAGGTCGCTCTCTTTAGCTTTTGTGCCACGCCAAAGAGCAGAAAAACTAAGACGCCTATCCTAGTAAATGAGCAAAATCGAGCTAGGATACCAGCTCTTGGTCCAAACCTGTAACCATGCCATGCCATTCTAGCCCTCATTACCTTCCATTGTGAATGTTTTACATAAATAATACACAGTACGCTATCCTTTAAACGTTTTAAAGGATATGAGATTCAATCGTAAATAACGTAACGCTCTGTTGTTACATCATATTTTTAAGTCACCATAATTTCTATTATACTCGGCCGATTGAGTGAAACTGAGTTTTTCTTGATCATCTCGTTGAACAATTTTGCTATAATGAACATGACTAAAACATACCCACAAAGCTCTTGGCTTATTATAAATTATATACAGAGTACCAGGACATTCTCTCAATTTTTTAAATATTAGTTTCAAATTATATATCAAGTTGTTAGCCACATAACTTATTCGATCGAAGTTTCCCACGTTTCCTAAATGTCCTCAGTTCTTTGTAAGAAGAAATCTATCCTAAATACTTTTTCCAAGTTTTAATTTTGTTTTTAGGTACGACTCTTCATAGCGAAACGGACAAAGAGTGGCGAGAGGATAGGATCTCTTACTCTGCAGAAGATGTGAAGCAGCAGCTGGCGAATTCAGCGATTGGTCGGGATGGGCTCACGAACCAGGTATTGTCCATGTACAACGCCACTGTGGAGGGTTTGGCTGAGATGATATCCGACATCAGAACTGTCTGTCCTCTCTACTTCATGTACAGACAGATACCTCAGGCTAGGTTCTACCTCGTCAATCAGGTACATCACCAATATAACAACATTTGCCAATAATCGAAGGAATGGAGTGGTGGGGGAAGCTCAGACTATACTTTCCAAATTGGAACATTTTTAATATGAATGTTTTTGAATGCAAACTGTAAATTTATAATCGTAATATTATAATTTATTATTGAATTTTCAGGTTTCCAACGACGGTTTAGCGTATGGTGGACAAGATATGTCAGTGATATTTAAGTCTCCCTCTCTGAAGAACCAAATAACCAATCATACCGAAGAGTTTCGCCGGTATTCTGATACTATGATCAACCTATTTCAAGACTTTGTCACCTCTGGAAGTACTCCCAAGTACCGGTTCACTTTTGTAGGTCCAGAAATAGTCCAAATGAGAGAAGGCCTCCCTCGATGTGAATTTTGGAAACAAAACGGTTATTCAAAATATGCTTGGATTGACTAATAACTAGAAAATTACCTTAGAAAACAAACAAAAAAACAAAACATTTTTTACATCATTTTATATTGAATACACTGGTCACGGCTTGCACAAACATTGTATTTTATTTGTTGTGAAAAATAATAATAAACAAGGAGGTATAAGTTCGATAGTTGATTATTAAAGAGGTTATATTTACTATGTCCAAATACATTTTTACAATCTGTGTCGGTATATTGTAAAAATTATTAAAAATAAATAAAACCAAAAACATTTTATACTGTCTTAATTTCATAAAAATGTATGCATATAGTGCACCATCCTCAGCACAAAGATCAACAGTTACATTTAAGTATGCTAGATTGACGATCTGAGATTTCCTGAGGCTGTGACTCCCCTTACCCAAGGAAAGCCCCACGAAGGAGGGAAGTTTGACTGTTTTAGTGGAAAATTCTAACTGTGAAAATATTTGGATATAAACGTAGACTTCAAAAAATAATTGCAAGACTTGACTTACATTTCTTTATATTATATTTTTGTGTATATTTAAATCTAAATATTTTCACAATTGGAATTTTCTGTTAAGACAGTAGGACTTCCCTCCTTTGTGGGATTCCCTTGGGGGAGGGGAGTCACAGCCTCAGGTAATCTCAGAACTGTAT
Source organism: Aradus depressus (assembly GCA_963662175.1). Lineage (NCBI taxonomy): Eukaryota > Metazoa > Arthropoda > Insecta > Hemiptera > Aradidae > Aradus > Aradus depressus. Next base: position 62,957,133 of record OY759214.1, on the reverse strand, counting down.
AAATACGCCGAAACGGGTAAAAAAAACGAGATGTATATGTTTTTGTAGAATTAGACAATATATATTCTAAACGTGTTTCTTGGTTTCATTTATTTTTATATTGATTTAGTGAAAATGAAAGGGAATATGTAGTTCACAAGATTGTTTTTGTTTATAACTCACTCTGCGCTCTATTAGCATAATAGTAGTTTTTCGATGAAAAAACAATTCGAATCTTCTCATTAAAATTGTATAAACAATTTCCAGAACGCATCTAACATAACTAACTACCTTTGTTATAGTTTTTTAAATTGTAATCCTGTTTCCTATAGTTGTTAGTTGTAGGTATGTGGTAGTGGGGGAGGATGAGCCATTTTAATTAGGCGGAAGAGAGAGTGAGAATTTCATTGGCAGTTGGAAGAAGGTTTTTCATTGGCTATTGGGATGAGAGAGGCGTTCTAATTGGTTTCTCTTCCCTCCAAGTGAGCTGGGTATTAGACACCTACAGGTTTCAAAAAAGTATCTCTATGGTCACTATATATCACTAATAATATAACCTCTTGAAAAACAAAAAGAAAACTGAAAAGTATATGCAAATCATTATCAAAAGTGTTATGTAAATATAAATAAAAAAAAAAATTTAATAATTAACATTTTGATGTTTGAAAAGGCTTATATATGTGTTCTTATTGCATTATAAATTTTAAAAGTATATTTTTAGTATACCTACATTGTGTAATATTGTTGTAAACTTGACTATTAGTCAATATTTTTCATAATTAAAGAAAATTAAGAGACAAACTTAATGTAGGCTTTTGTGAATTAATACTTAGATTTTTTTAAATAAATAAAATTAGATGTGAACTTTATAACTAGTCATCGGCCAATGTTTAAAATGTATATAATTGTTAATATCGACTATTTCTGTAATTGGGGACTAATCTTATTCGTATAATTTCTTTTACAAGAAAACAATTTGATATTTTTTGTGTGTTATAATAAAACAATGAACAATTAATTATATCCGAGTATACTGCTATTTTATAATTAAAAATGTTTATAATTAAATATATGTTTTAAGAATTGTATTATAATATTAAGACATTTACTCATTGAGACATAATATCTCTAACATTGCTTAAACATTATATTTAATTATAAAGATTTTAAATTATATTATCCAGGATGTACTAAAAAAATAACTTTACTTATAGAACCATAATTATTCAAGGATTGAATTGATACTTCTATGTTGATACTAGCTGTGTTTCCTATCGATTACCGATTACGCGAAATCAGATTAAATTTTAATTGAATATTATTACTAATAATTATAACGTAGATAAATATTAGATCGAAAATGTTGAACAGGTGAGCGAGCCCGCTTCTTCTCGCCTCCTTCGCTACCTGAAAATGTTATCTAACTGTAGTGAAACAATGTAAAGAACAAAAAATGAAAAGTCTTTCACATTGATACTGTAACTTTGTCATTCTCAATAGTAATTAAGAAAATACGAAATAATTGTTTCTGTCCCTCGCCACCATTTGCTCAGTGATTTTGAAATCATATGAAACCTAAAATCTATTCTCGAATAGGCACATTCAAAATTTGAAGTTCCGTTGAAATATAGTCAGCCATTTTCCCGTGATGATAGCACAAATTTTTAATTTTATAGTTCTTAAAATTAAAAACATCGAGATATAATTAATTACTGTTTATTACGAATAATTAATTAATTTTTACAATTAGTGTGTATTCCGAAGTTTGTGTATTTGGAATTCACTGCGCCCCTGCCTCTGAAAATAGAGTTAATTTTGATGAACAAAATAATTTATTTTTCTAATTTAATATTCTCGTCTTATTGTATACAAGCCCCAAAATTTTATCTATGGTATCGGGTTATTTTATCAATTTATTGAGCCCACAAAACTTAGATGTAAAAGTGTACTGATAATATGCAGTCCAAAATATAAACTTATTTGACCTAAATTTATTTGCCCTGTTGTAAGCAATTTTTTCCTTTGAATATTAACTTTTTTAAATTTTTTTTCTCAATGTTTATGCATATTAATTATATACGTAAGTAATAATTAGTTCCGTCATAAGTTTGTTCTTAGCTTAGCTAGTATATGTTGCTTTGAATGTGATTAACATATTTTCTATATGTATGTAAATAATCTGTTGACTGAAAAAAAAAAAAAAAAATTGATTTTTTATTATTTGTGAAAAAGGGAAACAATGGAAAAGACCATTAAACATTATTTATATAAAATTTAATAATATACTTAAGATGTTATTATAAGTAAAGACTAAATTTTAAAAGGGATGGGAATATTTTTCTACATTTTTTATAATTTTCTACTTGTTAGAAAATGTAGAAATCAACATAGAAGGAAAAAAATTAGAACGTTACATTTTTTATAAGGAGTAATAGAAATGATTTTTTTGTGTGCGCAGATCCGAACTTGATTATGAAGCATTTTGATTGTTTTTTAGCCTATCCTAATAATAATATTATGTATTAATGTACCTACAACAGTCAGACTTTCTTCAAAAGCCTGTTTTTCAACTATAAGATAATTATTATTTGTTAAATATTACGATTTTGAAGATTATTTTAGTTTTCTTGCGATATTTCTTCTTTTTTTTTTTTCTACAATTTATAACTTTGGTATGACAAGATTATAGCTGACTCAGTGGTCATTCTAAGATATAGAGGTTTCAACTTTGCAATTCTATGATATATTTATTTTTGATATAGGTGTACATTTTGTTTTTCATCATAATGTCCTTCAAATTTGGATCGAAATGGCCCTGGGCTTGGAAGTTGAGTAGGTCCGAGTACACATCCTGACTAGCACGTCCCGTCCAAACGTTTTTCAGGATCTAATTTCACAAAAGTTTCAGTTAAAAATTGAAACAAAAAAAAGATGCTATCCATTAGTTTCACTATTTACTGTAAGTTAACTGTAGCAAAAAAATATATATAGAGATTAAAACTACGTATAAATACTATATTTCTCTTCAAACATTTCATTATTAAATTGTAATTAACCTCCCCATAAACTACCAAATATTCTCTATTATTACTGAAATCAAGATTCGAATATTTCAGCACTCGTTTAGCAATATTTTGAGAATGTTGTAAACAATTTTTAACCCATTTCTTAAATAATTCGAAAGTATTGCCGAAATAAAATATTGCCATACCAAAATAATCTGAGTTCGATAGATTTTAATCTATGGGTTAAAACTTGTTTGCAACATCCTCAAAATATTTTCACAATATTGAAACTAAATATTATTATCCTAAACGTGTGCTGAAATATTCGAATCTTGATTTCAGTATTAATAGAGAATAATTGGTGCTTTTTGGGGAGGTAAATTATAATTTAATAATGAGATGCTTGGAGAGAAATATAGTATTTATATGTAGTTTTAATCTATTTTTTTTTTTTTTTTTTTTTTTTGCTATATTTAACTTACAGAAAATAGTAAAAATAATGAATGAATAGCATTTTTTTTTTTTTTTTTCAGTTTTTAATTAATGAAAGTGTTCAGTATTTTCCCCATGATACGCGCCAGTAAAACTTTTGTTTAATTAGATTCTGAAAAAACGTTTGGACGAGACATGCTAGTCAGGATGTGTTCTCGGACCTACTCAACTTCCAAGACCGGGGCCGTTTACAATAATTAACTATACTATTTCATGAATTGAATATAATCTATTGATGCTTTCTGCACAATGTATTCATTTAAAGATTACTATAAAATTATTATTAAAATATCCCATAAAAAAAAAAAAAAAAAATCAGTGTAAATCTGATAGGTCAGGCACAATACTTCTTGGGCGTCAATATTTGCCTCACTTATTGACTTCTGAATTAATTTGGAATTCTGACACTATAGTAACCATATTTGAAAAACTCAAAAACAATTACATTCCCTACAAACTTCTGGTAAGATTATCTGATAGAGCACGCATGAAAAAATAAATTTATATTTATATACTCTATTACTTGTAAACGTTGTGCTTCTTGGATAATTTGTTTAACAATTACATTCATCGATGTATCGTTTTTAATAGTCCCATAAATTTGTTATAGGATGCAGCGCAGACTCCTCCCTTATATTTACATAAAAATATATAGCTTCGTTAACTAAGTCTATCTAAAACCTGGGTTTGATGAAAAACTTGTCCCTACTTCTTGAATCTTTCATTAGGAAGTGTTTGTACAAATTACTTTGGCCTAGGATTTTTCCAGACAATATAAAACATGTACCACAACCAATATTTTTCAAATTTCAGTTTTGTCAAAAATATAAATATAATCTTGTCATGCCAAAGCCAAGCTCATAAAAGTCTGTAGACAAGTTGAAAAATATCAAATTCAGAATTGAGTTCTTTACTGTCTTTGTCAGTCAGATATCTGTAAATAATTTATAATAAATAATTTGTTACTTATTTAGCCAAGTATGTTTAAGTTTTAGTAATCCTATTCATTATTTTTACTGTATATTCAAGCTACAATTTATGCGAATGTATTACGTGTTTTTTTTACATTTACTTATATATTTTTCTCAAGTTTTCCTTTATATTATATATTCATTAAAAATATGTTTTTTTCTAATAAGATCTCAGTTAATTAAAGTGTACAAATATCAATTTTTAATTGATTAAATTTTAATTTAATAAATTATATAGCATTAAGTATCTTGTATTATTTTATTTTGTAGAAAAAATTATTTCTTTTTCGTAATTTTTCATCACTTTTAGTTTTATTTTATGTATATGCTTTTAATTGACAAAATTTGTCGTAACATATCGCGACAAAGAGAAATGCATGGTTTTGGATTCCTCTCTGTCTAAATTAAATAAATCTACTGAAGAAAAAAGTATGGTTAAACCTTGTATGAATATGCATGTATAGATTTTAATAAAATTTATTGAAATTATCTGAAGGTATAGTACCTTCCCTTGTCTAATGTCTGTTATAATAGCATACCTTAGATTTATTATTCCTACCCTTAATTTTTTGTTATTGACAATGTCCTGGCTTTAATCATGAGGTCATTTCGCCTACTACCAGAGCCAATGAATCGGTAATTTCAGAAACAACACAACAGATATTATTGTCTTCTCACAATACCCTGCATGGTCTATTGTTTAGCTAGGACTGTACTTTAAATACATGTGCCATTAAAATATCTTCAGCCATTCGTGGACTTTAGTGACTCATGCCCATGCTTTAACTACTAAGATCTATCGTGGACTACCAGAGCACTCTGTTGACTCGTAAATTTTGCTTATTCAGGTTCAGTTATCTAGGGTAGGATTGAGCCTAAGAGTAACTGATATCACTTGGGCTCGGGACCATCGCTTAACGTTCTATCCAAAGGAGGGCTCTCCAGGTTTTTTTTTAAACTTCCGGATGAAAAGGGCCTCTCGGCCGAGTACAAAAATGCTTTTTTTCTTTTCTCGAGTTTAGTCACTTATTTGATACAAATCTATTTGATTTGGTAAAATAACTGGTGACGATTATAAATACTTTCGTTTGTTTTTTACCAATATGTAAACAAAAGAAGGGCAGAGCCATGCTATTAAAGCATGTTAACGAACCTACGGCATGTTTGAAAGGAACTTACAACGGTACGACACATAAAATATTCTTGAGTTAAGAAAAATTTTAATTGAGATAAGTTTTAATAATTAAGACGATGTCGGATACAGTAGATTCTACGGAAATAAATTGTATCAGGTTAAATAAACGAATATTTCTTTGTACAAGATACAACCAAATGAAACGACATTCCTTTACGATCTAATAAGAAATTCTTAACAATACAGTTCCTATGAGCAGCTTCCTTACTGCCAAAAACTTATTGAAACCAAAGTTGTACAGAATTAAATTATGAAAATAATGATTATACTTAAAATAATTTCGGTAGGCCAAGGGACATTTTATTTTATTGCCTTTCAAAATGTATAACCATCTAACAGGAGGACCTGGACAAATGTCTGAATGGCATGAGAGGAAGGCCACCCAGTGAAGGATTAAATTAAGTATAGGGTATTAAAATGTACGTGTATCATCAGAGTTGAGGAATGTATCGTGTGTCCTAAATACTGTACGAGGTCAGGAAGTAATCGCCTCAATTTGAGAAGTCCCAAGTGCCAAAACAGAGTTGCAGAGTGCTGAGAACTAAAGCCAAACAGATGATCGGGATACGCTTGCTGGGAAATTGATTATTGAGTCTCATGGGTAGTAATTTTTCGATATGTTTTGAGCAGAGATAAAAACCGAGTGAAGCTTGTTTGGTTTAGTATCATAATTACTTGTCACTGTTTCGATTGCATAGGGGAAAATGTAGTAATTAAATTTTATTTTTCATAACTCAATTCATCATCCAAATGCTCCAATTTAAATACCATACCCACCAGTCACTAGATCCCGTCCCTCTGGTCTTTATCTCCCTTCCCACAGAACAACAACCTACCACAACTCCTTCCTTATCCGGGCTAAGCCCCTCTGGAACTCTCTCCCTCTCCAGATTCGCCATGCTCCTACTCTTCTTTCATTCAAGTCCCTACTTTTCCATTGTTACGATATGCTACCGTATATTACGATATTAAATAAGTTCGGACAGATCTTAACATAAAATAAAGAAGTCAGACAAGTTACATAAAAAATTATATATTTGGTACTTACAATGCGCATACAGGGCAACTGCCTCACAAGAAGAAAGAAAAGGAAACTAAACTGGATATAAGAACAAAATGAACAGACAGTGCTTACAAGGAATTTACAATATCTAATACAAGGGAATAGTGAGTGTACTAGTGAGACTGATCGATTCCTCCTCCTCAACGAAACTTACCCTCAGTATTTCAACGAGTTCTTGAGACGTTTAGCGATAAAAAATGAACAGATTAAAAGAATAATTGCTCAAGGTTGTAATCATTTTAATGAATTAAGAGATGCCATTTTAAAACAATTAACAAATATAACTACTGGATTATCAGAAAAATAAAATTTTGAGACCGCAAGAGGAACAGGAGACTTTCAGGGAATTCGCGCATTCCATTTTGAAATTCGGGAACATTTTGAAATATAATAAAGAAGAGTTATTAGAAATTATTATGACTAATGCTAACAAATTTACTAGCTCATGTTTCAATTTTAAAACTGCACCAAAAAATCTCGACGAACTAATTAAACCATTTAAGATCCGACGTAATACCATTATCTCCTAAGTTAGCAAACCTCTGATTCCTAAGGCTGGCTCCTATGAGATAGTTCTCGTCTTTCTATAAGTCTCACTCTACAGGACAGATTGTTACTCTTCTGATTAGTCCAGTTTTTTACAATTCATATCAAGTCATTATTGTTATCATGTTTCACATTATTATTCATACTTGTATTCCTATATATTTTTTTTTCTCTTCATTATATTCCAAAGTTTATTATATTGTTTTACTCATTGCCTGTTTTTAACATTTAATATTTATTCCTAGAGACCTATTTTCTTTTATATTTATTCTTCTCAAATGGTTGATACTTGTATAGTCTTGTTTATTTTTTATGTTATTATTTTCAGGGGACGTATGTCCCAGAATAAAGATTATTTTTCATTCAGAATAAGCGAATAGGCGTCCTTATGAATTATAATGAGCTTCAACAGCCTGGAGGATTAGAAGTAAAACATTTTATACAATTTTAAAGGATATTTCAAGGTGAATAGGATTTGGATCAGTTGACGGGAAAACAAGTTTTTACTAAAATGTATTGTCAATGATTTCAATAATATAACAACTTTATTCATAATAATGATTTACAACTAAAAATGCGCTCTCCCATCTTAAATATGTAAATAAATATAACAACACCAAAATGCTATGAATAATAAAATACTGGTCATAATTGCTTTTCATTTCTTCTGATTATCTGATAAACAAAATTATAATAAAAAAAATAACACAGAAGTACAAAAAATTTTCTTTCTTTAGAACAAGAGACTAGAGATTTCACAAAAAGTACATTTAACAAAAAGAGTGACGTGCCATGTAATTTAATATAAATATTGCTATTAAGTAGTGTTTAATAATACATATATCATGTATTTCATCGTTTACCCAAGAGTACTTGTGATCAGGTGTGATTGTTTAAGACAAGGGTGGCTTACATCTGAATACGGTAAGTTCTTCCATCATATTAGAAACAGATTTTAAAAATGAATATTTATACTTATTTTCTACAGGGATGCCAAAGTTGGCATGAAGTTTGGCAGCTTTTTCTGAACAACTACTTGTTAGTAGTTTAGCATTAGAAAGCTCAAGGACATGAACTATTAGTGCTAGGCCTACTGAGCTCAATATCGCGGAGAAAAAACCTTGATCCCGATGAATACTCAACAAACCAAAATGTACACAAATTACTTAGTTTCCCTTGTGATACGTACGACTTGTGAAGTAATAAGTTCTCTCAGATTTTACAATACAGATGAGAAAAGGATACTCGGAGTTGATAGGAGGGGTAACTATCTCCCCGCGGTCAGTCCCCAGACGCTCGTTGGTTGGTTGATACTGACAAGTGATTGAATTTGAGGCCAGGTGCCTCGATTATAACTCGTAATGATCTTAATAACCAACCCTAAGAATTCCAAAGCTAATAAATAAAAATAATTAAGAGTGTAGAATCTACACTGTAGATATTATGGCAGAGGTGACCGGATTACATCTACTTTGGAACTATATACATTAAAATAAGAGAATAATATGTTACCTTGTTACCTCCCAAATTTCATACCGTAATCCGGGGTTACTTTGATCTTCCGGGGTAACTTTGATACAGCCACGTTTTTCAAATTCAAATCGTTTTGGCGGGCTCAATTCAGATCCTACTAACCCCCAGCTGGTATCATAGTTACGAGAGTTACACGTAGAGTGCAATGCTCACATTTGCAATGCACATCACATTCTGCTTGGATTTGCCAGCATAATCTCATTTGCTATGCCACCTAAGGTAGAAACACCTTTGGAAGACCTAAGTGTTGGAGAGGGCGCGAAAGGTGTACCACCCGACCCTAGGCGAAAGCGGAAATCGAAGGCTACTCGTAACAGAGACGCTGAGAGATTGGAGCAAAATGTGATGTGCATTGCAAATGTGAGCATTGCACTCTACGTGTAACTCTCGTAACTATGATACCAGCTGGGGGTTAGTAGGATCTGAATTGAGCCCGCCAAAACGATTTGAATTTGAAAAACGTGGCTGTATCAAAGTTACCCCGGAAGATCAAAGTAACCCCGGATTACGGTATACGATAAGAGCTCAGTAAACATAACCTTTAGTCATTCATTTATTAAAATACATTTCTAGTTTAAAAAAATATTGAGGGTGAAGTTGTTAAGCAGTATTGGGGGGGCTTGAAAGGATGGGCAGAGCCAGGATTATTATTTCTAAATGAAGAGTTGAAAGGTTCGAACAGCAATAGGCTCTATGCAGATCATTCAACAAAACCGAATATTCAACAAGACAAACTCTAAATAGAATTTACCAGTAAACAATCCAGAATATTGCATTGTCCAACTGTGTGGAGGATGAGCTGCGGATCTATATCTTTAGCGCGGTGGAGGAAGTATTCACTAATATTCATGTAATTCGGATCTTCTATTTACTCTTCAACTAAGTTAAAAACATGTCAATATTATTCAGTCCTTTTTTAAGGTGAAACTTCATTTTCATAAGGGAATATTATATTCTTATATTTTGACTAAATACAGATTGCCACTATACTATTCTTCAACGTACTACATTCCATGACTTTCTCCATAACTCATTTCACGTCTCCCACAAGTACTCCGGGTTACTATGAACTATACAATTTTCTTTTTCTTTTTTTACGTTTACCACCTAAATTAATTTTAATGTAATCTTACTTATAGATTCCCTACTAATTCGAACATTGCCTTTTTTCCATGTTAGTTGCTATTCGATTTGAAATATTAAAGGCCTTTATTGAAGTACACCTTTTCAGGAACTACTTTATTGCTTTTAACTATGTCAACGTATTTTTGTCCTTCAAATCTTCCGATTGTCGAAGTTTTTATTGAGCTGAAACAGAAAGTTAAACTGAATTACAATCAAGAATTTAATATAAAACTCAAATGAAAAAAAAATAATACTTAACATTTTAATAATTTAAATAATACTTAACATTAGAAAACATACGTTTTCTTTATTTTTGAAAAAAAAATAGCATTGTACAAACAAGAAGAACGAAATTACGAAAGAACAAACTCTATTAAATTTAACGTAAAGTATAAATCTTAATGTGAGAAGTGACTAGAGAGGGGGCCTTATATTTTTGTCGATTGTGGCAATATTAACAAACAGAAAACCAAATAGCTGAAAAAAAAAAAAAATTAAGTCTAGCTAAAAATTTCATCGTTAAATACTCAAAAATAACTATTTTGAGAAAAATACACGTAAAGTTTTCAAAAGAGCCGCGACCCAACACGACTGTATGTCATCTTTAAGCTTAATTTTGACTAACAACAACATGAAATGAAACCCCAAACGCAATAACGTATAAACATAGTTTTCAGACAACGTATTCTGGTTATTTTCCGAATAATACTTTCCATACTTGTCTTTCATAAGAAGTTGAGAAACAGGAACATATTTATAATAAATAAATGAAATAACCTCAGTTTTTTTGATATATTGTCTATTCTACAAAAAATGTATACATAAACTATTGGTCTCGGTATTACACCATCCTCAGGTTTAGTAATAAATTAAAAATTTATTAAAAACTTTATTATTTTGTTTGTTTTTTCTTCATTAAGTTATTTTAAAGATAAGAAAAGTTTCTAATCTTAATTTTAATAATGTTCTCATGCTACCAGTTATCATTTTATTAAATACACAAACTTAACTTCACGCTTATCATATATAAATTAGTTTATCTAGTTAAGATCTTATAATTTTAGTTTTACCAGTGTTATTGAAAAAAATAAAAAAAAGTATACAATATTCAAAAATATTTCAGAAAAAACAAATTCCCAACTGTAAAAATACGAGGATTCCTAGTTTAAAGTCCAACCCTTACCTGATGTGCCTATGTGAATGATTCGCACTCAGCAAACTTGACTTAGTTTATAATTAAACCTGACGACGGTGTAACGCCAAAATCTGTAGTTTATGTGCACATTTTTGGGGAATATAGTTTAATATTGGGCACTGTTTACTGGAAGTTTCATTCTTTGTATTTCAATTTTTCTGTGAACGTGTTTTTTTTAGTTTTTTCTAATCTCAGGATTAATTGTAATATAGTGTTTAATATTATTATTGATTGTCTTATATAAAAATTCAAGAGGAAGCAATTTTTTAATTTGTATTTCCATATTTATCCATTTCATTATTTGAATATTAATTATTTCATCTCAATACTTTACTATGTCAATTTTCATTTTTTTTTTTCACTGTAGCTGATACACTTTATATATATTCTTTTTTATATTTTCAATTTTATTTAAGAAGGCTGGCTGAACTCCTTCCAATGAAATGTATTTTATTTCAAATGGAATAAAGATTATTATTATTATTATTTTTGGGGAATAGACAATATTTCAAACAACGAAGTTTGTTTCATTTATTTGAAGAGAACTAAGAAAATTCCAGGGTGTAGCGTCCTCTATTGGACGGCCTCACTTGAAAATAAGGAAAGTAGAAATTTTGTATTTCTGGTTAGGTCCAGCTTCAGTTCAATGTACAAGTGGAAAATAATGAAGAAAAAAAATTTTATTCTGCAATAAGGAGCCTTAGGTGCATTGAATCAGTCAGTTGATTCTTTATTGGATATGGGGATATATCAAATTAAACTTGACAATTAAAAACAAATAAGAACAATTTCGAACGGAAATCTAAAAATTGATAAATTTGAAATTTATAGAAAAAATAATTTTTTCAGACTGTTCTGTAAAATTAATGAAAATAAGATAATGTCCAGTATCTGCTGTACCTAACCTAAAGAAGGGGTGTTTAGGATCATTTGAAGACTCCGTTTTTGCTATTCTTGTTTTACAAAAAAGTTTCTTATATAGACAAAATTGATATCAAGAATTATAAAACTGATCTAAAAATCAGAGTGGATTACTCAATACTATAAGTAACACGATAAATACTAGTTGAATCACTAGATCTTGAATGAGTGTATTTTAAATTGAAATACTTACCATCTCTGTGGGTAGAGGGCGCATGCTGCAGGTACCATCAAAGTAAGGCTATAAAACAAAATGTATATAATTTATTTATATATATATAGTTAGTTGGTTAGTTATTGTGACTCATGCCCGGGCTTCAACTAAGATGTTCCGGAATTTAATGCAGGTTCAAACCTTTGACTTTACCAGCACATAACTCAGCTCAATGTGAAGTTTATTTATACCGGTAGCATAGAATTCTTGAGTCCTGGTAAGTTATTTAATATGACTCAGACCCGGGCTTTAACTACGAGGTCATATCGCCTACTACCGAGCGCTCGTTCGTCGCTCAGGTGGACATGAGTCCGACTATACAGTGGAAGTCCTAAATGTTGCCTATCCAGGTTTATTTACCCAGGGTAGGAGTCTTTAACGAGTACCTCTCATTGTGCAGGCTCGGGTAAAACGCTTATGTCTTTTCACCTGACAGATAAAAAAAACTAAGAGCCTCGGCCAGGTTTCGAACCAGCGATCATAAGCTCAGTACGCAACCATACTATTTCTGAGCTACCAGCGCCCTCCGCTTTCTATACATGTGAGTATTGTACAAACAATTTTTAGAACATTATGGAGGTGCTTAGTTTCCACATGTTGGTAAAATTCATCTATATAGATTACCTCAAGTACTAATAAAGATAAGAATGTTGATTATAGCTACAATACAGACTTCCCCCACCCCAACAGCACCAACCGTACGTATGTACATAACCTGCAGGAAAATAATCTATTGTCAACCATCCGCAACAATTATTCCTTACTCATTTTCATTCCTAAGACAGTATTCATTTTTCTTAGTGTTCACAAGTTCTTCTAAAATTATGTTCTTGGTGCTTCTTGAGCTCAAATCTCCTTTTTATAATTACATAAAAATTATAATTAACAAATTTTGTAATTATTAAATAACATTTTCATTTTATAAAGAAATTAAGTCATGAATGAATAAGTATAACTAAACAAATTAAAGTGTTTAGAAAATCAACAACCAAGCCAATCATTTATTTAGTTGGGGAATACAAAATCGAAAAGTAAAAAAAAGAAATATAAATATTAAAATGAAAACTTAAAAATTGCATATAATATTTATTACATCATTTAACAATTGCAAACTCAAAAAAGTTGTTGTGACCCTTACCCGGGGTTCAACTACTAGGTCATATCACCAACTATCAGAGGTTTTTTCCTATTCCGCTCTGTTGGAGACGAGCTCGATTGAACTGTGATAAACCTAAATTTTTTCAACACAGGTTTAGTTAGGGTAAGTGTATTCAAACGAGTGATATCGCACAAACTCTGGACTATCACTTAATGTCCCATCCGAAGGACAGTGTGCTCAAGAACCTCAGCTGGAGACCGAACCCGCGGTTTTGAAGTCTGTAGTTGCAACAATAACATTTACTTCATATTTATGTACTTTCATGGAAATATAAATAAATGAGGACAGCTCACCTGACACCACACATGAGCGTCTGGAACGGAGCATGGACCCACTTATTGGTCCTAAACCAGCAGTTACGTTCCAATCTCTCCATTATGATAGGCAGCAAAGCTGAAACAAGACATTTAATATGTAAATATTATAATTATACCATCACATTATTTGTTACTTCATTTTTAGTACTTATTATCTACTTTTTCCTTTTGAAAATTTAATTTTTGAACTTCAACCATCTTTCAACATCAATTAGTCAAATTGCACCTATAAAGTGTTATTTTGTTGCTGCTGATGAGTCTTAGAGGTCTCTTCAAATCTCATTTTTCGCAAAAAAATATCAAATCGCCAATTCCATCTAAATCTTAAACGGAATGGTTTAGTGATACGGAATGTCATTGTATAGATCATGATACAGGATTAAACAAGATTTTTGTGAAAAAATGAAAGATTTCTTTTTTTTTTATTTAACAGAAAAAATTGAGAGGAATGGAAAAAAAAAAACATTAAGTAGTAAGTAGATTTTCCGTGAAAACGTCGGGACCAATTATTTTTCATTTTCTTTTCGATGCTGCCGTAGCTCTTGCATTTGCTCGGCACTAGACTTTTTAGGTTTTTTAAATTCCTTTTGATGCAAGATTTCCTCTGATTTGCGTTTTCTATAATTCCGCGCATATTTACGATTCGTATGAGACGACATCTTTAATTATTTTTCAATTTTCAATTTAATACCGATTTTACATATATTTCGGCGAATATTTTTATTGTTTCACTTTGAGTCCTAGTAGTGCTCCTCAAGCTCTTTACAATGACACCCGAATCAACGTTCTATCTAAACGCGTTATCACGCTACACTAATTTCTAATTTTACACAACGCTAATTCGCATCAATCATCCGCCGGCGCCCACACTAGCCCGATAACGTCACAGGCAAAACAAACACTGCACAACAAATACGTACAGACAAGCTCTATCCTTTGTGACCTTAACCGTTGTTATCGCATTATTAGTCTATTAGTTATTATCGATTGAAATATGACGGTATTTTGTAACACAAGAAAGTTTGACCGGCTATCACTGTGCTTAATGAGCGGATAGACGTGAAAACGTTAAAAATGAAAAATAAATACTTCAGTAAACAAGTGAAAAATGCTAACATTCCTGGTTACAAATTCAATTATAATAATTCTTTCAAATTCTCAAGACTCATGTCAGCAATAACAATTGTGTCAGTAAAAAATTAAATAAGCGTACATCTGAACTGTACCGGTTTCGGCTTACGCCATCGTCAGCACAATGTTCAACAATAATTCAGATATTTGTCAGGCATACATATTTATATTATCCCAAGAGTACCTGAGGTGAAAGGGTCCCCTTCCTATGGTAAAACCAGGGGGGTGGAAGTCTATATTCTAATTATAATAGCTAACTGTGCACTTATTTGAAAACCAAGAAAATAAAATAAAAATAAAACTAACATTAAAAGAAAACAATATAACAAATGTACAATATATAGCTATGTAGGAAGTTATTTAACCTAGATTAATATTGTCGAGGATATTTGTTATCTGAAAGGGATTAGCAAAGGAGAAAATTTGAAGTGTGTCTGGTCGTTTAAACAATTCCCATTTTTTCGAGTCCTATTAATTTCTAGCTGTTCTAGAGAATCTAATGGTCTACCTTTTTCACACTTGTATATGTTTGTGGAATTAGACAATATAAGTGTTCAAAAAAGTATTTTATCTATCATTTTATTTTATTCATTAGTATTTCCACTATATCAACACAGAACGCAAAAAATGTATTCGAACATAATATACTGGGAGAACCATTTCAAATATTTAGTAGTTTGTATTAAAAGGGAAGGTCCCCCATACATTTCTGTCAATTTTCGTTAAAATCGGATCTGTGGATAGTTATAAATATATTTATATATAAAATGAAATAGATTGAAAATGTGTCTAAACAAAAAGTGCGCTCTTAACATTCTAGTTACATACACCATCGCGAAAATGGTCAACCCCCATCTTAAACAGTATGCTTTAATAATTAAAACATGTTTAAACAATAAAGCTAAACTTACTCATTCCTGGAGCACACATCAATATTCTGGAGAAGACAACCTGGCTGATACCTTTGGCTGCAGCAGTCTATAAACATACATTAACAATTACTCATGAATTTTGTATCATGATGAGTTATTGATAAGGAAACGTTTCAATAGGAAGTTCATTTGAACCTCAATAGTGAACCATCATAAGAGAACGGACATTGTCTTAGTTATGTTAATTTTTAACATTATTGTTATTGTAAAACTCAGGTCTAATGATCTATTTATTGAAATATTATTATTATTATTATATCATCTCCGAGACCACGGAAAATATACATGCACCTACTACTATCAATAAATGTTATTCATGTATTGAATTATTGACTATTGATCATCGTACGATGATTTTTATTTATTGTAATATTTTTAGATACTGATGATGGGTGTTCTTCCCGAATCGTCTGTTAGTACCTGTACGATGTCAGGTACTCGTTAAAGACCCCGACCCTAGATGAATAAAATTGAGGGTAGACACAATTTAGGACACACATAGCAGAGTCGGGTTCATGTCCACCAGAGTGAAGATAGAGCGCTCTGGTAGTAGGCGATATGACATTGTAGTTAAAGCCCGGGCATGGGTCATAATAACTAACTATAAAATGTGGATAGAGTGAAATATGAAGATGGAGGAATAGTGAAAGAGGCATAGTTGTTGTTTTCTTTTATTTAACTATTATTCCTCTTTTGGAAAATTTCAAAATATCATAACTGACGGGTTTAAAAAAACTTTTATGTAATACAACTCTTGGCGTTCCAAGGTGACGAAAAAAATATAATAAAAATTAGACAGCATCTCTACAAATTCTTCTTTATAATCTTTCAAAGAAAATGACATTTATTGAATAAAAGTACGGGACTCTTCTTCCCTCTGGAAGGTGAGGAAAGCCCCCACCGACAATACAGAGGAAAGAGAACCGTAGGGACAGTAGGTCTGGTTTTCCCAGGCTTTGCTGTTCCGGGCCAGCGACCATTCAGGGCTTCTACCTATGGGGTTCCACATCCAAAAATGATACTGTGGGGGGTGGTAATGTTATCCAAGCCGCACCACCAACTGAGGTTGACTTCGTAGTAGTTGTGGTAACTGGGACCGTTGTCCGGGATCCAGGAATCTGGGAAATACCGGACACCGGGATCAGAGCGGGATAGTGTAGGCGTCCCTCTCGATGGGTGTTTACCATTATGGTAAATGCTAAGACTGGGTACGCGGTGGACATCCACATCAAAACACTAGGCTCCTAACGCAGAATGAGATTCCCCTGGTACATGGATAAATAATTCTAAGAGTGAGTCCTCGAGTTCATTCTATCAAATATGAAGTAGAATTTTTTATATTATTATTTGTATATGTTAATAATTGTTTTCACATTTAAACAAAAGATATATTTTATTTTTTGATAATAAGAACACTCTAAAGAATATAAAAGATTGTCGGTATATCACCGTCCTTGCTTCAAAATCATTACTTCATGTAAATTGAATGTAAGTAGTGTAAACAGATTACATAATTTCAGCTGCGAGGTACAACTACATTACACTGCTTGTTTAAATACAAATATATTATAACTTACTCTGGATTCTCCAACTTTTTTGTCATCACAGTCGAAAACATCGATTCCGTTAATAAGTTCGTTTTGTCGCATCAACGGTATGTTAGCAAAATTGGCTGCGGCAACTGCAGCAAATGGAACGTATCTCTATTCAAACAAATAAATATATAATTTATTTGTCAATGTAAATAATTTGTATTAAAAATTAATTACATATGAACATACCTGAAAAAGAGGTCCAGTTCGCCTCATGAGGTAATTCTTAAGACCTATGGCAGTGAAGCAGGCAGCTGTTGTGGCGGAGACATAGGCAACCCCCAATTGGGTGACAGTCAGTGGGGATTTGGCGTTGCGATTGGAATAATTTACAAAAGCGTTGAAAGACTGATTTACCCATTGCCAAAATACCAAAGCTGGGATTGTTCTGCAATGTGAAAATAAACAAAATAAATAAATAAAAATTCATAATTCAGATAATCAAAGGTTTACTAAGAAATTGAATCCGGGGTGATACCGTGGCACAGACACCATTTTTCCTGGTACAGACGACACCATATGTTCAGGATAAGCCGTGGAATGCCTGGGCTACATATCATAGCTAATTTTTCAGGAGACAATCTTGAAAAATATTGAGAAACATATCTTTTTGAAGGTCTTGGCAAGGGAAGTTCAAAAATATTATCTTCAGGTGATGATAGCGAGATGTGAGTGAACTACTTAGAACATCCCCAATTTCTGGGGAATACTACACTTTAACTAAAAACTTAGGTAGTCGAAAAATAAAGAATATCCTAATTTACAAAAATATCATAACCTTTATAAATAAAATTGTAAAGGGGGGGGGGGGGGGGGGGGGGGAGGATCTGTGAACTTTTGAAAATTAATTGGATCTTATCATTTCAGGTCAAACAAAGACCTAAAACTAAAAGTTACTCCCGAACAAGCCTGGTTACTAAAAAAACAGGAAATACTTAAACAACAAAACAGATTGAAGTTTGATATTCCGAACGGAAAAGAATCTTCGTAATTTTAACGATGTCTAATATAGGAGTCATTATATTTTTAATTATCTAGATTAGGGGTCTTTAACATATTACGTGACATCGCACAGACTCGGGAGAAGAAATGAAAGTCCCATTCGAAGTAGAGCATGCTCGAGGTTTTTTCCCTAACTAGCAGATAAGAAACCGCGATCTTGAGGTCAGTAAGTAAGCACGCATACCACTGAGCTACCGGAGCCCCCCAACGATATGATTTATAAATATGATAACCTGCCCTGAGAGAACCTGACCCCACTCCTCTCCTGCAGCCAAAGCAGTGTACCGGTGAGATATTAATATAGAAATATCTGAAGATATTTTAAATTCACCAGAAAGAAAGTTGTAGTTGGAACAGAAAATATCACTGAAGAATAAAACAAAAACTACCAACCTATACCATGTCAACATGGCACCAGTGATGATCATGCCTCCAGGCATCTGGAAAGACATACGGCCGAACACATTCAGCTTATCACCCGTGTCCGGATGGAAAGCAGTCTCATAGAGTCGCTTAGCGTAAAGCAGCTGTTCATGTGTCGTTCCTGAGGGCTCTCGTTTCTGTCTGCGCAAAACATAAATCTATTTTAGGTAAAACACTTGACAAACCAAAGGAACATAGAGTAATAAATCATCTGTGTAGTTGCGAAAATTAAACAAATACATACATGTACAATGTGCGTAGATTCTTAGCATTTTCCAAACACTGATCACTGACCAGACAGAGTCGAGGATCTGTTACCCAAGCAAAATACTTGAACCGGCCCCAATATGTACTTTGGTCCCATAAAGGAGCGTCAAAATCAAATCTGGTTTTCATTTCTTTTTTTTTTTTAATCTCTATAAATTATCTTAAACTGAAACAGAAATAAAAAATTAATAGGAAATAAACTCATTGACTAAACAGGGGTTAAACTGTTACACATTTTGACCTTTCATCCGTACTAATGGCCTTGTCTAGTTTTCTTATCACACAGCAAAACGAATAAAAAAGAAAGTAGGCTGAAAAAAATGATAAAAAAACCATAAAACATGAAATATTACTAAAAATGAAATTGCAATCTAAATAGAACAATGATAAATTTAATATTTGTAACAGAACATCGCCGAAAAATATTACATTCAAAACAACATTTAACAGGACTTACCTTAAAAGTACATGGCTAAAATTTTGAGAATATTACCAGGTTAGAAAAAGAAGGTTCTCCGTGCTATTAATACACCCAACAGCTGTTGACTGTCTTCAAATCCCGGGCCATACATTGATCGTTTAACCTACTTATTTGTTCTACAAAATTAATATTCGCCAGTAATAAATCTCATAAACTGAAATAAGAAAACGAAAATAGAATAAATGTTTATTTTACATTACTACTTCAATTTGAACGCCATGCCTGCTCATAGATAATTTAGTTTTAAAGAAATTTACAAATTTCAAAAACAAATACTTCTAATAACCACAAGAATAATATTGAAGAGTAAGGGACAGTTAATAAGAAAGAAAAATCAAAATTGCAGAAGGAATAGCAAGTTAATAGAATATATTTTTATAATAAGTGTCATCTATCCACAATTTTCACATTGAAAAGAAAGCTGCGTATAGCTGCGGAATTATATAAAATCTGAATATTCCGCTCATTTAAAACTGAATAATCCAACAGCATTTACAAAGGGAACATAGTAAAGACGGAGTTTAGCGAAAGGTCAGGTTGGTAACACTGCTTTGAACCATAGCGTATTCTTGATGTCACAGTAACAAAGTAAAAATCTCTTTAAATTTACTAATATTTCATTTTTCACAGTCACCTTTTATAGGCTATTTCTATCACAAGCCGCAGTATACATTTTCCAACCCATTTCAGTTTGGATTAAAACAGAATCAGGTTATGGTCAGACCGCAATGTACCGGTTAGACCAGAGCCAACCAAAAAAAAACCTCTAGTAATAATTGACTTAATAATTACATTTTCTTTGCCATTATTCAAGAAGTTAAGGTTTAATATATATATTTCTTTTTTTTGATAGTCTATTGGTATTTATATGAATATCCAACATGAATTTAAAATTTAAAGTCATAAGAAGATAAAGGCATAGGTGGCAATTTAAGTACCCCTGTTAATCTCATGTTTTTAGACTGCGCTGCAGTCGATGCATGGTTAGCTGCAAAAATGGCGGAAGAACAGGTGAGTCTGTAAACAATCTTATTATTTATCATAAAATTGCTGTGATATTACGTTTAAAATGACAGTTGGTCCCTGTAAAACATATGCTAAATACAATAATCTTTAATACGACTCATCCGTTTAACCTCCTTGAATTTTCAGTTTTACTTGGAGTTCGAATTTTGATCTCCGTTTCTCCTTGTTATCTATCATTTCCCGGGTTGTTTTTATTTAATAATATGGATAATTTTAATAAAATATACCTCTAAATGCATCTTTTATTAGTTTAATATGTAATAATAATTGTCGTAATATCAGTAAAGGTTTGGTCTTCAGATTGAGTGACTGGCCAGTTTTAAAAAACCGTGAAATTCGAAGGCTCTACAGATTTTTAATTGATAGCATTTTTTTACATTTAAAAAAATGTATATCGTCTACAGTCCTTTGTCAATATATGAGTTATTCTTGTCACTAATTAATTATTTCAAATAGTTAAAAGACCATAATAGAGTCAACCAGAAACTGATCAGAGGGGAAGATGTATAATTTTTCTGTTATGATCTAATGCATGATTTATTGACTTGTTTTTCTGCTTGTCATAATGTTAATATTTATTTTAGGAGGTTCGACAGTTGGAATTACTTTGCAAGCAACTATACGAATCAAATGATCCCACACAACGGGCTGAAGCAGAGAAAGCTCTTGTTAGTTTTCAAAATGCCACCGATAGTCTATCTAAATGTCAACTTTTGTTGGATCGCGCAGATTCTAGTTATTCACAACTTCTCGCCGCAACAACTCTCACAAAACTGGTATCAAGAACAGCACAAACTGTGACTCTTCAACAACGAATTGATATAAGTAAGTATTTAGTTTGTATAATTATATTTATATTATATAGTATAATAGTATTTTGATTGTGCGGGATCGTTAGAAGTTGAAATACCGGATAATGCGCAAACCATTTTAAATCTAAGTGTCTAAAACAGTTTATTATCATTCATGTTGTTATCATTAATTACTTTTGTTTTTCATTCTTGGGTTGTGATTATGTGTAAGATATCAATTAGGACAGGATTGACCAACGATATAATAGGAAGGGCCAAAGGCATATTATGATCAAATAAAATTATTTTTTATTGTACGGAACGCTTGAGATGTAGCACTTTTTTTTTGTCAATTACTGTTAATCCGCTTTACTACATATCGAGAGTGCATTGTGCAATGAATGTAGCTTATAATAAGTCAGTAAATGGTGATAATAAACATATTCGTTATATTTTTTTTTTACTTTCAATTTCCCGGAAATGCCGGTTGCAGTTGAATCCAAAAAAGTAGAAAAATACATCAACCTGTATGGAACTCGTCCTTTCTGCACTATTTGGGAAAACAAACGGATATTAAACCAAATGAAAAAAAAATATATTGAAGCTCCGAAGAATTGTTGGCAATTTCTATAACAGTGATAAGACAGTTTCCACTGTAAATACGTAGGTTTCATGCCATGGTTCACCGTATTCTTCTGCCCCACGTCAGTAGTTCTTTATAAATTAGACCCTTCAGAGGCTATGTGTCAACATTCTTCAAAATTGAACATAAGCCTCGTAAAATATAGACTTTTCAATAACGTGGGATTTTTACTTGGAGTATATACTCTCATCAAAATATGAAATACTCAAAAATTCTTCTGACTTGTTTTTTGAAAGGTGCTCAAAATCATTAATACATTTCATTCAAATATGCATTGTTTCCAACATCAAAGTGAGTAGGAACGTCATTCTTCCTTGAGGACATAATTTCTAAATGAAATCGAACTCTGTTAAAAAAAAAAAATATTTGTTTTAAAACTTTTGTGGTGAATAGAAGTTATGGGCATTAGAACTTTTAGGGAACAATGTTTTTTTCGTTTTTAGCAACTCGTACATTTTTGTAATTCCTTTAAGTAATTTTTTTAGAGCATGCGCAAAAACTCATACTTGATTATAGATACTAACTTTAAATAACATCGGACAAAGTGTTCTACAAGAAAGATGGATATGTCTGTTGAACGTATAGAGGCCTATAATTCAACTCGTGTTTCAATGTCCATCTATGTAGTAGGGCCTGTCGAGGTGACCCTGGAGTAGCTTAAAGCTCACTCAAATTGTTTCCAGGAATTGTACTTTCTCCATCGCAACTTTCGTTTCGACTAGACTCACTAATATTTAAAAATTGTTTAGAACCCCATTTTTTTTTGTGATTTTACAACTCTTTCACTTCTAATATAATAGTTCAAATTTAGCTCACCTCACACACACCCTGACATAGTCTACAGTAGTTTCTAAGTTATGACTTTCTAAAATTAAAAATTGCAATCTTCCACTGACAAGCAGTTACAAAAGTAATTATCACTCAAGTTGGAAATGTTATTAAAAAGAAACCAAACGTATTATTGCTTATTTAATAAGATTTCAGATGATATGTAATATGACATGTTTTGGAGAGTGGAGAATTTCAAGATCATGCTATTCAATTTTAAACCTTGAAATTCTCAAAAACCTAATTGTTAAAATCACACATAGAACATATATATTAACATTATGCGTGGAATGTTTCATCATTGGATTATGTTTTTGTTAATTTTTTGAAGATTTAATTTTTTAATATTTCATTTAATTTGTTTTTAGAGGAATCATTTACTTTTGTTATACTATTTTTTAAAGGAATTTGGTGAACAGTTGTTAAAATTTGCAAGCATTCACTCACAGCAATGTATCAATTGGATTTAACAGAGTTATTATCTTTCAGGGGGAGGGGGGATGCTTATATTTATTTTCGTCTAGAATTTTAAACCTTAAAACTGAAATATATATATATGTATATCTTAATTTCTAAAGGAAAACTTTCCTAATTATGTTCATATTAATACTATCCGAAAAACTGCATCAATTGTTCGACTTTTGAAAATTTTTCTTTCAATTTAGAGGTTAGCTAAGTGTAAAATTTCATAAAAATTTGTCTATTATAAGTTATTGTTTATACTAACATGAAATATGTTTTTACTAAATTTAAAAATTATGACAAAAAGGCGAACAAATTGATATACCATAGAAATTTTAATTCAAAATTTATCAAGGAACTGCATTCTTTGATTGAGCTAATATGCGTAGAGGTAAGTTGGAATGGCTGGAGGAGAACATGAATACGATATGAGAGTTCTTATGTATTATTTGGGAACATGGGACTAGTCTAAAAATGGTCACAATACTGGCGTTGAGTGCCAAAAAAACTGACAAAATGAGAGAGAAAAAAAATTTATTCGTTATTTAAGGCTATGAATTCAGTTGTCTAATATATAATCTTTTACCTTTCGTTTATTTAGGAAGCGGCTTGTCCCATTATAATCTAATAAACTTTGTAATGATTCATTTTACTGTCGGGATATATTCCTGCGATCTGTGTCGGTATAGTACTACAGCTAAGCTAGAGTGTCAACTAGTTCGTGAATAAGTCCTTCCTAAAGTGAAGGTCCGCAAGTAATGCAACCAACTTTTTCAATACCGATTTTCGGGTGCCAAGGGAAGGAAGTAGGAGCATTTAGGTGCCATGGTGCAAGCCATTACGTGTTTTCCAGCTAACACTCTCCTTAACAACAAATAACATTTATATTGTTTAATTCGACAAAAATATATACAAATAGTGTACCAGTTTTGGCTTAGGCCATCCTCAGCGCAAAGTTACAAATTAACATTTAAGTTTGCTACGTTGTCATATTTATACAATTCTGTGGCTACCTGAGATTACCTAAGACTGAGACTATGGAAATAATTGTTTTTGAATATAAACTTTGAAAAAATATAATAGCCATAAATTCAAAATATAATAATGGTGTTCATAATAGAATACATAGTATGTATTATGTCAATCTTATGATGTATCCTATAGGTTTAACTGAAATAAAAAAAATTATTGTTATAACAAACACCCTTAAAAGAGAGGTTTTCAAAATAGGTTCCAAACCAGAAATAAACGTGTTTAACATTTATATTGTCTAATTCCACAAAAATATATGCTTACGCCATCGTCATCACAAAGTTGTGGATTAGACAATACTTCAAAAAGAAGTTTGTTTTATATACCCAGAATTATCTTGTCCACACACAATGTTGTGAATTCTGATAGAGGTGGTACTCAAGTAGCCACCACAACAATATGTAGAGACTTTGCCTTCCATTCCTATGAAATAAAAAAAAAAATAGAGATGTTTTCGCCAGAGATCTTGTCGAAGTTCATTGTGTATACTACTGAATAAAAACTTTGAACGAGTCAAAAAAAATTCCACTATATTTATATGAAAAACACAATATATTTCGCTTGTTAGAGCATTCTCAAGTGTACAGGATACAGGACCACCAGTTATAAGTCTGTATCCAGTACACTTGAGAATGCTCTAACCAGCGAAATATATTGTGTTTTTCATATAAATATAGTGGAATTTTTTTTACTCGTTCTAAGTTTTTATTCAGTAGTAAATAAAAAAAATGTATTATTTATTTGCATATCACTCACTTTCTTTTATTTATAATATATACATTTATATTCGTATTGATATAATTTTTTATTTTTCAGGAAATTATATATTAAACTACCTTGCCAATCGTATGAAACTTGCACCGTTTGTTGTCCAAGCTCTGGTTACCCTGTACACACGAATAACTAAACTGGGATGGTTTGATACAATCGAAGAGGAATTCGTTTTTAGGAATGTTATAAACGATATAACACGATATCTTCATGTAAGTATATTTTGCTTTCTAACAAGCTGAATGGTCCAACCCATTGTTTTCTTAGAAAATAATATGTAGAACAATATTTGTTTCGCTTTCATTAGTCTTAATTTTGTATTTTGTTATATTTTCTGCCCAGGGTTCAGTTGAGTACTGCATGATAGGAGTGCAACTGTTGTCTCAGCTGACCTGTGAAATGAACCAGATCTCAGAGGCTGACGCAAACAGGTCCTTAACAAAACACCGCAAAATTGCATCCTCATTTAGGGATACACGACTCTTCGATATATTTCGATTGTCCTGTTCACTTCTGGGAAATGCTTCAGAAAATTGTAAAAATCTCAATTTTAATGATGAAACTCAGGTAAAATAAGTAATTTTTATTATGTAAAAGTAGTTTATAATTAATTTGTTATTTTCTGATACTTCTATATCTGTTATAATCCTATTTTCTGAAGGATATTTTCACACAAAAATATATAACAAATAAACAGGTAAATTGTGCTAATTTTCTAACAATAGATTCTTTGTTTAAATGTAAAATCAAAGCTGACAGAATATATAGTAGGTCGAAAAACAGTATAAGAAACCATATTAACGTGTTTTATTTTTGTATGTCCGTCTGTTTGTTTCACCTTGATATCTTGGAAACTATTGGAGCTATATTACTGAAACCTTGTACAAATTAGAAGGGTGTTATGAATACCCAGTCTTATATCTATTATTAGTAAAGACATTCATCAGATATCATGTAGCTACAGTCATTATATCCACTCATTGTTTTTGTGCTTTCATAAAAGGTACAATGAAAATATTGAAGAAATAAGTAATTGTTTTACGAGTTCATAATTTCAGAACTCTTGTGGCGGAGTTAAGAACTACTTGTTATAACTTGGTTAAAAATGTTCTTTTACTATCCAGTCAATCCTATACAAGATTCGAAACTAAAAAATCATGGAATTATCATGATTGGCATAGGCTGAAATTACATTTCAGATCAATAAAAATTATTAATTCACATTTGGGTTGTATAAGTAGATTCTGAAGTTATAATAATATAGTTTTCAGAGCTACATTGTTTACTTTATTGTTTTTATAACTTAGCAAATGTAGACGTTTCGGGAAGAACTCCCATCATTATTATCTATAATTTATTTCCTGATTTTGTAGAAACAATTTGTTTTATTGATACTTATCATTTTTCGCAGAGATTTTGTGAAACACTAGAATTTTTATATGTATTTTGTAAAATAGGCAATATAAAAAAAAAACAGTTTTTCTTCATTTTTTAATTTGTTTAATGTTGATCTTTATAAACTTTTTTCAAAAACATATTTTACTGATTCGAGATTATTTCTAGATTAAGGGTTTAACGTAGAGGTCGACTCGTAAAATATGTTTCTGCAAAAAGAATATAATGATCAATAAAAAAATTGTTTACATAAAGATCAGGAAATATATATACTCATGATGTGAGTTCTTTCCGAAACGTCTATTTTTGCTAGGTTATAAAAACCAAAAAATAAACGAGAAGAATATAGCTGTGTTAAATACATCAAGGCAATAAGGAACCCGACTTTCTGTCCTGACCTTACATTTCTGTAATATTTTGTTGTATATTTTCTACCATGTAAATCCATTTCACAATACATAAAATATGTTGTTATACTAAACTAGTTATATTTTTTTAATATTAATTGTTATAATATTGTAGCATGGGCTGATGACTCAGTTGCTTCGATTGGCTCACAATTGTCTCACATTCGATTTTATTGGAACCTCAACGGACGAAAGTTCTGATGATTTGTGTACAGTGCAAATACCCACCTCTTGGAGGCCTGCTTTTTTGGATTTTACTACACTTAAATTGTTCTTTGACATGTATCATTCATTGCCCGCCACTCTGTCACCTTTAGTAAGTTTAGTATTTGATTACATTTCTGTACAGTTTATTTGTCTGTTTATCTTTGGGGTTTCATAGATTGATACCCTACTATTGGTTTTTGGGACCAAACTATTGATTTAGATTTTTTTGGCTAGCTATTTGGGAGATGTTCCGGTAGATGTCTCTCAGCAACAGGCACATCTCCACAACTTACTATTAGTCTCAGATGAACAGAAGCTTCATCATATTTATTTGTTTGTCCTAACAAGCTTGAAGTTAAGAAAAACTCCAAATGACTAATGTTACCTGTGGCTTTAATTTAATTTTAATTTAGCCTTTTTACTAATATAAGTATTGTTTTTTTTTTTATTTTGTGTGTTTTTTTGTTATCAGTTATTGAATCTATGTATTTATAATTCTGTATCGAACTCCTTGCTGTAAGATAATTCTTCATAAGCAATAAAGTTTTTCATTCATTATTATTAACGTAGAAACGTGTGGTTCTGGATACATTCATTCTTATCTTGTTCACAGACAGACAGATTTTTTTTTTTCATTTTTGGAATTAAGGGTTCGGAAAATATGAAAACTCAGCATCGAATATCTGATCAATTACATAACTGGGAAATTGATATGAAAACAATGTTCTTAGGTTAGGTTTTATGACTCATGCCCGGGCTTTAACTACGAGGTCATATCGCCTACTACCAGAGCGCTCTTTCGTCACTCTGGTGGACATGAGCCCGACTATACTGTGGGAGTCCTAAATTTTGCCTACCCTAAATTTTTATTCATCTAGGGTAGGGGTCTTTAACGAGTACCTGACATCGTACAGGCTCGGGACCATCGCTTAACGTCCCATCCGAAGGACGGCGTGCTTAAGTTTATTTTACCTCCCAGATAAAATAAACTAAGGGCCTCGGTCGGGCTACGAACCCACGACCTTGAGCTCAGAAGTCAAGCACGCATACCACTGAGCTACCGGCGCCCTCAAAAAACAATGTTCTTAATGTAGGACAATCATCCTAGAACATAGAGTTGGGGTGTTAAAGAACTTTTCCGATTTATGATTGAGTAGGGTTTCAAGTGAAACGTAATAATGAGTAGAATTTCAATATTTTTTTAAAAATACTTATGAGGAAATGTAAAGACAAATATTACTCCCAATCCTATACTCGACAAATTGTAATTATAAAAATCAGAATATAACTCCATAAATTATCTCATAGGAGAAGGGGACTTCAGCACCAATTGGAACAATAGTTTTATGGGAAGAAGAGAAATATTCTTTATTATACAACGTTGGCGTTGTTGCGGGGTTTGAATCGCAAGATCTATTTCCGATAGATCGATGAAACCTCCCATTAGGGATTAAAACTATCGATATCTGACGTTATCAATATACGATACTGTCAGTGTTAAACTATCGATACTATCGGTGGATTAAGGACTTTGGATCCACTGATTGGAAGGAAGGTACATTTACTGTTCTCGTAGAGTGTTTCGTTGCTTTGAACTGAACATTTACCAATGTAGCGTGCTTTGCCTTGTGTACACCTACAGATACAGAAGAGAATTGAGGTAGTGGAAGTGGAATTCGTTTTTACTTGAGCTCAACAAAAACATACGAAAGAAACTTGGAGAGTTACAGGATTCTCTTAAATCGCATTGTTTCATACATAGCAATTGATTTTCAACCACTCAGCGTAGTCGAATTCGCAAAAGAATTATTGGTACTTTCACTGTACGACATCTTGTTTATTTGTCTTCCTCAAATTAGTTACATGGTGCATATACATATAGAGTGATTTGATGTCACTTCTGCTTAAAAAATATTTCGATAGTACTATCGAAATATTTTTTGGTAGTTTAAAAATATCGATGTTGTCATGTTTAACACCCCTACTTCCCATACCTTCTGCAACAAGTTATGAGAATCTCCACGTATGAAACTCTTCACTGTTTGATCTGATCATACTTTACTGTATTATTTATTTACTATTTTAATGTCTAATTTATTTCTTCTTTTATTTCAGGCGCTTTCCTGTTTGGTACAGATAGCGTCAGTCCGACGGTCCTTATTCAGTAATACTGAGAGAGCAAAGTTCCTAACACAATTAGTCAATGGTGTCAAACATATCCTTCAAAATCCACAGGTAAATTATATTTATAGACAACTATTTTTTTTTATATGGAGCAAGAATCCTGGTACTTTTTGTAAGTAATTCAGTTGCATGTTCATAATAAACAAAACTGCTCGACGAGACGATCACGGCAGTTTGTTTCATTCAAATCAATCAAGGATAATGGAAATTGTAGCGACTTATGGTGTAATGTAGAAGATGTACAATTTAGAGTTATTCGCGTTACTCATGCCACACCGAGCCAGTGTGATCTGTTCGGTAGATTCTATGTGTAATTAAATCATAATAAAAAAACAAACAGCTTCAATATGAAAGAACATTTCTGAGCATAGGTCCCGTCATTTCGTAGTAATATTTCATGTGTTACTCATTGCCAACCAGATATGGGAGTCTAGAAAGCAACAGGTTATGTTACTCGTATACTCTTTGTTGTGTTATTTTAAGTCTCTTCCATAACGCTATTCCCGTCGAGATTTTGTTATTTGGATTTTATTTTAATCCTATCGAGAAACTTCGACCACCTTCATCACACACATTCACTCGAGTGTAAGGTCCAGAAAAAGGAAATAAATATTTTCGGAAACCTTACCCTAATTCTGAGTTATTTATTTACACGACAAAATCTCGACTAAAAAGGTTCTGTCGGCTCGTGACAGCTGTTGAAACAACAATACAATTCAACTTGCAGAATAAACATTATTTCAGAATAAAATAATGCTATGTTTAAATATTTTACAACTACTGTGAAAAAGCGGTCAAGTATGAAGTATCATATGCGGAGGGTTCCATACAATACGTTTCATCCATCCATGTCTTATTTACTGTATGTTTTTTTTCAGGGCTTGAGTGACCCCAGTAATTATCACGAGTTTTGTCGACTTTTAGCTCGTCTTAAATCAAATTACCAATTAGGTGAACTAGTCATGGTTGAAAACTATCGAGAAGCTATTCAGTTAATAGCCAAATTTACTGTTGAAAGCCTTCAGGTAAATATAATCAGTTTTAAGTGAGTAAAGATATAAGTATGTGTTCATTCAGTGCAGTCTTTGGAGTTTCTTTGGGTTGCAACTATCGGCGGAATAAATGTTTCGAGAGAGAATTTCCTTATTGATTTACAACCAAATGGGGAGGACGGGTTCGGAGGAGTGCGAAGAAAACCCATCACAAATAGTTGGAACTGAGGAAGTGCATTCAGGTGATTCACTATAGGCATCTTTATTCTTTTGTTTCGGTAGGATCCTATCGCTTTCGCTCCGCTCGCGCCTGCGCCCGTACGTTCACCTGTCACCTTCTAACGTTTAAAGTATAAATGCTACATGCATGAAATTTTCACCAGTTATCTAAAAATCCAAAATCAGAGACAGTGTTATTTTGCAAAACAAAAAAAAAAAAAATATATATATATGTATAAGAATAAAAAAAAAAAAATATATATGAACAGACTGCTCTAGTGTGTGCGAAAGTTAGATGCTTTTTTTTTTTTCTTTTGTATATACACTTTGTAATTTTGGGAAGAGCTTTTTGAATACAGTTCATCACATTTATTCATTTTTTCAAATTTGAAATATGCACACATAGTGGAGGAAAACGTGTGAAATGTATTTTTCCCTCCCCGCTCTATTTTCCATAGTATGTCACCCAAAATATAAAAAAAAAATTTATAGTGATAGAACGTTTTAAGCTTATCAACGACAAATAAGTTTATATTTTTTTTATCTCCAAACAATTTTAGAATATATCACATTTTCTATAGTATAATAACTTTTTTGGATCATTTATATAAGGCAAACTGTAATAATTTTGGCACTGCAGCTCAAAGGTCCCAGATTGTTGAAATATTTGAGTATATCTCTAAAATCATATTATTTTAAATTGCAATATAAACATTTTACAATTACAAGCCCTATACTTTTCTTACTTCCCCGGCGGTCCTCCTCCGTTCTTCTTCATCCTCACCCAGCCGTCTCCACGTTCTCACCTCCAACGTAAGCGGGGTCTCCCTGTCGTTTCTCTCATCGCAGCCACCCTTACTTCACGAAGGCTCTTCTGCAGCTCCCTCAACTCTCTGTTATGGACCTTATCCTCCATCTATCCCGCGCCCCCTCCCTCCCCATGTAATAAACAAAATGTCAACAACCTTCTTAGTCAAGTTTATTCTGTTTATTAGTTTATCTTCATATCCTCATTGATCCTTCTTCCTAACAGCTTACTTTTCATTTTTTTTTTGTTGTTTCTTTAGATGTGGCAATTTGCCCCAAATAGCGTGCACTACCTGCTGAGCCTGTGGCAGCGGATGGTGGCCAGTGTGCCTTATGTCAAGTCCACGGAACCACATCTGCTGGAGACCTATACCCCTGAAGTTACTTCCACTTACATCACATCCAGGCTCGAGTCTGTCGCTGTCGTCGTTAGGTAATCATCATCATCCCTGCACATAATTTATAATATTTTTGAAAGTCTTGCCTAAAACAGAGCTTTTAAATAACTGAAATTTCGGGAAATGAATGAATGATGCTGCAGCATAGCTTATTATAGATAAGTTCTCAGGAATTGAGTCATGAAATCTCTACATCATATATTACATTGAGCTAAATATAATCCCACCATATTATCTTCAATCATTTGAAAACAATTACAAAGGGCTGTACCAACAGAAAAGAAAGAAGATACAAAATAAAATATTTAGAATAAGTAAATTAAATAAATAATAATAGTAAAATAAATAAAGAAAAATAAGAAATATATCAAGTAATAAAATTAAATAAAATAAATGTAAATTACTGAGTATGTGGATGTGTATGGTCTATATTATATACAATCGTTTCTATAATATGCCTTAATAAGTTACTGTAATTTATTATATACATTTATTAGGAAAGGTAAATCAATATTTAAAAAAAAAAAAAACAGGAAAATTCTTGTTTTATGGAACTAAATCCCTTTTGATATTTACCGAACGCTGACATGGACTATTTTTCCGCACTTTCGTGGCTTACTAAAGCGTGAACTATAGGAGTCTTAATGTCGGGAATTATTTTTGAAAGTGTTTTGACAAATATGATATTTGTTATGTATATATATATATATATATATATATATATATATATATATGGCACAAATTACCCTAATGGTCGACATGCCTTAAAGCAAAAAAAATGATATAAAATATAAATAATCTCATATCCACTTGTTATTTTGTCGATGGACAGACAAGTTGCTAAAATCCTACATACTGGCGTACGATTGATTAATTCCCATAAAAATCGCAAAAAATGTGGAATACTTTCACTGGTTCTAAAGTTTGTCCCATCCGTTAGGTAACTTTTAAATTATTTTTTACCAAGTAAAAAAAAAATTATTTGGCTCTATTTCAAGAAAGCAATTTATTGAGCAAGTAACTAATCAGTAGATCAAAATAACTTTTATAACTGTTATTCCTGGAAAAAAAAATGTTAAGCATATTTTTTCATGAAAACAGTTCTAAAATGTCTCGTATGTAACACTAGTATAGTGGTATTTCCATAAGCTATTAGTGCAGTGAGTTAACACCTTGCACTAATCACTAATAGCCTATGGTATTACTAATGCACCAGTGTTACGTACGAGCTATAGAAGTTATTTTGATTTACTGATTAGACTGGATGACAAATGGTGTTAACTCAAAATTTGGATAGTTCGTACTTATTTCATACAAAAAAATGTAGAAAACTCATTTCTGCTGAATAAGCAAATATATATGCCGCTAGATGCCTCGTAAGATGACTTACTGCTGAGAAATGGAAGTTAAAAAAAGTGTCATTTACCGATGGTTCTGAAAAACATATAGCTAAAAGCGTTGATATTTCATTTTTACTCAAAATCTATTATTTTTAGTTGGCACATTCTTGGTTGAATATTTCGAATGACGGTGGTGTGTTTCAGAGACGGTCTGGAGGACCCCCTGGACGACCTGGGGATGGTCCAACAACAGCTGGAGCAGCTCTCTGTGATTGGCCGATGTGAGTACCAGAAGACCTGCGCACTCCTAGTACAGCTGTTCGACCAATCAGCCACTCTCTACCAAGAGCTCCTCGCCTCACAGAATGCACATCAGATTGATATATCCATACAACAAGGTATTTTTTGATTTTATTGCAATATTTGTATTTTACCAGAAATTTTACATTTTATGGTGTTTTTATTGAATTGAACTAAGCGAATTGAACTGCCTTATGACAGTCAATGACAGCTTTTTCAACATCCATCATTCAGTAGCATTGATGCCTGCTCGCTCGGTATAAATTGCGCAAGTGCAGTGCAAATACGCGAAACGAATTTGGACTTGGTTTATTTGTGAAATAAAAAGCATACCTCTTTCTGGGAACAACTATGTGCAATGTTTACGAAATGAGATTATTAGAAAAACTAGAGGCTCCGCCCCCGTGGACCTCTCGACTCCATACGCTCACATTTTCATCAACAAACTGAACAGATCTATTTAATTCAGACAGATGGTTAACTAATGTCATAGAATGTTGTTACTTTTCTGTAATTTTCTTTCATTATTTTAAGCATTTTTAAAACAAAGTTGAGATTCATATTGAAGGCATATCGACAATCTATTTACTACTACCATTTTACTACTACCATTTTACTACTACTAATTTTACTACTACCATTTTACTACTACCATCATTCATCCTCGTCTGCGCCTCAAGTCGTCAAACTCACCTGCCTGTAGATCACGACATTTTAAACCAACCACATGTTCCTTCTTTGGTGTTCGACGAATTTTTATTTGGCAACACTTGTTGCTTTTTACTTATACTTTTTATAATCACTTATTAGATTATTCGTGCTTTAAAATTTCTTGTTGTTGAAAGTATAGATATACGTTCTACTATACTATATCTGCTTGTACAGATATCATTTATATATGTTCAACTCAAAACAATGTCTCTACTCCCGCACGGAGCCCTTTATAAAGGGGAATTATCATTTATATTAGGTTGATTCCTCATCAGCTCGAAATAAAATTATTACAGTAGGGCCGGTGAATCATGTCCCTCGGACCGTTGAAAACTATGCTAGGGGTGGTTAGGGATGAGCTGTGACGTTGCCGCTTGTCCTTGCCTCCTCTCAGCCGACCACTTATTTTTCTTTTTGTCCCCTCAGCCCGCTTCCATAACCTAATTAAATGTTCCACATGTATTAAGATGTTAAGACTAAAATATTCATCATAATCATCATATATATAAAGCTGAAAATGTCTGTGCGTTGTACCGCTATAACTCATGCGGCTTGATGGATTTGATTAATTTTTTTTAAAATTTGTTCGTCATCGTCTGTGGAAGGTTATAGATATTGAGGTACTAATGTACCTCAATATCTGGTCCATCCCAGCATCCACCCACGCAATCTTTGTAACTCAAAAACCACTGCAGTGATTAATGAAGAATCTTTTTGAATAGATAAGTTTTATCTACCGGAAGGTTAAGGTCTATTTTTTAATCAACCCCTGGTCCATCCCAGCATCCACTCACGCAATCTTTGTAACTCGAAAACCATTGCAACGATTAATGAGAAATCTTTTTGAATAAATTAGTTTTAGCTCCAAAGCTAGCGTTACTACAGTTGAAGGACTATAAGCCTTATTCCGTATGAATAATTGAAAATTATGACATCATGATTGTACTGTCGAGGAACTGAATAGTCTTATAGGAGATATTGGGAGAAAAGTCAAAGTTCCCCGGGCAACGCCGGGTATTACTGCTAGTATTTCATATTTCATAAAAAATAAAATAGAACAATTTTTCCAAACAATGAAACTAGAAGAAAGGTAAATCGGCAGCTGTTGGGCGACTGAGGAGTGAGGTACAAGGCTACAACAGAACGGGAAGAGTGGCAACATAGGACTGTTGTCAAGGCAACATGACGCTCTCCTATTGGCCCCAATTGGCCTCTCATTCCCTTTCCACTTCCAACCTTAGAGACCCGAAGGACATGTTTCCCCGGCCTCACTATAGAAGATAATAATGAAGAACAAGCAACATTTTGTTATCCTCAGTTTAATATTTTATTTGTTCTGTTCTCTCAGGTCGACTTACTTGGCTGGTGTATATAATTGGATCTGCCATTGGAGGCCGAGTGTCCTTCAATAGCAACGACGAACATGATGCCATGGACGGAGAACTTGTCTGCAGGTAATTTTACTTCCCCAGCTATACTCGGAAAAAATTCGATATTCATTTTACACTAGAATTTCATGTTTTTTCGACTCACTAAATCCTAAAATGACGAAGAAACAAAACAAATGTCTTTGTGTTTCTGTGAACATATAGGATGAATATATCGGCATTAAATGGGGACTCGAAAGCACGAAGAGGGGGGGCATTAACTCAAAATCCCCGATAGACGTACTGGATGGGCTGACGTACTGGATGGGCTGACGTACTGGATGGGCTGACGTACTGGATGGGCTGACGAACTGGATGGGCTGACGTACTGGATGGGCTGACGTACTGGATGGGCTGACGAACTGGATGGGCTGACGTACTGGATGGACTGACGTACTGGATGGGCTGACGTACTGGATGGGCTGACGAACTGGATGGGCTGACGTACTGGATGGGCTGCTACCTCCAAGGACCTAAATATTCAAAGCTCCCTGTATCTCTACTATGGGAGTCCTAACTATTGAATATCCAGGTTTAATTTTGATTAGGGACTTGAAAGACAGGCAGTCGTACAGATGCGGGACCGCCATTTAAGTCACCTCTGAAGGACGAGGTGCTCACGGTTTAAAGAGTAAAACCTAAGGGCTATCTTGAATGCAGTAAGCAAGCTGTGCTATCGGTGCCCTCTCTAATAATTGCCGATGTAATGAATGTATTTCTCCTTAATTTAGTGAGAGGATTAAGAAAGTAATTCCCTGTGTAAGACATCTATTGGTTGATTTCTTGGCCAAATCTACAAAAGAGAGAAGAGAGGATCATGTTCATAATCTCCATTAACTCTATGGAATGAACATTTTGATACGATATATTGTATGTAACTTTAGAATTCCATACGTAAGACCTCTATTCACTTTCTGCCGTATGGAAGAGTATAGAGGGAGAGGGGAAACTTAAATTCATTACAAATAATTCGGGGATGCTGGTGATTCACCGATCGCTTTTGTAAAATTATATCTGTCTTGTTTATCATTCATATACTGGGCGAGTTCCTGTATATGAATACTGAATCCATCGGTTAAATCAAAAAGCGGAAAATTTGAGTAGTGATAAACAAATAATGTAAATCCTAAAGTAGATTTCAAATTTTATTATTTCGGGTATTTTCTTAATTACAGGGTTCTACAGTTGATGAATTTAACTGATTCAAGATTGGCTCAGGGTGGATGTGAGAAACTTGAACTAGCAATGTTAAGTTTTTTTGAACAATTTCGGAAAATTTACGTAGGAGATCAGGTAAGTTTTATTTTAAAAATAAAGTAGCTCTTTGATATTTTTCATTATGATATCATGAAATTGATAGTGAGTGAAATCATGAAGTTGGAAATCATAAGCAGAAAAAAAAAAATGTGTCCGACTCTCGTAGAGGATTTGGATATTCGACTCAACCGCTAGGTCATAAGCGCCATAAAGTGTCAATCAAGGGATTTTATCCATCGTCAACGTTTTGGCAACACTTCATAGGTAAGTAGTTATCGATTCCGCTCCGCTTATATGTCTCGTCATCTTCTGTTCCTATTTTTCCAGTTCCAATGTTCCAGTCATAGTCACGATAAATAATGATATTTAATAGTCTAGTAGAAATAATTTTAGCGTACTACATATAACTATTCAGTCCGCTTAATTATACCTATTGCTTTAAATAATATTTATGTTGATAATAGATCAATCTGAGATACATTTTTTTAAAAATTCATTTTTGTAGTCAAAATGTTTATATTGAGTTTCAATCAATAGATTAACATGTTTTAGTTAGTCCAATTGGTTCTCTTTTTATTGCAGTTTTATTATTATTCTACTCTGTTGCATCTAATTACAAATAAATTATTGAATTCATTTTGTTGCACCAGAATAAAAATGTAGTAATTGATTTAAAAGTCCTGTTTACTGGATATCCTACAAGTCAAATATATACAATATCAAATATAATTTGTGGCCGTACAGGACACATTATTATATGTATTATTAAAGGATAACCTTAAGGACCGACAACAAAAAGAAAAAGAAACATTTGCAAGATTTAGTCACTTGCAATTTACCTTCCTCAAGGATATGTTAGGGTTGTTACCGTTCCTGCCTTCCTGTCTGGAGGACACGAATATATGTGTATTTTAGTTATTTCATTTTTCAATATATTTTATTTTAGATTTCTGGAGCTGTACACTGGGATACTCATTAGTTATTTGGCCAAAACAGAATTATCCTGATGTCAATAACAAAGAATAAAAATTAAGATAATAAACATAGTTATAATTAGTCAGTTATGTCTCAGGGTTAACGATTAAATGTTTTTTATCTTTATTTTTCCTTTTACTTTTCTTCATTTTTGGAAGTCAACACCAGGTTTATTCTTTTTTGGCTCTCTGGGGCTAAAAATACAATTAGTCTTGATTGCCAAATAAAAAAGTAATAGAATTACTAGAAAATTTTAAAAATAGTATTTAGTTTTGATTTTTTTAATCTACTTTGTAAATATTTTTCGAAAAAATACCAATAGTTTTTTTTTGTTTTTTAAAAATAATTGTACTTCCTAATAGGTGCAGAAAAGTTCGAAGGTGTACAGAAGAATGTCTGAAGTATTGGGACTGAGTGATGAAGCAATGGTGTTAAGCGTTTTTGTTAGGAAAATGTGAGTAAGCTCATTCTGTTATTTGTATTTATAAATATTACGTATTCTTTCCTCCTGTTAGTTATATCTGAGTATATTTGGTCGTATATTGGCAGATAGGGCTTTTTTCCTCGAGGCATTACATTACCGCGGCCAGAGTAGGCCTATTATGTGCCCGACTCTATTATGGGAGTCCTAAATTTTGCTTACCCTAAATTTTTATTTCACCTAGAAAAGAGGAGGTCTTTAACCAGTACGTGACATCGTACAGGTTCGGGACCATCGCTTAAAACGTATCCGGCATGGTTAAGTTTATTTTGCCTCCCAGATAAAATTAACTAAGGGCCTCGGCCGGGCTACGAACCCGCTATTTTTAGCTCAGTAGGCAAGCACGCATACCACTGGGCTACCGGCGCACTCCAGATGGGGCTTGCAGGGTGTACACACTTCCCCTGCCAACGTCCCTCCCCTCCGTACCCCCACTCTCTTTCCCCTTATTATGTCCGTGTTGTCTGAAGAACCATTGGGATAATTCTTTAATTAATAAGGAACGGTTTAATAGCATTTTGGCAAGATAACCCTTTTCAGGCTGAAAAACTAGTTTTTTTTAAAACTTGAAACCAAGGATTAAAATAATGATTCGAAGAACTAATTCCAGAGAAAGAATTCAAGTTCAGAAACTCTACCACTAACGAATAACGTTGAGTTTCCTCTCGCCATATATGTATTTTCTCGCTTTACTTCTTGTTTTAATTGATATTTTCTTTTTGTGGCTCTCCTTTCAGTATTTTCCCATTCACAATCTTGAAAATTACCTCTTTTCATTGTTATTTTTCAGCATTACCAACCTAAAGTATTGGGCTCGGAGTGAACAAATAATATGTAAAACTCTCCAACTGCTTAATGATCTCACGGTTGGATATAGTTGTGTGAGGAAACTTGTCAAATTGGATGAAATTCAATTTATGCTCAACAATCATACAGTAAGTATTATTTGTTTTATTTTTCCTCTGGTAAAATAATTGAAGAGGTGATTGAAAGGATGTGCTATGAAACCTAACGAAGTGTTTTCAAATCTATAAAATAACTTTTTATCAATCTTATGAATAAAACTGTAAAGAAGAAGGGGCTGGGCTGTCTGTCCAGAGAAAACTAATTTTTGTTTTTATCCGTCTCGGGTTAAAAACAAGCCATACGAAAGGTTTTCAGCTTTCCTGTCTCTGTTCACCATAAATGTCTGAACTTATTTCAAGCAAACTTTATATTTTGAATCTTTCTATTCTGTAATAATACGTTTTAAAATATAAATAATTTCATAATTATTTTATTATTAAAGACGGAAACAACCATTGATCGTAAGGAAAAAAAATTTACTGGTTCAATATGAAGATATTCTCATTTTAAATATTTTTTGTTCTATACCTTTTCATCGCAAAAGTTGGAAGTAAAGGGGATAATAACATTATGGAGTGGAAGGGGGAGGTAGCGAGGCGGGGAGGGGAGTGAACCGGTGAGGATTCGCTCACTTGATCAGTCTAACCTTATTTTCGCGTTTTCTTCAACCCACGCTACACATGTACACCGTTCTCTGTCTGTTCTATCTCCATTATATTTACAAGTAACTGAACTAATTATGAACAAACACAAGTAAACTTATTTTAATTAAAATATTAAAAGTAGTAAAATATTATTTTAATTGAAAATTAATTAAGTAAACATTACATATTATGTAATATTCAATTAGTGAAATATTTGCACAGAATCGGTAACTACTCGTGAACGGGAAATAACCTAGCTATTTTGTAATAAAAACGTTTGGTTTCTTAAGGAAACATTGTAAGCCTTCATATTAAATAATAAAAGAAAATAGGATTTTCATTAAAAAAATAAAATATTAACAAAGAGACAAAAACATTTCTGATTCTATATATTTTTCTGTTTTTGCCCCTTACTATTAAATAACTTCCTACATGTAGTGGGGATATTGCTTCAAGATTTATTTATTTAAATACATGTATCATACAACGTTGTTACAGTCAGCTTAACTATGCTATGAGTGTCTTTGATCGTAACGGTCTGCCTATTGGCTATTATAATGTACATGTACCTGTTACTGCTACTACATGTTACTAATCTTACCTACTCTGTGATTGTTACACTTATTCCTTAATCCTGTTGTCATGGCGTTAAGGATCTCTCAAATGAACGTTATTCACCTACTTACTAACTACTCTGATTGGTTTATTCTAACACATATCTGTTGGCGATATTTGCCCCACCAGACTGTGCTATACCATCGATACATTGGAAACCTTCTAGTTTCTTTTTATTATTATTTATTTATTTATTTATTTTTTGCAGAATTATTCAACTAATTTGTTTAAGGCAAACAACCTTAATTGTCGCGTTACTCCCTTAACTTCATCACTTTACTTATCCATTGTTTTCTTTTAAGCTTTTGTGTAAGTTTTTTTTTTCTTCTCTTTTCTTATTGAAGTAGGGTTTCAAATTTAGATTTCAATTTTTAAATTATTTTTTTTAATGCTGAGAAACTACATATTTAGTTCATAAAAGTAGTCTAGTGTAAGTTGAAAATTTTTCGAATACGTAGAATCTGAACCATGTACGTAACAAATATCTCGAGAATTTTTTTTAAATACATTTTTAAAGTTCATGTTTATTAATTTGAAAATAGATAGTTTTAGTTGGTGCGTACCTTTTTGGTGAATCCCGCTGTACTGATTCTTATATAATGTTCGCCTTTGAAGAACTCTTCAAATGGATCTCTGTTAACCCTCTTTTTAAATCGTATTCTATGTAGGAAGCCTATTAGCAATGAAGAAGCTGATAACAGATGATCATAAAATTATCGCTATTTCTTTTTTTATATTTTTTTTCTTGTTTGGTGTAATAATAAGCACTATCTGCAGGTGCACGAAGGCCGAAAAGTACAGGAGTTGCAGTCACAGATGAGGTAAGACACATAACTGTAGTGGAAGTAACAGGAACTGTACCTAACTGTTAAAGTGATTAGTTGTTTTTTATTACTGTTATTTGAATGTTTATTAATCAAAAACACAGTTGAACCATTATTAAATATTGTACATTTACGAACATTCTTCCTCGTGTAACAATTTTCATGTCGAATCAGCTGATACATTATGTATTTTATTATATAAAAAAAAATTCTCTCATTATCAATTTTAATGTATTATTATTTATTTATTTTTTTGTTTAGAGTGAACATTTTCCTTTCCTGGGCAATGGTGTCGAGGTGAGCGAAATGCGGTGTCGGTCAATGTTCTACACATCGCTGGGACGACTGTTGATGGTGGACTTAGGAGAGGACGAAGACAGATTCACGCAGTTCATGACCCCATTAACCAGTACGTATTTACACCTATGGGGATTTGGGAAAGTTTGCAAACATAATATTGAGGTAGCCCCCCTCCACTTCTTCAATGGAATGGGGATGGTTATTATTCTATGGGATATAGGTCCTTTTTATTTATTTTAATCTGTGGATCCATGATCCAATTAGGACGAAATTGGCCGAGGGAAAGGGGACTCAACCCCCCTAATAACTGCCAATGTAATGAATGTATCGAAATGAAATTTTATATTTGGATTGGGAAGTCCTCGAGTAAAACAGCTATTAATTTTCTGCCAAAACGATCAATTGGTTCTAGAGGAAGAGAGAGAACTCATTTAATCAGTTCGCACTGGGGAAGTACAATCCGAGTGATTCACCGACACTTTTTCATTCTTATAGTAGAATCAAATTTTTCACCTATCCCTTAAATTTTTACTACTCTCAATTTATAAAAGAATTATAAATTAGTCTATTGACGAACATATAAGAAAGTTCAGACACAAAAAACGACAATTTTAGTAAGATCGCATGAATGTTCGGCGAACTTGTTCGTCGTCGTGTGACTGCCCACAAATTATCTATATCCATATCTAATGAGAGACGTTTCACAGAGGCACTAAATTCAACTTATCAAGATGTTGACTTCTTTGAGGTAACTCTACTCGTAAAATGGAAAAAAAAACCATTGGGATGTCCCAGGATTTTCTGTTTTTTTTTATTTTTTTTTTTTTTGTAATTTGCTCTGTAACATCTGCAGCCAAGACAAAATGTCAAATAGCCTTCAATTGTAGAGCATAAAACTTCCTATCGATTGAGACTTGAATTTTCAACGAATCACGAATCGTGAAATATGAATGGCGGAAGAATTTTAGAAGAGCTGTCACGCGTCCTTTTTTCCCAATTTCCATGAAAATGGTAACTTTTTTCAAAAATGAAATTTACAAAGTTAAAGAGGGTAACATTTTTTATCAAGTCAAAGGTGACTTTTCCTTATTCAAGATTTTGACTAAATTTTAGATGTGAAAACCTGAAAAACATTTGCTTCATTCGAGTTTTGGAGCTGAATGGCTTTTGAATAAAAAAAATGTAATAGAAAATAAATTGTAGAGCATAAAATTTCCTATCCGATTAATCTCCGCTTTTTTATAACTTACTCATTGCAAGATGTTGGCGGCGCGACGAATTGGAGAAAAATATAATTTTTTTTTCATTTTTGACGTGAAGTATAAGAAGTTGCTTGTCGCTATATAGAGACGGCGCTTCAGCTGGACAATCCCAGTAGGCTAGCTGTACAGGTGAAGTGCCGTCTATGTTTCGCGACAGGCGTTTTTCGCAGAAACTCAAAAGTAAGCTCAGATGAAAATGAATTTCATATTTTTTTTATAAAATGAAATATTATATATATATATGTAGTATACATTCATATATGAAAACTTTTGCACCTAGTATCTGCGTTTTTGACATTACGTCGTTTTTGGCAAACTCAATAAATAAATCTATTAATAAAAAAAATAATAAAAAAAGAAAAACAGTTATTTTACTGACGTCCACAATGTAGTCCTTTCTTTAGTACGGCTTCTAATCGTTTTCTTGAGCAATGTTCCTGTTCCTGTTTTTTATTTCTATTCAAACTGCTGATGCTGGGCAGTCCTTCTTTGTTGATAATATATGTTTTAGTTTCACTTCTTGTTTGTAAGCTTTTGTTTTTTGTTTTTATTAAATGAGGTGATGAAAATAATTTCTCTCCCGATATCTGAGGTTTTCTGTCTGAAATAGTAAAAAATGAATAAATATACTGTCTAAAGTTGAGAAGAATATGTACGATTTGAGATCAGCATAATGTTCACTTCATGAAGGAGGTTTGAAACACACAGATTGGTTTTCGGTGTCCTCAAAATATATTTATTAAGATATTATCTATCACTACAATTTTGATAATGGCGAAACCTTAACGAAAATAAAATGAATATATTTTGGGGATACCAAGAGAAAAAGGCCAATCGTTGGTTATTACGATTCGTGCCCGGGCTTTAACTACAAGGCCATATCGCGTACTACCAGAGCGCTCTTTTGTCTGGCGGACATGAGCCCGACTCTACTATGGGAGTCCTAAATTTTTATTCACCTAGGAAAGGGGTCTTTAACGAATACCTGACATCGTACAGGCTTGGGACCACCGCTTAACGTCCCGTCCGAAGGACGCCGTGCTTAAGTTTATTTTATTTTACCTCCCAGATAAATGTGTTTGTTTTCAAACCATCTTCATCAATTAAAATTTCTTCGCTATTCTTCATAAACTTTTTTATACGTAGGATAGGTTTGAATCTAAGTAAGGAACATTATAATTACAGTATTGTGAACAATAATTTTCGGAGTTAAAATGTAATTCGTTAGTGTTACCTTTAGTCTGAGGAAAGAGGCATAGAAATCATTCACACCTAAAACATTACTCTGAAATAAAATTGTTAATATATTGTACTACTGACAGAGATATTCCTAAGAAAACTTAACATTCTGATTCAAAATTTGAATCTGGAAAGTAT
This sequence comes from Aradus depressus, assembly GCA_963662175.1. NCBI lineage: Eukaryota > Metazoa > Arthropoda > Insecta > Hemiptera > Aradidae > Aradus > Aradus depressus. Next base: position 62,913,069 of record OY759214.1, on the reverse strand, counting down.
TCTAAATAATCATTATTATATGTATTTTAAATAAATCTTGCAAGTATGAAATGTGGGATTCTAATAACTACATTTTGAAATTTTCTCCTACATTCGCTTTTAGTGTTTTTTTTTTCTTACATAAAAAATATAACAAGAATTATTTTAATTAATTTTTTTTTTTTTTAATTTTTACATTTTTCACATATATTTTATTAAAAAGTTTTTTTTTTTAATTATAAATTTAAATTTTCACTGGGAACGAAGTTATTTAAAAAAAATATATAGTGTCTGCGATGTATTCATTTAAAAGTAATATTAACAAATAAATATAAGAAGTAAATGTGGCTAAGATATTTTGAGAAATTTATATTTAAAAAAAAAATCTGACTAATACAAAGCCAAAAAATATATAAAAGTAAAGTAAAATGACCACGTGACGCGTAAGCGAATTGGCACAATGGAGGTTTTACTATTTTGTATATTATTTTAATAATTGTTGATTCAGCCCTTCGTTGAAACTCTACATTAATATTAATATTGCAGTACATTATACTCACCAGAATTATCTCTTCGCGAGCATCCTTCTCTGTTTCTTTTATCTAAGTCCTTCAATGTTCTTAGTTTTTTGTCCAATATTTCGTCCACCAAATCATTTATCATTTCATCCTTTCCCAAAGACAAACTCATTTCCGGGCTAGTTGCTGTAAATTTCTTGATTTGACTGGTCATATTTCTAATGGATTGTTTTACAGAATTATTCCACTGATTCCCAGTATTATCACACTGACTGGGAGATTTTTTATTGTCAATAATTTTAAATTTTACTTCACGCTTTTTGAAATGACTGCTTTGTACCTTGTGATTCATGTTGTTCAAAATTTGATCTATGTTTATTGCCTTTTCTGCATTAAATTGTGTATTGTTTGAATCTTGATCTTTCTTTATTGTATTATAATTCATATTGACATTAATTTCATCAATTTTATTGACAATATTGTCAAGTTTCGATTCATCATCAATCACGATACATAAGTCGTCCCTATCTAATGTATCCGATTGACTGAATACCTTATCTATGAATGATAATGTTTGCTGTTTGTCAATTTCTGATGGATCAATCTGTCTGTCACCAATTTTCATCTTTTTAATTACCTTTTCCTGATTCTTTTCACAATCTTCATCCGGTTGTTGTACTTTTCTTTTGATATTTTTCAACAAATGTTTTCCATCTTCTATAACAATTTCTTTGTTGCATTGTTTGGCAATGGCTTGATTCAATAAACTTAACATCAGTCCAGTTGACTCCTGTTTTGTTGAATTGAGCAATATTAATGCTTCAACAGATTCCTGACTAATTTTATCCGTTATTGGGGATTTTGGTCTTTCCATAATTACCATACTATGTTTATTTACTCCTGAAAATTATTGAAATAAAAAATAATTAAAATTACTTTACAATAAGAAGTATTATACATACACTAAGTACATGGAATGTATTTTTAAAATTGTAATATGAAACTATTTGTACAAGTTTTACTTACTACACAATTGGAGTTTCAAATTTAGGTTATAACATGAATTTAAAATTATAACCAAATTGGATTACAATGTAACAATGTTGCCAATATAATTGTTATACTCAACTGAAAATATTTATTATTATTTCATTTTTTATTTATGTTTTTTTTTAATTGAACACATTTATTGAGTTTTTCAACTCAGAAATACTCCATTATATGAAGTATTGAAAACAATTATTGCACCATGACAAACTAATGTTATCTTAGTACTTATAAATTCACTTTACGCTTTCTCCATATGTCCTGGATATTTTTTAAGCGTTGGTTGTCTGAAAACAGTCATATTAAAAATAGTAAAATAATAGTAAATTAGAAAAAAAAATTTATATTCCTATTGTTATTGAGACGTAAGATTAACTTATTAACACTCATTCTAATTTGTTGTTGCTTTCAGATACCTTTGAATCGATAGGAGCCATGTTGCAGACAGCTGGTACCCCTGTGTTTGCTGCTGAAGAAGCCAAGAAGGGTTTAATTGGTTTAGCTCGAGACTTAAGAGGACTTGCTTTTGCTTTTAATACAAAAACTTCCTATATGATGCTTTTTGATTGGATGTATCCTTTGTATAATTTTTTATTTCTAAACCGCTTTGGTATTTTGACGCCAGCATCTCTCCGACCACTCTCATTTTGATTTAGTATAAATAACCTTTAAGGCACAACAATAATAAAATAGCTGTTTTGACTAGTGGCCCACGACATGTTTTTGATCGACGCCCAATTAATAGTTGGATCAAAATATCTCCCATTTAGAGGACAAATACCTTCTAACGCACTTAAATGGAGGAAGAGATATGACTATAAGACGACTTTAGATAATGTTGAGGCAAGTCTAGGTTCTGTCTTGTAAATAGAAAGTCGTCGGTCAATCACCGGCATTGAACTTCCCTAGGAAGAAATAATCAACTTTTCGTTCGAGCTTCAAACCCAGTCGACCGTTTGCGCTAATATTCAACAGTTGACTTACATAGGGGCTCTTAAATCCTCTTACTAAACGTTGTGTCGATAAATTCATTACATCGGCAGTTATTACGGTTTTGAATTGAGCCCTCTTCTTTTCGGCTGATTTCGCTGAAATTTTACAGGTTATTACTAGGTTTTGGATTCAAATATGAAATTTCATGTCGTCCTCCCCCCCCCCCCCCCCCCCCCCTCTGATCCCCTCCTTCCCTTCTGCTGACTCCGCTGTAAATCTATGGGTGTTGTCCTTATGAGGTTTTGAATTCACTTATGAAATTTTGTGTCTGTACATTCATTCTATCAGCATTTATTAGAGTTTTTATGTCAACACTTTCCCATAATCCCACTCTCTGTTAGTCGATTTTGCTGAAAATCGATAGGTGTCGTGGTTGGAAGATTCTAGATTTAAATATAAAATTTATTCTATCGGGAGTTATCGTGTTCATAGACACACACAAAATCTGGAAGTCGGAAAACATGAAATTCCGTTGAAAACTCCGCATCGAACTTTTGACCGATTACATAACTCCCCCTATACTTCGTTTAGTTATGAAGGGGAGGGGGCGGGGTGGGAGTAAAAACTCAGTATTTAGCAAACGTTTCTGAAGCTATTTCCTTTTTCAGTGCCTTGTATATACTATCTTCACCCCACACATCTACTCGTCATTATTAGCCTCTGAAGAGAGTGTGGAATATTTTTCTTATTTATTTATTTAAAAAAAATATATTACTCTTATAAGAGTTGCTACCCCTGAATTCTACTTAACTGAGTATACAGATACCCAGCCTACACTCCCATTTTACTCCACGCTATGGAACTTTGGTACAGAGAACCTCAGGTAACCACACCGCTTCTCAAACTGTTCGCTGAACTCGTCCAAAACAGATCACAGCGACTTCAGTTCGATGTCTCTTCTCCCAATGGGATCTTGCTCTTTCGAGAAGCTAGCAAAGTCATTTCAAGTTATGGTCAGTTGATTATTTATACTTTTTTTTCTCCCTTATATTTTATCTAAATATGAAGGTCTTGTATCAATGAAACACGCAGCATAGTTACGTTAAAATGTGATATAAGATAGATTAGATATGTTATGTATGATTTGAGTGAAACAGACTACCTATGTGGTAATCTCGTTGAACAGAATTATCTACAAAGAGTTCTAGGGTACCCTTATTTTTGGAGGGTACCCTTATTATTTATGAATGATGGCTATAAGATTATAGACAAACCATTTTTACGCTCGCCTAAATTTTCGAAGGATGGACCTTACTGAATCAGTAAGTCCGTTTGGCCTAGTTCAAATCTGATTATATTTTGGCCAAACTCGGACGAAAATAATGAGCACTAAATGGCCTAATTGCGTGTCTCCTATAAATTTTGTTTAAATCAAAAAATCCTGCAAATAAACTTGATAATACGGAATCTTAGATTTGATTTATGATCTGAACCAATGGAGTTTCTTAACGCCGCATTTCTCAACTTAGAAATTCGGAATTACATCAAGTCTATTCAGTTTCTGTTAATATCAGATCAAAGCATATATACTAACCAACAAAAAAATGGTATTTTGAAAATTGTATTTATGTTTTGTTTTACCATATCGCTACTTGTAGTATTTCCTCCCTATAAAGGAGTTTTCAATTGTTAGTTTTAAGGAGGGTTCATTACCTATCTTATACGCCTGACAAGCTTATCCCATAGCTGTTCGATAGGGTTAAGATCAGGGCTACATGCTGGCCAGTTGAGGATATCAATAATGATATCTTGGATGCAGGCGATTTATGGTCTTGCATTGTCACCCATCAGAATGAAATTTCATCCAATAAATAGTGTGCAAGGCACCACATAATGTTCTAAAATATCATTAATGGGCATTCAATGATGCCTCTCGGGAAACATGGAGCTCTGCCCGCTTCCAAAGTTATTACACCCCATACTCTCGCTGATCCACCTCCTAAAGGCACTCTCCCTGAAATGTTGCACTATGCGTAGCGCTCCCTGGGCCTTCTCCAATCTTGAAGGGTCCATCTGGTACATCAAGAGAGAAATGAGTCTCATCTGAGAACATGATGTTCAATCCTGATGTTCCCTTGTAAGCTGATGGCGGGCTCTTCGGTGTTCTATGGGGAATAATGGTCTGATACTCGTACTTGCTTTCCAGGATTGTTAATTCAGTTCTGCAAGCCTTCTCCGTACTATCCAAGTCTTCGAGCCGTCTCAGAAGCAGGTTGTCACTCTCAGCTGATCTGATCCTGGGTCTCGTGCTGAGGCGTCACTTGATATCTCAGAACGGTCGCCTCGTGGAACCCGAAAGTCCGGGTCGCATAACGCTTTAGGGTTTTATCTTCCATCTTCCACTAAAGCCATTGTTCGGGTTGTTTGTTCTTCTCAAGAATTAATTACAATTTTTACTTGTATTTTCACTCACAAAGCAAATGATATTAGTTTGTTAACTATAGATGATTTGATTCCGGTGCTGTTTACGCAATGAGTAAACAGAGACTACTACTCGAATATAATCTACAATATTTGCTATACAAATAAGGATTAAGAACAATAACGTTTCTTCCTAATATGTTGTTATTTAAAATAAAATATAGAGATTTGCTAACAAAACATGATAAATCGAAAATAATTGCAATTTTCAAAATGCGCCACTTTTTTTTTTTTTTGTGAAGTTTGGTCGTATTCCTTCTAGAACTTTCTAATCATCCCTTTTATCTTCCTTCATATCTGTAAAATTATATATCCAAGAGTTGTAGAACATTTTAAAACACATAATTCTGATTATATACAGGTCTTATGAGATAATTAAAGAAAAGTCGTACAGCTTTAAGAATTGAATTGTTCCATCGAAAAATCATTCCAAGCCATTTTTTCGATATAGTTTATTATAGCACTAATTTCATTAATTAATTTGTAGTACATTTTATTTATAGAATAACTTTTTTTTGCAGGATCAAACATTCTCACAGTGGAGGTTCCAAAAGATCAAATGTACCCAATGAAGTTAAAAGGGATATCAATATGTTTTTCAATGTTGAAAGCAGCACTTTGTGGAAGCTATGTCAATTTTGGAGTTTTTCGGTTGTACGGTGATGAAGCTTTGGACAATGCACTTAAAACATTTGTTAAACTTCTTTTAAGTATACCTCAGTCAGATTTACTTGTAAGTTTTAATTTACGTATGTATTTGTTTGCCCCCTTCCTTTTAGCCGATTTGGTTGAAAAACACAAGGTGTCGTCGTTAGAGCGTGTTCTGGATTCACATATAAAATTTCGTGACGATACATTAATTCTTTCGGGAGTTTTAGTGTTCACCGACAGACTTCTTTTTTCATATTTGTAAATAGAGATTGGAAAACATGAAATTCTGTTGAAAACTTTAATTAGATTAAATTTATTCTGAATACTCTTATAATTCCAAATCGCTAATACTCATTTTATTGATAATTTCCACGAGATACCTGAAAACTATAATTTTCCTGAGAATGACCCTTTATATTTAGTAGAGACTTAGTATATATGTTGTAGTCCATGATGTTGAACAGTGGTTTAAGTGGGTTTTTACAAAAACTGCCGGCTTTTCATGAAGCGACATCCTGTCGTGCTTGCAGCTTGATTACAGTGAAGAAATGAAATGAAGTACATTTATTCATGCATTGATCATTTTTATTGTACATTTTTCGAAGCCTACTTTCCACGAAAATAGATGTAAAATAAATGTAGTGCTCTTTTTTTTTTTTCTTCTAAAGAAAGTAGGCTCCATTTTCGTAATTTTTTGTTCAAATTTCATATTACTTCAAACAATTTCTGTTTTAATTTTTAATATATTTATTTATATATATATTTTTTTCCAGGATTATCCTAAACTTTCTCAGACATATTATGTTCTATTGGAGTGTTTGGCGCAAGATCACATGAGTTTCCTGGCGACTCTAGAACCTTCTGTGTTCTTGTACATATTATCCTCAATTTCAGAAGGTCTCACAGCATTGGGTAAGCAAGCATTAAAGACATTTTTAAAAGTTTATTACGTGGACTTGTGGTCTGATCACAAATTGAAGGGTTCCGTTGTTGTTACAGAATTGGGAAAATATTAAAACCTTCAACTATTTAATGGGATAGATAGATCATACCCGGAGCAACATAAAAATTAAACCGTAAAATAAGCCAATGATCGAAATTATAAAAATAATTTTCCCATCTCCCCATAAAACTATTGTCTTTATTCGATCCGAAACATTGTCAGTGAGACACCCTAAGTGTAATTGCCCAACTCGAATTATATGTAATAAAACGCGTTTCCGCTCTCCCTCTACACCTTTATTTTATTTTCCTTGATTTAACTGAAGATCTATAGGCGTTTTACTTTCGGACTTTTAATCCAGGTATACAATTTCGAAATGTTCACTTCACCGAGAGTTATTGAGGGTTTTATATTGAAGCCATCCTCTAAACCTCTCCTACTTTCTGACCGATTTGACTGAATAGTCATAATTCATTTACTCATGGATTTCTGAATCTACATACAATATTTTGTGTCGATCCATTTACTAGGAGATAGTTCATTTTTGCATTCAAGCTGTCGGAAACCAGGGTTCCAGTGAAAGCTCGACAGTGACATAATTTGAATTTTGATCGATTACATAAGTTCTCTAAATTAGTCACAGCTGGGAGAATAAAATCTGTATTATATTATTTATTAAAACCACGTCCAGGACTATTTACTTTTAATTATTTTATTTTCTCTTGCGAAATATATCTTACAAAATTAATTCTTTAAAAATGTACGGAGCTGTTTTTGCCACCAGAGTCCTATATATAAGTTGCCTCTGTTCTTACTTTCATATTACCTTATTCAGTGTTCATTCTTCCTTTTATGTTTCCATGTTTCAGACACGATGGTGTGTACAGGTTGCTGTGCCAGTCTTGATCATATAGTCACCTATTTATTTAAACAAATTACTAATAAAGGTATATTTTTTACATATTTGATATTCACATTATCTGGGTAATGAAAAAAAACATGTGCACGCCGTCCTTCGGAAGGGACGTTACGTTAAGCGATGGTCCCATGCATGTACGATGTCAGGTACTCGTTAAAGATCGTTAGGCTAGCTAAATTTAGGACTCCCACAGTAGAGTCGGGCTCATGTCTATCAGTGCGACGAAAGAGCGCTAGTAGGCGATATGACAGTTTAAGCTACCCGGGTCTGAGCCACAAACAACAATAATATCGGTCAAAATTGAATAAAGAATTGGTGAAAATGTGAAGAAGATGAGCAAAACTTAAAATAAATAAAAACAAAGAACTTGCTTAACTTTGATATTGTCTAATTCCACAAAAGTATATACATAAAGTGTACCGATGTCAGCACAAAGTTCAAAGTGACTTTGTTTTTATTTATTTTATTAGCTTTCCACTATATCGACACAGATCGCATATATTTTGAAAAGACATTCTAACATAAATAAGTAATATATACGAACAAAATTTTATGGTTAGCATAAAATTTATTTACATTTAATGTAATACATTATTATTGTTATTTTTGGATCGATACAATTTGTATATCAATTATTTATATATAGAGCTCAAGATCGGGGGTTCGCGACTCGGCCCTTAGCTTATTTTATCTTGGAGGTAAAATAAACTTAGTATGCCGTCTTTCGGATGGTACCGAGCCTGTACGATGTCAGGTACTCGTTAACGACTCCTAACCTAGGTGAATACAAATTTAGGGTAGGCAAAATTTAGCATTCCCATGAGAGTCGGTCTAGGCTCATGTCCACCATAAAGAGCGCTCTCATAGTAGGCGATATGACTTTATAGTTAAGGCGGGGCATGAGTCATAATAACTAACTCAACTCCTGTATATAGAAAATAGTAATGAGCCAGTAGGTTGTGGTCACATTAATTGTTATGTTTGTCCAACAGGTAAGAAGAGAAGAGGAGGTAACCAGACTCCACAGAACGACATGTTCCTGCAGGTTCTGGAGCTACACCCTGAGATCCTCCACCAGATCCTGAGCACCGTCCTCAATGTCATCATGTTCGAGGACTGTAGGAATCAGTGGTCCATGTCCAGGCCTCTTCTCGGCCTTATCCTCCTCAATGAAGAGGTACCTACCTCTCATCAGGTCATTCTTTAAGTAGTAGTGTTGCTTTTTCGAAATTATTTCTATTGCTTACTTTATTAGGTCAATGCCTCTAGATCTGCGATTCTTACTTAACCCGGGGGCCGCGAAAAATTTATAGAAAGTTTTGAGTTTTAAAAATCTTTTAAAATAAATTTATAATTTGATATTGTTTAATTCGATACACCTTACCTGTAAATATGTTAATTTTAGATGAATGTTATTTGAAAAAATCACTATAAATGTAAGATCTAATATAAACAGGAGTAAATAAGATGGTGGATTCGAAACGTAGTTCCTTTATATGGGAGGTGAGAAAACCTTGTCCTTCGAATGGGACGTTAGGCGACCCGTACCCTAGGAGAGTACGCCTGGGATGGCAAAATCTAGGACTCCCACAGTAGAGTCGGACTCATGTTCACCAGAGTGACAAAAGAGCGGTCTGATAGTAGGCGATATGACCTCGTAGTTAAAGCCCAGGCATGCGTCACAATAACTATCTCCAATATAAGTAATGAATACATTTAAAAAACATAAAACAACTGTGTTCATTATTCAGACTGACTTGACTGCTAGTAGAACACCGATAGTAAAAAACATCTATGTTCTGTGACCGAGGTGTTCCGAGCTTTATCAGCCACAGTTAAGATAATATTTATGTCTGGACATCGAGCAACAAGTATGTAGATAAATTGTCCTAATTAGTTTGATATATCGGTATCAAATAGCGTAACGTGTCATTTACGGCAAAGGTTGACCCTCGTCCGCGGGGACAGTGCGGCCAGTCATTTCACTACGTGGTCAAGTGACTGACCTCATCTCAGTCTGCGATAACCCCGATTCTCCTGCACTAATTAGAAAAACTCAAGTATACTGATTTTTAATGATACTTAACATTTTTTGTAGAGATATTGTGAAACAATAAAAAATAAAGAAAAAAACCTATGTTTAAAAAAAATATTGTCTATTTCACAAAATATATATAATATGGGAGTACTTTCGCTATTGCTACCATAATACCTATTTGTTAAGTCGTATCTGAAGTTGGTAGCAATACTGAAAGTAATCCCATATTATATATATGTTATGAAATAGACAATATTTTTATAAAAACGTACGTTTTTTTCTTTGATTTTATACTGATTTTGTTTCGTCGTATGTGGATGGTGACTTGTTACTTCCGTTATAACAGTGACATGCTGCTAATTTATTTCAGATGTACAATGATGTTTAAAAAAAAAAATAGCCATTTAGGCCTAAGTATAATTGAATTATTAACAATCTGTTGGTTCATTTTCAGTATTTTAATCAATTGCGAGAAAACATAATCCGAAGTCAACCTGCAGACAAACAACAAGCAATGGCCCAGTGGTTTGAAAACCTCATGGACAGTATAGAGAGAAATCTTCTGACCAAAAATAGGGACAGGTTTGTTATTATTTTCATTATGAATTATTTGATTAGATGCTAACGTAACTCATCAAAATAACATAATACATTTCCGATAGTGGCGTGCTTCAAAGTCGTCTGTTCAAAGTTAGCCGAGGACTTAGTAAGTAATTTTTTTATATGAGAGTTGAAAACCTTGAGTTCGCAGTCTTTCGGAAGGGACGTTAAATGGCAGTCCCAGACCTGTGCGGTGTCATCTACCTGTTAAAGATCCATAAACTAACGAAATTTGGGTGAGGAAAATTTAGAACTTTCGCAATAAGATACTTCTCTTGGGAGCCTAACGCACTGACCAGTCGGTAGAGGGAATAATATTTAGAGTTTAGTATAGAGTGTACATTCTGACTGACTAGACTATAAAGTTACCTAGTCAGTCAGGTAAATAATATATAATAAAAAAATGTAAATTTTACAATGTCTCACAAAATAGTATTTACGCATTATTATTATTTAATTTGTTATTATCATTAGTTTTTATTGTACTTTACGCAAGAGGGAACTTTGCTAACATTTAATGACCTAATTGAGAGTGAAGTACAAATAAGTTTCATCTTGGGTCCGCCCATTGGTTATAAGATACACGAGATTGGATAGGGGGAAACATGTTTCTTTTTTTCGGATGATATCCCGAATGTAAAAGCGCTTCTCCAATTTTTTTTTTTGCCTTCTCACAACATATAAATTATAAACGTTCCGGAAAGCACTATCTATAATTCGTATTTTCTTTATGTTAACTATTCTTTCTGTCAATCAGAATCTTCCTTTTATAGAACAAATTTATTGAGTCGATCACTATAGGAGGTCTGGTGCGTCCCTCTGTTATCATTCATTACCTTATCAGATTTTCGTTCCAGCCAACAATTGAAGTAATCGTTATACAGAGAAATAAATTCGAATATTGTGCACATGAGTCGAATTGAAACATCAAGTCAAAACTGAACATAGAGGTCGACTCAATAAATATCTTCTATACTCGTAAAACGAAGATTCTGATTGACAGAAGCAATGTCAACATAAAGAACAGATAAATTATAGATACTGATGATGGGAGTACTTCCCGAAACTTTTCTAATTGCTATTTTTGAAAAGGCAAAAAAATAAATAGAAGAATTGATGCTGTTATATATATTATGTATAACTTACATATTTGGTAGTCAAATGATATAAAATTAATGTGAACAATTTCACTTCAAATATAAAGTTAAAGGGCGCCGGTAGCTCAGAGGTATGCGTGCTTGGCTTCTGAGCTCAAGAGAGAGCGTGGGTTCGAAACCCGACCAGAAGTCCTTAGTTTATTTTATCTGGGAAATAAAATAAACTTAAGCATGCCGTCCTTCGGATGGGACGCTAAGCGATGGTCCCGAGCCTGTACGATGTCAGGTACTCTTTAAAGACCCCTACCCTAGGTGAATAAAAATTTAGGGTAGGCAACATTTTGTACTCCTACAATAGAGTCGGGCTCATGTCCACCAGAGTGACGAAAGAGCGCTCTGTTAGTAGGCGATATGACCTCGTAGTTAAAGCCCGGGCATGAGTCATAAAACCTAAACCTAACCTATAAAGTTAACTACTAGCTTACTTATCTTACTTGTCTGTTTAGGTTCACTCAGAACCTGTCGCTGTTCCGACGAGACATCAACGACTCCCTGAAAGGCCCTACAATGACCTCAGCAGGTTCAGTCTCTGACATGATGACATCGTAGTCTCCGTCATCATTTCACCGTCCTCTCCACTCCCCTCTTTCTCCATATTTCTCTCCGTCTCCATTGTTTTTCTTTCTTTTCACCCTTCTGTATATTCCATAGGCAGGCATACATAATTATACGTGGATAAATCCCCCATCAACTCGACAAATTCAAGTACCAATATTTACAGAATGTTAGGTGTAAATTTGGTTGAGTGGAATTGAGTCAAAATATCGAATATCTCGAAAACTGTTGTACAATATTTCGTATATTCTGGGATTTATTCAAATAGGTCATTTTGAATGTGGCTACGTACGACAGTGCACTTTATAAACAAGCAAAAAAAAAAAAAAAAATCATAAGGAGAATAGTTCTTGAAAATATGACTTTGTTTAAGGCATTTATTACGTTTATGTTTTTTCTTCCACACAGTTCTATGGTTATAGTTTTCGAATTTATTTTAAAACAGTCAAAATGGATTGTGATTCGATTAGTTGTGTAAGTTTTTAAAGCATTCTCACCATCTAATTAATGTTATGTTCGTTTATCTCTATAAAAATCAATTCATTCATTTTCATAAATAAAAATATTCATTAATTCTACCATTGATCATTCTCCAAAACAGTTTTTGGTATTAGATTTCTTGGCAGGTATGTATTAAATCACCAAATTTGAAGAAATTCTGCGAGGTTGTGGCACTTTCATTTGTCGGATTGACACGGAATTGACCAAATTCGTCTGTATATTTATGTATGTATTAGTCCCTATTTATAAGTACGTACAACTTTTTTTTCTAACTCTTACGGAGTGATTCTTTCTATACATAGTTTTTTTTTTTGTTCGTTTTTATTTAAATATTAATATATATATATATATATATATATATATATATATATATTATTTAGAAGAATAAGAAACAAAACATAATTTGTTGAGAGACTGATGATACAAAAAGAAAATTCAGCTAAGGATACAATGACTGTTGTAAATTATTTAAGTAAGTCTGTTTCCCGTTGTAATGAACGGTGTGTGTATCCGGGAGCTGTTTCGCTTATTATTCCTTTACATAAGAAAATGCGCGATATATTTTTTTTTTTTTTTTTTTCTTATTACACTTTTTATTATTAAATGTCATTATTATTATTATATGATAATAATAGTATGATATTGTATATATTATATGAATAATGAAAAAAAAATATATAAAAAAATAAATAGAAAGAACCTAATTGATAAGAGATTGTCATACACGTAAGATTGAAAGGAGCGTTCGTTCTGTTCAGTATGTATAAGAGAAGAAGTAACCACCTCATTGTCAGATGATTTTTTAGTATTTCCATATCAGGCATCAAAAAATTACTCTTTATGTTCGTTACTTTTAAGAGACATGTTTGAGTGTACTAGTTAAGTTCGACATAGAAACGGCCGCGTCCGAGGTGGTACTGCGAAACTTGTCTATTTTGAATTATGTCGAATTCAAAGAAATAAACGGATGTTGGTCATTCGGTCGTCCTCTTTATCCACAGCAGTTTTCCGATTTCCTGGTTTTACTTTTGGGTTGTGTATGGGAACTTTGAATTCATATAATATCTATATAATATATATATATAATATCCATATAATAACAGCTTCATTTCTCCAATTTATTTTTTGCCTTTTAAAAAATTGTAATTATAAAGACGTTTCGGGAAGTACTCCCATCTTCAGTATCTATAATTTATCTGTTATTTATGTTAACACTCCTGTCAATCAGAATCTTTGTTTTCTAGAACATATTTACTGAGTCGACCTCTACTAAGACAATATAGAGGTCGACTCAACCAATATGTTCTATGAAAGGAAGATTCGATTGACAGTAGAAATGTTAATATAAAGAACATATGTATTATAGATACTGATGATGGCAGTGCTTCCCGAAACTTTTGCAATTGCTATTTTTTAAAAGGCAAAAAAATAAATTGGAGAATTGATGATGATATATATATATATTATATATAATTCAGGTTTGTTAAACCCGGTCAATCAGATTTTGAAACTTCCTCTTACCTGGTTATATTCCTGAAGAAAGAGGACAACGATGCGACCTGCGAGATAGCGGATATGGCTTTCCTTGTTGGTTTGATTTTTTGACATAATTCCTGAACGCTTGTGGTTTTATACAACCAACAGTTTTATATCTGGGTTCCCCCACCATCCTCTCGGACGCGGCTATTTCATCTATACATCTCATATAAGTTGAAACAAATGAATGCAAATAATATATCTCTGTGAATTATTATTTTGTGATTCCCGGCTATTGTTGAGACACTGAGGTCGATCTGAATAATCCCAAAATTGAATTTTGCTTGGTCTTATGGTATGGTGAAACTTTCCGGTCATGAACTGAAAAATAATGTGGCAAAGTAGTGATTATTACTTTGTATACAAACTGTACATAATATGATGGGGTATTTTATGTGAGTTCACCTAGGTATGTGTATATCGTGTGTTGTACATTGTATACATATTTGCATGTGTATATAAAGCAACAAGAAAAAAAAAAAAAAAAAAAAAAAATGAGCAAAACCCTGTTGAAGTATGATAATATTCTTATGTTTGATCACCTTTGTTTAAATGATGATTATATATATATATTTTGAATGTGTAATTTAATTGAATATTTCGGATTTGTACAGAATTTTTTAAATTTTAAAAATTAGAATAATTCGATGAAGAAACTAAATTCTATTTATGGAATGTTGTTTTTTTTTTTTGTTTTTTTTTTAATAATTGTAAAAACATTAATTAAAAGTGTATAGTAAAGTACAAGACAAGTAAAAGTTTATTATTTTTTATGATATGACGAATAAAATAAATGATGAGAAATGTACTGTTTTTATTTAATTCCAAAAAACTTACGAGGTACGATCTGTTGACACCAGGGGGCCGAAACAGAACTTCTTGTTAATTCTATAAAAGAAAAAAAATGGAACCACTGGTGGTATATTCAAATGGACAGTATTAACGCACCACTCAATTTTAGTACTTTAAAATTACATCTATTATCTCTCCTTAATATTATTTAATTATTAGCAGTATTACCCGGTGTTGCCCGAGAAACTTGGAATTTTTCCCATAATTTCTCTCTTGCGATTCCTAGGCATTTCTTCAACAATACATGACTGCAAGTTTCTATTATTCACATGGAATTAGGCATATAGTCAAATCCCGGAAAAAGGCAATGTTGTTAATTGTTTTGTTATGAAAACTAATTTAAGATCGAGCAGCGGTGCTCATCGTGGGTGATAATAATTAATGGTGGACGAAATCTTGCCGAGGCCTTTAGATGTTTTTACTGGAAAGTGAAAAGAAACCTTGAGCACATCGTCCTTCGGATGGGATCTTGCCAATGGTCCCGGGCCTTTTCGAATGTCAGTTACTCGTTCATGAGTCGTATCTTATGTAACTAAACCTGGGTAGGCAAAATGTCGATCTCCCGCTGTAGAGCTAACAGGGAAGGGATAAGAGCATTCGATGCTTAGGTCCCTAGGTGTACACAACCCTCCCAATAAATCTAAATCTGTCTATGGTTGACTATCGTTTCTGATTGCTGCCTATCTACCGACATTGCTGTCTTAATGTGTTTTTCAGAAAATATATGGAAACTGTACCACAAAGCCCATCTATATTCTGTTTCTTCTTGACTATATTATTAGTTAGAAATGTGGCACCCCACATATTTTATTTATTTGTCTTATTATTTTTAATTATGCGGAAAAAAGTGAACACTGCAAATATGAAGTCTAGTTGTGATTTCGGACTTATATAAAGGGCGTAAGTTCACAAATAAACAAACTATTTTCAAGCAAATATATTTATTCCAAAAGAAAATAGGCTACCAATTCTATTTATACACATAAAAAAAGATCAATTAATTTTTATAAAAACAAACAATTTTTTTGAGAAATTATACAAAAATAATGTAATGGACTCATTGCTAAAAATAAATTATAGTATTGCTACATGAAGACATACAGATTCATACCGTGTTCAATGGAAGAAATTATATTAAGTTCAGAATTTAATTAGCACATATACAAGTCATAAATAATATCCATATATACAAGTCATAAATAATATCCATCCATAACTTGCATAATATTATATTATAAGCAGCCAATTATTATTTAGTCGCAAACTTTTTTTTACAACCTGAGAGAGCAAAGCTTGAATGAAGCAGCGTATAAGAGTGAACTGAATGGTAAAAAATTAACAAATTCACATTTCAGTTCCGCCATGGGTAGTTAATAGACGTTGTTATAATTCTGATACTCATTTTTCTTTCACGGGATCTTAATAGAAAATATTTTTTTTGCGTAACTATAAAACTATATCCAGAAAGATATTTCACAGGGCGCCAAAATTGATGAGGACGGGACTAGCGGAGGGACAAAAGTGATGATTTGCCTGCGATATAAATTAAGCGAAAACCAGCTCTAGTTCACATAATTTATTAAATTAATAAAGATATACACATTCTAGTGAATAAATAATTTTTCAAGCTTTAACTTCAACAAAACATTTTCTTTTGAAAAGTCTATTTTACAACCTTCGTTTTTCACACAACTTAATATAACAAGCGTCACAAATATTACTTTTTAAATAACTGTACACAAAATGAGTACAAAATATTTTGGCACAATATAGATGTACAAATGAACAGAAACATTGTTCAAGAATGCAGCAAAAAACAAGATGCTTACAGAACTATAACATAAAAAATAAACAACCTTTTGAAATTACAATTATACACAATTCGAATTATGAGTTTCAGATGTTAAGTAACAACCAACGTAACTTTCACAACCGGTAGAGGTATAGAGAAAGATAAATCAAATAATAAATACAAAATTTAAATTTTATTAAATTACATGAATGAAAAAAGCACCTAACAGAGAAATGTTTAATGAATTGCCTCTCAATATGTCTCATTGGTGTCAAAAATGTGTAAGTAATACAAAAATTAACGTTAATTGAAACAATTAATAAAGAAAATAATGTTTTTTTACTCTAAGATTTTTGTAGACTTTACGAATCAATAATATCTATTTTACTTTAACTTCATTCTATGGTTATTCTTTGTTCTGGTAGTAAACCAGTAAATAAAGCCTATATTCACCCAGAGCGTTTTTTTACTACCATAGAGTAATACGAATAAATAACAGTAAATATAAGTAATTTCGGGTGGTGGGACACCAGAAAAAAAAGTCAACGTTTCAGTAGGTCTCCGAAAATGGGAGTTGAATTTTTGAACAATAGCAAAAAGTGACAATTTTCCTAACAATATTAACTTAATTTATATTGAAATTTTTGATATAATTTCTAAAAGTAAATTGAACACTCTTTCAGATAACTGGGATAACTTTGGCTTAATTTTCAAAATACATTCATTTTTTGGAAATTTTAAGTGTAAAATTTGTTTTATTTTTTTATTAGAGTTTTTATAACATTTCATTGTCGAGTTATTACAATTTGAATGAATAATATCAACATTAATAATTGTTGATGGTTTTTAAGAAATAATTGCATTTTTTGCTGCCCGAAACGGTTTTTCTCCCTGAAATTAGAATGGAGGGGAGCACTGCATACAGCTACCCAGGGCGGCAAAGAATTTATTTTCTTTCCTTACTTGCGAACCTCAAGACTTTATTTTTTTATGTTTTAAATGAGCCTAAACCATAGCAGATACGCAAAACCTCGACTCTTCATTCCAATTCCAGAAAAATATAGGAAGAAAGTGTACCTTCATTTCGGACAGCACAAGAAAAGCAACAATTCCCAGAAACTCTTTCGGGGAATTTTTGTAATTTAATGCTGAACTGTATGGTGCTAACATTCTCGATCAATTAGGATTAGAGTAGGGTTAATAAAAAATGACATAAACATTAAATTAGACCAGAGTTGAATTTGAGGCCTTCCTTGGGCGTTGCCTGAGGTCTTTAAAAAAATTGAAAAGAAGAATATTTGATTGAACCATAACAATTCAACGATCATATAATTTTATGTATTAGTAATAATCAATAATCTTTATTGAAAGGACAGATCTCAGTATACAATTTACAATTACATTATTGCCCCGGGGCAGTATAGCTCTTCTATTATCCGGGTCTGAATCAGACAATATAATTTATCTCACCTTGGCAAAATTGCTTAATATGACTCTAATTGGACCTTCATCTCGACTAGTAAGCACCGTTTGGGACTTTCTTAACCTTCGTTAAACAGAAAAATGCTTCTCCGTCATACTTTTTAATTATATTATTTATCCCGAACAGCCTAGATATTTGATGTATAGGTCATTGACAGAAATCGTAGTTAATAGATACGATTTATTAATTTTATTTTTTTTTGGCTGTGAAAGTAAGGAAACATATTCCTTCTACAAGCAGATATTGTTCTGAATGTTTCAAGTTAATTCAGATAACTTATGAAGCTAACTTAAAGAAGATCTAATGGATTGTTTGGTACTCCGGTCACTTCACAGATGGTGGCTGCAATCCTGCGGGACTGCTCGAGAACACAGGAGGAGGTGGCCAGACCGAGATGAATGCAGTACAGCTCGTAGCAGCGCACTTTCCCTGGTGAGCTCTTGGGGAAACACATCTCTATCAGCCGTCTGAAAAAAATACACTGGGGCTACAGTAAATAAAACCTCACAAACAACCCAGTTATAAAGAAATGTGAATAAAAAAAGGACTTCACAACCGGTTTCGAATTTTCTGCATGAAATTGAAGAAAATACGAAACCGGTTGTGGATTAAAACACATTTTAAACAAGAAGACAATCACAATTATTCACCTTATAAAGGAGCATCATGTATCGTGGCTACTGACCAAACATTTCGTTAGATATTTCAAGAAAACAATACATTAAAGAAAAAGGCAATGATACAACAATTATTATCACCAAATAAATTTTATTATAAATAATGTAATTATCAAACAGTGCCCCTTGAAAACACTAACAAATCTTCAACACTACCCCAGTAGATGTCACTGGAGCTCATTGCTCGGCCTTTTCTGCTTTCGCAGAGCTTTAGAGTAACTTTCCGTACTTTTGAAGTTACTACATTCCTCTTTGTGCATGAGTATTATCTTGCTATCTATGCTCAAAGGATGGCGTTTTTTGAACACTGTTATGTACTTTGAAAATGATTCATTTCTTAATACAAAAACAATAATAAGCCGAGCGAAGCGACCAATTTTCACAATACTCGTATGTGACTTAATTATCAGATGGGATCCGCACATAAAAAAATAATACAGAATACAAAGTAAAAGATGAAATGATTTTGTTTATACTTACTGGTAAAAATCTCCACTAAAAACTCCAGGGATTGGAAGTGTTTTCACGACTAAGGATGGGCTAACTTTCGGCTTTAGAGGAGACCCCTAAACACAGAATAAAAGAAAAGCTTTGTAGTACATGAGCTTAAAAAAATACAATCATACAATACACAGTAGTTCAGGGCAGACAATTAAAATAAAATCATATTGCATCGTTTTTCTGAAACTCGCGAAAATTATTTTCATAAGAGGTGATCACAGCTGAATTGGAGTGTGTCCGAAATCTTAAATTTTAATCAATTCGGGAGGGATTGACCAACGATGTAATAAGAAGGAGAGATGAGGCTTGTGGTCGAAGAAAACAAACTTGTGGGATTTCTACCAAGCTTTAGGCACTGAGTGTGTCTCCTTCAGTGCTTCATTCTGCCAGGATGTTACTTATTCAACCGTGAAAGAAGAAAGGGGGGGCTCTGAGATCTGCAACTCCATGCGAACGTCATTGCTAATGGATCCGTGATATAAACACCACCCTCAAACATTAGTTCAAATTGTAGCGTGCTCCCTATGTCAGAGTAGGAATATATGTTTGATAATTATCATTTATAATTGGCGGACTCGTCATGTTTGAAGATGGGTGCTGTTTATATCACTTATGACACCCTAGTCAGGTTAATGTGGACAATAACCTCTGGAATGAAATAAGAAGCAGGATCACCAAGTCCAACCGCTATTTCTTTGGAGTCCTGCGTCACCTCAGAAGTAACTTGCTTTCTAGGGCAACAAAGCTGGAACTCTACAAAATCTTGATTCGTCCAGTGTTAACTTACGGTTCTGAAACATGGACAATAACTAAGACCGACGAACAAGCACTCCTGATTCAGGAATAGAACGTTGCATCTATAGAGGTGTCAATGAGGGACAGGACTGGAGGAGAAGAAAGAATCCGGAGCTATATGCTTTTTCGCAAGAACCGGACATAGTAAGGTTTGTAAGAATTAGCAGACTATGATGGGCAGGACACTTGGAAGGATGGGAGACCATGATGTGCCAAAGAAGTCATTATTAGAGGAAATCCACGGGACTAGACGTGTTGGGAGGCCGAAGCTACGTTGGAAGGACGGTATTGCGCATGATGCGAGGATCCTACATGGAGTCAGGAACTGGAGGGCTGCTGCACAGGACCGAGACGACTGGCGAAGGCTGATCCAGGAGGCCTTGTCTCAGAGAGGAGTTGTTGCTCATGGATCCATTAGTAATGGCGTTCGCATGGAGTTGCAGATCTCAAAACCTGCTTACCACGTCCCCCCTTTCTTCTTTTACGGATGAATAAGTAACATCCTGACAGAATGAAGCCCTGAAGAAGGCACACTCAGTGCCGAAAGCTTGGCAGAAATTCCACAAGTTTGTTTTCATCGACCACAAGCCTCATCTCTCCTCCTTATTAAATTTTAATATAAGTGCAAACTTGCAAGCCCTTGAGCAAATTAAAGATATAAACAAAAAAAGAAGAAAATATAAACAATATATTGGTATCTGTCAAGCCGTGCTGAAGAGGGCAGTAATACCGTAAGTGCTACCATATCGTCACCTTAATACTACAACTAGATAACTCGAAAATCGGCATGTATGGGATAATTGTACCATTAGTTGTATATTGAAGCTATCTTTGTTGTACTAGAAGTAGACAACTCTAAGAAAATATGTTAAGAACATATGTAAAAATGTCAGTAGTTCAATTTGGATCATTCTACAACGGCTTTTTTTTTATAACACATCTTTATATTTAATATTATCATTTGAGTTCTTTATAGTATGGGAAAATAATTTTAGTTCAATTAGAAACAATAGCCTTTCCGGAACATAAAAAAATATTCAGGCTGGAACGATATTTTCGTTCGCTTATGAAGTAGGTTTTGTTTAGTTATATTCAGTTTTTATAAAGTTTTATCTTTACTTAATTATAGCTAATATAAACTTATTGCTAATGTATGTATATATGTCAATGTGAAGAAGGCACACTCAATGCCGAAAGCTTGCCGATAAATTTGTTTTTATCAACCACAAGTCTGATCCCTCCCCCATGCTTTTTCATCGTTCGTCATTCCTTCCTAACATTAAAATGCAAAACGTTGGAAATTCCCAGAACAACATTTTTTTTTTGTTCTTTTGAAAGGCTTTGGTTCGAAAAGAGTCAGAAAATGTTTTGCATTAGCATGCTCCATTAAATAACTTTATTTTTTGTTTTATTTCGGTTTCAATCCCTACTTTTAAGAGTAATTCGCCTATACTTACAGCGCTATCTTCAAACCACAAGTAGAAGGCATAATTGAAGGAAGCGTCCTTCCACATGATGGCTAGGTGTCCTTCTTGTATGTGGAGGCGACTGAACTCAACCATCGACCATATCTAAAAAAATATATATATGTTACGCCTCGTGTGTATACTTAGCTACTTTTTAAACTATTTGTGTAATTGATAAACTAACTGAACGCTTATCTATATAAATAAAATTAAAGTTTTGTCTGTAAATGTTCGAAATATTTTGTTTAATCAGAAATCTGTTTCAAGTAACATAAAGACCGTAGAAATCAATAGTTCCATTTCTGAATGTATGTCTCTGGTTTGAGCTTCATGGAAAATGTTTTTTTATATTTTGGAAATTTCAAGTCTATTGGAAAAATAATTTCTGACTTAATCCACTCTTTGAAGTCCCCACTCTAAGCTCCTTTCGAAGTTCAATACATTAGTTAGCAATGGACCTCAGTTATTGAGTAAAAGTGGAGGTTATTTAGCTTTGATCATATACGAAATTGGCAGGAAGTCAACCAACTTTCTGAGGTTGCATCTCATAAACAAAATATATATTTTGTTAAATATAATATATATAATATTTGTTAAAAAATAGACTTAATTGTCTTCTCTTATTCTAACTAAAACAGAATAGATGAATGATTATTATTTAACATAATTGTATGAATCAAGAAAACTGAAAGAAACCATATTCTACATAACTGTCTACATACGTTACCATATTAACTACAAATATGTGTAGAAAAAGAATACTATATGTAATGATCTAACCCTTTGTTATAAAGTAACTGGACCCTTTTACATTCGCTCATGTCCTTTGAACAATTATTAATATTAGTCTGTCCAGGAACTAATGCATATTTAAGTTTGTTCTCATCTTTTTGATCCTTTTCTTCACAATAAATGACTATTCAATGAGTGTAACTAGCATAGAGGAGAACCGTGTATGTCCTTCTGCCATCTATGACGACCAATTGAAGGCATTAGGCAGATCCATGCATAACGGTTTGAGTACTTGCGAGAAACTAGGCATAAGTTAGACAACAGTTTTGGAACACATGAACCGTATTGTAAAGTCAAAAAAGCGCGACGTGAGAGCCGCACTAATTGAACGAAAGACTGAAAATTCGTCATAACGTGGTCTGCTATGCATTTCTTTTGCGCAAAAAAAAATATCCATTTTTTAATCGAATTGTAACCTGTGATGAAAAGTAGGCGACTGTACGACAACCGACTACATTCTGCACAGTGTATGCATCAAAACACTCCCCGAAACCGATGTTGCATCAAAACGTTTTGTAGACAGTTTCGAAATCAGCAGCCGGAATCATCCAATACAACTTCTTGAATTCAGGAGAAATCATTGCTCCGGGGAAGTAGTGCCGCCAAATCGATGAAATTAATAAAAAAGTGCAACGTTTACGTCCAGCGTTAGCCAATAAAAAAGGACTAATTCTTCTCCACGACAACGCCCGACCGTATGTCTTGAAATTGAAAGAACTAGGCTACTGCCTCATGCAGCTTACTCACCCGATCTGTCATCAACTGATTACCATTTTTCCAAGAAACTAGATAACTTTTTGATAGAAAATATCTTCGAGAAACAGTAGTTACAGAAAGCGCCAGGACTCAAGAGGGCGCCGGTAGCTCAGTGGTATGCATGCTTGCCTTCTGAGCTCAAGATCATGGGTTCAAAACCCGGCCGAAGTCTTTAGTTTATTTTATCTGGAAGGTAAAATAAATTTAAGCACGCCATCCTTCGGATGGGACGTTAAGCGATGATCCCGAGTCTGTACGATGTCACGTACTCCTTAAAGACCACTGCCCTAGGTGAATAAAAATTTAGGACTCCCACAGTAGTCAGGCGGGCTCATGTCCACCAGAGTGAAGAAAGAGCGCTCTGGTAGTAGGCGATATGACCTCTTAATTAAAGCCCGGGCATGAGTCATATTAACTAACTAACCAGGACTCAAGAATTCTACCGGTATAAATAAACTTCACGTTGAGCTGAGTTATGTGCTGGTAAAGTTAAAGGTTTGAACCTGCATTTAATTCCGGACAACATACAACCTTAGAAAACAACAAATAACACGAGTATCTTACCTTCTCCTTGGTGAGCTGTGGGAGAGGAGGATTGATGTTCTGTGTCTGAAGTGAGGGTGTTATAACCCGATGGTTGACCCGGTCGATATACAAGAAGTGAACAAGACCAGGGAACTCTTCTAAATACTTATTAATGCTCAGGGTACCACGCGTTTTTTGTTGGTTAAAGAAGTACACATCAAGACACGGACACAGAAATGGAGGTTATTCATGCAGACAGGACAATTGTAATAATAGATAAACTATAAGAAAAATATAGTTGAAGAAGGAAACAGAAATTATAAAATAAATATGAAATATATCAGGTCATCCCATAAGTAATGTCGGCCTTTGAAGTGTGGGATAAAAAATGTACCGTTTTAATCTGTAATCAATTACTACCGTAGTATTTTCCACCATTTACTACAGAATTGTTACAAATTCCTTCTAAATTTTCATCCCCCTTAAAAAAAAATCGTTGGGTTTTGATCCAAGAAATAAAAACAAATGTTCTTTTTACCTCAACTTATGAATCTATCCGCTAGCCATGGTCTATGTCATGAGAATGCGGTGGTTGACTTATAATTCTCCAATCCAAGTTGTGTAATTAGTGTAGGGTCTCTTGCAACGTGAGGTCTCACAATAAACCTCGCCCACCTATTGACTAGAGAAGGACATTTTTTTTCCAAGGCTAGCTTCAACCGGTCAAATGGTCCGCAGTAGACCTCTTTCGTAATTGTCTGGTTACATTTTAAAAATGTATATTGGATAATTCCATCCATATCCTACCAATATCCAGACAATAAAACCTTTTGCAGATTGAGGCCTCCCTCCCCTACCTTGCGACATGGTGTTAAGCCACTGACTCTCATTAATCTGCACTTTTCCATATGTGGAAACCGCATTCTCGCATTTTTTAAAACTCCCACATCACTGAAGATGCTTATGTGTCACTTCCATTTCGAAATGTAAACTAGAGAGAAAATCTATTTTCACCCTCACCGTTGTAGTATGAAAAAGTAAATAGTTAATCCCTTTTCAAACACTGCACAGGATTGAACTAATAAAAAAAACAATAAAAATAATTTCAAAAACAGACATTACTTATGTGGTGACCAGATAATTTTGAAAATAATGTCTCACTCTATACTATTAATGTCCTTCTTTTTTCTAAGGTTGATAATTTACCATTGTTTTACAGAACGGAAATGAGGAATTATTTTTGGTGAATGGTAGAAGATGATTATGAACTGTTTTCCGTAACAGTTGGAGCACTTGCCAGATCGAGTTAAACCAGGTTTACGTTTGTTAGTTTCCAGGAATCATAGAAACTCAATAAGAAATTGATGTCAGAACACTATTGTAAAAAGTGACTTGGTTGGCTGTTATATAGTTGTTAATTATGTGAATTTTATTTTTAACTCTGTGTTAGTATATCATTTTGGGAGGAAGGGGCGTAAGGACGTCCCAAAATATTGTCGAGAAAAAAAAACACGTCCGGAAAAGTTATAAAAAATTATTATCTTAATTTTAATTAAATTAAAAAATTTATTTACTGTAATTATTAATAATATTATTTTTTACTCTACTTTTTTTTTTTGTAATTTAATTACAAAAAATTTCAATTAATTTTTTACTCATATTTTCTAGTATTATTTACTCATTTCATTTTATTTTTTAGTAGTCTAGTTAATTCTCCAAGAGTTAATATCTGTTTATGAATCTAATTTATAGTATTATAATAATTTCTTTCTTTCATTGAGTTTTTTTTTTTTTTTTTAATATTTGTAACGTCAGTTTGAGTGAATCAGTGAAAAGGACACTTGGGAATGCACTCCAATAGTGTTTTCATTGAAGTGAATAATACAGAATCATTTTGGAATAGTTCCTAAATTGAGTGATAATCACATTGATGCACTCCAACAACATATATTACAAATAACTGCATTATTTAATGAATTTTTCTTTAATGAAATAACAGCAACGACAAATAACATGAACTGACAGACAGCAAGACTGAAGAGATACATTTCAGTCAAAACATGTAAAAAGGGAACTGAGACGTGTCATTTTTCTTTTACTTAAAACTGATTCAGCCAAATAATTCATGAGAGCTGATATTTATGAACCCATCTTTAGATTTAACCTTCATCTCAATGAAAATCAATTATATCAATATGTCTGCCAAGACAGGAGATGTTAGTGATACTGTTTACCTAACCTGGTTTAACCTTGTGAAGTTTCTCCTCCAACTTTA
Source organism: Aradus depressus (assembly GCA_963662175.1). Classification (NCBI taxonomy): domain Eukaryota; kingdom Metazoa; phylum Arthropoda; class Insecta; order Hemiptera; family Aradidae; genus Aradus; species Aradus depressus. Next base: position 62,887,297 of record OY759214.1, on the reverse strand, counting down.
AAGTCCTAAGTAACAACAAATGATGGTATACATCAATAGATAAATTATAGGCTCAATTGTACACCGTTAAGAGATTTAAAATCTTTTATGTGAACATGGACAATTTTCTTATTCGGGGTTTTCAAATCGAGAAAATGTTTTAAGTAAATTGTAACATGTTCCTTAAAGTGTCGTGTATATTTATGTTTGAAGTGCATACTTACATACTTGTATAGTGTAAAATTATATTTTGTTTAGATGATTTTAAATTTGTTTTAAATGTTAGTAACAGTAGTTCATTGCTTTAATTTTATTTATGTTTTTCATGTTAAATAATCTATAATATTGTAAAAGAGTAGCGTTCTTATATAAAAATGTAATTTGTACTTACACGTTAAGATTAAGAGTGGTCTAAGAGATCAAACTTTGTGTGATAAATAAAACATTCATGCAATCATTCAATAGTTCAGGATGAGACATTATTTTCAAAATACCATCCTCGAAAATGTGGTATTATTTAATATTTACCCCATTTTCGAGGATGAGTTAGTGACTTAATGTAATAGAAAAGAAAAAGAAACAGAAAGAGAACATTTAAAAATGATAAACTTAAATAATCTATCAAGATGTTTCAATTCATATAATCCTCGTAGGCAGTATATTAAGTGACAGAGATCAGCTCTTTTTTTTGTGCTTGCTGGCCGTATATGACAAAGAATAAATGAAAAGAACACACATATTTAAAAAAATAATAAATACCAAGGACTTGTGGTGAGATTTCGGGTATAATCGGCCTTTCGAAGGACAATACTTTAAAAAATTTATATACCCTCAGAATTTGTTCTTTGCCGACCTTTATAACTAGCCTCAATAAATTCAACAGATGCACTATTTCCAATTTAAAAATTCACTAAAATAAGACATGTGTCATCCAATAACAACATTATACCAATGTTTTTGTTTTTCATTGAACACTTTCTCTGTGAAGAAGAGAAAGTGAGAAAACACTGAATAAGAGGATTTAATTTTTTAAATAATACTTATGTGCATATAAAAGGATATGATCCGAGGGTGAAGTTGGTGAGTGCTTTAACTTTGATGAAGTCAGTGAAATGAGAGAGGGCTGTCATGACGCAGCGTGCTATGGCAGTCACAGCAGGCTTGCCTCGATCTACAGGATCCAAGTCGAGGACAGTGGTGGCTAGAAGGTCTCGAAGACACAGCCCCAGGCTGGCGGCGCAGGAGCCCAGGCTCATCTCATGCCCATCAGACCATTGTCTACCAAATTAAAAAGAGTATTATATACAATAAAGTATTTATTGGTCAAAAAATCTATGAAAAATATATAAATATAAACAAACTAGCTAAACCCGCCATGCGTTGCAATGTCCATGTGCGGGTAAGGGTAGGGTAGAAACATTTCCAGTGCTCTATAGAATCTAATAAAAAACATTTTATGCCAATTCGTTCAATGATATTTGTTCCATAAGCGAATGCACGAAATGCGGGGATGGGTGCTTGGGTGGGATAAAACTATATTCTAAACCTTCTCGGTGACTTGACGAACGTAATTGCTGAACATAAGAACAAAATCGGATCGAAGTTTAGGAGTCTATAAAACACAAACATACAGACATTAGATTTTATATATATATATATATATATATATATAGATAAGTGTTATGAATCCTACAAAATAAGTCTAACGATCAGAAAAATCAGTCTTCTGCCTACTGTATTCCCTTTTTCTCATGTTCAAACATAAACTGTACCAATGTCGGCTTACTCCATTGTCAGTACAAAGCTCAAAAGTGACACTTAAGTTTGTTAGGTTGTCATATTTATACAATTCTCAGATTAACTGAGATCATCTAAGACAGTGACACCCTGTGCCCTAGGGAAGTTCCTGGGGAGTAGGGAAGTCCTATCTTAACATAACATTTACAAATATTTGAGTTGTCAATAATCTAAAAAATAAAAATATGTATATATAATAGTAAAAAATTAAAAAAAAAAGTTTATAGTAGAATACATAGTATATATACTGTAGAATGTACATCAACAACCCGCTCAGATGTTACACTTGTCTTGGGTATGCCCACACCAGTAAATTTTGTAAGAAAAGTCCCATCTGTTCCCAGTGCGGCCAGAGTAAACACGAAGGGTCCCCCTGCCAAGGTCCAGCCCTGTGTACGAACTGTAAAGGCCCCCATAATGCTTTTGATAAAAGTTGCCCCATATATGGGAGAGAAAAAGAAATAAAAAAAATACAAGATTCAGAAAAAATTTCATATTTTCTTGCCAAAAAAATTTATAAAGAAAGAAACCCAGTAGAATTTGCCAAATTTTTCTCCAACGTAGTGTCCCAAAATAATAATGTTATAAAGAAATCTCCAATTCGAGAGACAAGAGAAATTAGTATTCAGACTGATCCCGTCTGTACAGAATCAGTGAACAAAGTGAACCAAATAAATATGTTATCATCGGTTAGGAGCGGCTCGCCCCCACCGCCCCCCTCCTTCCCCGCCCCCCTATCCCCTCTCCCTCCCCCTCCTTCCCCTGCCCCCCTCCCCTCTTCCCACCCAGCTGACCTAACAACAGCGGTCAGTCTGCCCACAGATCAGGCTGTCCAATTGTCAAGTGGCGCGTCCGATTCAGAAGGTTGGTCGCAGCCAGTTCACAATAAAAGACCACCTAGGACTGCTAAAAATAAAAACTCATCAAAAAAACCAAATAATCACAATATGGAAAATTAAAATCAAAGTCTCTATTATTATATCATTATTGCTTATTTATCTTATTTGTTTATTTTGTTATTATCTCCTTTATAGTTTCTGTACATCTAGTCCTATTTATATATTCTACTGGAAAAATGCTAATATCTACTCACCATAGTAATATCTCTGCTATAAAAAATGTACTGTCACATGCTTTCTATCTTTGCTATAATATGCATACATCTCCCTATTCTGGTGTCTCTCCAACAAGAACCACACAGTTGGTTGTCTGTACGTCTGGGGTCGAGAGACCCCTCACCTACTATTCCTATGAACTCCACGCTGATACAATGGAACTGTAACGGCATAAGAACCCAATTTGAGGAGATAAAAATATTATCAAATGACCAAAACCCTTCAATATTTTGCCTTCAAGAAACTCACCTCAAGCCTGCCGACAGATTCAGTCTGAAGAACTACACAGTTTACAGGAAAGATGTGATTCCAGTCTGCAGAGCTAGAGGAGGCGTTTTAATAGCTGTGAGATCTGACACCACGTCAGAGGAGCTACGGATCGCAACTCCACTCCAGGCCGTGGTGGTCAGAGTGGAAGGACCACTCCCTTTCACGCTGTGCAACATGTATCTCCCCCCTACTGAACACATGAACGAAGCGGAGATTCTAAGCCTCATAAATCAGCTCCCTCGTCCATATCTTGTAGTTGGCGACATGAATGCCTCTAATCTGCCTTGGGACCCTCATCACAGGAACACAAGGGGAAACACCTTGAGAAGGATCATAGACACCTTAGATGCGGTAGTGCTGAACACAGGAGAGAGCACATATCTGAGCCCGGCATATGGGTCAACATCGGCGAACGATGTCGCCTTCTGCTCGCCTCAGTTCACTCTGTTCCTGGACTGGAAGGTACTCCAAGACCTGCACAACAGCGACCATTACCCTATCATAATAAATTACAAATCCGTGAGGAAATCGGCTAACAGAATGTGCAACTGGAGGATCGATGCGGCGGATTGGACTACCTTCAAGGCATTGGCCGTTATTGACCAGGATAATTTCTCTGACGACATTAATACCACAAATAATTACATAACCGACGTCATCCTGGAAGCAGCTCGAGAGTCGGTACCAGTGTCGAAAGGAAACTATAAAAGGAACTGTGTGCCCTGGTTCGACAGAGACTGCAAGCAGGTCGTGGACGGACGAAGAAAAGCACTGAAGAAATTCAATTTGGAACCTACAACTCAAAACCTGATAGAGTACAAGAAGGCAAGGTCCATCTCAAGGAGGATCATCAAACAAAAAAAGAAGGAGTCATGGATCACTTTCACGTCATCCATCACCCACAAAACCCCATCTGCAACAATCTGGAAGACAATTCGAAGTATTTCAGGCACCTACGCTTTCCACACCCCAATATTAAAAGTTGACTCCAGTCTTGTTACCGACCCCCTAGAAATAGCCAACATCTTTGCTGAATTTTACAGTAATGTCTCAGCCAGCAATAGTTACCACCCGGATTTTCAACAGCTAAAAGAACATACTGAAACTACTCACATCTTAGACATCGATGATGACACTGAAAATTTCTATAACCGTAATTTCAGCCTTTGGGAGCTAAAATCAGCAGTCCAGGACCTCAAGAAATCTGCACCGGGTCTGGACAGAGTACACAATGTTATGCTGAAGAACTTATCTCCTGATTCACTGAGAGGCCTCCTTAATTTTTTCAACAAAATTTGGAATGGAAATGAAATTCCAGATGACTGGTCTGAGTCAATAATTCTACCGCAATTAAAGCCAGGAAAGGTCCCACACTCTCCGGATAGTTACAGGCCCATAGCACTCACATGCAGCCCCTGTAAGCTTATGGAGAGACTGGTGAACCGCAGGCTTACTTGGATATTGGAGAAAGAAAATCTTCTGGCGAACATACAATGTGGCTTTAGAAAGGGTAGGTCTACCCTCGACCACCTGGTCTCAATAGAAAATGAGCTTCAAAACGCCTTTTTGAACAAAGAGGAGGCGATCGGTCTTTTTTTTGACATTGAAAAGGCTTACGACAGGGCATGGCGGTATGAAATTTTGAGGCAACTCCATGAATGGGGCCTACGAGGGAACCTCCCAAGATTTGTAAAACACTTTTTAGCTCGGAGATATGTAAGGGTCAGAATAGGCGACAAAGAATCGAGAAGACATCTTGTAGAAAATGGGATACCTCAAGGCAGCGTCTTGAGTTGTACGTTATTTGGAATCGCCATCAACAGCGTCGCAAAATGTATACCCCGACACTGCAAAGGCTATCTGTTTGTCGACGATCTCAGTGTACTTTACAGATTCAAGGATTATGACCGAATGAAAAACGATCTGCAACGGCTCCTTACCAAACTATATGACTGGTCGAAAAAAACAGGCCTCACAATTTCAACACAGAAAAGTGTAGGAGTTTACTTCAGCAGAAGAAGAAACCGAAACCCACCGCCTGACCTCCGGATAGGATATAACAGCATTGAATTCAAAAACAATGTAAAGTTCCTGGGGCTAGTGCTGGACGAAAAGCTCTCTTGGTCCGACCACATCAGACAACTAAAGGAGTCCTGTTTGAGAAGAATGAACATTTTAAAGGTATTAGCAAACACATCCTGGGGCTCTGACAGGCTATCTATGATCCGGCTATATAAAGCCCTGATATTATCCAGGTTAGACTACGGAGGCATGGTCTACGCTTCAGCCAGGAGCACATATATTAGCTTATTAGACTCCGTGCATCATGCCGGAATCCGTTTGGCCACTGGTGCCTTCCGTACAAGCCCAGTAACAAGCCTCTGTGCAGAGTCTGGTATTCCCCCCCTCCTCTTCCGTCGCCACCACATGGCGTCTGGCTATATAGCATCCCTCAGTATGCAACCTCAAAACCCCGCATATAAGCCAGTTTTCTCACCCAAGTATGCTAGAGCGTATGAGGAGAGGCAAAATGTGACTAGACCGCTTGGGATTCGGGCTAGGGGTTACGCCGGTGAGCTTCTTGCTACAAACCCACCACCCTTAGTATTGGGGGACCCTCCCTGGCTGACTCCCTCTATACAGATTAACCTTGAACTACATACTAACAGCAAACATGAAACTTCCCCTTCAGTATTAGTACAATCCTTCCATAATTTACTTCATAGACTGCCCCATGCAAAAATTTTATATACTGATGCTTCAAAATTAGATGAGGGTGTAGGAGCGGCAGTCGCAATGGATGGTGCTGTCTTAAAACGACGACTCCCAGGCATTTGTAGCGTCCACACTGGTGAACTGTTTGCACTGTCCATGGCGTTGTACAGCATCATGAATCTCAGGGGAGAGCGGTACATTATCTGCTGTGATTCACTCTCAGCCCTGCAAAGTATCCAAGAGTTATACTCTGATAACTGTTTGGTTGCCAAGATACACAGCTATTACAAAACCCTCACCGAACTGAAGAAAACTATCCTCTTTTGTTGGGTTCCTAGCCATGTTGGGATAAGGGGTAATGAATTAGTAGATGCTGCTGCGAAAGAAGCGGCAGCAAGTCTTCTTGAGGAAGTTGTGGTATATACAAAGAAGGACCTGCAGCGGTGGCTTCGACGTAGCGTGATGGAAGGCTGGAGAAATATGTGGGAGGAGATCGAGAACAGCAAGCTCAAAGTGGTGAAGAGAGATGTGAAGCCGTGGGGATCCTCTTGTAGAGGCAGCCGAAGGGAGGAGGTGGCGTTGACCCGACTCCGAATTGGCCACTCTCGGCTAACCCACGGCCATCTGATGACAAGAAGTGAACCGACCACATGTTGTGGGGTGCCCCTCAGTATCCAACATATCTTGGAAGAATGCCCCCGCTACGGAGAGCGACTGGCCAGACTGGCCATACCACGCTATCTAGCTGAGGCCCTCAAAGATGACAGCCGGATGGCTGATCGTATCGTTGACTTCCTCACGAAGACTGGGCTCATCAACCAACTGTAAATATACAGTCGTTAAATGACAAACATGGCTGGGGACTGACCAACTGTCAGTTGACTCAGCAGATATCTATTTTTGCCTTCTGGATAGGTATATGCAAATTTAAAATATAGCTAAGTATGTGTGTATGTGAATGTATGTGCATATATATGTGTATATATATATATGGATAACTTATGTGTGTGCTTGTATGGGTAGTGAATGTGTATATATGTATGCATATGATAACAAATATCATTTAAATTATGAAAATAGAAAAAAAAAAAAAAAAAATATCAAAATATATAGGTAATAAAAAAAAAAAAAAAAAAAAAAAAAAAACATTAAAAAAAATAAATAAAATAAAAAAAAATAAAATAAAAAGTTACAAAACAGCAAGGAAGAATATATATACAAAAAATGAGTAAAAAGAATATTAATGAAAAAAAAAAAAAAAAGTTACAAAACAAGGAAGGATATATATAAAAAATCAGTAAAAAGAATGGTAATGGAAAAAAAAAAAAAAAAAAAAAAAAAGTAGGTGTGTGTAATTTTATTCCTTATCATTTATCATGCATTGTCAGCTAGTACATAGGACTATAGACTTATAAGATATGCTTTGCAGCTCTGTCGTAAAAATTCAACTACACTGTAATGGCTGTGTGTTTGGCCTCCTTACGTAGATCTCACTGTGACTGCTCCCAGATCGCAGCGGGAGTGTGCCGTTCTCCTAGAGTCTCTTAGCTGGGCCCCGGGATAGTCGGTCCGTCATCATGTTGTCTCTCTGGTCCGCTCTGATCTGCCTCCAATTATATGACTGCATATTATGACTACCTATTTTTCTTATTTTTTGTTATTATTTTCTTAAAAAAAAGGGGAAAAAAAAAAAAAAAAAATACACATATATATATATACCTATATATATATAGATATAGTGAGCGATACTGCAAAATACGCTAGACTGGCGCTATGACCCTGGCTGTTGCGTGCCAAACAAAAACCCAAATACTACTACTACATAGTATATATAAAAAATAAGGGTTATATGACATATTATCAAAGTAAAAAAAAAAAAATAAAAATGTATACACTCTTTATAATAAAATTACACAATATATTATATTAATTTAGTGGCGTAAACGAGTGTGAAAATTTGAGTTCTTGATATTATGTCACTTATTTCTTATATGTTCTATGTATTCTGCTAGAAACTTTTTATTTTAATTTCTTACTATTATGTTTTTTTTATTTTTGTGTTTTCTTTATTTTATTAGATTATGGATAACTTAAATATTTGTATTATACACATATTATGTTATGTTGAGGTAGTACAATTTTTAAACACATATTTGTCAGTCGCGGCTGAATGCCGAAAGTATTCTCTTCTTTTCTTCCATTATCTATTGTTTCTTATCTCTACAAAAATGTACTAGTTACTATAGTTTATAATTGTTTGTAATTTCTTGCTATGCATGCGCTCTACCATGGAATTACAATACTATAAGCAGACGCTCAGGGGGCACTATAGGCGATAAAGCTTCATAAATGGGATTTTACAGCTCTAGGTTTTACTGTACTCGTACGTAATTTTATTCGAAATATTTCAGACATGATTGCAAACTCCTTCTTTAGGTCATAATAAACAAGCTTGTGAAGGCCAGTAGAATAATGACATCTCTGGGAAAACTGCCGGATTGATGAATCATGGAGAAACCCAGAAACCATAAACGTCGAAGCTACAGTCAAATGTAATTATGTTCGATTTTTTAAATAATTTGAATAATTAAGTTGCCACTAAATGACTAGTTAATCCTTGATTTAAATTTCTTTAGAATCTAAGACAGATTATTCGAGAATAAGGTTTCGATTCCTGCAATACCGTAAACATAATTGTGTTCATCGGTAAACAAACATAGGTCAATAAGACTTTCAAACACAGAACATAACATACTTTTTTAACAAATCCCACTTGACATGGAGTACTTTGATGCAAGCGTCCAGTCTAGGAGAGATGTCGGAAGATTTGAGCTTTTTAACTGCGTCCAGAACCCGCTTCATGGCAGACTCCAGCCGGTCCATGGCCCGCTTCGTGCCTTCCTTCTCATTGAAACAGGCCGAGGAAAGAGTGCTTATAGCGTCCAGAGCTTCGTTGAGGCCCACACTCAGCGACTCCCATCGCGTCTGTATAATACAAAAAAAAACAGTTTATCCATTTATTTTCATTCAGAACTCTCCAAATATTTACAATCACATATTGGCGTGCGATTCATGTGTAATAACATTGTATATATTTATTATAATATAATACACTAATATAATATATTTACAATGTTTTTTTATTTATAATGGTTAATACTTATAAAGAAATAAAATAAAATGTATAAATATACATTTTATCTGATATATATATATTTACATAGTTATTGTGACTCATGTCCGGACTTCAACTACAAGCTATCCTACGACCAGAGTGCTCTGTCCTCGCTCTGGTGCAGATGAGCCCGACTCTACTGTGAGAGTCCTAAACTTTGCCTACCCAAGTTTATTCACCTAGAGTACGGAGTCTGAGTTCCATAAAATCTCTCTCCCTAGGAAGAACAAGCAGGTAGGAGAACACAGGATATTGTCAAGCCAACTTTTGTATCTTTTTTTTTTTTTTTTTTTTCCAATTCCACACATTTAAAGTAAACAAAAAAAATTATCCATGCCACACTTTGGCTTCATACCTTCGTTTTTTCCCCCATATTTCATTTTTTGATTGAGCAATTTTGGATTCTGGTCTTTCTGCGAGTTTCAGGACAGCACAATGTCTAATGGAGAGTTTCGTGAAAATACCTCCTGTAGTGAGAGATATTAATTTGTAAATCATCAACATTACTAAATAAAAAATAGTATTTAAAATGTGTACTGATTTCGGCTTCCGCCATTGTCAGCAACGACGTAACGACTATTCAAGAATATTTAGGATTTTTAATTGATCCAAGGTTTTTCAGGGCTGCAATTTCACCCCCTTCTGCGGTGTAATAAATACAACAGTTTACCGAATAGACCGTGATACAAATAGATTTTTGGTTCACGGTCTATTAATAGTGGAAATAAGGAAATTAACAATTAATAAATATATTTGCAATAATAATAATAATAATAATAAAAGAAGTTGATTCTTTTCATGTAATGTTCCATTATTGCTCTTTATTGTTTTGAGTGCACTTTCCTTTATTGCAACATCACCCGTCGTGTCTGTGAAGGGAGCTCGGAATCTGACTAGTGCTTAAAGTGTGGTTATGGGGCGGCCACCGGTCGACCAACGTTGTTGTTCGCCCCAGCCCGTCACACCGCTTTTTTTTGCTCCCGCCAGGAGCTGACAAACCGGCAAACTCTGGGTAGCCGGTCTCCGTCAGCAGTTGCCGCAGATACAGTCCCAGGTATGATTCGGTCCCGTGAATCAACTCCACCCTGGCCTGGTCATACAGCGAGCAATCAAAAACTACATGTTTTGCTGTCTCAATGCCCCCACATGAACAGTTCCAGTGATCAGGCTGCACCCACGTCGAGTCGAGGCGTACCCGGACATTCCTGGACAATGTCCTTGCAACGCTCTGATCTGGACTGTCCGCTCACCTCCTGCTCCAGGGCTAAGAGAAAGGGCTCATCAATATCTGCTCCAAAAGGCATATTGCGTCTACAATAGTACGAGGTAACAGCACCATCCAAGACCAAGTCTATGGGTGGAGCTCCGGCCAATACCTGTAGCGCAGCCGTAGAGACAGTTCGATAAGCTCTTGTAACCCTTAAAAGGGCTGCCCTCTGGGCTTGCAACAGAATCATGCGCTGCCACTTTGTGGGGCGATACCACCAACCAGCAGCAGCGTACTTTGCTACAGCCACGAATACTCCGGTGTAGATTGATTTACATGCAGAGTAGCAGAGGCCCCACGTCGCGCGGGCTAGGCGGCCAATTTTAACCAATTAAATTGAAGCCTCTGACTGACAATGCTTAGCCTCTACATGATACAATAAGTTCAAAAAACTGATTACAAATATAACACCTGATATAAGAGTACAAGAGAGACGCCCTCAGCGATGGTGGACACGTGCATCACGTAGGGTAGAACAGCAGGGGAGGTGTTGGCTGAGAGAAGGATCAGATCGCTATACAGGGAGGACTCAGCATCGCTCCTACCATTGATCACACCACCTGTAATCAGAGCTGCATTAGCACTTACTAGAAAAGTTTAGGAAGACAAAAGCCATTATGCTAATGTTCGTCTATATTCACGGTTGGATCATTAAGAGTAGAATATCGTTTTCTACATACACATAGAAAATATTGTAGAATAAGTAAAAAAAACGTTTTTTTACTTTCATGTTTTAGTAAGAAAATAGAAATCGGATGATGGAGACAATAAAGTCAGGTTCCTGATTGTCCTACATTCAAATATGCTCTTATTTGAATGTTTCTTTGTGTAAAATATTTGTGTTAGTGAGGACTTTTTTCTTGAGACCTCCGGTTGCGAACCCTTGTTCTACAAAGTTTTTTTTACATATATATACCGTACACTGGGGGTACGTATATATATAAAGAAGAAAATTATTCTACGCTTAAAGACCCATCCCTGAATATAACCATTAAAGGTATGAATGGTCCAACCATCATGCTAGAAATTAATAGTAGTGACAATTCTAAAAATGTAATAGTTATAGATAAGATGAACAATTTTTCGATATGGCTAACAGTTTTCAGGTAAATAAAAAAAAGTCTGTAAATATTTGTTTCAAAACTACATTTCAAGACGGTTCTCGGTATGTATCTCGAAAACCGAGCAACCTGCGAAAAATCGAATTTCATATCAAATATGTATTTCAGTTTTCTCTACAACTTTTACTTAAAAAGATTTTTGATTAGGTCATGAACATAAACGGTATCTTGTAAAATTTACTTAGGCCCCAGAGTAAAGTGGTCTCAATTTTCTTCCGATTTGGCTAAAATCTAATCAGATCGAAGTTAGCATATTTGACGTCTTCATTCCAAAGTTCAAGCAAGTTCATATCGTAGTTAGATACGTTTTTGCGGTAGAGCGCCCACAACTTTTGAATCACATGCACCCACACACAGAAATAATCGCGAAAATGGTCAAAAGGTATTCAGGGGACATTGAAACGTGAATATTAGTCCAGGCAATGAAGACCAAAAAATACCAAATAGCGGAAATAATTCATGTAGAAGCCAAAATTGGTACAGTTGTAGGGGAAGGTGTCCTTAACAACATACTAAAAGTACTGAGGGGTGGGGGTGGAGCTAAGGGTGGGGGGGGGGGGGGGTCTCGAAAGGTCCCTTTTTTCAATTTTTCGTTAATAACTCAAAAACCACTGCTTCTATCAAAACAATGTATATATATTAAATTAATCTACATAAAATTCTCTACAATAAAGATTCTCTACACTTTTTTGATAGGATCAAAGCTTAAGGAAATATGGAGGGGGTAAATAAAAATAAAAAAAAAAACAGTTTTTATTGTTAAAAATGAATTGTTTAATTTTAAAAATTAAATGTTTATTGTTAAAAATGAAATAATTACAGCTTAATATATAATAAGGATATATATTGAACATTAAATTTCGTCGAAATCTAAATTTTCATCATCATCGAAGCTATTTTGGACGGGGGCTCCGTTAGTACATGAGTCGATCGGCAACCGCAGCGCACCCCACACCCAGTCGTGCATCGGCAAAATATCATGTTCAAAACGGAGTCGGGTGCCACAGAGTCGTTCGTTTTAACTGCGTAAAGGATCCCATCTTCTCCCTTCACCCAACCCCATTGGATGGGTGGTAGGGGGTTGCCGAGCCACTGTTGTACCTGTAAGAAAGTAATGATACCAACGTAAGTATTCATCACAAACTAATATTTGTAAGGTAAAGAATAAACTATATGTAAATGAATAAGAGTAAGATTCATGTTAACCTCTGTCCACCTACTTACGGTACCTTTAAAAAGAAAAGCTGGACGTCCACAAGATGAAGGGATTTCAGAAGCAATGGAAGAAATATATGATTATATTGAAACGACTGATAATTGCCAATACTCTATGGACGAGTTGTTGGAACAGGTTATTGCAGGGGAACCACCACATATGAAGACCATTAAGGAGAGAATGAGGGAAAAATATGGGGACCAAATTTTTTTCAGTACTATTCGCACCAGACAAACTGTCGTCTCCTTTCGTAGTTTTAGTGATAAAATCTTGTGCGACTCATGGTACACTTCAAGGTGTAAAGATGAACAAAGAGAACGTGAGAGGATTGTACAAAAAGCTGCTGAGATTATCTTGGAAGACATTGAATCCATGGCTTACGACAACAGTGCCTATCCCCCTTCATCTAGCTTCTGCAGTGAGGCTGAACAATTAATACTTAAATCTCTTAGAGTCTTCATGGACGGCAGTGGGGAAAACAAGAGCATTTTCTTGCTAATGAAAGAAACAAAACAAAGCTGATTCACTTCCTCAGTGAGAAAATGGCAGCAGCCGGGATAGAAACAGCTGTTGCTACAAGGGATGCTGACAGCACTATTGTGAGGTGTGGGTTGGATAAAGCTGCTGTACATCCAACTGTAGCAATAGTTGCGGAGGATGTAGACTTGATAGTTCTCCTCATGGGATTGGCACCACCATCTATCAATATGTACTTCATGAAGCCAGGCCGTGGGAATGTGGAGACCAAATTGTTCTCAGTGCGACAACTTCAACAGGTTCCAATTTCCAAAACGATTCTCCTTCTTCATAGCTTCTCCGGATCCGACACCACCTCGGCGATACATGGAAAGAGTAAAGTAGGAATCGCTAAGCTATTCACAGAAAACCCTGCCCTCACTCAAGACATTTCAGCAATATTCACAGATCCCTCAGCATCACCTGAGGATATTGAACAGGCTGGCGAGAAGCTTTTTTTGGCTGTATACAAAGCGCCTGCACATCAAGACAACCTGAACAAACTCGGCGTTTTTGAAGGCCTCAACGAAGCCCAAATCAGACATGGCCACTCTTCCTCCCACCAGAGGAGCTTCAAAGCAACACTCGCTCAGAGTATATCTACAGGTAAATTCATTTACATATAGTCTATTCTTTACCTTACAAATATTAGTTTGTGATGAATACTTACGTTGGTAACATTATTTTCTTACAGGTACAACAGTGGCTCGGCAACCCCCTACCACTCATCCAATGAGGTTGGGTGAAGGGAGAAGATGGGATCCTTTACGCAGTTAAAACGAACGACCCTGTGGCACCCGACTCCGTTTTGAACATGATATTTTGCCGATGCACGACTGGGTGTGGGGTGCGCTGCGGTTGCCGCAAAGCAGGGATTGTCTGCTCCAGTGCCTGCGGCTGCATCGACTCATGTACTAACGGAGCCCCCGTCCAAAATAGCTTCGATGATGATGAAAATTTAGATTTCGACGAAATTTAATGTTCAATATATATCCTTATTATATATTAAGCTGCAATTATTTCATTTTTAACAATAAACATTTAATTTTTTTTTTTTACCTTTATTACCTAATTTCCAACTATGAATTACTTCACAACTAGGAAATATGAACACAACAAAGAAAAACAGAAACACCACTTGAGTCTCTTGATGAGACGGCTGGTCAACACCACCGCCTCCTCAGGCAGGAGGTCACGCGGCCAACGACGATTCGGTCGCCGAGGAAGTCTGCCCGGCAAGGACCGGTCCGACATTGCTTCCACCAGTGTGTTTGGATGTGTCGTGAACTTGTTGTGCAAATTTGTGTATAATTGTTGTCTAACTTCTAATTTTTAAAATTAAACAATTAATTTTTAACAATAAAAACTTTTTTTTTTTTTAATTTTCTATTTACCCCCTCCATATTTCCTTAAGCTTTGATCCTATCAAAAAAGTGTAGAGAATCTTTATTGTAGAGAATTTTATGTAGATTAATTTACTATTGTAGATTTATATATATATATATATATATATATATATTATGTAGATTAATATATTACATTGTTTTGATAGAAGCAGTGGTTTTTGAGTTATTAACGAAAAATTGAAAAAAGGGACCTTTCGAGACCCCCCCCACCCTTAGCTCCACCCCCACCCCTCAGTACTTTTAGTATGTTGTTAAGGACACCTTCCCCTACAACTGTACCAATTTTGGCTTCTACATGAATTATTTCCGCTATTTTTCCTTCATTGCCTGGACTATATCATTTGAAACCTCGATCTCGGATTTTCGCACGATTACAATATTTCCTTATACTATAGGTATAAAAAAAGTTAAAACATACCTTGAGATATATTTTGAGAATTCAGAACTTTTCTGACAACATCTGGACTAGGTTCAGGACTGTAATACTCATCACTTGAAGTGTCCACGACGGAAGATGCTTTCTCATTAGAATCAGGATGTGACGAGGATTGACGAGAGAGATGCAGGTCAGAAATGAGACTTAAAAATAGGAGGTCACTTGTACTCAACTCTCGGGCCGTTTTACTGAAATAGGAGAAAAACAAGCAAATCTTAGTCAATGGTCAATCTACATTAAATAAATTAAGTTGAAAGTCTATCTGTTTAGAAGGGGGTCACTCGAAAACGAGTGATATATTCACAAAAGTTACATATTATCTCAAGAATAGCATGGAATAACAACGATGAATAGAGTGTTACTAGCGTACCACAAATAGTAAAAAACGGAACCCTTATGGAGATCTCACGGTGTCGTGTCACAGCTTTATAACGTTTAACCTAGAATGTATGAGATATATGCATCCGCAGGGATAATCTCAATAATATTTCTGAAGAAGAAAAACCAAAATAGTGAATTCATTCAGCTACAAATCAAGGGGTCGGAAAAAAAAAATATAAAATTATAAACTTTTGAGTTTTTTTACAAACTTAAGACTTATCACTTCTGTAGAGGGAAATAAGTACTCCTGGTGTTGAATAATAAAAATAAATAAAAGATGTTAAGGAAAAAATAATAAAAAACATTTTCGTGGTCATGAAGAATGAAAAACTGCATTTTATCGAATTCTTCTTCTTAATTGAATGCCTTTAAGCAATCAATACGAGGATAATACTTATAGAACTAATGAGTTTTAGTTGTAAACAAAAAAAAAAAAAATAGAAAACAATATAAAGTTGTCGTTGGATTATCGACAATGTACTTCTCTAGAACGAATTAATTAATTAAGTTTTCGTTATCACTCCATAACCAAGGGACCGCTTAGGCTAAAAATCATTAGTTGATTTACACTCTGACTTCTGAATCCTCATACTAAATTCAGTATCGATACATTCATTACAATGGCAGTTATTGTGAGGTTTTGAGTCGAGCCCTCCTTACCTTCGGTCGATTCCGCGGAAAATTAATACGTGTCTGGGATTTCGAATTTATAAATGACATTTTGTTTTGATACATTCATTACAAGGGCAGTTATTAGAGATCTTGTGTTAAGTCTTCCCCCTAATCCCCATCCCCTCCTTTTGGCCAATTTGACTGAAAATCAATAGGTGTCATCACATATAAAATTTCGTGTCAATACATTCTTTCTATAGGGAGTTATCATGTTGACAGACACAAAGACAGAAAGATTTTTTTTTCTTAATTTTTAGAATTAGGGGGTTGGAAAAAATGAAATTCCGGTGAGAATCATCGACTCCAATACTTTGTATAGCTGGGAAAATAAGAACGTTATTTCTCTGGTGTTCGGGCAAAAGGGCTTAAGTCAGAATAAGTCTTGTGATACGAAGGACAAGTGCATTTAAATATTTTTACCAAATGTCACGGATTGCTGGAATATTTTACTTTGTTTATATTTAATACTTTATAGAAATAATATTTCAAGTAACATAAATGTGTTTTACCTGATTTGCTGGAATTTTTCAAACCTTCAGAAATTCCCTTCCTAAAATTCAGATTTGCTGACTTAAGCCTTTTCGCCCAAACACCCGAGATTTTTGCCTATCACTAGGTAATTGGTACTACCGTTAAAGTAAGACTATTAATAATTAAAAGTGTACATGTACTGATACTGAAATAGTGATCATGTTGAAATAATCAGTTGTCACTATCTACATATATCTCAATTCATCTTCTCAATTTCCTATATCTTACAAAAATAAACCATAACATGAATTATAATATAAAAAAATCACCTTGAGTATAAGGCCAGAAATTTATTATGAACAAATATAAGTCCATGAGATTTACTATAATCAAGGAGGGTTTTAATTCGATCTGTAGATTCCTTGAGGGTTTTAATTGCGGCACTGCTAACGTCATGATTCACAAACAGCTGTTCCAATGCTTCCAGTAGAACAGCCTGGTCCTTGGACACAAGAGAGGACCACGTATCTAGCAGTCTTTGAACTAGAGTATTACGGCTTCTATTGAATTTCAGACTGCAAATAGAATTCAATTAACATTATACATATATATCCCAATTTTGGCACTTAAATGGTTACAAAGATCAAAATGATAATTTTTTTAAAACGTATGGGAAATTTGATAAAAAAAGGTATCTTGTTTTTTTTTTTTTTCTTAGAATTGAATAAACACGATTTTAGTAGATATCACGTTTTTGGCTAACTTTGAACTTCTGTATATTGGAACCATTAATTTCTAAAAATCTAAAATTGCACACCAATATTCAGAGGTAGTAAAGGAACATTCTCACAAAGTTTGGAGAATGTATATATACATATATATATGGGTACGTCCATTTCAAACGTACATAAAAAAAAAAAATGTCTTCAAACTTTATGAGAATGTTTCCTTAGTACCTCTGAGTATTGGTGTAAAATTTTAGATTTTTAGAAATTAATGGTTCCGAATACAGCAGTTCAAAGTTAACCAAAAACGAGATATCTACTAAAATCGTGTTTTTTCAATTCTAAATTGCGCGAAAACGAAGAAAAAATAAAAAACTCAAGTTACCTTTTTTTTACCAAATTTCCCGTACTTTAAAAAAAAAAATAATACTCCCACAGTAGAGTCGAGCTTGTGTCCACCAGAGCGATGAAAGAGCTCTCTGATAGTAGGCGATACTTAAACCTGGGCATGAGTCACAATAACTAACTAAAAGAAAGAATTATATAGGAATAAATAAAATATTGTATTAGATTATATGTGAAAATATGAAATGATTGTTTTTCCCTCCAAGAAAACCCACCCACCCTCCATTCAGTCATCCTGAAATGTAACCTACAACCTAATCTTGAATAGACAGATTCATGATATTAAGTTTGTTGAAATATATCAAACAGACAGACAAATAATCACCACTAAAGGTAAAAATTGTAAGGTCATCATTTGTTAAGATTTGAGGTTAATTCATTTGTAAGGTCTTTCATTGACATGAAACGGATAAAATCCAAATAGTTTTCAAAAATATTCAATGTCATCCACTTAGAGTTTTATTTAAATATTCTTTAAAATGCTATAATACATACACAGAAACATCGGGTCCACAAAGATGTTGAACGATAGATATACATATGCCAAGCATACGTTTCAAACAATGGACGTCTTCTAATCCCAAATTGACGAAGAGAAAACCCATGTACTGTCAACAAAATTTAAAAAAAGATATATATAACTATATTGAAAATTATTTTACAATACAACTTACGCAGAAAGATTGACTGAGAGGTCCGCAGTTTTACTGAGAACTAGTTCAGATTATAAAAATCAATTAGAAAAGTCTAAAATTGCATGTCGATTTGTTAAGCCTTTCCCCTCATAACCTACGCCCTTTTCTTTGACTGACATTTGACTCTCATTTGAGAACTTGATCTCACGAAGGGACTATTGAATCCACAAATGGAATATAGTGCCGATATTACTCTATTTGAAATTATCGTAAGTTATCTCCAAACGGAAATATATTTTTGACTGATTACATAACTGATCATAGCTAGGAAAGTAAATATTATCAGGGAGGCAACATCATCTGAAAAGTAAAAAAAAAAAAACTGTAGCTAAAGAACTGTGGAGTACTTGTATTAACTTCCCCAACTATACGAAGTCACGTTTTCAACGGAATTTCATGTTTTCTGACCTCTACAATTCCAAATATGAAAAAAAAATTTGTCTGTGAACACGATAACTCCCGGGGAATGTGGGAGAGGCTTAACATAAAAAATAACTGCCGATAGATTGAATGTATCGACATGAAGTTTTACCTGTGTGACCAAAACCTAATAAGGATAACTAATATTCATAATGTATCAGCTGAATCGGCAGAAGGAAAGGAGGTAACAGAGGGAGGGCTCAACTCAAAAACCCCAATAACTGGCGATGAAATGCATTTATCGACAACTAATTTAGTATGAGGATTTAGGAGCACTTATGCAAGTCAACTGTTGAATACTAGCGTAAACGATGGATTGATTTTGTAGGGGGAGCGAAAAGTTAATTGATTAATTCGTTCTGGGGAAATACATTAACGGTGATTCACCGACGACTTTTTTTACAAGTGCTCCAAAGGACATTCAAACTCGCAATGTATTTAAATTGCATTTTAAGCCTAAATTTCATTTCACTCTGCTCAGAATCGTTACAAATAATTTTGAATTTACAGAATATAATAAAATATGATTAAAGACTTGCACAGATGAGCCTACTTTAAAAATTAAATATAGTAATTATATTTTGCAATGGAGCTTACCTCGTCAAAAACCATATTTATTCCATCTTGGCACTGAATTGATGTATATGAATTCCCAAATTGGGAACTCATTATTCTCTGAGAAGTAACAATTGGCGAAAATATTTGTATGACAAAATTAATATCAAGTTCGTCATCTTCGGATGTCTAAAAAAGACAAAAAAAAAGTGAAGGAAGACAAGAATTACATAACAGAGCTAGACAAAATCAATAATTGCTGTATATATGTACCTCTAATGCACCGTTGTCCAAACCTTGATTATGTCCTATTTTTTTAATATGATTCGCAAATTTGGTATCACATTTTGAAAAAACTATATCGTTTAAATGGTCAAATACCAAAACACAATGCATTGCAGATTCGTAATTTAATTGAAATGAACGCATAAGAAGAGCAAAACATGAAATGCGCTGAAATTAACTCAAGTAACGTTTTTTTAGTCACTGAAGGACTTACATAATACCTACATTCACAACTTACAAGTAGGTTTTGACGAAAACAAATGTGTAATCAAACTGTGTAAACTGATAACAATGATTCTATATATCGATAACAACCAAATCGATGTATTGGAATACTTGCAAGAATATCGAAACTATGGAATTTGTACCAAATAAACAGATTTTTGTTTAAATACCAATCATTTTACCATGCTCACTAATTCTAGATATTTTTCATCAATAACCCCGTGACCAACGCTACCCCTGAGTAGCTGCCAAATGTAGAGAACGCAATATTGGTCTGAAGAATATAGATGAGAGTTGTTGGTCGGTATTGATATAGATGTTGCTTACTGTTCTGTAATGACATAGATGAGACTTATTCGTCTGTAGGGTTACTGTAGTAGTGCAACGTGCAAGTTTGTGGTGCATAGAGGCCACACAGTTCGCCTTTCATCGTGGGGGGGGGGGGGGGGGGGCATCTGAACGAACCAATAACAGTAATAATCAGCATTTAAAAATAGTTATAGAAAATAGTTAGTCAATTATTGTGACTCATGCCCGGGCTTTAACAACGAGTTCATATCGCCTACCAAAGAGCTCTTTCTTCGCTCTTTCGCCTACCCTAAATTGTTATTCACCTAGGGGTCTTTAACGGGTACCTGACATCGTACAGGCTCGGGACCATCGCTTAACGTCCCATCCGAAGGACGGCGTGCTTAAGTTTATTTTACCTCCCAGATAAAATAAAATAAGGACCTCGCTCGGGTTTCGAACCCACGATCTTGAGCTCAGAAGAGAAGCACGCATACCACTGAGCTACCGGCGCCTTCTCAACATCTTATATATTGTTTTAACCAAAATCAAATTGTTTTTATATAAAATGAGTCCTAATATTTTATATTTGAAAGGTGAAAACTTGTAAAATTTGGTATTATTTCATTCTTTTATGACTAATTGTTCTAAATTTTATATATACACTTACTTAGGAATATAAATAAAAAAATAGAATAAAAAATATATTTTTTATTTATTTAAAACAAAACTGTACAATTATATATATAAATACATATTTAGGTACTTAAACTATTTTTTATTTTTTCAAAGGTTAAGTCTATTTATCCTGAGAATTCAAAAGAGTATCCGGATCCAAAGCTGTGAGGTCCCTTGTGTTGGTCCTCAGGGCGGGGGACGTACTCTTGTACAGGCTTGATGGGGGTCCTGAAGACAGGCTGAGGCTGGGGCCGATGAACGAGGGGAGCCTGGGGTGCGACGTCTTCATCGTAGGACATCTCATCGTAGGCGGGGGCAGGCCGAGACTGACTGAACTGGCTCCTTGCCTGGGGGTACTGAGACACTCCACCGTATTGGTTCTGGGTGGGGGCGACATACTGAGGGGGACCTGTCGTCAGATATGCATGTAAGTAACATTATATACGAAGTAACTTTATGCAGAGGTGGCCTATGAAATCAATTAAATTATTTTAAAAACTCCGGCTATTGTGCTACAGTGGAGGACGAGAAAGGGTTCAATCGATACAATAGAGTATATAGTAAGTAGTATTGAATAAAACTTTCGATACTGCTCAAGTATCGAACCAAACTCGTATCGATTGAATCTGGTAGTTCGTTATAATTAATTTGAAAAAATCTATAAATCTATATAGATTTAAATAAAAATCGTATTACATCGAGTACTTCGTTATAATTAGTTTTAAACCATGTATAATATATATACCTATATAATAATAATAAAAAACACAATAAAATTTGAAAGATATAAATGAGATATTGTAGTGGGCATAAGATACTAATAAATCAAATCGAATAAGATAAAATTATATTATTAAAAACATATCGAAAGTAATAAAAAGCCTTATGAGATAAACTTACAATTAATTTTTACTAAGGATATAAAACTACTGGAGACTGTGTTTTTGTTTATTTTCCGGAAAAAGAGCCCCCTAAGAAATTTTGATACAGGGCCCACTGAGGGCGAGCTTCGCCACTGGTACAATGTAGCCTATTAATGCCACGATTCTTCGTGAACATTTTCGGATTATGTTGAGAAGTTAAGAGAATTGCTGTCTATTATAAACTATATTTATGGTATTTACCAGTGGGGGCGGGTGCTGCCTTGGGAACATGAGCCCCCTCCAATATCCTGAACCCATCCTTGCCAGCCGTATACTTGACGGAGATGGTCTGACCGCTGGGGTCCACATAGGAGTAGGCCCCTTGTCGGGTCCCGTCTGGGGCTATCGTCTCTCCTTGCTTCAGTCCGTTCTCTGCTGCGAACACATAGTTGAAGGCACCGTCATGTCGGAGCGCCTGCTTGTGCATCAGGATGGCAGGGGGTGGCGCTTTGTACGTGCCTGCGTAGTCAAATGTCTCATCTTGTCCAAAGACCCCGACCAGTGTGAAGACTAGAAAAACCTGCACACAACACAATCATTTCTTTATATAAGTTTTATAATCGACCCACTCCATCTAAACTCATGTATGTGGTGTCACATAATTATCATCTCTTTAAAAACATGTAAACGATAGGTCGACTTTAAGAAAATCCCAAAGTTTTGATCCTTAAACATATTTTTCGCACTTAATGGTTATTTACAATAATTAAGTAAGGAGCCACTTGCTTATTTTCAATGCACTCCTACGTCCAAAATAAAAATACTATAAACTTCATTATTTCTTTATTTGAAAGTAGGTACTTGAGATGTATTTCACTTGTTATTTATAAGTTCAAAGTAAAATTGTTAATTAGTTATCATGACTCATGCCCGGGATTTAACTACGAGGTCATATCGCCTACTACCAGAGCGTTCTTTCGTCACTCTGGTGGACATGAGCCCGACTCTACTGTGGGAGTCCTACCCTAAATTTTTATTCACCTAGGGCAGGAGTTTTTAACCAATAAGTATCTGACATCGTACAGTAAAATTGTTGAATTTAATTATTTTTTACTGTAGTATGGAAAGTCATAGAATTCCGGAACAAATTTCAAAATGTAGTACTCTGGACACATTTATCCAGAGATTTTTTTTTATTTCTCCTGAGGTACTTCATTAGTTTGATATTTACAAAAAATTTACAAAATTACAATTTTTACTCAGATAAACATTTCTAGAAAAATTAGTTCATTTTTCGTATTAAAAAAAAAAAAAAAAAAAAAAAAAAACAATAAACCATTGAACCTTAAAATAAATGCACAAAAGGTAAACTGTGTAAACTTTATCCAAAAGAGGAACGTAAGGGACATCAGAAGTCCCTTCCTCCAAGGGCATGGTATACCTCTATCGAGGGAGGCCAAATACTTGGGAACTGTACTAGATACCAAGTTGACCTGGACTCCACACGTAGAGAAAATAACAAAGAAAGCAACCAGGGCTCTATGGGCCTGCAGGCGCTCCTTTGGCTCAACATGGGATCTCAATCTCAAAATTATACTGGATGTACACAATGGTGGTGAGACATAAAATAACTACTCCTTAGTCTGGTGGCAGAAAGCCGAAACAAGACAAAGGAGGAAACAACTGGAAAAAGTCCAAAGACTTGCCTGCTTGGGAATCACTGAGGCCATGAGCACCACCCCAACAGCAGCCATGGAAACCCTTCTAAACCTCCCCCCACTCGTCTTGATGGTGAAAGCGGAGGCAGGAAAAACTAATAACCTAATACCGGACAACACACCGAGGACCGGGCATTCAGCAATCTTCTGGAACATTTTGGAGGACCCTGTATTAAACTTGGACACAGACAAAATAACCTAAGTTTTCAATTTTAATAAAAAAATATATACCTTGAGACCCTAGATCGAGATAAGCTGGTCTGGTTCACCGACGGCTCAAAAACCGAGAGAGGAATTGGTGCTGGAATACATGGGAGGACAGTCAAGGGAGATACTAGTATATCCCTAGGTGTGTATCCTACTGTGTTCCAAGCTGAAGTATATGCCATCCTCGGGTGTGCCTGGCTCATTAAGAGGCGGAACATCAGGGGAGGGAGAATCCTAATACTGTCGGTCAGCCAAGCAGCCTGCAAGTTGTCAACATAGATTCCAAAATCGTCCTGGAATGCCTTCAAGCATTAGAGCCCCTGACGGATCAAAATAGAGTAGAGTTGAGATGGGTGCCAGGACATCAGGGGTTGAGGGCAACGAAAGGGCTGATCAAATAGCCAGGTCAGGACCTGACAGAGGACCTATAGGACCGGAACCCTTCTGCTGGATCTCTAAGAGCGGCAATCGAAAGTTGGCTGACCAGAAAACACATCCAGTTCTGGAGAGGGGTCCCAAAGTAAAGTTATTCAAAACTCTTTGTAGCGGAACCATCAGAAAAAAGAAGGCGAGAGCCTAGCATGCATGTAAAAAGTTATGGTTCATTATGACTCTAATTGCATCAAAACAATTACTATATCAATTCAAATGTTATAAGTAGGCACTAAAAATGGGCTAACAGCCTGAAAATTGTATGCATTAAAGGCAAGTTTTTAATAAACAGGGAGAAAAGAGCTGTAACAAAATATACATATACATCAGAAATTTTCTTAAAGATTGTAAACTCGAATTTGTTCCAATTTCCTAAGACTTTCCATACGAAACAAAAAAAAAATTCAACACTCGAAACAAAAATTAATTTTTTTAATTTTAAAAATTAATTTTCACTTATGTACAGTAGAACCTCTAGAAGTCGAACATCAAGGGAGACGCCGAAAAATTCGAGTTATAGAGTTTTCGACTTATGGAGGATTTCGACAGGCGGATTTTGATTCGACTTGTAGAGGTTAAGATTCATTCTAACTAATTTTGAGTTACAGAGGTAACAAACATATTTATATTTATTTTAAATCAACATTATTTCAAAACATCCTTAAAATAAAAAATACGTAGTATATGTAGGTATTAAAAAAAGTCAGTATTTTTTTTTGCTTTTAATAATTGGTAATCCTATTTATTTTATACTCCTAAATTGTTTTCTAAGAAACAATGGTGTACATTGTCGGCAAATTCTGAAAGTCGGTAACTTATTTTTCTTCGAGCTATAGAGGTAATAAGTTTTAAATAATCGAGTTGTAAAGGTTGTAAAATAAAACATTGCTATGTTCGAGATACAGAGGTCCAATTTATTTTTTCGAGTTATAGAGGGAAAATATGTACCAAAATGGCTTGTAGGGACACTGATTATTTCGACTAATAGAGTTTTGAGATTTCGAGTAATGGAGGTTTTGGGGCTTGAAGGGAAAAGAACAAAACTTTTTTTCGAGTTTTGGAGGTTTTCGACTTATCGAGGTTCGACTTAAAGAGGTTCTACTGTATTTATAATCTATACCTGAGGAAGTAGGTTTTGATGAAGTGCTTTAAAACAATGAAATAATGAAGTTTCCAATATATTTATTTTGGACGTTGAAGCGGTTTGAAAATAAGCAAGGCGCCTTATTTGGCATTTTAAGAGCCATAGTGTGGTGAAAAAAAGGACCAAAACTTCGGAATTTTCTTAAATGTTTAGAGTAAGCCTTTAACATAAGTACCTTTTTTTTTTAAGAAAACGTTAATGATTATAGGACAAATTGTGTACTAGGCTGCCTGATTTGAGATGGAATAGATGAATATAATGAGATATCATTATTGGACAGACTATCGATTTGTGAAAATTCGAGTATTCCAAAATTTGAATGAATACTATATATTACATGAACTTCAACGTAAGAAGATTAGAGGAAGAAGGGATTTGTTGACAGTTCACAGTTCAGCGCCCAGTTAGGTTAGTCGACATAGCTACCGTTTTGTCAAAACCACCATCCACGTAACGTGCGGTCAACTTCGCGACACTATAATAAGCACTAGACAAACATATAACTGTTAGATAACACTTTCTCTAGTCCAACGAGTCGTCATTGTGTGTTCCCAATCTAATAATTATATGGAATAACTATTGCTTGAATCTGCACATGCGAGGCAAACTAACAAATTGAGATTTAGGCTTATTGCACTTAACTGTGTTCGCTTTCTTCGGGACCAAAATATCTTATATCCACTTTTTGAAATTTAAAACAGAATAATTTGAAGACTTTGTTTTGAATTGTTTCTATAAATATTAAATGATTTTTCGTAAGTTACAAGAAGTCGGTTGTAGTCCCAATGAAACAAACGAAGTCCCCGATGCACCGGAAGTTAGTATGAAAATTGTTCATTTCTGTAACGAAAGTATGAGACTTTCAGGGATGTGTATTTACATTTGGGAGAACGCATGTAGATATGCCCAACGGTTTGAGTGACATACTAGAAAAACTACAATAAGTAAGAAATATTAATCACATGCTTTAAAGGCCTTAAATCGGCGGTAAATAGCAAATTTTGAATTTCTCTTGATATTTGTAAAATCTCGAGTTCGAAATACGGCCTTTAGATTAAAAAGACATTGAGCACGCCGTCCTTCGAATAGGACGTTAAGCGATGGTCCCGAGCCTGTACGATGTTAGGTACACGTTAAAGACCCCTACCCTAGGTGACAAAACCTGAATTTAGGACGCCCACAGGGCTCATGTCCACCAGAGCGAAGTAAAGCTCATAGTTAAAGCCCGGGCATGAGTACTAACGGCTTGATATTTTTTTTACTCCGGGAGTCGAGGGCGAAATCGTTCAAGAATCAGTAGAAGAGTTTCACATATGTATAAGCCTTCATTTTATTCTTCGAAAACATCAAGGAAAGTGGACGTCTGCCAACCCAAAACAGCTGGAATGTGATTCGTAAATATCTAATTATCTAGAGCTCTCACGAGAAATGTGCATATATGTAAGTAGATTCCAGCGGATGGCAGACATCAACAATCATGATGTATTCGAAGAATAAAACAAAAGATTATAGTTAGTTATTATGTCTGATGTCAGGGCTTTAAGTACGAAGTCATATCGCCTACTACCAGAGCGCTCTTTCGTCACTCTGGTGGACTCTCTATAAGTACATTTAGTCAAAAATGAAGACTCCATGACGATGAGACAGTAAGTACACTCCAACGCTGACGGAAATACGACCATTACTACCATGGAAACAACCAAATTATAATTTCTGAAGTAGATCGTAGCCCAGAAGACAATAAAATTTGAGATTTATTCAAGTCTTATACAAGGAATCATTGTTCAACTTTCTATTTCCCAGCTTCATTTTTTTTTTAATAATTGAAAACCTCACCAACTTTCTTAACGTGTAACACCTAAAAACGAATAACCGTAGTGGACGAAACAGAGGGAATAGAAAACTATCATATTGGTAAAACAAATTAAAGAAAATCCATACAGTTATACACAAATAATGAAATTTGCCAAGTGACTAAATAACCCTAAAAATACGAAATAACATAACTTTTACTGTCCCAAAAACGTTTGAAATCCTACAGGCAGATTCCATCACATTATACAATATTAAATTTCTTTATCATTGAAACATTAAAAAAGGTAATAATACTTAAATTCAGGATATAGAATGAAAGTTGTTAATAATTTGAATAAATATTTCACGTATAACACTGGCATCATTATTTCGGACAACAGAGTTGAGTTTTCTAAATTCTCTAGTAAGAGTTATTAGCCTTATACAAAATAGACTTGTTCAACATCGAAAATGAAATAATCCAGCTGAATAATTCCATTCTACTCGCACTGAATACATGAAATAGTTAAACAGCCTAGAAAAATTTAACAATGACAATATTATCTCTAAAAGTAAATTACGCAATTTTGGCTTATAACAGGTCTATATTCACTGATGAACTTAAGACCCTTAGGAATTATTTAGGGGACACTTTGATCACTGCTCCTAATCTGCAATGGATCTCGAAAGGAAATTAGTAAACAACGACTACAGACGTAAGAAGCCACAAAGGAAAATTAAAAATTTTTTAAAGTTTTTTTTTTCCCCATTTTTCCAAATTATACAGTATTATATGTAACAGTATTATATGTACTTTTATACAATAAGGTTAATGTAGAAGAAACCAACAAACACTAATAAAAATAAAAAATAAATATAAAGAACAGTTACAGAACTAGATTCAAAATTAAAAACAGCGGAGAGAAATCCACGATACACGAATGAAGACATCCAACATTAAATGATCAAGACAAGGATAGGAATTTGCGGGAGACCCCCCTCGTCGATCCTGTTATCTATATGCAAAGGACTGTGAACAAGTGATAAAAAGGAACAATTTCATCCTAGTCTTGGGGTTAAATTGCACTCAAATTAGTAAGTAGATAATACAATTAATTAATTACAATAAAAATTAAAATTGAACTCAAAAGAATATCGTCTTCAAATCTTAATAAATAAAAGAAAAATAATATGAACATAAAATCCAAAAAATAATCAGTAGAAGAATAAATAATAAAATATTTATTATGAGAGAATATCATGTATGGAATGTTAAAAGAAGTAAATAAATATTAAATCATTTCC
Organism: Aradus depressus; assembly: GCA_963662175.1. NCBI lineage: Eukaryota > Metazoa > Arthropoda > Insecta > Hemiptera > Aradidae > Aradus > Aradus depressus. Next base: position 62,859,021 of record OY759214.1, on the reverse strand, counting down.
ATAATGTGACATTAATATTTTTTGACCATATCGTGATGATGAGAGACGTAAATGACGATTCACGAACAAATCAGTGAACCGTTAAAAAATAATGTAGGTGACTCTCATTTCAACTGATTTAATGACTGATTTTCACGGATGGGTTATAGCAGCGTCACTAACGAACTGGAGTCTTGCAACTTTTGCGTTCTCTATGAAAATGACTCAATCGTAGAGCGAATCTCAGCGAACCACAGTATAGTTACGGAATCTCGTTAATCCAGGCTGAAATACAATTGGGAAAGAGAATGTTTTGACCACATTTTAAATATTCTTTTACATCAGTTCATGGTTTTAAACGGAAATACACATTTTAGGGTCCCAAGATATTATTTTAACATTTCCACAATGACGATGAAACCTACATGTCCCACATCCATTAGTAAATATTTTAAGGGGAGTCAGAAAAATGTGAGACTTTATGATTGAGGGGAGCGGCAAAAAATAGTTTTTGTGTCAAACAATTAAATAAAATAGAACATTTACTCATAAGAAAATGTTATTTACAAAAAAATGTTTCATTAAATTAATACAAGAAATGAACATTTCTTATCGGACTGTACGAAGTTTGTCCTCGCTAGCCATCGAGGACGTACCCTACCCTCAAAAAGAAGGCTTAAGACATGTTTTTTAAGGTCATTTAGATATCTATTTGGTAAACTTATTATTCCTCCTTTTACTAAAAGTATGATAATGTTTCCTCTTTCCCTAAAATTTACATTCTTCATTTTATGGCTAAACTTTTTTTACATCTAATTCAAGCCAATAATTGTTGAAAAAGTTTTAAAATTATCTTTAACTTGTTCTATTTTCCTATTTCAAATTGCAATGTTTAGTTAGCTTGGAAACAATAACATTGTTTAACATTTAAAACAAAAAAATACATATATAACATACAGGATTAAAGTGATTGGGGATGGATAATAGGTTAGGTTTTATGACTCATGCCCGGGCTTTAACTATGACTTCATATCGCCTACTCCCGGAGCGCTCTTTCGTCATTCTGGTGGACATGAGCCCGACTCTATTGTGGGAGTCCTAAATGTTGCCTACACTAAATTTTTATTAACCTAGGGCAGGGTTCTTTAACGAGTACCTGTCATTGTACAAGCTCGGGACCATTGCTTAACGTCCCATCCGAAGGACGGCGTGCACAAGTTTTTGTTTATTTCCCAGATAAAATAAACTAAGGGCCTCGGTCGGGTTTCGAACCCACGGTCTTGAGCTCAGAAGACAAGCACGCATACCACTGAGCTACCGGCGCCCTGCGATGGATAATAGATTGTGAAAATATATTTTTTTGATTTGGTTTCAGAGGGAAAATTGTCTGAAATGATGACATCATTTCACTAAGACTAACATACGACACATTGTGTCGTCTGTTAGTCTTACTTCAAAATCAAGATTTTATTTAGAGACGAACTTGTCCCGAAAAAATAATAAATCTCGAACATTACTGATATCTTCGTTAAAGAAATAAAGTTCTGTTATTACGAACCATTCCTCAGAAATTTATGGTGGGCTGAAGTGATTAGGGCGGTGAATAGATTAATATTTTGTTTGTATAGGATTGCGGATGAAAATTTCGTTAAATTATTTCACTTGTTCTACTGTCACAAGTTTACTTATCGTGTGCTCCCTCAAGAGGAGATGGGGTAAACACTGTACACCATTAAAAGATTCCTAAAAAAAAATAATAATAATAAAGCGCCATCTTATTTACATTTTACAGTGGAATTTATCAATCGATTGTTTAAAACGATGTTGTAGCGTCAAAATTCAAAGTCAAGAGATGGCACAATGGACAAAATGCCGCATCTCACCACAGTGTGGCGTTTAATGTATTTTTTCGAAATTTTAAGGCCTTGGCGGAATTAAAATCCTTCCTTATGCTTCTACTATGTTGCAAAAAGGTAACTTTCGAACACTACCCATAATCGAAATTTGATTAAGAGACATTTTTATCGGAGTCACTGTTTACGTCGGAGATAAGTTGTCACACTTGACAGTGAGGTGTGACGGTCACTGTATCACTGTTACTATAGGAACACTGTTACTAGAAGGAAGGTTTGGTTGGAACTGTTACTTACTGTTTGTTGATACATCCTATGTGGGTGAGGCGTAGCGTCTGGTTAGTTCAGGTCACCCCGGCCTCTTATATTGGGTCCCCCTACACCCATCCCCTCTCTCTCCTTCACTCCTTTCATTATGTAAACTTTACCTACCACTAGGCCATAACCTAAACTTAATATTTTTAGGGACTGTATGTTTATTGATAAATAATGTATCATTCTTTTCTTAGGGAGCAGAAAGCTATTGGCGCCTCACCTTTTTTTTAATAATTTAACTTCTATCCCCGATCAGCTATTGTGCTTCTAGAGAAGAAGCCTTCATGCCAGCAAGACCTGCAGCAACCTATATTTATATTTATTTTACATTTTTGTACCCTTTTCCAAGATGAATACTGACTATTATAACGAAATTTCGGGTGCATCCGTACTTAGAAAACAATGGTGAGAAAGGTAATACGGATAATACCTATTAATTTTCAACGGAAACAGCCGAAGGGGAATAGTGGGATCAGAGACGAGGGGCACGACTAGAATACTCTATTAATTGCAGATGCAGTGATTGTGTCGACACGAACTTGAGTGAGAATATTCAGAAGTCAAAATGAATTTTGACCCAAAAGGTCAATTGTCTTTGGAGGGAAAACGAAAACGTAATACATTAATTCTTGCTGGGGAAGAACATAGCCGATGATTCACCGATGACTTTTTTTTACTGTGACTGTAAAGTGCCTCTAATGCAGAGGCCTAGTCACCCATAGGACATTCTCAAAGGGGGTAAGCCGTAAGTTCAGCAAAGATTGACCCTACTTAGATTAAATCTAAGTAAAACGTTTTTCGTTAACATTTTTAATCATATATTAAAATATGTTTGAATTTCGAAATGGACAAGGCGTCTCCTTGGCTACATTTCCAAGAACCCGACCTAAAGACCTCACTCACAAATGCTGTGCTGGGCTTAAATTAATAAATAGTCCACACTGAGTAACTCATCATTCACTGAGTAACTACATTAGTACACGCTTAATGACGCTACCAGTTCAAAACAAAACTTGAGAAACTCTCAACTTTCTTTAAATAAATAAGAAACATTATTCTAGTCCAAAGGAAAAAACAAATACTTCTATTTCAAAAAGTTAATTCACAAGGAATGCTGAGGGAGCCATGGTGGCCGAGCGTGCCAGAGCGTAGGGTTTTAGTCGCATGGGTCTTCACCTTGGTTTGCGGGTTCGAATCCCGTCCGGGAGTGAGATTTATTCCGTAGATAAAACTCCCTTCCGGGCCATGGATGTCGTAAATAATTAGGTAAAACACCATTATAAGAGTCATGGCTAATATGCATCATACACGAGGCCAAAAAAAAAGAAGAAAAAAAAAAGGAATACTGGAAAACCGAATCAAATAAACACTGAAAGCAACTACTTACATCTCAAATTATTAACTGGTCCCTGTACAATAACTAAATTAATAGAACAGCTGACTGACTCTAATATCCAGTATATATAGGACTTACTAAAATCCAGAACATTCCATGCATTACCATTGGTCACAATTTAACTGAACTCGAACCGTCTATAAGAGATTGATGTAAAACAATATTATAGATAAATAACTTAAAGAATTAAGGAAACTATTTTTAAATAAAAAAACGACCGAAACAGGATACTTGAGAGAAAGTAAACAAATGAACATTTGAGTAAACGACCGAAACAGGTTACTTGAGAGAAAGTAAACAAATGAACATTTGAGTAAACGACCGAAACAGGTTACTTGAGAGAAAGTAAACAAATGAACATTTGAGTAAACGACCGAAACAGGTTACTTGAGAGAAAGTAAACAAATGAACATTTGAGTCAAGTCAATAAATCGAGTACAATATTAATAGTTTATATCTATTTTTTTAATGGCACACCCCGATTTTATCAATAGACCAACACATACCTACATATTTCGTATTACTGATCCGCGGCGGGAGGTCGCGGTAAAAGTGTCGTATTAGGCCGATGTTTCTGACGCTATCGGGATAGGTACTTCTACTAACTTTGTTCCAACTAAACTACCCAAATTATATTAAGAAAAATAAACATAAAAAGTCAAGGACGTTAACATATTTTCTGGTCAATTATAAAGCTAAATGGTTCATTGGGTTCTTTTTGTGGAGCACTCGCCACTCATTTGTTGTAACGAATCAGGGTTTCCAGATTTTGTTGGCATTGGTGTAGGAATATTTTCAGGTCAATTTATTTCTTCAGTTGTGAATTCAGTGAATTCCCTTGTATGTTGTTTTTTTTTCCCCCGGGCGTGAATCACAATAACTAGCTAGTAACAATTATAATAATAAATAAAATGAATAAATAAATAATAGAAGATGCATAGAGGGCGCCGGTAGCTCAGTGGTATGCGTGCTTGACTTCTGAGCTCAAGGTTGTGGGTGCGTAGCCCGACCGAGGCCCTTAGTTTATTTTATCTGGGAGGTAAAATAAACTTAAGCACGTCGTCCTTCGGATGGGACGTTAAGCGATGGTCCCGAGCCTGTACGATGTCAGGTACTCGTTAAAGACCCCTACCCTAGTTGAATAAAAATTTAGGGTAGGCAAAATTTAGGACTTCCACAGTAGAGTCAGGCTCATGTTCACCAGAGTGACGAAAGAGCGCTCTGGTAGTAGGCGATATGACCTCGTAGTTAAAGCCCGGGCATGAGTCATAAAACCTAACCTAACCTAGAAGATGAATAGTATAAAAATAATAACACTAATAAATACAATACTCTGTTACAAAAAAATAAAATTTCAATACCTATAAATATTTCACGACGATTTTTGTTCCTTCTTCATGTACAAAATATAGAAAATAAAAACATTAATAATAATAAAAAATTACTACTTTGTCTGTTCCCTTTGTGTTTGATGTAGGTAGGATTTTAAAAAAAATTGTGGGCTGGACATACGATATGCCAAAGATATAAAAGTATTAAAACGGTGGTTTCAACAGCTCATTTCAGTCTGGTGACATTAGACACGCTTTTTTATATCAGACATTATATTTTTTTGTTTTTCTTGTTTCTTCCATTATTTATATTATTTTCAATGCTATCCTAAGACTTTACTGTTGCAATATCAATGAAAACAATAAAAAATAAGAAAAGTGAAGTATTATTTACTATAGGTTAGGTTAGGTTTTATGACTCATGCCCGGGCTTTAACTACGAGGTCATGTTGTCTACTACCAGAGCGCTCTTTCGTCACTCTGGTGGACATGAGCCCGACTCGACTGTGGGAGTCCTAAATGTTGCCTACCCTAAATTTTTATTCACCTAGGGCAGGGGTCTTTAACGAGTACCTGACATCGTACAGGCTCGGGACCATCGCTTAACGTCCCATCCGAAGGACGGCGTGCTTAAGTTTATTTTACCTCCCAGATAAAATAAACTAAGGGCCTCGGTCGGGCTACGAACCCACGACCTTGAGCTCAGAAGTCAAGCACGCTTACCACTGAGCTACCGGCGCCCTATTATTTACTATATAAATTATTGGTAATAGTCGGAAAAGGAACTGTATCCTCACTGTTCAAAAATAATAAAATAATCACAATAAAAAATCGTGTTTCATATCCAAAAACATTATTTGAAACAAAGCTTTAATTTTAAATTTTTTTTTAATAATTTTTTTATTACTACTAATCATACGTGTGTTAGACTGAAGTAGTTTACATCTAATTTAGAAGCTTAAGATTTCTTTTTTATAATACTGATATTATACCATACAGACCTATTATGTGTATCTTGAAGTAAATCGATTAAAACGCGAGGCTGGAGGTGGGGGCAGGCGCAAGGTAACTTTGCGCCCTCAACGAACATACAGCAATATGCTTATACATATCGCTGCATGATACTCAATGTTATTACACAATTATTTACAATGATTCAGTGTTAGGTTAACTATTATTCGTTGTGTTCCACCGACAGACAATTCAAGTTCAAAGTAATACTCTTTCTTCCTCTGAATGTAGTAATCGGCAGCTCTGCTTTGTTCCCATGAGTGAGAACACTTTCCATCTTGACCAAAGAAATTACATCTCACTGACAAAAATGAGCGATACAAGATTAGCGTTTATCTCTCGTTAATGACGTCCTATGTAGGTACTTTAAAATAAAAAGTAAGAATCCATTCGGTTCCAATCATCTCAGTCATCATATGCAAGAAAACATAAAATGACTAAATGTTTACCCCTGTTGTTTAATTCAAGGCTCCCTGTTCCTTTTGAATAGGGAAATCTTCAAAAAAAATTTAATTTCCCTAATTATTGGAAAAGCACATGATAGGGAAACGGAGAACAAAAATAAAGGGGAAACAAAATAATAATACTGAGAACAATGTAAAAAAATATATATATATGTATATTCAATGACGCAAAAAAGAATAAATCTTGTTAATCAAAATACAATTAAAAATTAACTTGAGTTTAAAAATAAATTCTTATTAAAATATGTCAAAAAGATTGGGTAAATAATTATTATATATTATCGGACATATCGGATCTATAATAAAAACAAACAGAATATCAATTGGACTTGAAAAATAAAATAAAACTGGTTTATTTAATATGTTGTCTAATTTCACTAACTATATATACATGGGAGTACTTTCGGTATTTCTACCATCCTCAGCCAAAAGCATAAGAGATAAGACTCTTATCTCTTATGCAAGAGACCAGAGATCCAGAGATAAGAGTCTTATCTCTTATGCTTTTGGCTGAGGATGGTAGAAATACCGAAAGTACTCCCATGTATATATAGTTAGTGAAATTAGACAACATATTAAATAAACTAGTTTTATTTTATTTTTCAAGTCCATTTGAATTATTTCACAATATCTCTGCAATTATGTCAGTTTTCAAAGAATATCAATTCTTAAAACAAAAGAAAAATATATATAATATATATATATGAATTTACATTGTTAAAAAATAATCACTGAAAGTAATATAATAAAAAATATAAACGACTATGTACTACGTAAAACGAAAGTAGTTCCGTAAGAAACAATGTTTGAATGCCCCATATGTACTTAAAACTGAAAATATTAACGTGAGCTCACGATGAAAAAAAAAAAAAAAATTATAAATATCTTTATGTTGACAACAACATTGTGAAAATAGTGAAATTGAAATACAAACAAAAATGATGATCTTCGAAGGATGATGGAATCCGAAGAACGGTGAAACCAGAAGAACGAAGCTCATCGGACGAACGAAGACAAAGCTGAACGGGGACACTGGCAGGTAGCAAGTCCAAATAAAAGTTGAAGAAAACCTAAAAAGGAAGGAGGGCCGTAATAAAATAGGGCAATAAATAAAAACTTAAAATAGGTCCACTCTCGGGCAACTATAGTATGGGACTGACTGGGACTGAGTTTCAGACTCAGAGAGGGATTAGCCGTGTGTTTACATTATGAACGTTGTTGACTAATCCTCTGTTTCATCCTTATAATAGATAAATATAATATATTTTATTGTATTATATCCTTGATATTTATTATATTTGATCCTTGATATTTATTATATTGGATCCTTGATATTTATTATATTTGATCCTTGATATTTATTATATTGGATCCTTGATATTTATTATATTTGATCCTTGATATTTATTATATTATAATATAAAGCCTAGTTCGTCTCTATGATCAGGCTGACCCCCTGATGTTTATCACACAGTATGCCTACCTCGTCGGTTACTTATCTTTATGACTTTCACACAACTCTATGAACCTGGTCAGGCCAAATTTCAGACTCCCACAGAAGACTCAAGCTCAAGTCCAACAGAGCGACGAGAGAGCGCTCTGGTAGTAGGCGATATGACCTCGTAGTTAAAAATTAGGGAGGGATTGACCAAAGATGTAATAAGAAGGAGAGATCAGGTTTGTGGTCGATAAAACAAACTTATTTCTACCAAGCTTTCTGCACTGAATGTGTCTTCTTCAGGGCCTGTATTGACATATACATTATTAATGAGTTGATGTATGCTAGATTTGAGTAGAACATATGACATTAAAACTAAATGTGACTGAACCAATAATTAACATTTAAATTATTTACACCAAAACAAATTGAAATATTATATCTTAACAGAAACAATTATAAACTAAATACAAATGTATATCTTGAGTGAAGAAAAGCAGAAGTTTTAAAATAAATAAAATATAATATTTAAACAAAAACTCATAGTTAAAGCCCGGGCATGAGTCGTAATAACTAACTATAATCATAATGATTAGTATTGTCAAAAGGACAAATATTTTTTATTTTCCTAATAACCAATAACGTTTCAAACAATAATTTTTCTCTATACTTACAATCTTCATAAAAATGTCTTACATTAATAATTTTAACTGTATTACATCATTTTTAAATTATTCTCTGAAAAATAATTTTATACATTGAAAGTTTATTACTCATTATTGGTATGCGTACAGCAATTATCAAATTTAGAAAGACAAAAACAAATAGTAGAAAGATCTAAATCATAATACAAAATTGTCTTCATCAGGTAGCCTTTGTATTCCGTATACAGCAATCTCGACCTTTATTATTATAAATATGCGCCTATCCAAATTAGCCCGCTAGAATCCCCACAGACCTGCATCCATCGGGAATCCATGACCTTCGTGGTCGAAATGCCTATAAAAAATGCCATATAAGAGAAAAAAAGATAACAACAAAAAAAATCAAATACACATCTTATAAATCATAATTATTTTTTAATAAATAAATATGCAGAGAATTTAACCCACAACGGTGGCAATCAAAATTATCTAAAGCAAAAAAAAATATGACTCCGAAGTTAAAGACCGGACCTGAGTCATAATAACTAACGCTATCCTGACATAGTCTTGTTTACCAATAATATGGGAAGTTTTTTTCATTTATTTTCGAATAGAAAAATCCATATGTTTTCTCAAAGTATTTCAATTTAGGGAATACATTTGTACAACATATACCTGAAAACAAATATGTTCTTTAAAAGATTTTCCAAATCTTGGTAGCTTAGCTTAAAAAATATAGCTCACTTATATGAAAATCTACAATAATGTAACTACATATGTAGATAAGACTTTGCAATGTTCTGTTAAGTACTACACTACTTTTTTTTCTCTTTGTATTAATTTACTCTTATTAACTTTCTCTTTTGCTAATAAATATTAGCAAACTTTTCTATTATTTATAATTGCTGTAATTTTTGTTATTACCCTAATTCATTTCTAAAGACATGATAGATTTTTTCTTTTCCTTTTTTTTTGTTTTATTCGTATATGTGGACATTTTCTCATTTGTTAGGTACTGTTCTTGTAAGGCCCCAAACAGGTATGCCAGAGGATTCAGCAGTTCAGAGCACTGACTTGAGAAAGTTTTGTTCGTATAGGATTTTGGATTTCTTTTCGCTTTCCCACAATGTTGCACATATATATAGCTATGATAAAACTATTCTTTGTCATACATGCAAATGGTGATGAAAATAGATAACATTTGTTGAAATCTTGGTGACTTTGACTTTTCAATATCTGCTAATGGAAGTTTATCTATGACTATAGTCTGTGGGTATATTTATAATATTATATCTTAATTAACACCGGATGGAGAGATAGAGAGATCCTAGGAGCTTCAATCAGTTCCACCCTGTTTAACTTGTTTCTGTTTGACATGGAAACATTATGTAGGGAAAATGGCTATGTGACCTATGTGCATTTGCATATCAATTGAAAATCTATGTATAGATTAAATTCAATAAAATGAATAAATAATTCTGTGCTGAATAAAATGCCTAGTTTTGTGATATTATTATTAATGATATTGATACCATGCTGGGAAGTTTGCCTTGTGGACCTCAAGGGCCGCACTTAGTTAGCAATGCCACCTTTGTAGAGTCTTAATACATGGCCCAGTAATTTCCTCTGATTTAGGGTGCAAAGAGGCGAAACACACATCCGAGAACCTGCTTGTTTTTATTGAGAAAGAACCCCAAGCACTTGAGTGCACCGGTAGCTCAGTGCTGGATGAATAAAAATTAAGGGTGGGTAAATTTTAGAACTCCCATAGAAAAATCGAGCTCACTTCCACCAGAGCGACGTAAGAGTGCCATATGACCTCGTAGTTAGTCCGGGCATGAGTCATAAAAACTAACTAACTTGTCATATCAATTTAACGCAGTTTTCTCCAATCATAAAAGTAGTTCTAGTTAGAACACTAACAGATATTGTAACAGGTGATGAATGAGCACTGATGGCGAAAAAGACATTAAATTTCTGATGTAAGCAGACGATGTCGTAATGGTTAGTGGCTCTAACCACGATTTGCCAAAAAAACTTAACTTCCTCAGCTAAACCTAAAAGTTTGCCATATCTTAACCAAAATTTACTAAAACTGTACAAGCAGAAATTATTCCCAGGCCAAAAAAAAAGTTTACTAGGCCAATAATTACAAAATATCAATTTTTCATTTATGCTTTGGAACAAGTTAAACCGTTGAAAAGGCGAACAGAAAATATAAGGATTGTAGGGAGACATGGATTAACACAATGTGTCCACTTACACAACTCGAATCGATACTTGACCCAAATATTGACCTCAAAACTATTATCTATCGTCTAGGAAAAAAAGGGTGAAATTTATAATATTGTCAAGCAATGCATGCGTTTACAACATGGCGTTCTGGGTTAAGGTAGATATAATACTGGGGATAAAGTTTATAGACATTGTCAGCCAATCTGGCGCCTTCACAAGAAACAAAATATATAACAAGTACCCATGTAACCTTGAGTTTTGAACCATTATAATTATATATTTAAAAGTTCTAAAGGGATCTATGCCTAAGATTTTCATTTCGGTCTGTAGATAGTTCAATTAATAGTTTAAACGTTTTTACGTACAAGAAACACGTAAACAGACACTGTAATTAGGCTTAAGAGGAAAGCCGAATATTTCAATTTGGTTTTAATGTATTGTAGTAAGTATTGAAATAAGAAGTGGACAATGCAGGTTATGTCGAAACTTCTCGATTTCAAAAATATCGAAAAGGCTGTAATCCCCGCGTCCTTAGTATTGAAAATCACACAAAACCGTAGTATTAGGATTCAGCTTTTTGAGTCGCAGTATTGAAACGCCTAAAAATAAATTAGGAACTGAATTTTGTAAACAATAATATAAAAATTGACACTTCAAAAAGAGAAATATGGGAACCGACCCTGTTTAAACAATAATACAGAAACTTACCCTCTTGAATAGTAACTTACGAACTGGTAACTTTAGGAAAGTGCATCCAAGTGGCCAAGAACCTCAACAATGTTTATATAAATTGTATATGACTAATTAAATATGATTATAATAAATGTATTATAGGCTAGAAAAGAAGTCGGCAACCAGCCTGCAGCTCCAAAGGATCAGGAAAAAGAAGTCGGCAACCAGCCTGCAGCTCCAAAGGATCAGAAAAAAGAAGTCGGCAACCAGCCTGCAGCTCCAAAGGATCAGAAAAAAGAAGTCGGCAACCAGCCTGCAGCTCCAAAGGATCAGAAAAAAGAAGTCGGCAACCAGCCTGCAGCTCCAAAGGATCAGAAAAAAGAAGTCGGCAACCAGCCTGCAGCTCCAAAGGATCAGAAAAAAGAAGTCGGCAACCAGCCTGCAGCTCCAAAGGATCAGAAAAAAGAAGTCGGCAACCAGCCTGCAGCTCCAAAGGATCAGAAAAAAGAAGTCGGCAACCAGCCTGCAGCTCCAAAGGATCAGAAAAAAGAAGTCGGCAACCAGCCTGCAGCTCCAAAGGATCAGAAAAAAGAAGTCGGCAACCAGCCTGCAGCTCCAAAGGATCAGAAAAAAGAAGTCGGCAACCAGCCTGCAGCTCCAAAGGATCAGAAAAAAGAAGTCGGCAACCAGCCTGCAGCTCCAAAGGATCAGAAAAAAGAAGTCGGCAACCAGCCTGCAGCTCCAAAGGATCAGAAAAAAGAAGTCGGCAACCAGCCTGCAGCTCCAAAGGATCAGAAAAAAGAAGTCGGCAACCAGCCTGCAGCTCCAAAGGATCAGAAAAAAGAAGTCGGCAACCAGCCTGCAGCTCCAAAGGATCAGAAAAAAGAAGTCGGCAACCAGCCTGCAGCTCCAAAGGATCAGAAAAAAGAAGTCGGCAACCAGCCTGCAGCTCCAAAGGATCAGAAAAAAGAAGTCGGCAACCAGCCTGCAGCTCCAAAGGATCAGAAAAAAAGGCTTGCCCACCCCTACCCCCCTAGCTACGCCAACGATACTTGTATCAAAAAAAAAGTAAATTACGAATTGTGATATACCATTTGATAGCTTACAAAATGAGGAACGTTTTTGGGAAATTTATAAATTATTTAATATTTTGATTCTGATTGGGTATATTTATTTTCTTCAACATCTTTTATAATCTTTCTTCACATTTGCTACAAATATTGCGAATTAATTAAAGAATTTAAGAAAAAAATCATATTTTAATGTGTTAATGTCTCACAAAGATTAACATTTGAGGAGGTGAGATTCAAAAACAGGTTTCTCACATTTTTTTAGAAAATGATCTTGATATGGCTTTTTTTTCGTCTCATTGAGAGCTATCGGTATGTGTAATTGTAATGATTCAAAAATAGTTTTCTCTCATCGTAAAACTACTTCAAAAAAATGGATTTGGTTCAAAAGTAGGTTTCTCCAACAACAGTTGTGCATCAAAGGCAGGATGTTAAGAAAGTATGAGTCTCGTGTTTGGTGAAAACTGGGAGACGAATGTTGAAAAATCTAGTCTGGAGTATTACCGAAGAGTTCTCTCAATGGATGATGGACACCAAAAGGAAGAATGCGATTGCCTCGAGCATGAGGTGGCTGTCCGTGTTTAGCTGCTTTTTTGTTGTTTTATTTTAATGATTTTAGGTTTTTTTTTAACAGTAACAGACATTTTTCACTTGCACGTTTTTGTTTATTCCCTATTCCATATCAGTCGACTAACTGCATTGTCTATCTGCTGCTCATAAAAAATAATTTAAAGGCCAAATGAAAATTTCTATATGCAGATATGGAGTGTTTTGATCATAACCAGGTTTCTCCTAAACATTTCTCTGTTTATTTAAAAAAATACTAAAAACATTTTTGAAACCTATTGGCACTGGAAAGACAATACCAAAGTACACAACTGAAAAAAAAATTAAGATCACAACCTGAAAGAAAAAAAGCAAAAACGTTTTTCCTGATTTCCCAAATTTTTGTCTTGAGTGAGAAACCTGTTTTTGAATCCCAGCTCCTCATTTATATTTTTATTATAATAATTTTTCTGTAATTGTTTTTATTTAAATTGCTCCAACGGACTGTTACATGAGAAAGTGGTAAATGAAGTATGAAACCACAGAGGAGAGGGAAGCTGTTGTCTATTAGATCAGATGGTCTGACTGCTAGCGGCTAGCGGTAGACGCGAGCCCGTTGGGTAACAGGTGACCTGGAGTAACGCCAGATAACCAGTGAAGATGGACACAAAAGACTTGTCGGACTACCGTTGCAACCAACCTACCCCAATCAACTCTGAACAAAGTTTCATATTTATCAGTTGTCAAAAGCCTTTTGTCAAGGGTTGGTCACTTCAATAATGGTTCCACTCTTGGTCCAATCTACTCTTTATTGTCCACATAGCTCCTACTGGATAGCAACACCTTCTTCGTGTTAATTAACGGAACACAATCTTATAACAGGATCTACTGCATAATCGGTAATCATTCACTAGAGCTCTCTTCATAATGATCTTGAGGTCAATAACGTCGTCTTCTTGTTCCCAGTTTTGTTAACAACAACTCTCTTTTGTTTTAGGAGCTTCGTAGAAATATTAGACAAGGGAACAAAAAGCTAGGCAGCTCTGAAATGTTCACTAAGATGTTATCGTCGCTACATCGATTCATGAATCGACACCTGCTCTATCCTGGATCTAAGAAAGTCACTACAATGAATTCAGAGAACATTTAAATACCTACTCTAGTTCTATCATTAACAACATCGTGATTCCCTCTTCAAACCAAGTTCTCTATCTCGGGTTTTACCTAGACCTACATACACGACTCAAACGACAAGAACTGAATCGAAGACACGGACTGTTACTTCGACTACTTGGACCAAAATCGGAACTGACTACTAACAACAAACTTACGATTTACAAGACCAAAAGATTTTAAAAAAACTTTTATACATCGTATAGTTGGGGAAGTAGAATTCTTTGGTGCGAAGAGAAGAGTATATGCAAAAATGTAATGTTTAGATGTCAACACTTATGGCATTAATTTCTTGGTTTATGCAAATATATCTTTCATATACAAATATTTTCTTGTGAAAAAAGTTAATACTTGAAAACTGTCGTCCAGCATGATTTGAAGTAAATGTTGCTCCTGAAACCTACCCAATACGTTATAGACAATCTGTTAATACCTTATGCAAATAAATAATATAAATGATAGAAGGTAAATTAAAACAAAATAAGTGGACTGTATATAGGTTATTTAAAAAATTATAATAATGGAAAAACAAAGACTAAACTAATGGAAACAAAACAAACAAATTAAATCTAAGAAATGGTAAAATATATTATATGTACTAAGAATGTCTGGAGAATGTGGGCGGTCGTGAAGTGAAGACGCCAAGGTGTTGTCTCGTCACAGTGCGGCTGGGCTGAGGGTCCGTCTTATAGGGCTTCTATGACCAATACTTGCAGCAAGGGCTGAGGGCAGATATTGGTCGAGGTGGTGATGAGATGATGTGCAGCAAAGGGCTGAGGGCACTTCTATTCAGACAGCCAGACTGGACTTGACTCGACTGACCGGTCAGGTTAACTAAACAAGTATTGCCGCAGTGACCTCTACTGGCCTCTATACAGTGTATATACACTTCACTAATGGCGTCACCCCCTCCACATATACCCGTTTGTCTTTATAAAGTTTATTTCACTTTCGGCCTTAACACAATATTTTTTGACCAGATCTATTAAATATTGGTTATCAACTATAAAAGTATTTATTATATTGTACTCTTTACTCAATTAAATCACCTTTCAATCTGAGTTATTTGATGCTGCAGTGTATAAAATAATGAAACTTCTAAATATCACTAACAGTTGTTTGCTGGGTTAGGCATGAAGTTGAGGTGAAGGCATTGTGGACGCCATTGAAACTAAACAACAAAGCGAGTAGGGGCATTTTCTTTTTGTAGGCAATATAAAAAAGAACCACATGAAGTGAGGGTGAACACATGTCAGGACAAGTTCATTTATCAAATTAAACTAAAATAGAATCGATCCCACGCAAGTCATTTATTAAATGAATCAGCATTAATATAAATAGGTTTCGATCCGAGATAGGAAGGGAGATAACATCATTTTATACTCAAAATAGCTCCTCTTTCTAAACTTCATTATGATGTTGTTCAGAGCTAGCGTAGAGTTATTATAGGGTAAAGTTAAAAATATTTAAAAAAAACAAGTTGTATGAACAAACTAAATAGATATTTAAATATTAATTGTTACTCTTTAACAAGAACAATACCAAAAGAGGATGGGAAAAAGACTGGTGTCTATATGGCGCTGCTTACGTAAACTTTATATTCCTAACTCGACTTTTTTAGCTAAATTTAGTTTTGAAAAATGTTCATCTCTACTCATAAATAAATATTGTGCAAAATATTATAATTTTTAATAAAAACATTTAAGAATTGTATTGCATCTTAAGTTAAACGTGTTTCACCTCGATCAGTAGGGGATCGCTTGCTATAACCACATGTAACACTAATATCGCTTACATATTTGCAACCGTACTATCCACTTGCCTTATTTTGGTATCGTTTTGAAGAGGAAAGAAGCCATTACTCGGTCACACATATGTCGCATGCGCAGATGGGCCGTTATCACGCCACGCTTGATGCAATCGGAGCAAAATTTAGCCTCGCGCGCAGCGTTCACAGAGGCATAGCGAGCGGGAGAGGTCGCGTTTGAGAGATCTCACTCTGCCTTCGTAGATATAATTCATCGAACTCAAAACGTTGCTCTTCAGGAGTTATAAGATTTACAAAGATTTACTTACGGTACAAAGATTTACTTTCGACACGTTGTGTATTTGGTTATTAGTTATTATAATTCATGCCCGAGCTTTAACTATGAGGTCATATCGTCCACCACCAGAGCGCTCTTTCGTCACTCTGGTGGACATGAGCCCGACTCTACTGTGGGAGTCTTAAATTTTTATTCACGTAGGGGAGGAGTCTTTAACGAGTACTTGACATCGTACAGACTCGGGACCATCGCTTAACGTCATTTCCAAAAGACGTTGTGTTTATGTTTATTTTACCTCACAGATAAAATAAACTAAGGGCTTCGGCCGGGTTTCGAACCCACGATCTTGAGCTTAGAAGGCAAGCACACATACCACTGAGCTACCGGCGCCCTCTTGTGTATATGGTTACGTCATTTCTGAACACTAGTGCCCATACACCGTCTGCAGCACGCACAAGACGATACAGCCTTTGTTATTTATTTCACTTATAGGTTAGGTTAGGTTTTATGACTCATGCCCGGGCTTTAACTACGAGGTCATATCGCCTACTACCAGAGCGTTCATTCGTCACTCTGGTGGACATGAGCCCGACTCTACTGCGGGAGTCCTAAATTTTGCCTACCCTAAATTTTTATTCACCTAGGGTAGGGGTCTTTAACAAGTAACTGACATTGTACAGGCTCGGGACCATCGCTTAACGTCCCATCCGAAGGACGGCGTGCTTAAGTTTATTTTACCTCCCAGATAAAATAAACTTAGGGCCTCGGTCGGGTTACGAACCCACCATATTGAGCTCAGAAGTCAAGCATGCATACCACTGAGCTACCGGCGCCCTCTATTTCACTTATATTTTCATTGTCACTATATGCTTTATGATTAGACTATATACAGATTCATACAATATAAATATTGAAAATCAGGAATTTCTGTAGCGACTGCTCGCAGATGATTTTGCTAAGGTTGTGCGTAGGATTTTGTTTTAGGCTGTTTGTTATAGTAGCTAGTAACTCGACTCCAAGCACGACATAGCATTGTGTTTTTAAGTATTGTGAGCGTGGTAATATTTACTAATAATTATTTATTCATTCATCAATAGAAGAAAAGTGCATTAAGTTTGGATTATTCGATTCGTTGTTCCTCATTACACAAGTTTGTCTGTCCTAATATCTAGATGATATCACTGAACTTCCAGAATTCAAGCATGAACAACTACCAGGAGTTAATGATTATTATATAAAAAAAATAAGGTACAACTACTACTCCTTGCGCCTATCAAGTGATAATCGAGTTCTGTTAGTATCGATTGATCGATCAGAATGGTTATATTATCAAGGCTTATTACTTCAACTGACTTATAACTCATATTCAAAAAGAAAATAAAGAACGGATCAGTTCTTTTGATAACATCAGATTTTCAAGTTTCACGAATAACTTATTGAGAAAGATATGTACGCATGAAATACGTTTTTACTCCCGAAAAGACGCTTACAACATCACAAGATATAATCATTGTATTCACCTTATAATAAAGGGAAGAGTTAAAGCAAAGGAGATCCTAATCCAATTTGCTAATTTAATAAGGCGGCAAAAAGATACGGTTGTAGTTGTTTCAAATTTTGCTGAAAGCAAATTCGCACTGTTGAAGGCTTTTACTTGGGAATAACATGTATGAAAATAGAAAAAGGTGTGAATCACAGGCTATGTACTTCTCAAGCACGAACTAATCAACTACTGATTCTGCTGAAAATTATTAAGTGTTATCCTTATAGGACTTTGAATTGACATATGAAATATTATGTCAATACATTCATTACAACGGCAGTTATTAGGGTTTTTGTGTTAAGCCTCCCGCCTAATCCCCCTTTCCCTTTGATCGATTTGGCTGAAAATCAATAGGCGCTGTCCTTAGAGGGTTCTGGATACTCAAACAAAATTTCTTGTAGATACATTTATTTTATCGGTGGTTATCATGTTCACAGACACATACTGGCAGACTTTTTTTATTTTTCGGTTGGAAAACATGAAATTTTGTTGTAAACACCGCATCGAATTTCTAATCGATCACGTACTTCCCTCATCCTTCCTGGCTGGGGAAGAAAATGGCTCTTTTGATGTATAGAGTTAGTTACTCATGCCCGGGCTTTAACTACGAAGTCATATCGCCTACTACCAGAGAGCTCTTTCGCCACTCTGGTGGACATGAGCCAGACTCTACTGTGGGAGTCCTAAATTTTGCCTACTCTAAATTTTTAAAGGGCAGGGGTCTTTAACGAGTAGCTGACATCGTACAGGTTCGAGACCATCGCTTAACATCCCATCCGAAGGACGGCGTGCTTAAGTTTATTTTACCTCCCAGATAAAATAAACTAAGGGCCTCGGTCGGGTTTCGAACCCACCATCTTGAGCTCAGAAGACAAGCACGCATACCACTGAGCTACCGGCGCCCTCTTCTCGATACTTGTTAAAGTCGATTATGATTGGGTAAACTCAAAGACCAGAACTGTACCGTAATTAATTTATGTATTAAAATAATAGCATTTTATAATAATTATAATCTGATTTAATTAATATTTATTAGGAAAATTGCATTTTTGGATAAGAATATAAAGAGCAGTCTACATGTGGTTGCAGGAACTATGGTGTGTTGTGGTAGGAGGTGTGGTTGCTATGACGACGGACAGGCTACCGGTTAGTTGCCATGGGAGCCCTGACATAACCAAACCTTGAGTGTGTGGGTGACACTTGGTTTGATATGATGGCTCCCGCCGGGGGCTATATTAGTGACATCGACTCCTGGGACAGTGCTGTCATCTCAGGGGGCACCCTACGACCCCGGGCCCATTCCGCACTCAATGTCAGGTACAAATATAAAAACTCCTACAATACTATTTTATGAAACTCCATTAACTAACGATGTCATGTTCACTGAAAATTATAGTCGTGTTTTGGACATTAGGCTTAGATATCATTTATTCATCCATCATCCAATAAAATTACTTGTAATGTCTGTCATTAATTTAAAAAAAAAAGTGAATTCTTAATACTTCCAGTAATAGATGCCATTATGAGAATTTGAAAATTCTAAGATCGAAAGGTTATGGATAATATTACCATTATTTTCGTTTTATTTAATCATTTATCAAATGTTTTGGTTTCCATAAGAGTTAAATTTAGTAGGCATATTTAATTATTATTTTTACCTAAACAAAAAATTAAAGACATTGGTAATTTCAAAAATACATATTTATATTTTAACTGCTATCCGTTTCTGTTACTAGATATAAGAAAGTCTCTCTCAGAATTATGCTGTACAATGTAGTAATGACAGTATGAAATGGATTTGAAAGGGGTGGAGAGTGATCGTACAAAAGTGTATAAGAAAATCCTCTTATGGCCACATATACTTATTTTTTCAAAGATAATACTCATATGTATAGTTGCACAAGTTGAAACAAATGTCGTTGCAAAAAAATACTTGCAATAAGCGTGTTAAAGTGTCATTATAAAAAAAAATGAAGAGATTTGGGTGGCGGTGAAGTGAAAATCTGGGTTGACCAAGGAACGACAAGGCGGAGGGAGTGATGAAGAAAGTTTGAAAATATGACATTTTCCACCGATCATTGACTGAAGCCCTCCCGTCTGTCATAGTTGGCTTATCTCTCTCCCACTCTCTATCACTCTCTCTTTATCTTCTCACTCTTTTTGTCCTACTTATTGTAGCTCTTTTGAATTGGCCAACTATTTCTTACGGATCAACGATTCTTGTGGATCAATAGATCAACAATACGACACAAAAACACCATTGCAAGCTCTATTAAAAACAAAGCAACAATAACAAAAAAAAAAAAACATTTTTCTCAATTCACTTACTCACAAGGTCTGATGAATGAATTTGAGTATAAGGCCGCTCAACTACTAGGTAGTTATTCTGACTCAAGCCCGGGCTTTAACTACAAGGTCATAACGCCTACTACCAGAACTCTCTTTCGTCGCTCTGGTGTACATGAGCTCGACTCTACTATGGGAGGCCTAAATTTTGCCTACCCAGGTGAGTACCTGTCATTGTACAGGTCGTCCGAAGGACAGCGTGCTTAAGGACCATCTACTAGTGATCATCAGCTCCAGACTTGTAAATCTCATTAGAAACACTGGCATCAGCTCACGATTTTTTAAAAAAAATTTTGCTTAGAACTCCACTCCCTACATCCAGGTGTTAAGTATTTCTGACACTTTTTATCCGACTACGGGGAAGCCAAAGAAATATGATTTTGGCAGTATGTTCCTTCCTAATTGGTAACCACTGAACCGATTTTAATGAATTTGATACCATTCGATTGATCTTCGTTTTTTTTTTTTTTTTTACAAAATTTACCTGAGGTCTCCGAGTGAGATATTAGTTTGATGGACATTAAATGGCGATTACAAAAAATTAAGGTTTTTGAGGTATATAATAAATGTCTAATAATAAGGAAAAGCAAATTAATTGTTAATTTCACCATACAAAAAAATTAAAATATGTCCGTCTACGCCTATAGGTACTTGAAACCTTTTTTTTTTTCATAATCACTTGTAACAGTCATAATTATTATAATATTCATAGTATTTTGTAAAACAAACTGTATAAATAAAAAATACGAAAGGGTCAGGGGTAGCGTGGTTGCTTACTGAGCTCAAGATCGCGGGTTTGAAACCCGACTGAGACCCTTAGGTTTTTTATCTGGGCGGTGAAAAAACCTTGAGCACGCCGTCCTTTGGATGTGACGTAAAACGATGGTCCTGAGCCTATACGATGTCAGTTACTCGTTAAACGTTATAGATCCCTACACTAAAATGTTAATAAAATAAAATAAAATAAAATAGCTTTATTGACATTCTTTTAGAACAAAAGCCTCTCCTTTTGGATGTTTTGAGTCTACTGCTCTTTCAACAGAAGAAATCGGAAAAGAATTTAACGATTGTTCCTAAATTAAATTAAATTATTTCTTAAGTAAAACTGTTACCTACTTCTTGACTAAAAAAAAAAAATAATAAAACAAAAGCAAAAAGTAAAAATTAGAGTTATTTCTTAAATAGTAATGTTACACATTTGTTCTATCTTTCTATGTTGCTGCCCACTGTGCACCATCCATCCCCTATTCTCTCCACTATCTCGTCCCTCCACCTCAGTCCAGGTCTTCCTTTTCCTCTTCTCCTGTCTTTAGGAATCCACTCCGTGCAGACTTTAGCCCATCGTCGAGGATCCATCCTTGTCACATGCCCGGCCCATCTCCACTTCAGCAAGTGTGCTTCCTTCTGGACTAAAATGTTAAGAATAAAAATTTCGACCAGCTCGGGCATGAGTCATAAGAATTAACTAAAAAATACCATGAATTTTTTTTAACTTTCTTTATACTTTTATCATTATTTTTTAAAATGTATTTCCTTCTTTCTTCTCATTTTTACTGCAATTATTTTTTTATTTTTTTAATAAATACCCCAACTATCTATCTCTAAACAGACGTAATACCTCTGATTGATCATGTGGTAATAAATGGTCTCTCAACAGTGTTACTGCAAGAGAAAATAAAATAAAAAATATCTTGATGTCGTGTATTTTTTTTTGATAAGATGACAAAGCCCGTGCTGTGTCCATTTCGTATTGATCGTTCGAGGTCAAGGCAACCATTGACGAGTCTTACATATAGATTCTCATTTCACAAATATATCGGTAAGGTAAACTATAATTTATCTATATTTTTTTATGAGCTGCTAAACTCAAAAAAAAAATATGTTCACTGGCTTATGTATGCTAAGAATCCATTTTAAATTGGATTGACATGAGGGTTGTATCTCATTATGTCATACATCACGAGGATCCAATCAGCTAACAGGGTCCTTGAGAGCTTCTAGGTGTACTGTTACCTGTAGCTGATTGTTCCATGCTTCTCTGACGTCACACTACTCAGTGCAAACACTACAAACAATAACATTATTCGTCCCTCATCACTGGTCTTACTGACGCTCCTTATCAGAACAGTGATAGATTTGTGTGGTTTCCTCAGATAATTCAATTTGAAAGTGCCTCCCAGTAAGTTGCTCCTCTCCATCGTACTTTCAAATTTCTCACCTCTCTTCTTCTGCCTTTCATTATTGTTTTTCTCATTTTTATTTGTTACTCTTCTGCCCATCACTCTTTATTTTTTCTTTTTAAGTAAAACGTTTTTATACTTCAATGGTTTCATAATTATTTTTCATGTTATTTCAGTTAATCATTCAGAATTTTTCTTTTCTATTTACTACTAGTCTTTATATGTCATTTCAACCTTTAAACATTATATTTTTTAATACAATTTTGAAGTCGAAATATTGTCCAGGCTCCAATTAATTATAAATTGTTCTCATATATTTCTTGCTCTATTATTATTTTTCCAATAAATAGCTTAATTTTTTGTTATTTAATAAAAAATATTCAAAAAAGTATTCTTGTTTTAATATTATCCGTTGTTTAACTGTTTTCTTATTTATTTTCTCAAATATTGTATTTTTCAATGTCATTTTAGTAGATGAAAAAAGGTATTAGGTCTTTCAGAAATTAAGGGGATGTTTCTTAATGCTGCTCTTCTTTAGTTAAACGGGTAAGTTCTGAATGAGAAGTGCGTCCGAATGTTGGTCTGAAAGTTTTGTCGTTAGAGTGAAGATATTTGAAAAACGGAAAAAAGACTGTGGGGTTATAGAACCTATACATTGTATGAATGAGGATTTTATAAATAAATTGAGAAATAAATAATTATATTAATAAAAAAAAAATATATATATTAATAATACATTTTTAAATAAACATAAATAAATCCGATAACAATAAAGACTAATTATTAGCGGGTTTTTAGCATTCTGCAGTTAGTAAGAATTGTGCAAATAATAACAAATAAACTGAGATGTTATTACTTAAATAAACGAAATTTATTGTGTGTTTATCTTTACATTAACCTTTGAGTTTCTTTATCATAAACACAGACAATGAACAATTGGTGAATTATTAACAGTGACTAAGCTACTTGTATCTTCGTTACCCTCGGTCTTTCAGATGTTTTCGGTCCAATGAAACAACTTTCAGACGAAAATTCGGTCGCACAGAAATTTTTTTTTTTTTTTTTACTAAAGAAAGGGCTGAAGATGTTCTTTCAAGTCGGAACGTCTCCTTAGTCACTATTGTTTAAATTTCCGACTGGGTTTTTCATCGACACATAATAAGTATGTCTTCCTTTCCATCTCTGGTGTTATCTGACCTTCATCGGGCTGACCACCTTCTGGACAGTCCTTTTCTTTCTGATGTCCGGACCTTCCATTGTGTTTTGATAGCAGCCATGAGGAATCATCTTGTCAGTATGTACACATTTCACTAAACTGTAAATATAATTCCCTCTACCGACTGGTAAGTCCGTTAGGCTCCCAAGAAAAGTACCTTCCAATAAACTGCCATACTGAAAAACTCCGACTACTAGCCCAAATATGTTTCCACAATAACAATAGAAAGTTTAGGACAATACTTGGAGAGTTCACATATCAGTTTTGTCCGGTAAGTGTCTGCAATATATATACTTTTTCTTTTCAGTTTATATTTTTGTGTATGGCTACTACTATTTTACTATTCCTCCCGTTTCAAAAGCCTTATTTTGTCATATAATTTTGAAATGTTTTTGTTTTCTAATTATTTCTTTCTGTTTCTATTAAAGAGCATGTCCATATTTATTTATTTTAATATTTGTATATTTCTATTTAGTTAATGTATTACTTATTTCTTATTAATATATTCTTTTATTTTCCTTATTATGACTATAATATTTATTTATTTTGTAAAGAGCCCCATTCATTGCCATAAAGGTTGTATTCTTTTCTGCAATAAAATGTTTATCTTTCTCTTCCCTTCCATCTTCAATGTTATTTTATTTTTTTTTTCACTTTATTTTTCTCTCTTGTAAATATTGCTTTTTCGACTTTGATAGGATATTGTGACGCATTTATTTTAAGTTTAACTCGGAATATTTCCTTTTAATTTAATTTTGTTACAGTTGTAGATAAGATATCTTACTAGCTTTATTGAATTTGACACTGTTTGTTGCAGAGATGTGTACCCGATGCCGAAGCGACCCTCCTCCAAGCTGTCGGAGGCTGACACAGGGGGGCGAACAGGGCTGGAGCAGTTCCGCCGAAGTCTGCGGCTTCTGGGAGTACCGCTCCCATCCCGGCCTCCAGAGTCACCCCCTGTTCAGCCTGTGATCCGAGCCGCCAAGCCCCGCCTCAACACTCGCCTCCAACGTAGGACAGTCTCCACAGAGGATGTCAAATCGGCCATCCTCCTCGATGATAATAGGTCTGAGTCAGGTAAGTCAGGATTCACAAATCCCGTGTCTTTTTTTAGGGAAAGTACTTAACTATTAATTTTCAGTCATGTTCATAAACAGTATTTTGTTCCTGAAATAACCCTTTCTCCTTGAGGTAGATTAAGGGTTTCGATATCGGAAGAAAGTGTTGATATTAGAACAGTAGAGTTTCTATGAAGGAGTCGAGCGGGTGGAAAGGAAATCCATTTGCCGATTGTTCTTCGCCGTCACAGTAATGATATATTTCAAGTTGCTAATAATCGTGAGGAGTCCCTCATTCCTCTATTATATACTGATTTATTGTTATAAGAACCAGTTTTCAACGCAAATGCCTCATTATCCAGTGCATTGTTAGACACGAGGGTGTACCATAGATGATGACATAGTTGCGTTGAAAACCGGTTCTGGTAGAAAATAAAACAATGGCAAAATAACGTATTTTTTTTTGTTATTGATAAATTTCATTTCAGAACATATTACAATCACGTATGAAAACTATTTTCAGATTTTGGTCCAACCTAAAGTTTCAGCTTGTATTCCAGTATGCATGAAGGGGGCTTTCAGGGCATAACTATTCTTGATAAAAAGATATGCGCAAAATTTCTTATTTCGTGTGAATTCGCTGTACAATTAGAAAAAATAAATAAAGAAAAAGTTAACAAAAACAACTCGTTAGTTGTATTCTGAATTCAATTTATTGGTAAGATTTCTATAAATCCATGCGTCTCTGCCTTTTATTAAAAAACAGTTTTTGCTCGTCTTACCATTCAATATTTGTACACATATTTATTGCCCTTATACATCCTTCATGCAAATAAAATGCGTTTTTGGACCCATTTTTAGATTGTTCATATAAATTACGTTGAAATGAGTTTCCACATCGAGAAGTTACCCACTAACAGAATAGGGGCAGTAGCGATATTGCGAGATTTCTATCGTTTTCAGTAGTTTATAAATTCTACTACATATTTAATCAAAAGAAGAAAACCAGTTTATGTTTTTTTACAAAATATTAATTGAAAGTTTGTTCGGAAGAATTTATGCTAACAAAAACTGTTGAAAAACTTGTTTTTTTGCTTATTTAAAAAAAATATTTATTATTAATTGCTTTAAATCATTTCAAACTAACAAACGAAGATTAAAGATTATTGTATTTGGTTGGAGGCTGGCTGAAAGGCTAATGTTGCTTGAATATCCCAGTAACTCGTTGCCCCGACATATTAACTCATATAGGAACAATGTATCAAGAGAAAAGTTATGACATCTATCTATAAAATGATATTTGATTATAGAGACAGCTAGTCGAGGATTGGTTTCTCGGGCGGTCTACGAAGAATGGTATTTCAGGAAGATGGAGGAAGCTAGACTGGTTCGGGAGGTCAAACTTCACAAGGAAAAGGAGGAACGTTGGCGAGAAGAAAAGGTATATGAACTATGCATAAAAATCATATCTGTTGTCAGTAATTTCTTTAAGAATATATTCGATAGTGACATTGTCAAAAAGACCATTTTATTGATAAACTATCTAATATAGTTAATTAATAATAACTTGCTGGTTACCCGCCATTGCTTACGGGTATATATATCATTTTTGGTAGGGCTGGTGTGTACATCTAGGGACCTAAGCATCCAATGCTCTTATCTCTTCCCTGTTACCTCAACTGTGGAAGTCCTAAATTTTGCCTACCCAGATTTAGTTACCTAAGTTAGGGGTCTTTAACGAGTACCTGACATCACACAGGCTCGGGACCATCGATTAACGGAGTGCTCATGTTTTTTTTACCTCCCAGATAAAATAAACTGAGGGCCTCGGCCGGGTTTCGAACCCGCGATCTTCAGCTCATTAAGTATGCACGCATACCACTGAGTTATCGGTGCCCCCTTGCTTTATACATTAATGTTAGTTAGTCATTATGATTCACACCCCAACTACGAGATCAAATCGCCTACTACCAGAGCGCTTTTTCCTTGCTCTGATGGACACGAGTCCGACTCTATTCACCTGGTTTATTGGTGGTTTACTCACGTAGAGTAGGGGTCTTTGACGAGTACCTGACATCGTACAGGCTCGAGACTCTCGCTTAACGTTCCATCCGAAGGACGTCGTTCAAGGTTTTTTTCTCCTCCCTTATAAAAAAATATAAGGGCCGCGGATAGGTTTTCTGCGATAATAACTACATTAATAATATGTGATACTAATACCTGACACTGATTACATGCGATACCCGGACAAAGAGTAAAAAGCTTATCCCCCTCTCCCACTTCCTCTCTCCGCCCTCCGCCCCCATCATCTCACTCCCCTTTCTCCTCTCCTCTCCTTTCGCCTCTTTCGCTACTTGAAAATACTTTTTATCTCCGTTATTTCTAACTTTACCAGGAACATATATAAGAAGGTCTTTGATTCAGTAATTGTTTTCACGTAGGGAGTATAGCAACTGAGAAAACATGAAATAACTGTTATCTCCATGTAACCGACCTTCCTCTCTATTCAGTGACTTTGAAATCATATGTATCTTATGATCCCGAATAGATCATATACAAAATATGATGTTTGGTTCAGCTGTTTTCAAGTGATTATGGAACAGACACAAAAGCTAAGAACCATTTCTATGGTCTGTGTTTAACCCTGATAAGGATAAAACCTTTCTTTTTGGATTGCCAAAATAAATAGAAATTGGTTGCTGCAGACGCTTGGCGGTCGCCCCCAGCCTACCTTAATTTCATTTGCGGCAACTCCTTGGCTGCGGGATGAAGATGTGGTGTTGACTGGCTGTGCTAAAGCCGCCGAATCGGCTGAACACTGGGCAGCCGGTGTCCGTCACCAGCTGCCGTAGATCGAGTCCCAGGTACGATCCTGTCTCGCCTATCAGCTCCACCCTAGACCGTCGTACAGCGGACATTCAAGGACCACAGATGAAACCTGAATAGTTTTCAAAAATGTACAGAGAGCCACTCTCTTACAGTTTTATTTATAATTAGGCCCATTAGTTATAATATGGTTGATAATTATTATACAATACATTGATATGAGATGACCCTAGAGCATAAACACGATGGACTCGTTAACTGAGTAACACATTTTGAGTCTATTTCTTTGACTGAGTTATATATGACGGGGGGCTTGTAAATCTGCTAACTTGTTAACGTTATAATGGTTTTGTATATTAGTTACTTATATGTATTTCTCCTCCCTAGCAGAAACAAGAAAAAGAGCAAAAAAGTGAAGAAAAATTCTTAGAATGGCTCCGAAGAAAAGAGGAACAACGGAAGAATGCAAACAACAAAGGCGATGAAAAAAAGGCAGGGTAGAGTACAATTCTGGTAGTTACTTAGGATTATAACTGGTTTTCAAATGGCATTTTTACTCCTCCCAGCTATCTGTCTGTCTGTGTGTGTCTGTAAACAGCCTAACTCCCGATAGAATGAACGTATTGACACTAGATTTTGTCCTCTGAGCACGACATTTATTGATTTTCTTCCAAATCGGCAAGAGTTAAGAGGGGAATTAGGGGGGAGGCTTAACACAGAAACTCTAAGAACTGCTAGTATAATACCAATGGGCAATCTATCAGAAATTCGATGCGGAGTTTTCAAAGGAATTTCTTGTTTTCCGTCCTCCCGATTGCAAAAATGAAAAAAAAAAAAAATGTGTACAGTTCAGACGTGGTAGAAGTGAAACCTTCAGAAAACGAAATTGCGAGAGAATGAGACGAATGCAGTATCAGGAGTGGGATAATTATAGGGTTTATTTATTATAATATTGGTACCAAGTTTAAAAATTATTTTATATTTTATTATTCAAACTCCATGTTTTTAATTTCAACAAATGACACGAGTGGCTTAGGGTAACTAAAGTATGAAATAAATGTTTCCTTAATAAGTTCTTAAAAGTCTAAAAAAATCCACAATTCCAAACTTTTTGGAGGGAGAGGAGGGGATGGAATTTTTCATGATTATCTTTTTTGTGTCGCAAGACTAGAGAAGAAGCATTATCGGCAACTTTTTTTGTCTTCACATTCAGTTACAAGAAGTCCTTATGTTAGTAATTCAAACAGATGACTAAATAAAACAACTGTTATATATATATAGATAAGGCAGTAGTGTCGCTTTTTCGTTTCATCGAGTTTCAAATCACAACGCTGCTAAAGAAGTTTTCACTTCAAAAGTAAAATTATGTGTGTCTGTGAAGACGATAACACTCGATAGAATGAATGTATCGACATGAAATTTTATATATCCCCCAGAAGCCTCCAAGGACGACGCCTATTAATTTCTAGTGGGATCAGCCGAAGGGGAAGGGGCATCAGAGGGGCTCATCTCATAATACCTAATAACTGCCGATGTAATGTATGTATCGTCATGAAAGTTTATATTTAAATTCAAAACCCCATTAGAATAGAACCTATTAATTTTCCGCGAGATCAGTCTAAGGAAAGAGAAGGATCAGAGGAGAGGACTCAAATATCCTAATTAATGTAATGAATGCGTCGACACAAAAAACTTAGTATAAAGATTGAGAAGACACTATGCAAGTCAAATATTGCGTTTTAGCCCAAGCGGTCGATTGGCTTTAGAGGGAGAGCGAAAACGTAATTGGTTCATTTTGTGCTGGAGAGGTACATAGCCGGTGATTCACCGGCGTCTTTTGTGATAAGGTACTACTGAAAAGGAATTGGAGTTTCGACTTTTTTATTAATACCACATTCAGTTGAATTGACCCATTTTACGGCTGCATTAAGAGCCATTTCCCTAGAGAAAAAAAAAGTCAAAATTAATATACCTTCATGAATTATTACATTTTGAAATTAATTCAATATTTGCATACATCAGAACATTTTTTTCTCATTTTTTCTTGTAATGGCAGAAATATTTTTTTTTCCCAAATATAAAATCAATCTCCAAGTGTATTCTCCATTGTTGGGGAGTTTTTCAATCTAGTCTTACTTTCACGGCTCTCAATGAGGTTGTAGTAGAAAAATATATAAATCAGAGCCCGCTGAGAGCAATGTTTTATTGAATGAATAGAAATGTTGGTTAAACGCAGTCCAGGTTAAGTGAAAATTGTTGCTAGAATCTTAATATGTAGAATATGATTAAATATTCAATTGAATTGAATACTTTTTTTGATGTACTATTATTATTTATTTTTTTAATAGATAATTTTATTATTTTTTTTGTTGAATAGGCCTCTGAAAGTGCCTGCAAAAAAAACTGTTAGTAAAGAAGCGGCTGAGGAAGCTTATAGAAAATGGAAAGAAGATAAAGAAAAAGAATTGATGAAGAAAAAGGAAAAATTGAAACCGTTGACGGAGGAGGAGAAGGAAAAGAAGAAACGAGAGGCGGAGCGGGTAAGCCATAGTGACGTAATGAATAGAGGATGAGAAAGGTCTCACTTTATCTCAAGATTCAATTCAATTCAATTCAATTCTTTATTAGCCTTTAAGAAATACATCTTTTAGGCTCAGGGTTCGGCCTGTTTATGATATATACATTATTCAGTTTAAAAAAAGTACAAATAAATGAAAATAGAAAATAATAATAATAATAAAATACAAAGTAATATAGAACCTAACTGTTAATTAACAAATTAAAACAAAAATAAAAATGGTATTTTATTTGAATACTTCAATTATCTCAAGATTCATATATATATATTTTTTTAACTTTTTTTTTTGTGGCCTTATTTACGATGCATATTAGCCATGACTCTTATAATGGTGTTTTACCTAATTATTTACGACATCCATGGCCCCGGGAGGAAGTTTTATCTACGAAATAAAACTCACTCCCGGATGGGATTCGAATCCGCAAACCAAGGTGAGACCATGCGACCAAAGCCCTTCGCTCTAGCCCGCACGGCCACCATGGCTCCCAAGATTCATATATATATGAATATAATTTAAATATAGGCCCTCTATGCTCAAAGAACATATTATTTGAAAGGCCTCCTCTATAGTACTGAAATGTTTAATATGACAATGTTTAGTAGTGTATTCTGATAAAGAGGTTGTATGATTGTACTTACAAATGCATAGAATCGAATTACAAGTGAGTTCTACTAAGTACGACACACTTCTTCAATGTTTGCAGTATATAGATGAAGATAACCATATAGACGCCCCAATTGAGGAGAGTCTCTTCCAATGGGGGAGGGTTAAATCAATCTTGATTTTTTTCTTCCGGCATTTTTTTTCCAGTAGTGGCTGTTTTTTTGATAATATTTTGGGACACTACAAATTATATTGACCCGAAGAAGGGACTTGGAAATGTCTCGAAATATTCTCAAAAAATAAATTAAAAAAACACCTCTGGAAAACAAATGGCGGAGGAAAAAACCAACAGAGCCCCTGGATATCCGAAGTTCCATACCACCTTCTCCGCTGCACTCTGTCCCTAGCCACTGTCCACAAGCAGTCAGCCATCTTCCGCTTTTTCTAGGGATGGCAATTTCCTATTGTCTTCCTCAGTTCCTTTTTAAACTTCTTACGTTACTCTCAACCTCCTTTATTCCCTCTTTTTTCTTTGTAGGGCGAGGAACTTGTATAAATGGAATTAACCTGCAGGCCATTCTTTAAAGCACTAGAGTTAGTTATTGTGACTCATGCCCGGGCTTCAACTACGAGAACATATCGCCTACTAATGTGTCCTAAATTTTGCCTACCTAGGTCTATTCACTTAGGGGATATATTATCTCAATTTTTTCCCAGTACCTATTGAGATATGTTGTTTGTTTCTGACTCATAACCGGTTTTCAACTACGAAATCATATCGCCTACTACCAGAGCCGTGTTTCGTCACTCTGGTAGACCTGTGTCTGACCTGTTTAATTAGGAAGGGGGTCTGTAACGAGTACCTGACATCGTACAGATCCGTTAACCAAAGGACGGAGTGCTCAAGTTTTTTTCAATTAAATTAATATATGTTTATATTTAATGAAAAAAAATAAAATAATACAAGTGCAGGGTAGATCTCAAACTAACATTCAAATCAGTATGATGACGTGAAAGATGAGTTGCTTGTATTCTGTTTGGCTACGCCTGTTTCTCATATAAGAGGCACCAGATAAATCTATTTGTGGTGTATGCATTATCGATTTACCAGTGATATGTGTGAGCCCCAACAGAGGGGATACCTTGTGACAAGTTATACAAATGCTCGTGACTCGCGACTGGAAACAGGACAACTGACAGCTGACCATTGTGCCGCCAGACTGTCTGGTATGCGGTCTCTCTGTGTCTGTTATTACCCCAGCCTCGATATTACCTCATCTCGTCTCACCCCTACAACCGTGTAAGTGGCCCCGTCCATTCAATGGTGGCACAAACAAATCTTTTCATAAGTCAAGTCGGACCGACCCTCCTGAAAAATGTGAGATGACTTAAGAAAAAACACTGAATTGCCTATGTCTCATTCTACTTGTAAGTAATGGAAAATTTCTCTTTCAGCTAAATGGACCAATAAGAAGGGGGAGATTGGGGGGCGGGGGCTTAAGTAAAAAAAAACATACTGCTGAGGTAATAAGTTTATCGACGAAATTTTATATCGGAATGATCCAAAATCCCATAAGGACGACACCTACTGATTTTCAGTAGAATCGGCCAAATAGAAGGGTAAATGTGGATTCAGACGTCCCTTCGTAGGACAACTATTGATTTTCAGTAGAATCGGCCAAATAGAAGGGTATATGTGGATTCAGACGTCCCTTCGTAGGACAACTATTGATTTTCAGCAGAATCGGCCAAATAGAAGGGTATATGTCGATTCAGACGCCCCTTCGTAGGACAACTATTGATTTTCAGATAAAATGAACGAAGAGGGAGAGTGAAAACTTTGTTGATTGCAAATAATCGGAGCAGGGGAAGTACATTACCGGTGATTCACCGGTGACTTGTTTTCATTTTGGGACCCAAGATCAGGATCAGGTCGGAAAACATTAAATTCTTGTGAAAACAAAATGGAATGTTTTAACTTGTTATATCGTATACTAAATACAGCTGAGCAACTAATTAACAGCTAATTTTAGAGGCATATTGAGTACCTATATCAGTAATTTTGCGGCCTATGGAATAGTGGACTCTCAAAGGATGGATAATGTATATTTCAGGATCTAACATTATTTAGACTATCAGGAGATCGGTAGCACATTTGTTAAGCTCCGAAGGACCGATGATATATTTTTAAGACCTATCTTATTGATACGTGAAAATGATTGATGTACTGAGAAGTGATTATTTAACAGGGTGCCAAATAAAAATGTGGTCTGACATCACAGTTTTTTTTTATTATTACAGGCCTGTTGCTCTCGAGGTTGTCGCCATCACTCTGTGGGAGCAGCCTCCAAAGCAAAGCCGGCTGGCCTCCAATAATTGAAATAATCTGATGTAGGATCTCCCCGCTTCCTTCCTCTCGAATTCATTTTTTTAATAATTTTAAATAAGCATTACTGGATGCAAGAAAGTCACGAAGCGGATACCAAGACATGTCCTTCTTATACCCAGTAATGCCCCGAAATTAGAGAAAAATGAAAATGAAAGGGAGAGCAGGGGTTGTTATAAAAAACAGGAGTCCAATTATGGCTTTATCTGTCATTTTTCTTTCATTTTAATCCTTTTAAATAAAACAAATACCAGTAATAAAACATAACTTAAAATTCGTTGCAATGCTTTCAAATTAAAACATTGCTTTGAACTATTTACGACAGACTATTATTTGGAGCGCTATATTATAGTTCGTATTAGTTTTATATCAAAGAGGGCATCTTACCAGTTGGAAATTAAGTATGGTTCTATTTTTCGATAGGACTAAAAGTTTTCGCATTATTCCAGCAAACATCTAAAAAATGTGTTTCAAGAAGTAATTTTAGGATGATTTTCAGCAATCTCGCAAACCTGCTTTCAAAATAATATATCGCATATAAGAGGGCGCCGGTATCTCAGTGCTTTCTGAGCTCAAGGTCGTGGGTTCGAAATCCGGCCGAGGCCCTTAGGTTATTTTATCTGGGAGGTAAAATGAACTTAAGCACGCCGTCCTCAGTGCCGATGTCAGGTACTTGTTAAAGACCCCTGCCCTAGGTGAATGAAAATTTAGGGTAGGCAAAATTTAGGACTCCCACACTAGAGTTGGGCTCTTGTCCACCAGGGTGACGAAAGAGCGCTCTGGTAGTAGGCGATATGACCTCGTAGTTAAAGCCCGGGCATGAGTCGTAATAACTAACTATCGCATATAAAATGTGCCTTACAGAATTTTACACAATTTTTGTTTGAAAAGATTTTTGATTGTCATAAATATAAGCTGTATCTTGTAAAATGTATTTAAGCCCCCTACGGATATCTTAAGCCCCGAAGTAAAGTCATAATTAACTTCCCATCATATAGGGAAGTTATTGTAACAGGTCCGAAAATAGAAATCAACATGTTCATCATATTTTTATGTTTCAAGGTCATTACAATATTTTTACACTATTTTTGGAAAGAAGTATGTGTGTGTGTATGTACGTACGTACGTGCGTGGTAAATTTTTCCTACACGATATCTCGCGAATGAAAAATGATATCGACCCTGTTTTGTTGCCAATCGAAGCGTATCAACGTAAATATGATCTGAAAGAAATTATTTCAATATCGGTCCACCCGTTTTTTTTTTAACAAAAATACTACTAAAAAAGTGGATTTTAGAAATTCTTGAAAAAGATTCATCCGATCTAATTTGTTCTGGTGGCAATGTAGCATCCTTTAGAGCCAGATTGAAAAATATGCTATATGGCTTTTTTTTTTTTTTTTTTTTTTTTTTTCAAAAAGTATTTACTATATTTGAATATATATATTTTTTTTTCTCGAAAATTTACGAAAATTTTATATGGCTTCTGAACATTTTAAACGGGAGGGTGGGTTATGAGAGGGGCTAGGGCATAACAATTGTTCTACTCATTAACGGATAGTTGGATTATCATGAGATTTCATATATAGTATTCTTATTTTTTTCTGATTTCTGCTTTAGTTCGGGGGAGGGGGGGGGGGGGGGGGTTGAAACATGAAATTCTATTGAAAACTCGATCTCGGATTTCTATACGGTTAGAATACTTCCTTAAACTGAATGTTTAAGAATGTAAAACCGTGAGAAGGTTGATCCACCTTATTATCTTATTTGACACATTTCTTTTTAGATGGATGATACATTCGATGATACATGAGCCCGAGGTGAGTCGAAGAGCGAAAAGATTTCAGAACCCTTGGAACTGTCGAAACTGTTACTAAACCAATTCCTTGGTGTTTCGAAGAATTGATTACGTGTTTGTCTGCATGCACTCTTGACCTTTTTTTTACCCAATTCTTTTCAGACAATCTCTCTCTAGGCTTGGTCTAGTTTCAAACAGAATGTACAACTTTCTGATGTTCATTAGACATTGGAAAGTATCTACAGAAGATTGTTATACAATTGTTTGTATATCGCTGATGAGTAGAAAAAATGTTCTTATCATAGCAATATTTATTAAAAATTGAGTATGTGCACAAAGTCGTTTGAACTTGGATCTTCTGTACATACTGGCAAAAAAGATCTTAGAAGAGAAATGATGGCATATCTGTAAAAAATCTTATTTTCACTTTTTCATTTAACAAATGTTGTCCAGATCGCTAAATGGTGAAAGGTTGTTTAGTTTTGATCCTCTGTAAAGATTTTCTGCAAGTAAGAACACAGAAATAATCTGCTTTAGAATTAATCAACAAAAAGTTGTAACATTGACACTGTTTTATGTCACTTAACACAGATTTGGAACATAGTTGTTTTCAAAACTGACAAAAGATAGCTCAGAGCGTGCTTGTCTACTGAGATCAAGATCGCGGGTTCAAAACCTGGCTTTAAGTCTTGGAGGTTAAAAAAAATTTTGAGCACGCCGTTAAGCTATGCGAGATGTCAGGTACTCGTTAAAGACCCCTATCCAAGGTGACTACAATTTTAGGATAGGCAACATTTAGGACTCCCCATTAGAGTCGGGCTTATGTACACCAGAATGACGAATAAAAATAGTAGGCGATATTCCCTCGTAGATGAACAACAACTAACTATATATTTTTTTAATTCTCTATTAAAACAAGACTAATGTAAACATGCAACTATTTGGAAAAATAATAACAGTGTATTTATATGAAAAAATGTATAATAATAAAAAAATAAATCTTTTTTCAAATAGCAATTGGTGTATGGCTTAAAAATACTAAGAGAAAAAAACACCATTGTTAAAATAGACGATAAAATTGCAAAACTTTATCGTTAATTAGTGAAAAATATTGAAAGGGCTTATACGACTTTTTTCTAGTCAGCTAACGACATTAGGGCTCGGCTTGGTTGGAAGTATACTACCAGTCAAAAGTATTTGCCCATCTTTATTTTCTTAAAAAATACATATTTTAAGAGTTGGAGCAATATTTTTTGAACCAAAAAATAAATATTTATAATAAGATGTTGATATAATATAATTTAAACAGAAATAAAAATAAAAAACAATTTAAAACTTAAACAGCTTATTGGTTGATATGGCAGCCTTGGCAGCTATTACAGCTCTACATATTCTAGACATTCTTTTAATAAGTTTCTCCAATTTTTCTGCAGACATTTTCTTCCATTCATCCTGTAAAATTCTCCAGAGATCCTGTTTGTTAGTTGGGGCTAGCCTTCTCACATTCCTATCCAACTTATCCCATAAAAGCTCGATTGGGTTAAGGACGGGAGATTGTGGTGGCCAAATCATTTTGTTTATTTTTTCCTGTTGAACCAGATGCTCAAGAAAGCTCTTGCGTAGTTTGGAAGAATGTTTTGGATCATTGTCCTGCATGAACACGAACATTTCTCCAATTATTCTTTCACCAGAAGGAATTGCATTCTACTCCAGGATTTTTTTATATTGTTTTTTTTTTTCTTGATTCCTTCAATTTTGACTAAGTCGCCAATTCTGTTTCCACCAAAACACCCCCAAACCACTACAGAACCACCACCAAACGTAATTGTAAGCACTATACAATAATTTTTTGTGTCGCTCACCTGATGTTCTTCGAACGAATGAGAACCAAAAATCTAAAATTTGGACTCGTCAGATAAAATATGTATTTTTTAAGAAAATAAAGATGGGCAAATATTTTTGACGTAGTGTATATCGTAAACCTGCTCCTCGGCGTGAAAAAGAATTGTGAAAAGTAGATTAATGGCAGTCCGAGGTTGGTCACAGGAGTCAGATAATACATACAGCATACATTTGTTATCATATTAATGAAGTAGATAATTCATTTTGTAGGCTTTTGAAGAATGGAAAAAGAAAACGGAGGCGGAGAAGAAAAAATGCTGTAAAAAGGAAGCAGGAGAAGAAAGACTGAAGGGAAAGGACAAAGAACGACAGAAGCAGGAACGAGAGAGGGAGGCAGCATCCTCGTTCAGGGTCTGGAAGGAGGCTAAAGACCGACAGATGAAGGAACAAACTCTCCTTCTCAGGTAGTCTGCATGACTTTAATAGTAGATCAATGAGCTCAAATAGTATTTATACCAAAATTGGACACTTTACTTGGATTCGAAACAAACCAAAGTCATAATGGATATCGAGGTTCATAATGTAAGAAGTCGTTAAAAATATATATAAATAATTTGAACGATACTGCTTCCTCGTTAAAATGTAGGGAACCTTGAAACGTGAAATTCCGTTGAAAACTCGATCTCGGATTTTCGCTTGATTATAATACTTTCATATACAAGAATTATAAGATAGTGAAAAGACACACTCTTGAAATGAGTTGATTTGTTTGTAAAAGCTCTATCCTGTGTATCTTTCTGGCGATTACCTCATATAATTAAATCAATTAATAACAGTAGTAATTGATATAAAAACATTAAATTGAAAAAAAAAACGAAAATTCATTTTTTTTACTGAAATCTTGGTGGGGAGGGCTTTTTTCGGGGGAGGGGACTTGAAGGGGTTAGGAGGGAGGTGCTTGACCTTATAAACATTTGAGCTCAAACTCCAAGTCTCTAGTTGTAATAGAGGCCGAGATCCCTATACTGGCTCTGATGAAACCTGAAGATCTTGGAAACGGCATACCCGATTTCCACCAAACATGACTAAGAACCATCTCGCAAATACCAGCTTTTGAAACAAAAAAAAACCGCTTTGAAATCGGTTCCGTCTTGGGCTACGATCCCACAGACAGACACATACACACAGACAAACGCTTCAAACTTATAACACTCCTCCTTTTGCGTCGGAGATTGACAGCAGACAATTGAAAATTTCTAATTTATATATTTAATATATAGGTATAATTGTTTTATATTTGTTATTTGTTTATAATTTATAAGTTTGTTTCTTTTTTTTAAGCAGGAAAAAGGAAGAAATGAAAAAGAAAAAAGAGGAGATGAAAAAAGAAGAAAGACGGTACGAGGCAGATCAGGCGTTCCGGGACTGGCTGGACACAGTTCTGGAGCGGGAGCAGAGGAAACTGGGAACATGACAGCGAAGAGGGCGGGCTGGAACTGCGATCCGAGGCCAGGGTAGCAGGAGCAGGATCACTGTCACTGCTAGCCATTCAGTGGGCAGAGGGTTTCCCCCACCGTCTATAATAAACATACTCTGTGTGTCTATCCTCTATCATTTCTATACTACTGTACTCTATTTGAACTGTGATCCGAGGCCAGGGTAGCAGGGATAGGATCACTGTCACTGCTAGCCATTCAGTGGGCAGAGGGTTTCCCCCACCGTCTATAATAAACATACTCTGTGTGTCTATCCTCTATCATTTCTATACTACTGTACTCTATTTGAACTGTGATCCGAGGCCAGGGTAGCAGGAACAGGAACACAGGAGCAGGAACACTGTCACTGCTAGCCATTCAGTGGGCAGAGGGTTTCCCCCACCGGCTATACTACTGTACTCTATTTGAATTGTGGGAAAAACTGTTGTTAACTGAGGCTCAACCGATTTGGCTGAGATTTCTTTAAAATAAATAACAAAGGATCTATATTTAACAGTGTTGTTAAATAATTAGGATAATTATTAAATATGTATTATTTGTTATTGGTTGGGGTTTTTTTTCGGGGAAAAAAATGGATTTGTAAACAGAAGTTCCTGAATTGTCTAGTTGTTTAGGGTTCTGTTCTTTTCTTCAGGGCTGAATTTTTACATTTTCAGAAAGAAGGGTGTTCCAGAGCGGAATTAAATTGTTCTGTAAAATTTGGATTCGATTTAATAAAAAAAAAAAAAGTTTATGAAACCCTGGCAATGTACATCCCCAGACCGAATTAATCATTTAACCTTTCGCTCCCCTCCAGTCGAACGTTTGCTCTAATAATAGTTGACTTACATTGGGCTCGTATATTCTCATACAAAATTGTGTCGATAAATTTATTACATGTGCAGTTATTAGGGTTTTTGAGTTGAGCCCCTCCTCTGAAACCCTTCTCCCTTTGGCCGGGTAAACTGGTACGGGCTAGTATATGCTGGGAAACAATTATGTTAACAGAAAACAGCACAAACAGCTTGAAAGTTGGAGGCACTAGGGCTTTAAGACTTTTATCGCATCTGATGGCCGCCATTTTGAAAGTGTCAGAAAACTGAACCCCCGGATTCATGCTAAGAGATTCAATAACTATAATTTGATAAACCGCATTTGGAAAACCTTTTTTTCTCTTTATACAGCAATTTTGCGCCTATATGCTTTACAGAATTTTTCACAAAATTATACCTATTTTTCCCGTCTTTGGGCTATCAGAATGCAATTTTATGCCAGATTTGTCTTTATTAGGGTAGAACCCGGAGATATGGACAAATTGCCTTCACTGGCTACCGCCATTTTGGAAATTTCCAAAAACTGGAACTAGATTCATGGTGAAGGGTTTGATACCTAAAATTTGGTACCCCACTTATACTTTATGAAAAAATTATTTTCCAATATTTTTTTGTGGATATGGCGAAGGATTTTTCATGACTATTTACTTTTTTTCCCATCGTTAGGGGCTACCTTACCATATTCCAATGCCAAATTTCCTACACCTATTTAAGCCATTAACGACCGCCATTTTGAAAATTTTGGACAACTAACGCCTAATTCATATCGAGGGCTTCAGATATCCTACTTGTATTTTTGAAAATATATTTATTTTTTTGTGCAAGACAACTTTTATCTCCGGCGCTGGCTTTTCCCGATATTCGTTTGTATTTTTCCTGAGTTTGGGCTACTACACTACATTCACATTCCAAGTTTGAAATCTCTATGTTGTACGGTTTGAGCTGTGAACGAGTGACAGAAAAGAGTAACGAACATTATAGGTTGGTCTGCGAAAAGACATATACGTAGGTATACATATATGTAAGGAAAGGAGTCAAGTTAGAAAAATTAAAAATTAAATTTAAGATTTATTCAATTACAAAAATTAGGTTTTTGATTATGCCGTTTATTATTTTCAGCTTCTCTTTTCTACCCAAATTGGGAGTACAATAAGCAAACAAAGAACCAATAACAATTTCGAAGATCCCAGATGATTTCTGCAGTCGATGCGTTGATCTTTTGGAGAAAACTAAAAAAAAAAACTTAAATGTAAATAAACATTTGGCCTCAAGTCCAAGACTCTTAACCACTGCCACTCAGTGAATAAATACGATAAAATAAACTTTTATATTATTATTATTATTATTATTATTTTTCTTTTCAGATTAATTATGGTTCTATTTTAATTTATGAAAACGTCTTATTACCGGGTGATTCTTTAAAGCCATCTGAAATTATGAATCAAAGATGTAAAATCCAAAAAACCATGAAGTAATTAATATATAATGTTATTTTCTTATGTGAATTGTTGTATAATTTACTGTGAATAAAGAAGATATGTGTTAATATTACATACAGTTGAGCATGGGCTCTTTCCTATTGTACATATATACTGTCTAAATTG
Organism: Aradus depressus; assembly: GCA_963662175.1. Taxonomy (NCBI): domain Eukaryota; kingdom Metazoa; phylum Arthropoda; class Insecta; order Hemiptera; family Aradidae; genus Aradus; species Aradus depressus. The sequence continues at coordinate 62,818,561 of OY759214.1, read as the reverse complement.
AATTATGTATTTGTAAAATTATACAGTTAATAAAAAAAATTAAAAACATCTGTCAAAATGTTTTATTCAAAGCGTAGAAAATATAGTCTAAACATTTATAATAGGAATAAATATAGTTTTAAATTATTGAGTGACACTCTGTTAAATTCAAACTTTTTCCTAAGGTTATATTTAACTTTTTGTTAAATTTAATTCTTCATGAACTTTATTTTTCATTTTTATTTATCAATTTTGGTGACGGAGTGTTTCAACAAACAGTAAGTTTTGGTTATTTTTTAAGTTTCGAATTATTTGATAGCATTTATATATTTATTTATTTTATCATTTGTACTTGGTCAAAAATACAACTTTGAAGTAAAATTTGCTTGATTATATTTTTTTGACGATTGAAAGGTAAATTTTTCAGAAGAAAAAACAGGCGACATGTATCTGATAATATTAACACAGTATTAATGAACAATATGGAAAAAATGTCCTTGCAGTAGAATGGCTTTGAGCTAGAGAAGGGAGGCCACCATGTAGAGAGTCCTTTCTGCCCGAGTTGGGAGTACACAAGGATGTTAAACCGTACAAACAAACAAAAAAATGTTTCATTTATATGTTTGTAATAGGGATTTTCTTTATCGCTGGCGAAAACCAAAAGCGCTATGGCAGGAGTTGCTGACGTATTCCGTTGGTGTCAATTTAAATTTTTTTACACAGTGCTGTTAGCGATGGTACATTTGAAGCCTACCTGCGGGCTGTGTTTTCTTTTATATGAGTAAACAACTTTAGTAATATTATCTAAGAACAGTAAGAATTCATTAGCAGCTTCATTTGTGTTTGTATTTAGTACGGCGGATGAGCCGTTGTGGGCAAGTCACGTGTAGCCGCTGTTCTACGTTCATATCCTGGTCATCCCTCTCCTTTCGGAGCTGAACCAGCCTACTTCACAAGAAACTCTAGCCATGCTCCATTATCCAGGCTTTGGAGGAGGTCGCTCATCCTGCTACTTTCATGAGGTCTGGAGAGTTGTGGGCAAGTCACGTGTAGCCGCTGTTCTACGTTCATATCCTGGTCATCCCTCTCATTTCGGAGCTGAACCAGCCTACTTCACAACAAACTCTAGCCATGCTCCATTATCCAGGCTTTGGAGGAGATCGCTCATCCTGCTGCTTTCATGTGGTCTAGAGAGTTGTGGGCACGTTACGTGGATATAGCCGCTGTTCTACGTTCATATCCTGGTCATCCCTCTCCTTTCGGAGCTGAACCAGCCTACTTCACAACAAACTCCCATGCTCCATTATCCAGGCTTTGGAGAAGGTCGCTCATCCTTCTACTTTCATGTGGTCTAGAGAGTTGTGGGCAAGTTACATGGATATAGCCGCTGTTCTCCGTTCATGTCCTGGTCATTCCTCTCCTTTCGGAGCTGAACCAGCCTACTTCACAACAAACTCTAGCCATGCTCCATTATCCAGGCTTTGGAGGAGGTCGCTCATCCTGCTGCTTTCATGAAGTCTGGAGAATTGTGTGCAAGTTACGTGGATATAGCCGCTGTTCTCCGTTCATGTCCTGGTCATTCCTCTCCTTTCGGAGCTGAACCAGCCTACTTCACAACAAACTCTAGCCATGCTCCATTATCCAGGCTTTGGAGGAGGTCGCTCATCCTGCTACTTTCATGTGGTCTGGAGAGTTGTGGGCAAGTTACATGGATATAGCCGCTGTTCTACGTTCATGTCCTGGTCATCCATCTCCTTTCGGAGCTGAACCAGCCTACTTCACAACAAACTCTAGCCATGCTCCATTATCCAGACTTTGGAGGAGGTCGCTCATCCTTCTACTTTCATGTAGTCTAGAGAGTTGTGGGCACGTTACGTGGATATAGCCGCTGTTCTCCGTTCATCGCCTGGTCATCCATCTCCTTTCGGAGCGGAACCAGCCTACTTCACAACAAACTCTAGCCATGCTCCATTATCCAGACTTTGGAGGAGGTCGCTCATCCTGCTACTTTCATGAGGTCTGGAGAGTTGCTAACAACTCAGTTACATTTTTGAACAATGAAACAACCTACAGAGACTAATTCACAATAGGATATGTGTTCCATAGAATCACGAATATTGGATTTTCCGTTGTTTTATATTTTCCCATTGCATACTTGCCCATAACGGCTGAAGACCTCAGAAATGTACTAATTACAAACATGTATAAAGTTGAAAAAGATGTACAATTACATGTGCATCTTAATTTGAAAACAAAACTTTTTTAAAAAATACTATCATTAAACAAGATGTTTATATTTTGAAAATAATATAAGAGAACAAAAGGACGTAGTAATTTTGTATTTCATACGTTAGAAGAAATCGAATTTACACCTTTTGTCAAGCATTAGTAACGAAAACAGTGTTTCGAAAAATTCAATAATTTTTACCATGTTTACACGCATTTTTGTATTTCTAGAACTTTTAACAACCGTTAAAAATAATAATTTTTCCATTTACAGAGTTTTTAGATATAATTTGATGTGACAATCGAAATTCGTAAAATCTGAGGCATATACATTTCAAGATATGTATTTTCTTCAGAATTGTTATTTTGAGCAGTCGTTTAGTCCATCTATCGCAAGCTAATGATCTTGGTAGTCGATGCGTAGCAAATAAAAATAATTATGATAATCTAATATTTAATATTTTTATGTATGTTGTAGAAACCAAAATTTAGTTCTGGGTAGAAGAATAGAAGAGGAGAAAAATAGTGAGGATGAGTTCTTGGATAAATCGCCAGAAAACTCTCAAGTACGATGTAAGAAGAACTATATACATTTGAAGAAAAATAGAAATACGTTTTTGGAAAAGAAGGACGAAGGGGTTGGAGGAAATGAAGAAGGGTTTCTCGGTCATGAGGAGGGTCTGGACAGAGTTCTGAAGGAGCCTGTGCGAAAAGGAAACTGGATGACGAAGCTAGGGAAGCTATTTAGGAGAAACTATTGGAGGAAGAATCTGAAGAAAGCTCCCTTCAACGCCTTGTATCGACAGAAACAGATCTACGGGGATCATCCCAATGTCAACAAAAGGCGGAGGAGAAGAAGAGGAAGAAAATTACGTTATTTGTTAGGAAATAGCACCAACCTGCATCAAAGTAAGCCTAGTGTATGGGTGAAACTGAGTGAATCGGAAAATAGAGATGTTCTGGAGGCACTTGAAGACATGCGCCGGATGCGAAAGGGACGTCGCTCCAGAAACACAGACGCTCAAACTTCACTATCTGATTCAGCTGAAAATGTGGAAGTTGATGATGCAGAAGAATCGTATGACGACAGAGCTGAAAGTAGTGAGTTGAAGGGCTTAAAACAGAAGACATATGACTATGCTGAGAATTATACACAAATGGAAAACTCTCCAGAAATTTCCATATCAAAAGATACAAAAAATGTAAAGCATAATTTAATCTTACAAAATAACTCAAATAGTCCAACAAATGTGGTACATCATGTCAAATCGAAAGAAGTACTTCGAACAAAGTGCATCCAGGGTCCGGGAAAGTTTATTTGTGAATTGGCCAAGTCATATAAAATCTTGCTATGTGCAACTAACAAATTTTTAAAAGCAGTAAATGACACAGTTCGTGAGTTTGGTGCAGAATGTTCAAGCGAGTGCACAACGACTTGTCGTACGACATACAGCACCACTTGCAGTACCACACCATGCCCAAAACCTACTTGCACAACTAGCTGCCTTGGCAGCGAAAACCCCAACTTGGAAATTTATAATTTTGATTTTTGCAGTAGGGTTGAAAGCTCAACTGGGTTCGTTGAGGACGGCACTGACGCTGGTGATACAGAGGACGATTTACCTGACAGGGAAGACATCGGTGAAACTTACGTTAAATTAAAAGTGCGTAAAAGACCTATCGCAAGTAAAAAAGTGGACAGATCCCACAACAAAACTAATGCGTGCTCTTCAACAGTTAGACTTGGAGAGAAGAATGCTCTCTACGAAGAAAGTGAGGAGAGTGAATACGATTATGACAGTACAGAGCCAGTTGAAGAGGATGGTGAGTGTGAAGGAACTGTGCCGATAGTGTCTTCAGGGAGTACAGAGCACGTCCTGAGGCCGCTGGTCACTTGTCCAACCAAGGCCGCCACCGAAGTCCCACTCACCAACAAAGAAGAAATCTCTGAACCCACTACTATGTTTTGGTTGAAAAAAAGGAAATTTAATAATATGGAATTTAAAGATAAAGGTATTATAATGGATCACACGATGCCATATCATGAGACAGATGCTGTGACTACGTACGACCTGTCAACGGTGGCTGGTCTGTCAGGTGGGGCGATCGATACACTGGGCCGAGACAGTGAATCGGATCCCACCAAACATCGTCACAATAAGAGCTTCGTGAACAACGTTACCAGACGCAAGGGTAAAAGAAAGAAGTTTATTTTTATGAAAAAGGCACTACTATTGAAATCAACCGGGAGAAATGTACAGTCTGAAGAAGATGCAACAAGCTCCAGTGGGCCAGAGACGAAAAACTGAAGAGCAACTTGCTATGGAATAAGACAAGCATGAGCTCTGCATACTAAGAGAGTACTTAGATAGTGAAATAGGCTCGCATCCTTACCAACCCAAAGTCCTTCCAAGGATCATAAACCTTTTGGAAATATAGAGACTTCACTTCTTTAACGAAGTTTAACTTCCGTTAAAGCATCAGTACATAAAGAAAATAAAGTAGTCCTGAAGTGCGCACTTTTTTTTTTTAATTTGCTTAGACTTAAGGAAAACTATTTACGAACTTATTTTTGAAATATTGTCTATTTCACCAAAGATATTTACAAAACTACCGGTTTCGGCCTTACAACATCGTCAGGTCTAGTTATGAACTAAGTCAGTTTGCAGAGTGCGACCCTTCGGTGGCTCTCACATCTCAGGTGCTATTTCAACTAGGGAATCCTATTTACATAAAATAATATCATTTGACTAATAAGTTTTAACTATTCCCCTATCACCCTGAACCGTTTCTGTTTCCACATATATGTTTATTATTATTTGTTTCCACATTATGTTTTATGTTAACTTAGTTTTATTTTTTACTTGTTAGTCAAATGATATTGTTTTATGTAAATACGAAAAAAGGTTTTCGTTAAAATATTTCATGATGTAGCTAACGATACAGCCGGAGGATTCCCTAGTTGAAATAGCACCCTTCCACCTGAGATGTTTTAGAAAAGTCGCATTCTGCAATGACTTAGTTCATAACTAGACCTGATGTTGTAAGGCCGCAACCTGTAGTTTTGTAAATATCTTTGATGCAATAGACAATATTTCAAAAATAAGTTTGTTTTATTTATTTATTACAAGTTCCACAATATGTCCGTGTTCCTCAACTTAGAAGTTGTCAACTTAGAAAAACTACATTATTCAAAACTATTTGATTTTTCTATATACACATAGTACAATATGGTATAAGTTTGGTGCTTTTCTTGTCCTTAATAAAAAATGATTTAAGATCAAATATCTCCAGAGATTTTCGGCGATAAATCTCTGAAAAGAATCTACTATATCATTCTGAACTATAGGAAAAATAGAACATTTCAAATAGCACAAAACTAACGACAAAAGCATGTTCTGGCGAATATAGAAGTTCTGACGACAACTCGTGAGCATAAAATAACTTTGTGTAGTGCTGTGCCGGAACCTAGATATTATTTGTGAATTAGACAATATTTCACAAAGATGCTTATTTTATTATAAGTTACCGACAATATGGAATGCGTTCCTCACCCTACAATATTTGAGGGTTTTTTATGTACACATAAAATATACAAAAGATACAGCACAGCAGTATATAAAAAAATTTAAAATAATTGTAAAATTTTTTCGGGCCGGGCTCATGACGTCATATTACTTATTATTTTTGGGATACGATATTACAAAAAGTAAGATATTTTAATCAATAGAGGGGAGAATTGAATTCATATGTGTCGGTCTATATTGGGGTGAAATCAGATTTAAAAGCCTCGATTGAGGAATGTGGTGACGTGGGCACCGACTGGACTGTGTGTGTATGTTACCTCAGGAGTGCAAGGCACATAACTGCACTCATACTGTAGTTATGTCAGTATTAATAGAGGCGCATTTTTTTGGGCGACAGAGCGTTTATTCCTTCCTAACCTTAGATACAATAGAAACCGTTTTCACGCATTCCTCAATATTGCAATCAAGGTACTGAAGAAGGCACGTGCAATCGCCAGGAAATACAGTCGGCTTCACAATAAAGTGACCACTCTTGATACCTCACCGTAACTATCCGGCCTTCTTTGAGCATGTATACCACCTGTACGATGTCAGGCACTCGTTAAACACTCCTATTAAACCTGCTAGGCAAAATTTAGGACTACCACAATAGAGTCGGGCTCATATCCTGCTCTGGTAGTAAGGGAAGTTAAATGACCTGAAAAGCAATGGGTGTCGTTCTTATGGGGTTCTCGGGCTCATGTGCATGGGCCCTCTGGTAGTAGGAGAAGTTAAATGACCTGAAAAGCAATGGGTGTCGTCCTTATGGGGTTCTGGATGCCCATATAAAATTTAGGACTCCCACAGTAGAGTCGGGCTCATATCCATGGGCGCTCTGGTAGTAGGGGAAGTTAAATGACCTGAAAAGCAATGGGTGTCGTCCTTATGGGGTTCTGGATGCCCATATAAAATTTAGGACTACCACAGTAGAGTCGGGCTCATATCCATTGGTGCTCTGGTAGTAGGGGAAGTTAAATGACCTGAAAAGCAATGGGTGTCGTTCTTATGGGGTTCTGGATGCCCATATAAAATTTAGGACTCCCACAGTAGAGTCGGGCTCATATCCATGGGCGCTCTGGTAGTAGGGGAAGTTAAATGAGCTGAAAAGCAATGGGTGTCGTCCTTATGGGGTTCTGGATGCCCATATAAAATTTAGGACTCCCACAGTAGAGTCGGGCTCATGTGCATGGGCGCTCTGGTAGTAGGGGAAGTTAAATGAGCTGAAAAGCAATGGGTGTCGTCCTTATGGGGTTCTGGATGCCCATATAAAATTTAGGACTCCCACAGTAGAGTCGGGCTCATATCCATGGGCGCTCTGGTAGTAGGGGAAGTTAAATGACCTGAAAAGCAATGGGTGTCGTCCTTATGGGGTTCTGGATGCCCATATAAAATTTAGGACTACCACAGTAGAGTCGGGCTCATATCCATTGGTGCTCTGGTAGTAGGGGAAGTTAAATGACCTGAAAAGCAATGGGTGTCGTTCTTATGGGGTTCTGGATGCCCATATAAAATTTAGGACTCCCACAGTAGAGTCGGGCTCATATCCATGGGCGCTCTGGTAGTAGGGGAAGTTAAATGAGCTGAAAAGCAATGGGTGTCGTCCTTATGGGGTTCTGGATGCCCATATAAAATTTAGGACTCCCACAGTAGAGTCGGGCTCATGTGCATGGGCGCTCTGGTAGTAGGGGAAGTTAAATGAGCTGAAAAGCAATGGGTGTCGTCCTTATGGGGTTCTGGGTGCCCATATAAAATATATGGAGTTAATCTAGAATATATCTTGATAGTGTCTTTTGTTTCTAATTTTAGTGTGAAACATTCTTGTGAGGTAATAAAAAATAAAAATAATATTTTAATGCAAGTATATATTTTATTACTACATCAACATAAAATATATCTTCTCTTAAATTTTAATAATTATATTTAGTACATAACCTGTTTTTCGGATATGTTTTTAGTTATAAAACAGTTTATATATACATAATTTCATACGTCTCAATGGCTTAACATTTAATTCTCCTTTAATCTTTTTAATATTTCCCAAAAAGGACAAGTTGCTCTGCGGGTTGCTACCTCGTTCGAACATCAGCATTAATGCAGGATCTTCTCATAAAGAAGAGTTCATCCTGACTGCTAAGCAATGTGAACATTCCCAACTGCCCTGTCATTTATTTTATAAAATATATTTTTTTATAAATTAGACAAAATAACTTTGAAACCTATGTATGTTATATCTGATGGCAACCTGTAGAATATTCTCGTTACTGTATGTCATAGTTGATGTTTTTCGAGCAGCGTTACCCTCACCCTCCCACCAAAAAGAAAACACAAAACAGAATTATATTTGCAAATATTTCATTATTATAGAATATTTTGTCAAATATATTGGTTCTAAATATAAGTACATAAGTATTATATGGCGTGATAACATTTTTTTTTACATCAGATTTTCCATTAATATCACAGTTAATAGATAACAGTGATTTTCACCCATCAACTTGGAACGAAAGACATTTTTTTATTAATATTTATAACATTTGATCACACAAAAATTAAACATAATAGGCTCTTCTTGAACACATACACATTTAGTGCAAGTATTTAACAATAAATACATTTATTTCTCTCAAAAGAGTTTTTACAAATAGTGAGAGAGTTCTAGACCAAATGTATATATTTATTACTTAGATTGGAATCTAAAGGTTATTTGAAGAACTGTATGGGATGCACTGTCAAACCTGCTCAAAAGTATACAAGACAATACGAATTTAAATAAATACAGACATTTGACAAGGTTCGAAAAACTTTTATGTCTTAAATACGATAATAGGAAAGTTACACCGCACTTGGTTTAATTATTTCAATTGAGGGGGTTAGAAGCAAAGGGATGTAAGTGACAAAAATGTAATTTCGAGATAATTTACCTTCAAAGTTATAGTAACATCGTAAATTCAGGTATTACCCAGGTATTTTCCACTAGATAGCATTACTGGTACTAACAATCGTTCTGATCATTAGCCAGTAGTCAGGGTAGCAGTCAAGGAAGATGTTAACACACATATCTCAATTTCAGCCGAATTGTCACTTATATCCCTTTGCTTCTAACCCCCTCAATTTATCTTTTTTAGTAAATAAATACATAATAGTAATACAGTACACATGCAATTTTACAAACAATTGGCATTAAAACTGACTTTTGCTAAAATGTATGTGTATTTGTACAATTAGCAAAAATATATATACAGGATTTTTTATTAATCATGGACCAACTTTTTTTTTTTAAAGAGTTGATCAGATCAAATTATATGACAAACCCGCACTATTGTTATATTACACTTTAACTGTATGACAACACTTTTTTTCTTTATTATATAGATAAAGAAAATTTATTATATAGATATAATGATAATTTTCATATTTACTATGGTATGTTTTACATTTTTCAGATTTTAAAATTGCATTAAATTTGCAAAATTAAGAGTCTGAAGAGAGTAATCGAGTGCGAGCGAGCTTAGGTGTAGTCACATGTAAGATTATCTGGAAATCCAAAGAGATTTTTTAGCAATGGGAAAAACAATCACCGGCTATATACTTCCCCAGAACGAATTAATGACTTTTTGTAATAAACCTCCCCCCCTCCCTTTGGCCGACTTGGCTGAAAATCAACAGGTGTTGTCCTCCAGAGGAGCACCTGGAGGACAACACCTGTTGATTTTCTGGATACAGACAACATTTAGTGTCGATACATTCATTCTATCGGCAGTTATCATGTTGACATACACATACAGACTTTTGTTTTTTAACAGACCAACCATTTTAGAAAAAAGTGACTGGTCTATAGTTATATACATTCTGTATTTATATATAAGACTAGCTGTCAGGGGCGTAGCCAGGATTTTGAGCAGGGGAGGGCAAAGGTATAGACTCCCAGGGACAGAGGTCGCAATTTCCGTGGTTAGCGTTGCAGACGTTTTGTTATTAATTTGGGAGACTCGGACCCCTAGAAGCTCCCCCTGAGGTAACCACTGACTGTAATACTTAAGCTGACTTTACATGAGCAGCAAAAATGTAAAGCGCAGCAGCAGCAAATGCACGCTGTGGTTTCTGTGCTTTTAGAATTAAATTACTCACAGCCAATAGCATTTGCTGCTGCTGCGCTTTGCATTTTTACTGCGCATGTAAAATCAGCTTTAAGAGTATAAAGTATAACATAAATGAAGATTTTGAGCGAGGAAATGAAATTATCGAATTCATGTATGTTTAAAAAAATGTAATATGACTTGTTTTGTACATGTACATTTAAGTAACAGCTGATTGCTGATTTAGATCATGATTTTATTATCAGAAGCACGGGTAATTTGAAGATCCTATTGGTAACTTGTAAGCAATCCATTTATAAAAACAATTTTTTTTTAGTTTATTTAATTTTTATCTTGGTGTTTTGCTCTGGCCCCCCGGCTACGCCAATGCTAGCTTTACTCCCGGAAGAGCCACCAACGTACACAGAACATTTTATGGCTTTGTAATAGCGCTGTAACCTTCAGATATAGAAGTTGTTTACTCTCTCCATAGGCGATGTTAGGACCTTTCTTATCACAATACACATCCAGTAGTAGCCATACATTATATAATATACAATATGTATATCCGACCATCTTCACAGGATAATTTCAGAAAGTACAAACACTTTCAAACATTTTTCCTCAATTTTCCCCTCCATTTCTCCCTTCTCAATCGGAATTTAAAAAAAAAAGGCCACCGCACGATCTTCCTCATTAAAATACAAATACAACGATACATAATTTACCAACAGCCCAGAAAAATTGCTGTACGGCTATAAAGCGTTCTTCGTGTAATGACAAATCGAAGGAGACCGATAGAATCCTCTTCACATGAAAATTACACCAAAAAAATGAAGAAATTCCAATTTCATGACTATAATAGATAAAATAGAAATGAATTGACTTTTTTTTCGTATGTTGGAACAGGCCGTCTATTTAAATGCTTATGTACATTAAAAAAAAATAATAACATACCCCAGAGTGCACTATGTATATACATTTATTAAAATATGCTCTGAGGTAATGAAACATATATGCAATATCTTTAATATATATACATACATATAACATATAACATTCAAATAATTTTTTTAGTTTTAATTCTCATTTTCTTTACCTGTTCTTTCAGGAACTGAGCAATTTCAAAAATAAAAAAATATAATAAAAACAGGTTACTTCTTGTGTATTTATTATTATTTTTTGAGATTTAAAATAAATAATATTTATTATCCATTAATTTTATACAAATCTGTATAGGTAATATTGGATTATATTATAATATTCAAAATATTCCTTCATTACCGAGATACATTATCTGGATATAACAAATTATGAATAGTTTCATATACAAAGTAATTAAAATTACAAGTGCCATAATATAATTTTTTTAAATTAATTTTATATCACAGAACAAAACTTTCAAGTTATTAAAATTTGGCTAAAAATAAAAATAAATATACAACCCAGTACAACTTTCTCAACTCTGGTTCTTGTATCTTTTTTGCTTTCTTTCTTTGTTTGAACTTACGAAATTTGCCCTTTCTCCATGGTTGGGAAGGTTGATAATTACTTTATATTTATTTAAAATATAGAAAAATCTTTCAGAATCAGTTTTAATTAACTCCCAACCCTCAAAATAATTATACATATAATGCGAGGATAAAAAAAAAAAAAACTCTGCAGAACCCCATGAAGAAACTTGAAGAATCTCTAAAAGTGAGAGATACTGAAATCACTTCTGTAAACACTCAAAAGATATTTAATGATTATAACAAGAAATTATTTTATATTTATTGTATAGGACAGGCACTGTTGGAATACACTTGAATTGAACATTATTACTATAATATGTGTGTACATTTTTGAAAATTAAGAAGAATGGGGAAGTCGGGGCAAGTGTCTGTGTATTCTTTTGAATTAATTGTCATGTGTATATCCTATTAATTGATGACAATAACGTGAAACAATATACTAGAAGAAGAAAAAGAACAAGAGAAATGAAGAAAAGAAAACACAATAATCTGTACACTGTCAGCAACAAAACACTGAACTGCAAGATAACTGGGATGTACATTTTGATTATTACTGTAAGTACTCTTTATTATATAGTGAGACGGTACCTCAGTGGTATGCGTGCTTGCCTTCTGAGCTCAAGATCGTAGGTTCGAAACCCGACAGAGGCCCTGGGAGGTAAAATAAACTTAAGCACGCCGTCCTTGTGATGGTACATTAATCGATGGTCCCGAGCCAGTACGATGTCATGTACTCGTTAAAGACCCCTGCCCTAGGTGAATAAATATTTAAGGTAGGCATAATTTAGGACTCCCACAGTAGAGTCGGGCTCATGTCCATGACCTCGTAGTTAAAGCCCGGGCACGAGTCATAATAACTAACTGTAGTGAGACATTGAAGTCGCCGTTTTTCCTCCATCAAATAGTGTCTAAGATCTGATATTTGGTCCATCCCAGCTGTCCAGGACGAGGGTACTCTGTGAGCTAGTGGTGTGATTTGGACAGGAAAGTAAGCTAGCATGTCGAAAAGGTGGCTATTGTGGGTGGTCGGGTGTCAACACTGGACACAGCTCTCCTTGACAAAGACACCCAGGCTAGCAGCTGCTCCCCACCCAATCTGCCGCTATCTCTTGTATAACGAACGAAATTCTAACACCCACCTCTTTCCTTTACACCCAGTAACATCATCAACAATTAATGTAAGCATTACCACTATTTTTTTAATTGAAATACTAGCTCTCTCTTTTCACATGAGAAATTTGTGATGATCCAAAAAAATTACTAATTTTACTAGTTACTAGTATATACTTTCATCGAAATAAACAAGATTTGTTTTAAAGTTTTATAATTTTTGATTGAAAAATCCATTGGTAACCAAATGCAGTCATTTTTTCCCATATGTCATTACACCCTTGTCTCAGACTTTATCCAACCACCCCACTGATCCCTGGCCAGGAATTACCTCCCCTTATCTCCCTCCTTCGCTGAAATCAATATTTATTTGTAAAACATTAGTCATTAATTCCCAAATTATTTTTCATTTTATTAATCATGTTATGAAAATAGAAGTATATTGTGTTCTTTATGACCAATACACAATTTGAGAATGGAGTTTGTTGTAATTTCTTCAGAAAAGGGTTGTGTGGAGAATTGAACCTATGATTCTATATTCCTTCAAAACAACTATGGTTGTTTTATCAATAATTCATCAATTAAAATATTTCTTGATATCACTTCAAGAAATAATATTCCATATTAGAGATGAAAATCTCTATCTGAACATGAATGATGGATGTACTGGCTAAACTGGCACAAGTTAGACATTGGTGTTCTTGAAATTTCTCAAATATTTTGAGTAGCGGTTCTATATGATGTCTTGTTTGCATCATTGTGTAATGTCTTGTCACTTACATAAGGTGTGCATTGTGACATCGTTAATAGAAATTATTTATTTGATCTTCAACTTAAAACACTATTAACTGGGTCAGATAAACGTTGACGCTTAGATCTGTTAGTATGTAACGCGGTCCACCTCTCTCTTTAAATGCAATGTATACAATCAATATACAATATACATATATTGTGCAATCTGTAGTACTTGGACTGTACTTTGAACATAAATTCTTTATTTTTTTCAATTCAGCCCAAAACTTAGATACTTGGTATTCAATTTTACAACATTGATGTTCGCTTTGTCAATAACAGTACAATAGCTCTTAGTTTTATACACAATTAGGTGGGACTTGGCAGTTAAGTAACAAGATTAGTTTATCCACATTGGTCAGCTACCATCCAAAAAACTAATTGTTTGTAACAATATATATAACAATCACCTTTAAATTGAGAAAAAAATTCATAAAGAATATAATTAAGGCAGCGCGACTGATTTGACCTTATCAAAAACTCTTACTTTATTCAACTTATTATTCTGTTAAATAATAACTAAAACATTTTAAAACAAATTTTTTTTGTTTACTTAATATTTATCTAAATAAACTGATGATACTTGGACAGTTTGAAGAAAATATGGAGGGTTTTGAGAAGCACACTAACAGTAAATTCATTCCGTCAAAATAAGGTTGATTTAATGTCCTATTTATGAGAAATAAACTAAAGTTTATAGAATGAACTGATACGGGCAGAGGGCAGAATATCAAAAGCTAGCCAAGGGTCTAGAAAAAAAAAAAAATCCTAGTAAAAATGTAATAGAAAAATAGCCAAACGTTTTCCGTGTTTTTCAAGTTTCTCTGGGAAGCTTGCAGATCCGGCAGATCTTAGAGGTGTCTTCTTTCAGAAGGATATTTCGGAGCGATAACGATGATCATTGTGATCTGGGGGAGGGACGTGTCATCGTCCTGAAATATCGCTGAGAAAGAACACAAATGAACCTATTTTTAAAAAACCAACAAAAAATCATCGGTGAATCATCGGCAATGTACTTCCCCAGCGCGAATTAATCAACAAAATTTCCGTTCTTCCTCTAAAACCAATCCATCGATTTGGCTGAAAATCAATGGGCGCCTTGCACAGCCACCTCTGAACTCAGATACAATATTTCGTGTCCATACATTCATTACTTAGGCTGTTTGTGTTAACCCCCTCCTCCTTCTCTTTTGTTGATTTGGTTGAAAAACAAATAGGTTTCGTCCTTATAGGTTTCTGGATATACACATAAAAAGTTCGTGACGATATTTATTCATTCCAACGAGAATTATCGTGCTCATAGGCACATGGGAAGATAGGATTTTTTTCATAGGTACCTATTGACTTTGAGTCGAATCGAATAAAGGTAGATAAGAGGATGGCTTAACTCAAAAACCCTAAAAACTGCCGATGTAATGAATATATCAAGACAAAATTTTATATGTAAATCCAAAATCCATATGGACGTTAACCTACAATGAAGATTCAGAAGTCTCTGAGTAAAACCCCAATTGATATTCTATCATATTAGTCTGTCGGTTTTAGAGGGAGAGCGAAAACTTACCTCATTAACTCGAGCTGGGGAAGTACATTGCCGGTGACCAACGACTATTCTCCCCTTATTTCTTGAAGCTATCTTTGTCTGCAGGACTAAAGTAATTCTCAAATAACAAAATCTTGATGTAACGGAAATAGCGTTACGGAAGTGACGCTCTACATTATGACAGAACATATAATATAACATGATGCTAACTATAGTCCCATAACTGGCTTGCCTGAGTGAAAACCGGTATATAAATAAATATATACATAAAATGTTTTTTTTCACGATGACGTCATCTGTAGCCACATGTGATAATGACAAACGTTCTTTCAGTGTGATGCTTTGTTTTTTATTGGTGTTATGATGTAATTCCACTTATTATGTATCGGACGGTGGTCGGTGTGGTCATGAGTAACGCAAATAGGTGGCTCTCGTTGCACAAAGTTATCGTGCTTGCTAACTATTCTCAAGATTGCCTATTATTATAAATATAGAAACATGACCTTGAAAAGTCGGTTTTATTGTACTGTCTCAGGTAAAAAGGGGATGTTAAGCGATACTCCCAAACCTTACGATGTTGGGTATGCGTTGAAGATTCCTACGGCGAAATGTCTCTCTGTTGGTAGGCGATATGACCATGTAACAAATAAGTATGTTTTAAAATCGCCACAATATCAGTTTTGACCGATTTGAGCGGAACAAAATGTGTCGTTATCGTCTCGTTGAAAAGTCCCTTTATTATTAAATTCGTGGGTTTGCCCACAAAGATCTTGGCAAGCGAAAAATGGATGTATCTATAAAAAAGTACCAAGGTCTTTTTTCTCAATTCGGTGATGACAGTTCCTGCCTGAGTTAAAATGGCACGTTTCTATATTGAATTTGACTGGATGAGGCTGCTCAAACCCATCGAGGTCCCTTAACTATCGCGTCTCAACTTACAGGACAATACAATGTAAGATGGCAGTCGGGAGGATGGTCTAGCGTTGTTGGATGGAAGCTGGCTGCACAGAGAGAGGGCTGGGGGGTCTTGCCTACGGTGGAACGGCCTCTGCATCGTCGAGGGTGTGCAGCCAGTTGAAGATCATCATGTTCCTGTCGTACTTGGACAGAGGCTTACCGCGTTCCCGCTCTACGTCAGTCACCGTCAGCGATAAGTTTGATCCTCCCCGCTTCTTGCTGACAGTCCTGTTAAACAGAATACACTCTTCATTATTCAACACAAATAAATTAATAAAATAAATCAGGGATAAACATGGAAAATAGTACTCAGTTTTGGCCCTTTTAGATCAACATGAAACAATTTACTGATAAAAATAAATCATTCAGCTCATAAACATAGTTTCAATTTCAAAAATATTAGAAAATATAATTATTTTAGTGGATTCGGGAGATGACATAATGTTTTGCCTGTGAGGCTTTGTGAATAATGTTCATGTTCGTGGAAAGACCATGAAATGACAACTCAAGGTACTTCGTCCGATGGACTTTAGTAAGTATAGAAATTGCCATTTAGAGAAAGAGAAAGAAAGAAATTTATTGGTCTGGCATTGAAGTGCCTTTCACACAATGAAAACAAAATAAAATAAATAAATAAAATAAAAATATTAATAAAAGTAAAATTACCTAAATAAAAAATAATAATGATAACAATAAGAGAAAAATAAAAATAATAATTGTTTCCGGGGCCAAAATGTCTTGTGTGGGTCTAGGTCACAGTCGACGAAGTGCGGTGGGCTGTCCAATGTTAAAGTGGACGGTGTCAGGGCTGAGGGGCGGGTTTTAGAGGAACGTCTCAGTCAGAGATCGCAGGACGGTGTCCATAGGAGCTATGTCCAGTTATTTATGAATTATACTGCTTCTCACAAACCACGGTGCGATGAGATGAATTTCTCATTGCTGCCTTCCAGAAGATGGAAGAAAGACCTGATTGCCAACGGCGATTTGGCATAACCAACATGTATTTTAAAAAATAATTTTCAACTCGAATTAGGCGTTTTTGGTTAAAAATAATCAATCCGTTCAAAGCAGATCTCAATGTAGACTCTTAACTCAATTCTTGGTATAAAGTGAAAATAGTTGAGTTTGTTTCTAACACCCTCAATGGAGGAGGTGTCTTCAGAAAAGTAGGATGTATACCTGGAAGATGGCTGAGGTGAGGGGACGGCAAGTCTGTTGCCATGTCCAGCCGCTGTGGCCGCTGCCTCCAGTCGGTCTAGGTTGAACTCACTCTGGGAGAGTCGCTCCAGGGCTCGGTAGGTGGTCAGCAGCCGACGACGGATGTAGTTCTGTCGAACCTAATTATACACACATAACCAGATCAGTTCAGAATAACATTCTATACATATAAAAGATATATTCTTCAACTAATAATCACCACCCAAGTGGGATATTTAATCTTTGTTAAATTTTCTCATTAAAATTAATAACTTTTCGACAGGAGCGAATTAAGCCGGCTGGAGCTCCTGGCGGTAAAATTTATGGGGTGCTAAAAATGAAAACTATAGTTTTTATAATTGCATTATGTTTCAAAGAGAGCTAAGGCTTCTTTAAAACAAAAATTAAACGCGCATATGATACTTGTTATATTACTTTTATTTCAAAACATTGTAATAAATTGTTTTTTACAATAAAATCGGGCATACAATATATAAAGAAATTTGGCGTCGGTGATGCGTTTCGGATTGTCGTAATAAATCCACTTTTCATCTCCCGTAATAATGTGATGCAAAAAGCCTTTTTTTGCCTTTGCAGCAACAATTCACAAATGGTTTTTCGTCGTTCAATGTCCCTCTCTTTTAACTCGTATGGCACGCAATTTCCATGTTTTTGAACCATGCATAAACGTTTACCAATTGTTGGTCGATCAACATTTAATGAGTCTTCAAGTCTTTGTTGGCTGCCTCGGACGTCCTTGTCCTTGACATAAAATTCATTGTTTTTAAATCTCTTAAACCACCTTTCGCAAGTATTTTGAGAAGGAGGAGGTTTGTGCTGCAGTTTTTTTTAGAAATACAATAATGCAACCTCACTTCCCGTAAATGCACTTTATTCGGCACAAAACTTTCCATTTTAAAATTATTAAAAAAGTTGTTAACACTTCAGCAAAATGCTTTGTACTAAATATAAAAGGATAATTATAATACTTGTTTATAAACATCTTAGCACATAAAAGTAAACAGTATGACTAATAGCAAATTGTTGGAAATCCCCATCTTTTTCCTGGTCAGATATGAAATCAGCTGATAGACCTATATATATAACGAATTGTTTCTATTTATTTGAAGCTAAGAGGACAACTGAGCTTGCCTACTCTACTTAAGAACGTGGCCCTTGAGAGGAAAAACCGATTAACCGGCTTTTGTGTTTGAGAGCTCGTAGCTCACAGAACATATTAAATTCTAATAACGGAAAAATAAAGGAGGAAGGAATTAAATGCTATTATATTCTTTTAAAGAAGGTAAGAAAATTAATAGTGTAATAAAATTCTCTAAGCAATATAAATGGACATATAACTAACTTTAATAAACAATTTGATGTGAAGAGCTTGGGGCACCGAAGATTGCCGGACCCCTAACACCCTTTGCTTTTCTATGTACAAG
The DNA here is from genome assembly GCA_963662175.1 of Aradus depressus. Lineage (NCBI taxonomy): Eukaryota > Metazoa > Arthropoda > Insecta > Hemiptera > Aradidae > Aradus > Aradus depressus. The sequence goes on along the minus strand of OY759214.1, from coordinate 62,800,156 downwards.
TATCCCTGATATCGGTGTTTCTTAGACATCTTTAGAAGAAGACCCAGGTTTTACTCTAACCTGAGTGTTGATCTGTGGAAGAGACAACGCTATGATATCCTTTCCTTTTCTTTTTAATATCCGTATAAAAAAAAAATCTATCCGATTTACAAAAATTGTGTTCAGATTTCGAATTATCAGGACTCCACTGTATATAAATAATAAGACCAGACCATACATGAGTTGAGTTTATGAAAACGGATTTTTGTTTGTTTGGTTGTTTTTTTTCTGACTCTTGCCTGGGCTTGAAAGAGCCGTTATGGTGGACGAGAGCCCGTCTCTACTGTGAGAGTCCTAAACTTTGTCCAGATTTAGTTATGAGTAGGGGGACTTTAACGAGTACCTGACTTCGCACCGGCTCGGAACCATCGCTTAAGTCCCATCCGAAGGAAGGTATGCTCAAGTTAATTTTATCACTCAGATATCTTTGTGCTCCCGGCTCATGGTATTAGCCAAAATATACAATTATTCAGTTTACTAGGGGTAGATACCTTCTTGTTGACAGATCTGACGAGGTCGGCCGGGGTGAGACAGACAGGAGCGGAGGGCCCGTGCGGAGAGGGCAGTTGAGAGGCAGGGTCCCCCACCGCCACCCAGGTGCTCACGGATCTGGAGCTCGCTTCCAGCCGCCCTCCCACCATGTAGCTCAAGTGTTGACCCGCACTACACCAACAATAACAAAAAAGTCAAAGCTGGATCAGTAGAATATTCACTGTAGTTTGTGCGTTATCTAGCGCAATCTACACTATAAATATTGACAATATTCTTTTCTATAAATTGTACTGTTTATTAGTGACAAGTATAGTTTACACAATATTATCTCAACTATTAATGTTTACCGATTAAAATAAAGAGCTTTCAAAATAATCAGGGTTGGATCAGTAGAGAATTTAGTGGAATTATATGTATACACTACCTAGAAGAGGGTGCCGGTAGCTCAGTGATATGCGTGCTTGCTTACTGAGCTGAGCATCGCGGATTCAAAACCCTGGGTAAAATAAACCTAAGCACGCCGTCCTTCGGATGGGACGTTTCTGTACGATGTCAGATACACGTTAAAGACCCCTATCCTAGGTGAATAAAAATTTTAAATAGGCAAAATTTAGGACTCCCATAGCAGAGTCGGGCTCATGTGCACAAGAGTAACGAAAGAGCGCTCTGGTAGTAGGCTATGTGACCTAGTAGTTAAAAGCCCGGGCATGAGTTATAATAACTAACTAGATAGAATAAGCTATCTTTAACATTCGGTTTTATTGAATGAACTATGCATAGAATATTAGCCCATTGTTACCAGAAGCTTTTAAAACTTCTTGGAGGGATAATTCCTAGCTCAATTCACCCCCTGAACCCTCCAATATAATTAAATATTTTAGTTAGAAAATAATTTTATCAAAGGGAGAAGGTTATATTTATTGAGTTATCATACTCAAAATTAATGGGAAGGTAACGCAACTGAACCAACACTGTGAAATTAATTTACTGAACTAAAATATAAGTTTCACATATAATTTTAGTATATTATTTTAAATAATACAACCCTAAAATAAATGGATAATTATTTTATATTTAAGCTTTTAAAATTCTGTAAAACATAAAAACAATATTTTATAATATACAATTATAAAATCAATAACAATGTATGAAACACTTAGTTAAGCCTCAAAAATAATTTAGGATTTCAGACAGAAGAGGTATCAAGATCATGAGGAATTATTATGGCCAGAAACCATCGTCATTATTGTGGTGAGTGAGTAGTGGAAAATAAACACGATTTTTCTCAATTTTCCTTTCTTAATTTTATTCTAAAATTAAAACAAAATTTTATTTCAATCTTAGTCTGGGCATCCTTCTTACTCTTTTTAGTTAACCATTAATGTATTATGCTCCGTTTAATTAAATTTATTTTATTTTTTTCTTATTTTATAGATTGTATATTATATACGGTCTTCTATTTATACATATTCTTTTATTTTTTTATAATTAATTGGCGTATGTTAATTTTTTATTTATCTATATTTATTATTGTCTAATTTTTCTTTTCTCCACAGAATGACTGATTTATTTACTTTTTTACTTATTTTTTTCTACGTCATACTGTATTTCATTGTTTCCTTTTCTTTTTGACTCTCTATGTATATATTCTTAAGGGATCTCGGTCCCTGAATACAATTTCTTTTCATTTCATTTACCTTTCTATATCGGACTGCAAACCGTTTGGAGTGCTGGGGGATGGGAGCTAATTTTAATTCACTGTGAGGAGAATGAAATGTGTTCTTTTTAAATTATATACAGTTATCGGCTGTTCACGTTAAACGAAAAATGAAAAACATCGATACTGTGATAACAAATATCGGTACCACTGATACATCGCTTGCCCACTACTTCAGATTTAACCTTGACAGCAAGTTCAGTTAGAACTCACACATACAAATTAAACATCAAAAATGAATCTTTACTAATAATGGGAGAAGCGTTAACCCCCATCCCAAGTAACTAGACGACAGGGCGTTCTTCCAACTCATGTCTTTACTCTAAACATACAAAACTTTATAATTAAATGACGCTGTACGAACTCTCTGAATGTTCAACTTACCTAAGAACCAGATCGGAGACAGCAGGACGGAGAGCGTGTTGATTTGCAGTAGGTGATGGTAAATTGCTGATGTCGGAGGTACTGAAGGACTTGTGAAGACCAAGGACAGAGCTGAGGGCGGCGCAAGATCGAATCACCTCAGTCCCTTCCTCGAACCACAGCATCTCTGGGATATCCGCAGGCCTGTCACAACAGGGAGAACATAACAGCTGAAGAATATTGACAGATGGGTGGACAAGAACAGAGCTGAGGGCGGCGCAAGATCGAATCACCTCAGTCCCTTCCTCGAACCACAGCATCTTTGGGATATCCGCAGGCCTGTCACAACAGGGAGAACATAACAGGTGAATAGTGTCGACTGATGGGTGGACAAGAACAGAGCTGAGGGCGGTGCAAGATCGAATCACCTCAGTCCCTTCCTCGAACCACAGCATCTCTGGGATATCCGCAGGCCTGTCACAACAGGGAGAACATAACAGCTGAATAATGTCGACTGATGGGTGGACAAGAACAGAGCTGAGGGCGGTGCAAGATCGAATCACCTCAGTCCCTTCCTCGAACCACAGCATCTCTGGGATATCCGCAGGCCCAGGAATTTTCCCAATTGGCCTCTCTATTTATTAGAAAAAGTAAATAAATTAAAAACAAGCAGAATTAATGAAATTAATATTAGTCTGATAAATTGAGTCATCCCGAAAATTTGTGTTAATGTACTTTTTTACATTTGAAAAAAATCGTTTCAAAGAAAAAAAAGAGGAGAAAAAAAACCTTTTTGTATTTCACAATTTTTACTGAGCAGCCAATATTTTGAGAGGAAATTTATAAGGAAAGAGACAAAGAAAAAAACTGCTCAAGGTCGCAGTTCAATTTCGATACCAAGTAAAATTGGTACAATACATTTTGGAAGAAGTTGCAATAAAAACTGAATTATATGATTCTCTACACCTGCAACATATACCAGCATCCCCATTTTTTAAATCACATATGTATGTATAATATTTTACAATTTGTGCAACACATTAGTCTAGGCTCTTATAATAACAAATATCAATTAAGAAAATAATTGTGTTCAAAAAAGTCAAGTAAAACGATCTTGTAAAAATAAATGTAATAAGAAAAAAAGTAAATATTAGTTTGTGTTGAGAGATATGAAGGTTACCTGTTGGCCCGTGTGTCCGGGTTAGGGCTGGGTCCTCTAGGGTAGAAATGGACCCCCTTGGAGGACATTGTGGAAACACTGAACAAGGATAGGTCCGTGGTGACAGATTCATGAGAGGGGGAACGAAGCATCCTCGGGGCGAGGGTTAGTGTGGGCAGGGTGAACTTGTCTTCGGAGGACGCCATGGCTGGAGACCACCAATGGTGGGTCAATACTGCCTTCACTTCGTCCGCTAGGCAAGCCTGCCTGACAACGACCAATCCTCGCCATTCTTCGGCCAGTATCGGCTCCTCTCGTTCTCAGACCGACTTACCAGGGTTTCTTACTAATTGGTTATTGGTGATCATGAGGTTGTAAAGTAGCACGAGCCGGCAGTCAAGTGGCCAATTGAGAACACCTGAAAATGTTTCCTTTACTCTTTTAACCTATGATAACAAGGTCTTGTGCACTTATCTTTTTTCCCCACCTGAAAATGTGTTAGTTATAACACCTAGTCTGTAATTAGAATTCCATAATTCTCCTCATTTAAGAAAAAAATAATTGATGAAGAGGGCGCCGGTAGCTCAATGGTATGCGTGCTCGCTTACTGAGCTCAAGTTCGCGGGTTCGAAACCCGGCCGAGGCCATTAGTTTATTTTATTTGGAAGGTAAAATAAACTTAAGCACGCCGTCCTTCGGATTAGGTTAAGCAATGGTCCCGAGCCTGTACGATGTCGGGTACTCGTTAAAGACCCATACCCTAGATGAATAAAAATTCAGGGTAGGCAAAATTTAGGACTCCCATAGTAGAGTCGGGCTCATGTCCAACGGAGTGACGAAAGAGCACTCTGGTAGTAGGCGATATGACCACGAAGTTAAAGCAGGGGCATGAGTCATAATAACTTACAATAATTGTAATTAATTATTAATATGCTGTATTGTCATTCTATATTGAGAGACCTTAAGGTTTGTTTCTATAACAATTTGTTCTTTTTCTTCTAAATTGTTTGAATTTATAACTTTTAAATTGAAAATGTATTTAATATTTAGTAAAGGGCCTTTGCTGTTTTTGGCAAATTAACTTTTTTTTTCCAGTTTCAAAGAAAGTATCCTAAATCCTTCTTCTGATGTGACTGTTCTACCTTCTCTCCTCTGTGGTAATAATAAATATACCATATCTAATATAAAACAATAACAAATATGACCTAAAATAGTCAGGTCATATGAAATTTCAAATATTGACTACGCATTTATATAACGCCTTGTTAAATATGAACGGTAAGAGATACGAATGTCAGTCATTTTCATTGAACGATTTCGTCGGAGAATTTTTTCAGTCTACACCCTCCTCCCCCACAGTCTCCAAAAGTGGGACAAACAACATTCTTTGTTCTTTTAATCGATTTCGAAAGATTAAAGTGCAACTGACATACTGAAAATAACATGGCTTAGAAAAGAAAAATAAATACCGGTAATTTTTAATGAGGATAAATCCTCCTCCATAATCTTGATTTTTATATTTAAATTTATTTTATTTTCTTCTATATATTTATTTAGATACATTAATTTTCGTATGATCTCTTCATAATGAAGCTGTTAATTTAATTACTTTTGTATTATTATTTTATTTTTTTACTTATTTCATTATTATTTATTTTATTTTTATTTCATTGTATTTTCTTATTTAGTTATATTTATTTTGTTCTTGTTTCTATCCGCTGTAGCGACTTTTATCTCATTACTGATATTTTATTTTATTTGTATTTGTTGCTCTGTCCAGTGACTTTCATGTATCTATTCTTAGTGGACCTCGGTCCCAGAATAAAAATTTATTTTCATTTCAACTTTAAATTTTTTTTTTAAAAGTATGATTGTAAGTAGATTTCTTTACAGTGCATATAATAGAGTATAAAACGAATATCGAGAAATACTGATTCTAATAGACAGTAAAGTAAGATATTGGTAATGTATTAAACATCGTAGTTAAATTATGTAAACGTTTATAAAATTGTCTACAGATGAGCTTGAAGAACCGTACAAAATATATTTATTCAAGCATACTTACTCTGTCTCAAAACTATATTCCATCTCTGCCAAATAGACTGAAAACCAATACATTTCTTATTCAGGAGCTTCTCAAACCTTATATAAAATGTTGTATACATTCATTGGGAGTTATTAGGGTTTTTGAGTTGAACCCCACTTTACCAATCTCTTTTTCTTTGAAAAAAAAAAAAAAAATCAGTAAGTGTTTTCCACAAAGTGTTCTGGAAACACATATAACGTCAATACATTCCTTCTATCACACACTCATACTCGTACTCACAGACAGATTTGCATTTTTTTTTTCTTTTTGTATTCAGGTCGGAATACATGTAATGCCGGTAAAAACTCAACATAGAATTTCCTGTGGATTACGTAACTTCCTCAATACTAAAGATTGTTAGGGAGGTAAAATGTGCAGTCGATTGAGTAACAAAGAAATTATTTGGGATTTTTTATATTTTTATTTTTAGTGTTTACTGAATTTTTTTTTTTCATTGCACTGCTACTACAAGCTTCGCATACTAAATCTTGGTGCAGGTCTGTTGGAGAAAGACAGTGTGCATGAGGCGGGTCGCGAAATGAGAAATAAAAGTACTCACATTCATTAATTAAATATATTTATAATAATTCTTAGGACGCCTAAAGTAATGAAGAAAGTGTAAGTTCTTGAAAGAAACATATTTTGAAGTATCCTCTACATTACTTTAAATCAAATAACAAAAAAAATCTTAATATGTACATATTACAGTTTATTCAGGTTAACATTGTCCAATTCGCAATAGGTAACTCCATAATTTTCAAATTTTTGAAATCTTATAAACAATCACATATCAACTTGCTTTGTCAATGAAGAGACAAGTAACTAAAGCTCAAAACATCAACCGTATGACAGATTATATTCCACAAAAATGGCAGAAAAGTGACCTTGAATACTTGTAATTTTTACAGGTTCTAGAATTTGTACCTAACTTAAAGAAAATTAAGTAACTTATTACACGATCAAAGTTATAGCTGAAAATCTGTAATTTTAAACATATTCATTGTAAAAAAAAATGTTTCAGTAACAATTGAATGACTGTATTATAAGAGAGTGTAATAATCAAAACGTATATCATTACTATTGTACAAGCCATAGATTATCCAAATGCACTATTTTCACTGATTATTTTTTGGGATTATCCATTCTGAACTGTTGCTGGGAAGCGTCCCCTCTGTCTGTTCAGTAGGTGAGATTGTCTCGGACCTGAGGAATGGCCTTGCTGTTGTACGTCTCCTGCCCTCGTTCCCTCTTCCTGTCCCACACGAAGTGCGGGTTGGGTCTGTGGTTGGGGTGCTGCGCCTGTTGTACCATGTACCGGTCCTGTAGAGCGCTAAGTCTGCCTCTGGTTGCCTGTAGCAGGTTGTGCACTGCGTTCAGTGTCTGGATCGGAATCTGAAAACATAAAACACATTTCATTGAGGGAAGTTTATTTATTTTTTTTACTTTTTCAATAGTTTTTAAGAAACCAGAAACCCTTATGGGGGTTCTTTTTTGTCGTTCAGTTCGATAAAAAGTCTAAACTATGCTCCTTCAAGGCTCGAATATGAAACAAATTTAAATAAAAATATTTAAAAAATGATTGTTAATTAATCATACTGATACAAACTGAAATTATTTAGTTTTTTCATGAACACATTTTTGTTTTTGAATATCTAGAATGACCTAGGAATTATAAAATCGATAGCTATTCAACGGTTGGTAGAATTTTGATTAAAGGTCATATGTAGCATATTCTCATAAGCCCGGTTAAAATGTAGAATTCATATGGAATTTCAAAATTATGTATATCAATTTAATATCTCCTCATAATGATGGAACAAACAATCAAAACTAACAACTACTTGTATCGACTTTGTTTAACCTGAAATAGATAAAAACCAAATATGTTGTTTTCAAAAATACCAAATATCACCTTCTAACAGTTTTATTTATAAAGATATTATCATATCTATGAAATTTTCCTATTTTAATATCCTTATTACAAAACATATTGATGAATAAAAATCATATTATAAGATGACCCATAATAATGCTTCTCTTAATCAATTACTAATAATTAATTTATTATTACATATTATAATTTATTAGCGTAAACGATAACCAATCAGAAAACCCAGATAAGAGATTCGCACATAATATGACAATATGTTAATTCAATAGTGTTGAAGCAATATCCTAAATATAATAAATATAGTAAGCATTTTTTTTTTACTGGTTATTTACAAGCTAACAAAAAGTAGGCATCTATTTTTACATCTTTCCCCCATCCAGATTATTCAGAGAAGGAAGCTAAATCCCATCGAATAAATTTACATTAAAATTTTACTCTATTACGAATTATACTTGTAAATTTAATTCAACAATGTTGATAAAATAAAATTTATTTAAAGATTCAATCTTGTTTTTAAAGAAGCTGTGAATTTTAAAAAAGCCCATTCGCTCTAAGGTGGCTTAGACGCCTGGACGTATAACACAATTATAAGCTCATTTCCTACTAGAAAGATCCATAAATTTTGGATTGTTTGATATTTCGTAAGATATTATATTTAAGAATGTTTCATTTACCGAACTATACGAAGTATAGGGGAAGTTATGTAATCGGCCAGAAATTCAATTTTGAATTTTATGTTTCAGTCTATAAACTAAAGCAGACACAACTCCCAACAGAATGAATATCGACACGATTGTTTTTCAACCATATTGCCAAAATGGAAGAGGAAGTTCACTCAAAAACCTGTTTAACTGCCAATGTGGTAAATGTATCGACATGAGTTTTTTTTATACATTTGCATTGAGGGCACAAACAATATGGACGAGACCTATTGATTTTCAGGGAAATCGGCAGAAGGGAAATGGGGTCATTGTAGGGGATCAACTAAAAAACCCAATATAAACTGCAAAATTAATGAACGTATCTTGATGAAATTTAATATGAGAATTGAAAAATCCCTGAGTAAGACAACTACCTATTTCCAACCAAATTAATCGATTGGTTTTGGAGAAAGACAGAAAATTAGGTTGATCAATTCGCGATGGGGAAGTTTACTGGTGATTCACAGAAGACTGAACATCACTAAACTGAAAGCATTAGAAGCCAATTATGAATTATCGTGAAATTGCGGACAGCATGAATCAGTTATTTAAAATAAGATGGCAAGCTATAGAAAACCAGATGGGTCGAATATAACAAAAACGTTACTTTTGTGAAAAGTTATCATAACACACTCACTGTTCATTGGTCCATGTTGACTATGGATTTAGCTACCATGAAAGCAAACTGGTGCCATGAAGCCTAAATATCACAGTTAACCAACTCATTCACACTATACAGATTATGGAGAAAATCGGATTTCGAATTTCCCCTTTTAATAACAGCATCAATTACAAACAAATAACCCCCATCACTTTTGTAGGGCTAATAAATCTGTTATGCTACGCTACAGTGGTTTCACATTTTTAGTCTAACAAAAGATTTGAAGGCTATTTTTGTGAACGGAATGCACTTTATTATTTTGTCGATTTTTTTTCACCTTCGATTTTCTCGCTTGGACTAAGGCTTATTAAAGCCAGAATGTAAACCGTATAGCCGAGGGTTCACAAATACGAAGGGAGTTAAAGGTTCCTTGTAAAGACGAATTTGCTGAACTTAACTGAGTCCATGGCTACAAAATGTACAGGATCTGACAGCGGGTCGAAAATTCATGTACAAAAAAAGTCAGATTCTGATTGCCCTATTCTCAAAGCTTAAATAAATTTGAAATTTCAAAAGGTGGCTGTGCTGCGAAATTTTATTTCGTTCGCTATAACTTCGCAAAAACACACCGATATGAATGCTTGTTTTTTTGTAAATTATTTTTCTAAGTAAGAACTATTGATTTGGTGACAATGGGGTCATTGTTTTTGAAAAATACGAAGTTTCGTACACATTTTATAATTACCTATTATATTATTTTATAAATTGTTATTAATAAAGACTATTTATATAATGAGTTTGTAACATGTAAGTCATATATGTTTCTCCATACCTATTTTTTTCTTGTAAATTACTTGGCGGAATATTACAAATGTTTTACTTTTTGTAAGGATATATAAATTTTATGCAATGTCAGGATATGGCTAAATGACAGGTTGAAATGACAATAGGACAAAGGTAAGAAGCGTGAAGTTAGTGAGGTTCCTTGACCCGAGCTAATGTACGAAGATAGGTAGCGTCCGGAGGATAAGGCGGTCAAGGCAGCCCACGCACTCTGCACATCCTTACAGCTGAAGGGCTAATATCACCATTATAGAGAGTTCGTCCTAGACGGAGACTTAAGTACCTTACGGCCAATCCAATCCTTTGGCGGGCCCACCATAATTGTACACTAGCAGACCCCCTCTTTCTCTATATATTTTTATTAAAATGCTTATTTTTGACGTGAAAAGTCTTTCGCTTCGGTCAGTGGGGGGGAAGAGGGGGGGGGGAGTCGCTTGCTAAAACCGCATGTAACGAAAACATGTAACACTAATATTGCTTATATCTTTGCAGTCGTATTACCCGCGCGCCTCACTTTGGTATCGTTGTGTAGACATCCAATTAGTATTTGTTAAGTCTTGATTGGAGATGGTAGCAATACCGAAAGTACTCCAATATTTTATATATATTTTGCGAAATGAACAATATTTTTAAAAAACATACGTTTTTCTGCATTTTTATTATCTCAGGATGCAGATCTTCACATAAAAAAATAGCCGATCAATGAGATACCAACCCCTTCTAAAGAGAAGCCTCATTTGAAATGCACAGTTCATTAAAGATTTAATTAAAACTGTCATTTTTTATTTAAGCTCAATAAATGAGAGGTCTTCCTCTATAAAAGAGCAGGAATTTGAAGGGCATAAACATTTTAATGGGTTATTATTGTAGAGCCACGACATAAAAGAGTTAGAAGGGATTGTTGCGTATATTGAATTAAGTTACAAACTGAAGCGTGTTGAGGCCATGGCTGTTATATTTTGGCTAAAGCCGGACTTAATAACTTGATAATGTACATTAGAGAGTTTGACGAAGTTCCTCAGTTTCTATAACAGAATTATCATAAACCCGCTCCAAATTTATCTTTGGGATGAGGATCGATCATCCTAACCTGTCCTTGAGGTCATCCAGACCATCCCAAGACCGTGTTAGACAACCTGAGACTCGAGTTACGTTAATCTGAACTTATATTGATCCGGATTCGGACTAATCCAAACAATTCTTGTTTATCGGTTATTGGCGATTTTATTTTTCTGGACATCCGAGCGTCTATTTTGGTTCATCTTCTAGTTCATTCAACTCAGTATGATAGTAAACACTATCTATGTTTGCAGGGAGAGCAGCCCTCAGCCGGCAGGCAAAAGCAAATACAGTAAAACTCCTCTGCAGCGGACAGTCACGGGACCAAGAAAATTGTCCGTTGAGGAGGGTTTAAAAAGAAACTTCATTATATATAGGTACATATACAAAACATTTAATTTACTTTTATGTTTACTACTACATATATAGGTAACGAACAATAGATAATTAGATAAAACACACATAATAATAGTTATTATGGATTTAAAGTTAATAAACCATAGAGTAGGTATGTATTCCTGTTTCACAAACAGTAAATTCTACGAATAATAAAAAGCATGCAAAATTACATTTTTCAAATGAATTCTTTTCTAAGTGTCCGCTTAGGAGAGGTAAATTTATTTCTTGATGACAAAAAATTGGTTGTCCGCGTCCGTTGCGAGGGGAGTAAAAAAACATTGTTTTCCTATACTTCAGGCCCGGACATCGCAAAATTGTCCGTAAGGAGGGGTGTCCGTCGGAGAGGAGTTTTACTGTACATAATGACAGAAGGCGAAGAGCTTTTAGGTTTTCGGCAAAATGGCGAAAATTGGATAACTCTTTATTGATCCTGCTCAGGAGCAATAAGGAACACATTTTTCTGAATATGGACAATAATTAATTATAACGAAAATAATGTTGACTTGTTTAATTTTTTTCTTCTCGACCAATGCACTACCAGAGTGTTCTTTACTCTTTCTGGTGGATATGAGACGACTTTACTCTAGTTCTACATTTTGCGTACCCCGGTTTAATTAGGAAAGAGATCTTCAACGAATACAAGACACCACACACTCGGAACCGCATCCTTTCCCAACGTTCTTCTTACCTCTCAGATAAAAAAAAAAACCTCCGCCCTCTGACCTGTTTTCAATTAAATTATATATTATAACATAATCTTTCTAATTTTAACTTTATCCCATTTTATTCTTAAGAATTGCGAATAAAGTTTCACAAATAGGGTGCGGGCATAGGAATGACTTTATTTTCCTGAAATTTTGACTTTTGAATGTTATACTTCCAAAATGTTTAACTTTAAATAGTTTTATTTATCTATATTTTGCCATCATTGTGCTACGTTTAATTTTCAAAACTTAATTAGGTGAGTGTTAAACGTAAAATAAAATACAAGTTACAACTGTTAGGTGTGACTTAATGCCATTATTTCTTCACGAAAAACATTAAAAAGTGAATATTTTGACGGCCTAAATTTCGAAATATATTTTATAATGAAAAAAATTCTCAAAATTACCTGAAAAACTGACATAAGTACTTCGCCATTAGCTATGGGAGGGCGTCCTGACTGCGACTGTCTTTTGTGTCTTCTCAGTCCTCCAGTTGTAGTTTTCTGAAACATAGTTACAGTATTTAATTGTCAATATTTTATTTTTTTTAAAGGGTGGTAAGATACTATTCCGCTGGCAGTAAATTTGGCTTCAAGCTCAAGATTTTCTTTATATTCAACTTTCCTCGCCATATCATAACTTAATAATCAATTAGAAAACCAGGTTTAATGATTAGTTCTAATATATAGGTATTTTATTTGTTTATATTTTATTGTTACAAACATCTCTATCCCATGGAATCCTAAGGACCAGGGAGTTAAGTATCTAGGGGTAACCCTGGATACGAGGGCCACCTGGAAACTACACATTAACACCAAACTACAACAAGCACACAGTAGACTCAACCAACTCTACCCTCTCATTAACAGAAAAACACCACTTAAACACAAAGCCACGATACTTCTGTACAAATCACTCATTAGACCCATATTAACATACGCCTCCCCCGTTTGGATGACAGCTAGCAAAACACTTTTAACAAAAATACAGACATTTCAGAACAAAGTTGCGCGGGTGGCCCTCAATGCACCCTGGTTCGTTAGGAATTCTCAAATTCAAGAAGAGCTGGGTCTGCCAGTCATCAGGGAGCATCTCGAGCAACTGAAGGACCTCCACCACTCCAGTTCACCTCCGGGGCTGATGTCTACGGCCTTGGGCAAATGACTGAAGGGAGAAGACTGAAGGCTCGCCTTTATCAAGACTTATAATTTTTTTTTTTTTTTTTTTCTTCTTTTCTTGTACAACGTTTCATTTAAATCTCTTTGTGTAAGGCACTTGGAGTGCCGGCCCAAATAAATAAATAAATTGAATTGATATTGTTACAAATCATGGGTTCAAGGTCATTTCCTAAGACTGTTATTCTGCCTCCATCGCTAAGCAGATACAAGTAGTTACCTCCAATGAAAATTCGGTTATCACTAATAAACGGCTTCTCGTGGCATCAATTTTTAACATTATTACAATTCAATCCCCAATTAACGATTTTCAAAACCAGAAGTATCTGATAATGTCAATAATTCAGTTTAAATAAAGAATATAATTGATCTTCTTTAGGGAGCACACATAAAATCTGTAGCTTTCATATATTTCGGCTAAAAGTAGTTCGTAAAATGGTTAATAACAGTTTCTAAAGTTTCATTAGAGCTCTTCAAAAGTTAAATAGATATTACTGGCATTCATTACCTTTCAGTAAATTAAGAAGCATCGTTACCTTCTCTTGTACCTAGTTATTTTTGTCGTAAGTTTGAAATGTGGTAGCCATATTGCCCATTGTTTTGCTACTGTACTCAAAATTGAGCATTGGCGGAGTCCTTGCACTCTGTTCAATAACTAATTTCCATTAACAAGATAACTAAATTTCACCTGACACTATAACTCAACAATTGATAAACAACAGACATATCAAATCTTCCAGTGCTGCCTATATCTTATATAACATGCCTATAAACTTGTTAACGGAAACAAAGGTTCGATTTACCTAATAACCATTTTTGGTAACCGCTGGGGATACATTGATACTCAACGGTACAATGATTGTTGCACTTTTGTCATAGTTTTCACTAAACAGTTTCTCGGGAATACTATTAAATATAATCACTGCAATTATTCGCAAAACATCTATTGTTTCTGGTCAAGTAGAAAGTATGACACTTAGAGTGTAAATATTCAGACTTTCCATTCGAATTACCTACTTAAATTGCCTTTGATTTTTAGAATTAATAGGCGTCAATCCGGACGGTATATTGGCAATAGTGAGGGGGGGGGGGGCGGAAAGCTATTAATAAGTTTCAATCTCCAACGAAATCTTCCTTCTCTTCGACTGTTTCATCTGGGAATAACGAAGCTCTATATTTAGGTGTATTAAAACATTTTTTAAGTAGTTTTTAACATTAATATAGAGGGGGTATAACTCAAAGTAGTGACTATCACTCATTATTATTTCTGTAAAAAAGGAACATAGTCTCAAAATTTTAATTGATAACTGGTTAAAGGATTATCTTCACAATCTCTCTCTTCATAAAGTTTGATTTTTGGACATATATCACCTTTAGTTAGAACGGAAACAGGGCAGTTCACGTGAAGGAAGGCCAGACAAAATGAAGAGATCGGAATGGGAGGAGCCAGTCGGGACAGGAGACACACCAGTCTAGTACCAGTAAGTTCTTCAGTACTGTCAATAGTATTAGGTTAGTGGACTTGCAAACATACAGCCTGTGGGGAGACAGATACCAAGAACATGGAGGAGGATCAGACGTAGCCAGAGCCCAAAGTATACACCAGGAACGTTCAAAGTATACAACTTCTAACTCCAGAGTTAGCAAAACTTTTGGCCACAGATTCCACTATTAAGACAAAATCTCTTCAAATTGTCACAAGTTGAAATTCACTATTATCAGTTGTTGCAAGAAAAATAACTCTGTGTTCATTAAGCAGCACCCCTCTACATCGACAGAAGAAATTAAAATAGAGCTAGAACAAATGGGTTTTAGCTTCAGCAGAATGGTTAACCCTCAGCACCGTCGAACAAAGATACCGCTATATATGTTCTTTGTGAATCTCAAATTTAGTCCTGACAACAAAAATAATATTTGAAATAATAAATTATGATAAAAGAACGCAAGGCTATGAGCGACAAGCCCAAATGTCAACAATACAATTGTTCAGAAAATCCCGAAAATGTGGCCGTCCGCACTTCACTTCATGTTGCACCAAGACTAGGGGACACACGCTCCTGTGGATAACCTCATCGCCAAATCGGCCTCCGTTCTATCCTTGCGAACGTCCGAAAAGTTATTTCAAAAAACATTAAGTTTGACAACTTAACATTTTTCGCAGAGATATTGTGAAACACTTAATAAAAATTATAAGAAAAACGAATGTATTTTACAAAATTTGTAAAATACATTCGTTTTTCTTATAATATTTAAGACTATGTTTAATATTGTCTATTTCATAAGATATATAAAGTATATGAAAGTATCTTGTGAAATAGATAATATTTTTTAAAAAACATTCGTTTTTCTTTACACTTATTTATTATTGACAATAGTTAATTCTGAAATTATCAATTTGGCTTTCGGGAATGACATTCTGCAATTCACCAGTGACACCTCATGGCAGATCAGATCCCTTTTTACAGAAAGGATTTCTTCTTCCAGAATTTGCACATAAATCCAACATCAACAGTATCTGATTAAACGATCAAGTAATTAACAGATCCTAAAATCTGGTCCATATTCTATACCATTGAGTCTAAAACGTTGAGCGAGAATTTAATTCTTCATGAAAGGAATCAGCGGCAGAATACAGTTTATAAAAAATTTAGGACTGATGTAGTAGGGTGCGCAATAGACCCTGGTGACAGATCAGCCCTCAGAAAAACATTGCAAACACACTCTGTGGGGAAAAAAGTGTAATAGAAAGCCCTGATGAAACCCAACATGCAATATGGCTCTTGAAATATGTTAAGTACTATCAATATAAAACTCTGAAGGACGTCCTGCCTGATAACAATAGATACAAGGTAGACTAACGGTTTTAACAAAGAGAAAAATAAGTATAAAATATTTTCTGTACAAAGAATATTATGATTAATATCAAGAAACAATAGATTACAATAAAAATCAGCAATTAAATTAAAGACGCTGATCATGGGAGTTGTTCCCGAGGTATATTTATTAGATTGTAGACCAAAATATAACGCAGTAAGAATATATATTATAATCTTTTTTTTTTTTTTAACTATATCAATTAAACATACTTTTTTTCCACTGCAGGTGAGATAAGTATCTGATTCTCTAATTTTTTGACAAATAAATATAAGAATTTTTGATACAAGAGTACTATAATACTGAGAAATAAGACAATTTCCCATCGCAGCTGAGAGCAAGGAAAACAAAGGGAGTATAGATCAGATGTTTATCTGCCTCTACAATGCCGAGTTGGGCAATCAGTTTATATACAGACACATGGGAATAGGAAACAGAAGATGGCAATTCTTACAACGAGGACGGACAAAAAGACCTGAGAAGCTGAGGCAAGCCGCTTGGATTGGGTCAGTCTGTTTAGAGGTTGTTTTCTCTTCGTCTTCATGTCCTCCAAGTCTTGCTGACTAGTCACGTGAGTCTGTCCAACTGTCCAGTCCTACAAAATAAACACTATATGAATATTTTTAAAACAAATCTTCATTTACTTACTTATTCGAATTTAACTACCTGCCGATCCGATGAATGTCTCTTGATTAAAAAGAGAGTGGTGACAATAAGATAGCCAATTATGGGTACACTTAACCTCATCTTAAAACACAATAATAAGGTTCTAATCTCATCAGTTAGCTCACTAGGATGAATTACACATCAGTTGTATTTAGTATACAAATGTATGCAGCTTTCTCTGATATAATCTTATTCTGGGATGCTGAGAGGACCAGAACCGCCAACACAAGACTCCCATTTAGAAATACTACTAGACCTGATCTGGTAATGTGCCATGAGGAAAGCCTATCCTCCCATTTTGTTTGTCCTGATGGCCTCATAACAGGTCCTCGCAAGAATTTGATGAAAATATATTTCAGAGAAATGTGACCTGATCATGTATGGTTGTTTGGTACGTTGGCAGCCAGGGGGAGGGGCGCGTGCCGCCCTGGCCAGAGCAAAAGACCAAGATAAAAATTAAATAAACTAAAAAATAGTTTTTATTAAAAATGGATTGCTTGCAAGTTACCAATAGGATCTTCAAACCCGTGCGTCTGATTCCTAAATCAGCAATCAGCTGTTACATAAATGTACATGTACAAAACAAGTCATATTACATTTATTTAAATATATATGAATTCGAGAGGGCGCCGGTAGCTCAGTGGTATGCGTGCTTGACTTCTGAGCTCAAGGTCGTGGGTTCGTAGCCCGACCGAGGCCCTTAGTTTATTTTATCTGGGAGGTAAAATAAACTTAAGCACGCCGTCCTTCGGATGGGACGTTAAGCGATGGTCCCGAGCCTGTACGATGTCAGGTACTCGTTAAAGATCCCTATCCTAAACAACTGCAAACCTGGGTAGGCAAAATATGTCTAAGATGTGCAGTGAGTGGAGTCAGGCTCACGTTCACCAGAGTGGCCAAACGATCTCTGAGGCGATATGACATAGTTAACGCCCGTGCGTGAGTCACAACTAACTTTGTTATTTATAATTATTAAACTGAAATAAAGCCAGAAAATATTTCCGAACATAATATGATGCTATTTTTAAGCATTATATGAAATGTCTTGCTATATTCGGTATATTGAACTGGTCTGAGGGAGGGCTGCTTACTAAGGAAAGTGATGGAGTGTTTCATTTTCCTTTTTTTTTATTCTTCTTTTTCCAATGTTGTAAGTGTAAGACTCCCCTCGGCTTCGCACCGATTATCACACTATCAACATCGATGAGGGGATGTGGGAGCATGATGCAGTCACAAGCTACCATATCAATTAGACCGTGAGAAGGAAGTTAACATTAACAAATACAATGTAATTTTCCATATTAAAAACCGAATCTTCCAAAGATATTAGCATTATTAGAATTGTAACAACAAATTTAGATGCCATTTAATAATTTTCTCGTAGTACGATTAATACCTCCCAAAAATTCTCTGTAAAAGAGCCAATACGGATTTCATAGAGTTTAAAGGAATTCGCCCCTCTTGCTACAAGAAGAAATACATTTTCATATACCTACCGTCTAGCCCCAGTTAAGGAACTCGCAGGAAAGAAATGTAATTTGCAACAATTAAATAAATAATTTTTTTTTTCTATGTGTAGCGATGTTAGAAAAATCCTGTTCTTTATTAGGCGAATAAAGTGATTGTCCTCCTGTTCAAAAATGGTTTTATTTCACACACAAAAATTTTTTTGTTCATTAATTTTTTTTTACTGAAACCTATGTGGGGAGGGCTTTTTTTTAAGGGGGGGGGGCTTTAAGGACTTAGGGGGAAGCTTGGGGGGGGGGGGGGGCTTGTTCTTATTAAAATTTGAGCTTAAACTCGAAGTCTCTAGCTGTAATAGAGGCCGAGATCCCTACACAGGCTCTGATGAAACCTGAAGATGTTGAAAACGGCATATCCGATTTCCACCAAACATGACTAATAACTATCTCGCAATTATCAGCTTTTGAAACAAAAAAAACCGTAAAGAAATCGGTTCAGCCGTCTTGGAGCTACGATGCCACAGACAGACACAAACAAACTTATAACACCCCTCCTTTTGCGTCGGGGGTTAAAAATCACTGAATCTAAATCAAGAATATATGGAATAACATTATAAGACCCATATTTCGAAATAACTGCATTGCATAGTTTCCATTCGAAGTAATTCACTCACATTAAAGAATTATAATTATAGCGTTGAAAGAAAATTGCTGATTCTAAATAGAAATGGACAATATGCGATCAGATCTCACGTATTTTTTTGTTTCTCAAGATCAAACTTTTTCTAATTAAGAGGAGCCATAGAAGAAAGAGAAAAACAAGTTATCGATGTTTCGCGTTCCGTCGGAATTCATTCTTATAGGTCTCAAGTTGCATTACACGTTGTTGTCAGTTCAGAATTAAGTACCTACATGCATGAAATACAATGTGCACTTTACGTAAAGTTTTCTCAAAACAGTTATTTTTTTACCTTTTGGGTTGTGTAAGGAGATTTTTAATTCATGTATAATATATTATTACGACATCACTTCTCCCATTTTTTTATTATATATTATTTTATTAATGTTTACATCACTTGAAATTCCAAGTTAATCTTATCAGTAAATTAACTTTAAAATTAACAAAAGCAGAACTAACATTGTATTGGGGCCATGGTGGCCGTGCGGGCTAAAGCGTAGGGCTTTGGTCTCATGGGTCTCACCATGGTTTGCGGGTTCGAATCCCGTACGAGAGTGAGTTTTATTTCGTAGATAGAACTGCCTCATGGATGTCGTAAATAACTAGATAACACAGTGACATAGCTAATATGCATCGTACATAAAGCCTGAAAAAAATTAAATAAAATGATAATAAATTGTATTATCTTAAAACATTCCTAAAAGATAATTTATGCCCAAAGCACAATTTACACCACTTACGGAAATTAAACCATTTTCAATCAGTTGTAACTAAGTGTTTAAATATAGACGTCGACTCAATAAATATGTAAATAGTTTCTAACAATTAATTTGGGATTTTAAGAGTAAATCAACTAAATAGACAAATGCATTTAATTATTACGGAGGTTCTATAAAAGGAAGATTCTGATTGACAGAAAGAATAGTTAACCTAAAGAACACATGTATAACAAGTTGGTTGGCATTTTTGTAATTTATAATGTATAAGGCGCCTCAAGATCGCGGGTTCGAAACCAGGCGCAAGTTTTTTATCTGTGTGGTAAAAAAACCTTGATCACGCCGTCCTTCGGATGGGACGTTAAGTGATGGTCCCGAGGCTGTGAGATGTTAAGTACTCGATAAAGACCTTAGCTGAATAAAAATTTAGGGTAGACAAAATTTAGGACTTCCGTAGTAGTGTCGGGCTCATGTCCAACAGAGTGACGAAAGAGCGCTCTGGTAGTAGGCGATATGACCTCGTAGTTAAAGCCCGTGCGTGAGTCACAACTAACATTGTAATTTATAATTATTAAACTGAAATGAAACTAAAAAATACTGACGAACATCATATGATGCTATTTTTGTTGATTACTGATGATGGGAGTGCTTCCCCAAACGTTTGTAATTGCTATTTTTTGAGAAGGCAAAAAATAAATGGGAGAAGTGATGCTATATGAATATATTCTATGTTATTTTTTAGTGCTCAAGATCAATTCCAAATTTATTATACGAATACAAAATGCCTAAATCTTAAAATTTACAAAAACCAAAATAAGATCTCTTGTCCTGTGACACCTCATAAGAATTACAGTACACAGGAATGTGTATATCAAAGTTCACATATATCATAATAAAAAATATATTAATATGTTATAATTACAATGAGGAGTGTAGATAGTAGAATACATATACAGGCGATAAGAAGTAGAGGCCTCATGTTGGTAGAGCGGAGATAGGGGTGCAACTGACAAACAGGTAGAGAGCCTCTCTGTAAGGAGATTGCCACAGTCTGAGGATGGTATGGAGGGGTGCCATAGGACATAGGGACCTCCAGGGATTAGAGTGGCTTGGGATAGGGGACAATAACATTCAACTATTGTTCAGGGACTAACAACCAATCATCATTGTTACTAGGCTCCTAATGGATCTATCATTTCTACAATAATATACAATGTTTGACCTCATACCTTCAACTGATCTCTTGTCATTCAAATATCCTATCTGATTATATGTTTATTATCATTATCTTACTATGCAATGCTCTCTAATTACCTACTAATTATACCAATAACCGTGGTATGTTTATGATGTGCAATGTTTGGATGACAAGTATTCCTTGTGACTTAATTTACTAGTATTTGTCAGGAGACGGTTTAGCGTAAATATATATGTACATATATGTATATATTCAATCTTGTTAAACCGTCTCCTGATAAATACTTGTAAATTAAGTCGCAGGGGATACTTGTCATCCAAACATTGCACATCATAAACATGCCACGGTAAGTAGTATAAATAGTAATAAGAGAGTATATATATATATATATATATATATATATAAAATAAAAAGTGGAAGAGATATTTGGCTGAATGTTCATTGAAAAATAATTGCTTTATTGCCCTGTTTTGTCAAACGTTCCTAACTTTTGTTCAGTTATATGTTATATGTGAATGTTGAAATTTACTAGTTTAGTTAAAATCTAGTTTGGAATTATAAATTTAAAGATGATATACTTCTTTATTTAACGGTAGTCCAATTTTGTTTTAAAATTTTCTCAAAATGTATGCCCGGGCTTTAACTATGAGGTTATATCGTCTACTACCAGAGCGCTCGCTCTTTCGTAGCATTAGTGGACATGAGCTTGAATAATTTGAATTCATGAATTCGCTTTTTCATCACAGTTACTTCAGATTACTACAATATATTCGTTTGGGGCGTGCAACCTTAGATGTTTACACATCAATAAATAAAACAAAGTTCTTTTTGAAAAATTGTCTATTCCACAAACATATACTACCAGTTTCGACATTACACCATCGTAAGGTTTAGTTGTAAACTAACTCAGAGCATTCTTATATATCAGGTAAGAAAGAGGTATATTTTATAATCTCTTTTTCAATAACAATGGTAAAACTAAAATGAAACATGAAGTTATTAAATTCTAGCTAGAGGTTAGGTTAAGTTTTATGACTCATGCCCGGGCTTTAACTACGAGGTCATATCGCCTACTACCAGAGCGCTCTTTCGTCACTCTGGTGGACATGAGCCCGACTCTACTGTGGGAGTCCTAAATTTTGCCTACCCTAAATTTTTATTCATCTAGGGTAAGGGTCTTTAACGAGTACCTGACATCGTACAGGCTCGGGACCATCGCTTAACGTCCCATCCGAAGGACGGCGTGCTTAAGTTTATTTTACCTCCCAGATAAAATAAACTAAGGGCCTCGGTCGGGCTACGAACCCACGACCTTGAGCTCAGAAGTCAAGCACGCATACCACTGAGCTACCGGCGCCCTCATTCTAGCTAGATGAACTAATTTATATGTGATAAGTGTGAAATTATGTTTGTGTATTTAACATAATGATGACTAGGTTTTTCTATCTTCTAAATATATAAAATGAAATTATAATAATATAAATAAAGAAAATGTCCATTTAGTGATAATATTGACAACCATCTATGTATGAAATAAAAGTTATTAGGTTTTTGGATTTCTAAACTCCCCTCTTCATTGACCGATATACCTCAAAATCAATATATAAAATCAATCAATCAATACATATAAATCCTATACCTGACATCGTACTCGTTCGGGACAATCGCTTAACGTCCTATCCAAAGGACGGCATGCTCCAGTTTTTTTTACCTCCCAGATAAAAAAACTAAGGGCCTCGGCCGGGTTTTGAATCCGCAATCTTATATATATATATATATATTTTATTTTTTTTCTTTATTTTGTGATATAAAAACATCATTTTTTTTTGTGCTCTTCAATATTTTTGTTAAAAAAGTATATTCTGTTTGTTTAAATTTGTTTAAAATCTTATCTTATTTTTGGTTTGAGTTGTTTTGTTTTGTTTAAGAACTTTTTCATAATGCAAGTCAAAACATCGTAAGCTAGCTGATTTTTATTTATTTTATTTATTTTTTTTTTTATTATTATTTTCTTTTATTTCATTTAATGGCAACCATTGAGGAAAAGAAAGAAGTCAACAATGCTGTGCCAGTAATCACACCGTGGCAAAAAGCATTTTCCAGAAAGAGGTCCGCTATAGAAAATAGAGACCCAAGGAAAATCGCTCGTCCTGCAGACACCATTCCTGTAAGTAACCCTTACACTCCATTAGCAACAAAAGATGACAACATGGAGACAGTAAAGGAAACTTTCGAGAAACCTCCTCCTATTTTCATTAAAGATGAAGTGACCAGTTGCAAGCACTTCATTGAAGAATTAATTAAAACTTCTGGGCCCGATTCCTTCATATTGAAAGCCACGACAAGAGGGATTACCTTATATCCCACGAAGCCCGAACACTATAGGGCATTCATCCATCTTCTCGATAACCATAAAGTTGAGTATCACACTTATCAACTGAAGTCGGAAAAGGTGCCGAGGGTGGTAGTTCGTGGCCTTCATCCTTCGTCCGACAAGGAGGAGATCATCGCAGCCTTCAGTGAGAAGGGTTATCAGGTGAAAGGAGTCATGAATGTCTACAAGAAATCATGGCTCCAACAAGACCCCAGTGTGCCCGACTCCGCTCCAATCAATGTCCCCCTCCCACTATTTTTTATCGACATAGAACCGAAGACATTTAACGAAAATATCTTTGATATTAAATCTTTACTGTACTGCAAAGTGACAGTAGAGGAACCCTATAGAACAAGGTCTATAGTCCAGTGCAAAAGATGTCAGTCGTACGGACACACCCAATCATTTTGCAGACTGCGCCATAAGTGCGTGCGGAACGGTCAGGACCATGTCTCTGGTACATGCCAGAAACCAAGAACCACTGCAGCCACATGTGCCAACTGCAAGGGCTCTCACCCTGCCAACTACAGGGGGTGCATTGTCTACCAAGAACTTCGAAATCGACGGACAATTTCTTCTACTCCAGTAGACAACAAGAGGTTTACGCCGCCGATGAATTCAACAGCTTTTCCCGTCATGCCTCAAAGGACTCAACCAACTCCGGCGACTCATCCTGCAGCGACTGGGCGGCCACATGTCAGTGCCTTCCGTCCACCACCCGCTACAGAAAGGAAATCCAGCTACGCAGATTCCCTTCGACGTCAGAGAACTTCTGGACTGGACAGATCCGATCCTCCGTCAGGGGGCATGGGAGAGGAAGGGTCCCAGTGGTCACCTCCTAATAATGGTATCCCTCCACATTTTAATAACTTTTTATCAAGTCTACAAACTATCATCCAGCCCCTTGTCACCCTCCTTTCACAGTTATCACAAATGACACAACTCTTCACACAGTATGCACACTAATTCACTCACCATTGGTTCCTTGTCAGTTCTTCTGTGGAATGCGAACGGACTTATACAACATAAAAACGAACTGGACATACTTCTACATGACAGACGGATTGACGTTGCCCTAATCTCTGAAACCCACCTGACGTCCAAATCAAAATTGTCTTTCCGGAACTATACTATACATCGAGCTGATCATCCTGACGACACTAGTCACGGCGGGGCAGCTGTTGTCATAAAGTCCTCACTCACACACTACCCACTTCCGAACGTAACCACACCTCACATCCAGGCAGCAGCTATCACTCTACATACACGACACAAAAAGATTAACCTTGTTGCCGTTTATTGCCCTCCGAGGTTCGCCATAGCTCCTGCTACATTTTCAGCATTTTTCCGGAAATGGGGACCCTGTTTCATTGCCGGTGGAGACTACAATGCTAAACACCAGCAATGGGGCTCGCGGCTCTGTACACCGAGGGGAAGGAGTCTCAATACTACAATCAACAATGACAACTTACAAACCACTTCACCGAGTACACCAACATACTGGCCAACTTCAAGACGCAAATTACCAGACCTACTTGACTTTTTTGTACACAAAGGTTTAAGAGGTATACCATCATCTGTGAGCACCACGACCGACCTCTCTTCGGATCATTCACCGGTGTTTTTAAACGTCTGGGCGGAGCCGTCTCAAAAGGAGAGTAAACCGACGCTAACTCCAGGACTGATGGACTGGGAGTTATTCAGGGAAACCTTAAACGCTAAGCTCTCTGTACCATATTCCCTAAAGACAGAGGAGGAGCTAGAGCAGGCAGTGGAGTTCTACACATGTAGTGTTCAGGAAGCCGCATGGTCTTCATCATTTCCCTCAAAGCTGGCTTCCAGGCAAGATCTACCGGCTTACCCAGAGTACATTCGCAGATTGATCAGGGAGAAGCGGAGAGCACGGCAGATATGGCAATCCTCCAGACTACCGACTGACAAACAGATATACAATCGACTGAATAACAAACTGAAGACGGAAATTAAACTATTTCGAAAAGCTAAATTTGATACTTACTTCTCCAACTTGAATGCTGAAAGTGGCAGTCTCTGGCGAAAAACTCGTCGGGTGCTGCGTCAACCAGCAACGTCAGTACCTCTGCGATATGACAATGACTCATGGGCCATAACAGACGAGGAGAAAGCAGAGCGCTTCGCCTCCCATCTCACACAAACCTTCACACCTCATCCAGACATGCATGATTTAACACATGAAACACATGTCTCACAAACACTACGTATCCCATTACCCCTTTCACTCCCTCCCAAATCATTCACACCTTCTGAAGTCGCATTTGAAATTCAACACCTCCCCAAAAAGAAGTCCCCAGGGTATGACCTCATTACGGCTGAAGTTCTCAAGGAATTACCTCGGAAAGCTGTCGTGTTCCTGACAACCCTGTTTAACTGCATACTACGCACAACACGCTTTCCAATTCAATGGAAACTCTCACATATTCTTATGATACTAAAATCAAAGAAGCCAGAACACTCTCCTTCCTCCTACCGACCTATCAGTCTTCTTCCACTATGTTCTAAACTCTTCGAAAAATTACTATACAAAAGGCTCATAACTATCCTTTCCAGTCAGCAAACACTTCCTCATCATCAGTTTGGCTTCCGCTCAGAACACTCCACAATACACCAGTTACACAGGGTTGTGGATTACGTGGCGTCTGCCCTAGAAAGAAAGTTTTATGCAACGGGGGCGTTCCTTGATGTAAGTCAGGCTTTTGACCGAGTTTGGCACGCGGGACTTCTTTATAAATTGAGACCGTTGCTTCCTCACACATATTATTTAATCATTCATTCATATCTAACAAACAGATACTTCGCCGTCCGTCAGGGCTCTGCTATCTCCTCAATAAGACCCATATTGGCGGGTGTACCGCAGGGTTCTGTCTTAGCTCCTTTATTATATACAATATACACATCTGACATGCCCACCTCCATCCACACAATGACAGCTACATACGCCGATGACACCGCCATCTTAGCTGCTGCTGACCTTCACATACACGCCTCATTTACACTACAACACCATCTCACACAAATTGAAAACTGGTGCAACACATGGAAAATCAAACTAAATACAGAAAAATCACAGCACATCACATTTACACTTCGACGAGAAACATGCCCCCCCGTTTTTCATCTACGACAAGCCCCTCCCTCAAACTAATACTGTACGATACCTAGGACTGACATTGGATCGAAGACTGACATGGAATCCTCACACACGTCTCACACGAAACACGCTGAACCGTCGACTCAAAATACTCTACGGACTTCTAAATAGACGATCAAAATTAGACATGACACAAAAACGGAACTGTTATACTTACTTACTTAGACCATTATGGACATACGGATCACAGATATACGGTTCAGCAAAAACATCCAACATCAAACGAATTCAGGCATTTCAGTCAAAAACCCTCAGACTGATAACACAATGCCCCCCATACATAAACAACAGAACACTTCATAACGATCTTATGATACACACAGTACCCGACACAATACAAACTATTTACATACGTTTTTTTAGAAAACTTTACACACATACAAATCCAGAAATACGTACTTTATCTTCACAACACTTACCACAAAACCCCCCACGAAGGTTGAAGAGGAGGTGGAACCGCGACTTACTGCCACCTTAATTCCTATTCGTTCTTAATATTTTTATTTTTTTTTTTATTCTTTTACATTATTTTCCTTCAGTTTTACCATCTCTCTTACCCATTCCATCAAAGTTGTCTTTCACTTCCTTTTTATTTATTTATTTTTTTTTTTAATTATTATTATTTATTTATTTTTTTATTTTTCCCTTGTCCTTATAATTAATATAAATTTTCGTCCCGAGGACCTACCACTGGGTGGCCTTCCTCTCACATGCCATTCACGCCAACGTCTCCATACCTACCAACATAGATGCTGGTTGTTGCCCCCTAGCAACAGTTGCATCTTTATGAATAAAAGACAAAAAAAAAAAAAAAAAAATTTTGTGATATATATAATGGACTATCGCAAAATAAAAAAGTACATCATTCTCTATTTTTAATTAAAAGCCGGATTTTAACTAACATAAGCAACATTCAAAATACATACACTATACTCTAACTAAACAAAAGTACTTGAAAAATAAAATAAAACTGGTTTATTTAATATATTGTCTAATTTCACTAACTATATATACATGGGAGTACTTTCATTGAATTTTAATTTTACATATTTATATTAGAGATTTAGATCTAACGTCCTCGCGGGTTCATGATTCTTTATAATAAAAATGTTCTTATGGGTTCATAAGACACAAATACGAGCAAACTGAATTAAGTTAACGAAGAATTTCACTTCAAAATGTATTCGCGGACTGAACTTGTTTCCAACTTTCGCGGATCTCCTTTTTCACCAATTACCCCTACAAATCAAATACAAACTAGGAAATAATATTGTGTATTGATATTGAAATTAGCATCGTAAGTCAAACATTGTAAAAACAGTTGGTTGAAATTAGGAGTGGTGTGTCTTGGACCAAACACAGCTGATGTCGGAGGCGCTGAGTCGGGAGCCCAGCGATGCTACCTCCTCAGCCCGGATCACACTTTCCTTGAGACTCCGCTCCTGAGCCGCCAGCTCCCTCAGTCGCTTCTGTCGCTGGGAGGCTTCCCGAGCCGCCTCCGTCAAACGGCAGATTTCTCCCACCTCCGTCACCGTTGGGTGCTCCGAGATCAGCCCCAGGTCAGGGCTTGATGCATTCTCAGTCAGCTGGAAACAATAAATAGATAAACAAAACATATTTGAGAAACTTGATAACTTAGGAGCAAAACAATGTATTTATATTTTCTATTCGTGGTATAGGGGAAGTTATGTAATCGGTCAAAAATTAGATCTTGAGTTCTCACTGAAAATTCATATATTCCAAACAATGAGCTCATTAAACGTAATATTTAGTCGCTTATTGACTAAAATCTAGCTAACTGAAACGTTGAACTGTGAACGGACACTGGATATGTTAAACATATAAATACTGGTTACAAATAACCAAAACATTGCAAGTTGAGTTCGTGTTTTCTAGTATAAATTTTCGGATTACTTCGTCGAGTGTTATAAGCATGGACCCCACAAGGGAGGGGGTGGTCGGATAGGGCTTTAGCCTGGGGTGGCCCGGGGGCTCCGGTGCGGCGTATCATCCAGCTTAGTGTTAGATATTATGCAGAACAAATATACCGAACGTTTATCATTTTACTAAGCACATTATCCTGACACAGACTTTTTGTTTTGTTTTTGATGTTAGTGAAGCTATTGAAAAATTTGCGCCGAAAAAAAACTAAAAAAATATATTTTGAGATAATTGTAAATATTCCTTTTCTGTCATCTCATAATTTAAACTTAATTATTTTATTTTAAAAGTACTCCTGCAGTGTGAAACATCAGACTAAAATAAAAATATTTGAAATTTCAATCGAATTTTCTCTTTTTTTTACAACATTTATTCCAGAACCTCGAGGACATCTGACCCTTCAAAATCATTAATATGTATGATGAAGTGAAAAGTTAATGATCACCTTTTCTTCTAGATTTCTTATTCGAGCTCTGAGAAATTTTTTGGAGGCCTCCAATTGGTTTCTTTGCAATGCTGTTTCATCGAGTTTCTGTTGTACCCTCAATATGGCGTCGAGAAGCTGTCTCTCACGCGGACTGGAACCAATTGACAAAGTAAATACGAATGAAAGAGGTTTGGATGTCAAGTTATAAGATGTATATTCGAACATACTTATGTGTGGACATGTTGGAGTAAGAACTTCGTCGCTTCATATTGCCTTCTGTGGCTGAAATCTTTCTATCACAACCAGTTACAAAATTTTGACGACGAAGGTCATTTTGGAGATCTTTTAAATCATTTTTGTTATAAAATTTCATCTAGAAACCTAAGACACAAAAATAAAGGTTAATGATGTTGAATGGATGAAAACAAAAGTCCCCTAAAAATAAATACATACAGATATTCGTTACATTTTAAACATTTACTTATAATAATTACTTAAGTGGACAACGTTGACTGCTTTATAATATAATAAATTAGCGGAAAGTGTCCATCCGCTGGATGCATTGCCCTACGTCAGTGCATCGTGAAGCCGATTTCGGTCACACACGGAAAGATTTTTTCGTATATTCCAAGCCATGTCGGTTGGATATTCTTGGTCTGACGCGCCCCTCCCCCACAAAGTGGGCCCTACGAACCAAAATATTTTTATTATTTCTGAGTGTTAGTGGTTCTCTGTTGAAGGCTCATGTTGGGCTTAACTATGTTGTGACAGAGCTTAACGAATTTATCTCTGCATCAATGAAACGACATGTCTTGGGAACGCTACCCTCAAGAAAAGATGATAAACTGGAGAAAAAAAAGAGGGACCGTATCATCACAATTTTTTCCTCGCTTTTAAATATTTGTTCTGCAAATCAACAGACCATTGTTTGCCTGTCTATTATTTTATTTATATTATTTTTTGATTAATGATTCGAAAACAATTATTCATTGATATTTGATCTTGTTGACGTTGAATTATTGTTTATGTAATTATTTACCAATAAAATTCGCCATTTTTTTTTTCAGAAATATTTATTGGGGCTAAGTCTGCGGGCACACATGATCTATGTACCTACATTTTATGCTTCCTAGGTAAATGGTTCGAAAATTATAAACATATGGTAGACGGACG
The DNA here is from genome assembly GCA_963662175.1 of Aradus depressus. Lineage (NCBI taxonomy): Eukaryota > Metazoa > Arthropoda > Insecta > Hemiptera > Aradidae > Aradus > Aradus depressus. The sequence continues at coordinate 62,770,229 of OY759214.1, read as the reverse complement.
CTACATGTTAGTTCAAGAACCAAAAAACATATTTTTTGGGAGTAGATTTGGAGCTAAGAAAGTAGTCACTCGTGCAAATTATACACTTATTCAAGCACGCCGTCCTTCGGATAGGACGTTAAGCGATGGTCTCGATGAGCTTGTACGATGTCGGATACTCGTGAAAGACCTCTACCCTAAGTGAATAAAAAATTAGGGTAGGCAAAATTTAGGACTCCCGTAGTATCTTGAGTGGGGCTCATGTCCACCAGAATATCGAAAGAGCGATATGGTAGTGGGCGATATGACCTTGTAGTTAAAGCCATTATAACTAACTAACCCAAAGAAACAAAAAATCATCATCAAAACAGTCGACAGTTTTATATAAATATAAATATTATAACAAGGAACTTATAAGTCGGATTGAATTTTAATAAGTTAAAAATGGCATTTTTTAAATAGCAAAGTCAAAACATAGTTACAATTCTTAATTGTAACAATACTCACATGAGTCTTGAATCTACGAACTTGAAATTTTTATTTAACCTTAAGTTTTCTTGCACTAGTATGTAGCTACATGTGATAATTTGATTTATTAGGACAGTCACCTTGACGACCAAAGTTTGCGAAACATAGGTTTTACAATCTACAAAAATGTATTGTTTCATTCTGATAGTTGTCCGTAACGATAGTCGCTAATTCATTACGAGCCATTTCTCATGAAGTCCAAATGGTCCACACTGAAACAAGAGAATTAAAATATAATCGTATATATATTTTTTTTTCTATACTGTTTTATTTATTCTGCAATCTGTATAAAAACAATAAGTAGAAGTGCTGACTATAAGAATACATGTATACAGGTAATACAAAATGTATGAATATGTGGAAAGAAATGAATATGTACAAAATAATAGCAAATATATACAGAAATAAATAAATAAAATATGTACAAAATAAATATAATAATAAAATAACTTTCAGCTCGAGACCCCTCGAAACACAAGAAGGAAAGAAGAGCTGAAAGTACGAGTTCATGAGGGGAGAAGCTGGTCACTACCAGCACTCCCAGTTATATATGCTATCTTAACCTAGCAGGTCTCTCGGTCAGCCCCGTTTCAGCCTCCCCCAGAAGATTTCTCGTATATTAACTTTTTTTTTTTTTTTTCGAGTTATGACCTTATGCTGAGGCATATCGGCCAGATTTATTAACTTGGATACCTGAATAAAAATACATCACACATAACCCATCTTTTTGTTTTATTCGGGGCCTTCGTGATGTAGGTACAAATGTACGTCTATATAATATACATCTATCACTCCCGGTTTACGGGTATACGAAAACTAAAAAAGATATAATAATGAAAATAATTAAGTGAAATTGTATAACATATTTTAATGAGAAAAATAAGCAGTAAAAAATATATTTTTTGTCTAATTCTTTTTTTTAATGTCTATTTAATGTTTTTTCCGTAATTCTCAGATCATTTTATTAACATCTGATTTAATGTAAGCAAATGATTTCAAGTAATATGCATTTATACAACGGAAATCATGAAAAAATTATTAAACTTTCAAAATTAATGAAAATGTTCAAATTTTAATTTAAAAATGTCAATATTAACCAATATTTATTATTATGGATGACACAAATGGTAAAATTTGTTTTACTTAGCCAGCAAGACGTATACGTAAAACAAAATTCATTTACAGCTGTTTTAATGACGTTCTTAGCAATAACATAGTCGATAATTTTAGCGCGTAAATGTTAAAAATGGAGTATAAATATTTGATAGAAAATATTCGAATATAACTTGTAACTAATATTCTATATAACTTGTTTTATAACGGACAGAAGGAAATTAGTGCCTCGGAGGAACTGATAGGTTATTTTTTACTCGAGTAATTTCATAGGTATGAAGTTTTGAATTTTTAATCTTTAGTGGTTAGAATATGAAATTGTGGTTATGTGGCAAATTGTATTCTGGTTATTTCACATAGAACGCTTCTCGGTTATTCCATTTTTGGATACCCATAGAGAGAGTTGATCTGAGTGTCTCAACATAATTTAATGTCCATTTTTACATTTTTATAATTTTAGTATAATGAAGTATTGTAATGGTCGCCTAATACATTTTGACCACTTTTGCTGTGATGTTTGAAACTTTATAACAGTTTTAACGCAGTGTCGCTTGTAGAATGAATTTGAAATTAAGAACTCCCGAATACCGTCCTGCAATGTTTTGTTCTTGATTAACGCGAAAACTGTTTGTCCTATCCGAAAAATTCATACTAAATATGTTCTTTATTAGATTTCCAATTAACGGATTGCCTCCTCAAAGAACGAAATAATGAATTTCCTTGGGAAATATTTTGAAGTAATGTTTAAATTGAAACTCATAACAATGCATTTTAAAATATATTTTCTATTACCGGCAGTTTTCCTTGAAAATTGACAAATATACAGGGTGTCCAAAAAGTATGGAAACGGTCGAATTTCACGAAAATTTCAGGTCCGAATGCAAAAACAAAAAAAACACGTGTCCAATATTTTTTCAAAAGCTATTTAACGACACCAATATTTACCCCCCTACCCCACCCCCTTTGTGTGAGGCAGGGGCAACTTTGGAAAGTTAAATAGGAACCCCTATTTTTTATTGCAGATTCGGGTTTCTTGCATCAAAATACGTAAGTTTTGTTCGAAACATTTTTCGAAATTATTGATGAAAAGTACTCAAATTTCGAAAATTAAAACGTGTCCAAAAAGTATGGAAACGGTCCAATTTCACGAAAATTTCAGGTCCGAATGCAAAAACAAAAAACACGTGTCCAATATTTTTTCAAAAGCTATTTAACGACACCAATATCGACCCCCCCACCCCACCCCCTGTGGGTGAGGCAGGGGGCAACTTTGAAAAGTTAAACGGGAACCCCTATTTTTTATTGCAGACTCGGGTTTCTTGCATCAAAATACGTAAGCTTTGTTCGAAACATTTTTCGAAATTATTGATGAAAAGTACTCAAATTTCGAAAATTAAATTTTCTAAAAACAAAATCGCAGATACGCCGTTCGGTATGAATAATTCATGATTGTAGGGTAGAAAAAAAACACGTGTCCAATATTTTTCTAAAAGCTATCCAATGACACCAATATTGAAAGTACTGTGGGTGGGGCAGGGGGCAACTTTGGAAAGTTAAACGGGATTAGATAATGTAGACAAAACATTATGTTATAAAGTAAGATTGGGACACGTCAAGTAGCTGAAGGGCATCAGTTTGAACATCTTATTAACTAAGGAACCCGCCGTTATTACCTACGTGGTGAGAGGCAAGGGGCCTCACCTTAAACAAGCACCCCGATGGTGAGAGGCAAGGGGCCTCACCTTAACAAGCACCCCGACGGTGAGAGGCAAGGGGCCTCACCTTAAACAAGCACCCCGATGGTGAGAGGCAAGGGGCCTCACCTTAACAAGCACCCCGACGGTGAGAGGCAAGGGGCCTCACCTTAAACAAGCACCCCGACGGTGAGAGGCAAGGGGCCTCACCTTAAACAAGCACCCCGACGGTGAGAGGCAAGGGGCCTCACCTTAAACAAGCACCCCAACGGTGAGAGGCAAGGGGCCTCACCTTAAACAAGCACCCCGACGGTGAGAGGCAAACTCACCTTAAACAAGCACTTCGACTGTCAGAGGCAAGGGGCCTCACCTTAAGAGGTTTTCCTCTTGAAATCGGGAAAAAACCTTATCATTACGATTACGACATGATCTGATGCAAATCGAGAGAAATGTTTTGAACAAAACGTACGTATTTTGATGCAAGAAACCCGAATCTGCAATTAAAAATAGGGGTTCCCATTTAACTTTCCAAAGTTGCCCCCTGCCTCACCCACAGGGGGTGGGGTGGGGGGGTCAATATTGGTGTCGTTAAATAGCTTTTGAAAAAATATTGGACACGTGTTTTTTTGTTTTTGCATTCGGACCTGAAATTTTCATGAAATTCGACCGTTTCCATACTTTTTGGACACCCTGTATGTGATTTGCCCATAACAGGACTTTCTTATACAACCACCTTTGTACAGATCACTCTCATCCTCCCCCACCTCAAATTCATTCCATACTGGTATTACTGGGTACAAGAATGGCATTTTCACAACGCTATACAATGATGCCAACACACTACTTTCATGTATCCCATAACGCCAATTTAAAATGAATTTGAGATGGTGGAAGGGGGTGAGAGACTGATCTGTACAAATGTAGTTGGTTTAATAAAGTCCTGTTATGAACACATCCGCCGGTTTTTTCTTAGTTTAATCTCTACAAGATGACTATTTAGACACACAACTCCTTTCTGGATACCAGCACCAAGCTATCACCAGGGCCACCTAGAGAGAGGGGCTGATCCAGGAGGCCCCACCATTTTCTATCTGATATTTACGACTAAAGAAAAGTGTGGCTGTTTAAATTAATAAAAAATAGAACTTAAGTTACAGTTTTTAACGTAGGTACCTCTTGGGATTTTATAAAGGTAAATAATTAAAATATTATAGGGTTAGGGTTTATGACTCATGCCCGGGCTTTAACTACGACGTCATATCGCCTACTACCAGAGCGCTCTTTCGTCACTCTGGTGGACATGAGCCCGACTCTACTGTGAGAGTCCTAAATTTTGCCTACCCTAAATTTTTATTCATCTAGGGTAGGGGTCTTTAACGAGTACCTGACATCGTACAGGCTCGGGACCATCGCTTAACGTCCCATCCGAAGGACGGCGTGCTTAAGTTTATTTTACCTCCCAGATAAAATAAACTAAGGGCCTCGGTCGGGCTACGAACCCACAACCTTGAGCTCAGAAGTCAAGCACGCATACCACGGAGCTACCGGCGCCCTCTTTAAAATATTATATTATCATTTGTTTGCGCCGTGCTGTCCCCCTCGGCCCCAATATCGACATGGTCTCAGGCCCAAGCAAAGAGCATTCACTCATATACCTACTTCCAATAACAACATTAGGAAACTAAATAATATTCATAGAATAAGAATAATTTTGAATATTACATTAATTTATTTATCTTTTTGATGCCATCAACATTTGTTACACAAATTTCATACATATTTTGTTTCTACTATTGTAGAGGAAGGCCGTTCTGGCGAAGAAGAAGGCCGTTCTGGCGAAGAAGACGGTCCTTCTGAAGAAGTAGACGAGGAAGAAAATGCCAAAAAATTTCGAAATATTAAATTCCCTGGATCCTCCTTCTTTAGCCGGAAACCATCTCCAGCCAAAGGTAAATATTTACATATATCTACAATATACCCACCCATTATTTATTTTTTTTTAAAGAAAGGAAACACTAGATAACTCGGGACAAATGAATCTTAAAACATGTATTTTCTTCTGTGGTTTCAGACGTCCGTGTGTAATAAACCTTTTGATTTTCAGCTAAATCGGCGAAGGGCAGGGGTCTAACGTCGCAACCTCAATAACCCTTCACTAATTCACATTTTTTATATAGATTCAATCAATTTTGTAGAAGTATTGATTAATCAAAGTAAAATTCGCAATCTATGGCCATTTCCTAACATTTTATTGGAATATTTACGAAAAATTAAAATACAACAAATATTCAAGAAGTATAACTGTGGAAAAAAAAAAAAATATTTAGATTGTTCATTTACTCTTCAACTCCAAAATGAAATAGCTCAGAATGAAGAACACACTTTATGGAAATCTAAGAGAGCGCCGGTAACTCAGAGGTATAGTCCTTGCCTTCTTCTGTTTTTTTTTTAATTTGGCAAGTAGAAACCTTGAGGACGTTGTCCTTCGGACGGGACGTTAAGAGATGGTCCCGAGCCTGTGCGATGTCTCGTACTCGTTATAGACCCCCTACCCTAGGTAACAAAACCTGATTAGGCAAAATTTAGGACTCCCATAGTAGGGCTAACAGGGAAGAGATAAGTGCTTTGGATGCTTAGGTTCCTAGGCATTTTATAACAGGGGGCATTACTGCCACATCGACTTGGAGCTGTCAACTGTAGAACATCTCACTTTAGAGCTACCGACGGCGAATGAGTACTCGGGGGTGCAGAAGAGAAGTAGATACATTCTATTGAGGCTAACATGACATCTACCATAGTCCAGGAGCTTAAGTAATCAAGGGAGAATAAGTCAAAAAATACAAAACTACGCTGTTGTATTTACCGTCTCAATTTAATAAATCACTTATTCTTATTCTATAGACCTTTAGTATTATTTATGAAAATATTTTCTTCACGAATGTTACAAAGAGACAGAAGACAGTGAAGATTCAGAAGAGGATGCTGAAGAGGATACTGAAGAGGAGCCCCCCACGGAGGAGGATGTAACACTACGAAGCTCTTGGTTTTTCAGAAAGACTTCTAGTTTTCTTTCGGGTTAGTACTTTCTATTTTACTGGTCAATACTGCATATAGATTATTAAAGACTTAATCGTATTAATAATAATAATATTTATTTCCGTTTAATCATAACAGGGTTTTGGATACAATTTTGGAAATCAAATTGCTTACAAATAAAATACCTCAACCTATATTAAATCTGAGTGTAATAGAAGACAAATGAATATAACATTTTTAATACTAATAAATACAATAGATAATATTTTGATTAAATATTTAATTATAAATATTTTATACGTATTTATATTTCTTCAAGATAAGACTTCCTTTATTATAATATTTCCTGGCATTTACATGCCGCTTCCTAAAGTCACATTCAGCGAAATATAAAAGAATAAAATATATAAATAGATAAATTAACAAACCTATATACCTATATGTTTCCAATGACAGCGCAGGTAATAGCAAAATTTTAATTTTTTTAAAACTATTTCTCTGCAGCTTGAAATATATTCGATGTTTATATATTGTGAAGAATAATCCAACTTACTCCATGGTACCTATTTAACTTCATGGATTAGTCGCCAAAGTAGGTTCTGTGAATTCTATGTACAATTTGTGCTTATGCTAATAGAAAAATACAATAATTAAAATTTTTCTTTGTGAACCATAAAAATGTACTTTTCGCATTAAAATACTTATTACTCATGTATTTTAATTATATACCTACATTAGGGTGGGGCGATAAATAACTTTTTCCAACTTTCATTATTTTTAGAGAAAGTGTCAAGTTTCCTGAGATTATCAAGCCCTGTTTCCTGCTCTTCAAGTGACTCCTCTGAAGACAGTATGTTCAATTTTGAATTTTTATTTATATTATTTAATTAGCTGAATGGCTATAAGCGGAGACCATTTTAAGAGGAAAAAATACATTATCTTTGTATATTGTATCACCCTATAATATGTAATCATTCCCTGTTTCTCTCTACTATTCGCTTGCTCTCTCTCCTATCGTCTGTCGAATCAGTTTGGTGGCTTGTGAGATTGTGTCTTTTTTAGGGACTGTGTTTAACCAATCCGAACAAAAAACAATTGTATAAATATACTGAAAAATTATGAGGGAATAAATGGACAACCAACATTGGGTCTTAAACGGAGAAAATTGTATACTCAGAAGGCTATTATACGAAAAATACACAAGCATTATCTAGTTATTGTAGGAGGCGAAAATATAGTTGTGTAATTTTGCCCAATAAAGTGAAAATATTGATATGTTATATGTTTATTATTAGAATACCCTTCTGAAACATGAATTTTTTCTAATGTAAGTAAAATCCGTCCAATTGTTTAAAAATATATAATCCTATCATGACAAAATGGGAATAAATAAGAACCAATTGAATTTTTTTTACAAAAACGTCATATTTTTTCCGACATCTTGTTTGCCAATAAATTTTCATTACTCTCGAAATTGAGAAGAAAAAACCCCTGTCATCCATATCAAACGTATTTAGACATCTCGGTTTGTGCAGATGGTATGTCAAAAAGTTCCAAATATAAACAGCCCAATGTAACTCATAGGTTCTTGTAACATTGTTTCTTTTACAAAAAAAAAAAAAAAAAAAATTGATTTAACAAAAATGGCTTCAAAATCAAAGAAAATGCATGTATTTTTATTAATACAAATATTTTTACAATGGTCACATGATGGATACTTTTTAGCCTTTTTTTTTTATTATGAAGACTAAAATATTAATTGTATATTGGATATTATCATTGACATAAAATAATTGATATCTAAATACCAATTGCCTAAACACGGAAAACATTTTGAAAATATTGGAAAGGATGAACCATCTAACCGATGGGTAAGAATATGTAAAAAGAAATCGAGGTTCTGTCGTGGTAAAGAAAATGGACTGCACTCACAACACCGTCACCACACGCATCCCTAAGTCATTATAAGGCACTGAAGAAGAAAATGGACTGCACTCACAACACCGTCACCACACGCATCCCTAAGTCATTATAAGGCACTGAAGAAGAAAATGGACTGCACTCACAACACCGTCACCACACGCATCCCTAAGTCATTATAAGGCACTGAAGAAGAAAATGGACTGCACTCACAACACCGTCACCACACGCATCCCTAAGTCATTATAAGGCACTGAAGAAGAAAATGGACTGCACTCACAACACCGTCACCACACGCATCCCTAAGTCATTATAAGGCACTGAAGAAGAAAATGGACTGCACTCACAACACCGTCACCACACGCATCCCTAAGTCATTATAAGGCACTGAAGAAGAAAATGGACTGCACTCACAACACCGTCACCACACGCATCCCTAAGTCATTATAAGGCACTGAAGAAGAAAATGGACTGCACTCACAACACCGTCACCACACGCATCCCTAAGTCATTATAAGGCACTGAAGAAGAAAATGGACTGCACTCACAACACCGTCACCACACGCATCCCTAAGTCATTATAAGGCACTGAAGAAGAAAATGGACTGCACTCACAACACCGTCACCACACGCATCCCTAAGTCATTATAAGGCACTGAAGAAGAAAATGGACTGCACTCACAACACCGTCACCACACGCATCCCTAAGTCATTATAAGGCACTGAAGAAGAAAATGGACTGCACTCACAACACCGTCACCACACGCATCCCTAAGTCATTATAAGGCACTGAAGAAGAAAATGGACTGCACTCACAACACCGTCACCACACGCATCCCTAAGTCATTATAAGGCACTGAAGAAGAAAATAAATAGTTTTCGAAACGTTGGCCAAATATTGCATTTTCTTTTACACGACAGAACCTCGATTTTCTTCTACATTGAAAAGGTACTGTCGACTCTATTAATCGGTAAGAAATATGTAAATATATTTTAGAGGCTGTAAGTTCAACGAAGTGTTACTTAACATTTTCTATGAAAACTGACATTATTGCAGAGATATTGTGAAATAATTCAAATGGACTTGAAAAAATAAAATAAAACTTGTTTATTTAATATATTGTCTAATTTCACTAACTATATATATACATGGGAGTACTTTCGGTATTTCTACCATCCTCAGCCAAAAGCATAAGAGATAAGACTCTTATCTCTTATGCAAGAGACCAGAGATCCAGAGATAAGAGTCTTATCTCTTATGCTTTTGGCTGAGGATGGTAGAAATACCGAAAGTACTCCCATGTATATATAGTTAGTGAAATTAGACAATATCTTAAATAAACAAGTTTTATTTTATTTTTTCAAGTCCAAATTAACATTTTCTGCAGAGATATTGTGAAACAGTTAATAAAAAATAAAGAAAAAGTATGTTTAAAAAAAAAAAATATTGTCTACTTCACAAAATATATTTTGTTTTGTTTATTTTGTGTACTTATTTTTTTTTGTAATAGACAATATTAAAAAACAGAAACATACATTTTTCTTTATTTTTCAATGAAGTGTTGTTTTATCAACCTTTCACTATTGACGTTAAAACTGGTCTCAAATCATGGACATCCTTCCTCCACCATATCATTATTAATCATTTTTGCCAACTAACATCATAATTACCTAATCTAGTAATCTAGTACACACATTTTGCACTTTTACTACAATTAGGTTCAACTAGTAGCACTTCAATAGTATCGACTCCCAGTATCAAAAGTGTTGACAAAGAATATGAAAAATGGACGGAGCAACAGTTGGAATTACATAGACGTGCAAGTAAGCTCCTTTGATTATACATTTTAATGTGTAAATTCTTATAATGATATGTACTTATATTGTATAGCAAGAATTGAAGACAAAATATAAATAAAACATGTAAAATTGGCGCATGGTGGATACTATTTTTAATGGTAATCATATTTTAGAAATTAAAATATGAACAATCCCGACAAATAACCTGGTTTAAAAATGTTAACAATTTTGTATTTTGACTACACACTTTAAAATTTTCGTGGTCAGAGGAGTTGTTAAACCTATTTGCAGAGCTGTTTTTATTTTATTTAATCAATGCAACCGATCAACTTGGTAAGTATGGTGTTAACTTAGTTTTCACAGCTTTTAAAATATACAGTAGAACCTCGATTATCCGGGGTAAGGGGGGGGGGGGAGCGGTTATACGGATAAATGAAAAACACGGTTAATCGAGACATTTTTTATTTAACGAATTACATAATATTATGTCTGTACAATGTTATATACATATGTGTGTACATTGTCATGTTATAACGTTATCAGGGCTTGAAATATGAAGTAATCCTTTGTTTTTGCGGTTTGAAATGATTTTCCTTACTTCAGTTCTAATTTTACTCAAATCCATGACGTCATGAAAGTCAAAATTTTCCTGTTCGTAGTATCAAAACATTTTCATAGAACATTTTATTGAAGGTGCAGCTGCATTTTTTTGCTCGAAAGTACCTAGCTGAGGGTCTACGTTTTTAGGAACCTACACTTACTGCATACACAACACGGTTAATCGCGAACACGGATAGTCGAGGTTCTTCTGTATAGTCAAAATACAACATTTTTGATGTTTTTTCGATTAGTTTTATCGGTGTTTTTTTAATTTGATTTTGAAGAACGTTTGTAAATTATATATGATGTAGTATCAATTATATCATATAGGTAGTTCATGTATGATAATAGTTTTTAATTTTTTTGCTTGTTTGTAATGTATTTCGTATATTTTTGGGCATTATCAATGATTTTTGGCATTTGCCAAAGCAGGGATTTCTGATATCGCTCCAGAACCGTATTTTGCAGTCAAAAATATTTAACTTCTAAAGAAGTTCGAAGGGCCAATCTGAGTTAGCAACTAAGTTGTATGAGAAAAAACCGTACCCAAAACGTTCCAACAGATTTATGCGAGAACGAATAAACAAAGGTACAAGTTAAATATATAATGCCACTTCTTCTTCCGTCGGGAGTTAAAAAATGAATGGAAATAAAGATAAAGACAAAGACCAATAAATTAACTGAAAGGATGACATCATATTATATATGTGAAGCGTTAAGTCAGATATCTGTGGTTGAGTTTCTTATTTATTTAGGTTTGGATCTGGATTCACGCCATTGTGTAGGATGAGTAATGCCTCAGTGGAGAAGAAAATGTTTTTATTCATTGTTAATTACAGAAAAAAAAAAAAAAAAAAAACTACTAAGATGGTTGAGTGATGTCGAAAATGGTTTTGGCAAAGAGGGGAGGCCATGGACCATATCGCCGTGAAATTATTAAAAAAATTACATACACATTCGCAATATCCGATTTGCCCCATTGCCTTTTTTAACTGGGACGCAGTGAGCAGTGGGAAATATGTACTCATGATATGTCGTGAGTCAAATTGAATACTAACTAATCCACAACTTCTATCTATGAAATGACCGGCTGCGGGATTTAAGTACCGGTTCACTCTATTATTCACAGTAGCCCATGTAATATAATATATATATATATGTATTTATTTATTTATTATATATCATATTTATTTATAATAATCATATGTCAAGTGAATATGATATGTTTTCATTTTATTTTTATTTGTCTTTATTTCTTCCAAAACAATTTTGTAACTAAAATATTTTAGACAATCTGAAATATGTAAAAACAATTGTATAACTATCTATACTATTGGCTTCTTTGTGTTGTCCCAAAACAACCGTTTTGTTAATAATATTTATTTTTAATAGTCTTCTTATTTATTAATTATGTATATAATAATACAAGATTTCTTAATGTTATTATATATAGTATACTTGAAGAAAATTATTCCCTTGAGTCTCCTCCTTTCACATTTTAAATAAGATTAAGAATATTCTTTTATTCATTCATCCGTTATTTTTTAGTAAATATATTCTGCATTTATTTTCTTTTTTCATGTACTTACTGGATCTAATTTCTGATCTAGTTCGTATTATTTATATCTTAGTTAGTTATTGTGACTCATGCCCGGACTGTAACCTCGAGGTCATATCACTCTTTCGTCACTCTGGTGGACATGAGTCCGACTCTACTGTGGGAGTCCTAAATTTTGCCTACCCTAAATTTCCGTTTCCCTATGGTAGGGGTCTTTAACAAGTACCTGACATCGTACAGGCTTGGGACCATTCCTTAACGAACCATCCGAAGAACGGCGTGCTCAATGTTTTTTCTACCCCTCGGCCGGGTTACGAACCCGCAATCTTGAACTCAGTAGGCAAGTACGCTAGCACTGAGCTACCGGCGCCCTCTTATGCCTTTTGATTACCTTTTTTTTTTTTTAACTTTATTTTCCGTTGCATTAGTAATAATATGATTGGCTTTGTTTATATTTATATTTCCCAGCTTCTGACCCCAAACTCAGTAAATCGATGAGCAAACTGTAGAAAGATTTGAAAATGAAAAATCTTGTCATTAAATGCCCTGTTTCTAATAATGACCATTAAAAATATATAACTATTTTCATTTAGTTATAGTTTTAATTATGATACTAAAAAGAAATAAAAATTGTCAATAACTAAGCTATATTCAATATGGACTGAATTATGGTAATAAATGCCCTCTCCACCTCCCTATATTTCAGACGTTCTCATCCAGGCTCCACGTAAACAAATATATATTATTTATTTTTGGTTTTTCATTAATTTATTTGAAAATGTGTTAAATAAAATAAAATAGCTTTGTTGACATTCTTTTAGTACAAAGGCCTCTCCTTTTGGAGGTTTTTTCAAATAAAATTTTCGTCGCGTTTAAGTGATATTATTTTTATTAATAACATTTATATATCTATTTGTCAATGCGGACATGTAATATTACTAGTAAGTTATGTTTGTGTATATATTTTTGTAAAGTTATATTTTTGTCTATATAGTTTATATGTGTGTTAGTACTCTTTTACAACATTTAGAAAAAAGAAATAAGTATAAAAGTGTAATCATGGGACATAATTTTCTAATATATTTTTTGAAAAATGCATTCAAAAATGCTCTACTTTAAATCAATAAATGCATACATTTTTTGTTATATTCGGGAGATCAATAATCCATGAATCTAATACTAGTACGTTATATTTGCTTAATTTATGCTAAAAAAGTGAGTTCTGAAGTATTGATGTTTATAAAATTTTTAACGGTTTGCTCTCAGGTGGTACGTTAGGACCAATAAGCTGCAGAGCCTCAAAGAATGTCGAATGAAGGAGGTATTATTGCACATTCTTCAAAGACCCATAGCTCGCATTCCGCTCAGCCATTGTTAACCAAATATGATATTTAACAAATAATATCGGACTCAAATTTAAGGTTGCTCTGCATATGAACTTGAAAACATTCCTACTTTAAAAAAATAACTATTTACAAAGGTGGCCATATTCATACTATTCTGCTTTAGCAACTTTACCTCTTGGAGCTGCTTATAATATACTTTGTGGGTTGGTATTACAGCAAGACATTTATTATAATAATTTCATTAATAATGTGTGGATAAAGTCTACCAATTTAATATTACTTTTTTTTTTACAGTGAAGCAACTGAATGAGACTGTTATTCAGCCTAGAATTTTTCAAACATTATTTTGTAACACCCTTAAAAGAGTGGATCCTGAAGAATTACTAGAACGGATTGATGAAATTCAAATAGATTTGCTCCAAGTCAACAATCAAATAAAAGATACTCTGCAAAAAAGAGAGGAACTACAAGAAAATCTTAAGCATTTGGTGAAGACAGTGGCAAATAAAAAAGAGGAGTTACAGAAAAAGCTGATTTATAGAACGATAGAAGAAGAGGAACTGGATATGGCGCAGAGGATAGCTGCTTACCTGAAGAGGGAACGGGAACTGGAAATGTGTCTGGAGTCCTTAAAACGACGTAACTGGTATATAGTTATTTTATCTTTTTCCAAGCCCCAGACGTAAACCTATAAACAATTGAAGTATTTAAGAAAGATTATCTATCATTGGTCTCAAAATTCTTTTCATTTAAATTTCAATTTGTCATTTTCATAGTAGACACGTTTTCCGGAAAAAATGTGTTTTCTTCATTATTAAATTTATAGTTTTCAATCCTTTAATTGAAGTTTGGGAAAAAATGTGTAACCCTGACAAGATAAAGTGTGGATATTTTTTGTGTTTTCAGTAGAAATTTGAGACCTACATTTGGAGACCAACACTAGCTCATCTCCATCTTACTACAAAGTACGCTACTTACTATATAGTAGTATATTATATGTACTTGATACCAATGTATCCTCATAGAAAGGGCTACGTGGCCAATACAAGGCGCCCTTGGTAGCTCTGAGAAGGGCAGGGATTCAGTGAGTCTTGAAAAATACTTGAATATTTCCTGGATGTTGGTTGGCACAGCATCGAGGCTCTCTGGTCTTCTTCCTCGGCAACATGACCTCTTATCTTTCTTTGCTGGTTCTCCTTCAATGCATGGCTTATCTTGGCTTCTGGGGTATGTTGGCTGGTTCGGTGCTCTGGAATGATTGAATTCGGAGCAGGGAAAACATCCATATTTTCCCCTGGACGAATAACGAGCCAATCACCAGGCAGGGACTTGTTTGTACTACCTATCTCCGCTAGGCTGGGGTTAGTTCCACTTGCCTCTGCCAGGCTACACTACTCGGTATTGTACATATAGATATAGGATATATAAGCTGTAGGATAACACAAAAAATATCCACATTTCATCTTGTCAGGGTTACACGTTTTTTTCCCAAACTTCTATTATAATCTTAAAAAATATAAATCAAATAACGAAAAAATAAAATAAAATACTTCTTTGACATAACGAATG
Organism: Aradus depressus; assembly: GCA_963662175.1. Classification (NCBI taxonomy): domain Eukaryota; kingdom Metazoa; phylum Arthropoda; class Insecta; order Hemiptera; family Aradidae; genus Aradus; species Aradus depressus. The sequence goes on along the minus strand of OY759214.1, from coordinate 62,755,086 downwards.
AGATTGCAATGAAAATGTCGAAACGACTATTGAATTTTAATGTTTTAAAAAAACAAAGTTTTATATTGTCTAATTCCTCAAAAATAGAAGTTAGTCATTATGATTCATGCCCGGGCTTTAACTTCGAAGTCATATCGCCTACTACCAGAGCTCTCTTTCGTCACTCTGGTGGACATGAGCCCGAGTCCTAAATTTTGCCTTCCATAAATTTTTATTCACTGAGGGTAGGGGTCAAAATATATAGTATATATTTTTGTGAAATTAGACAATACAAAAGTTATTTTTTAAAAATTGAAATCAATAAAAATAAATTAGGGACCCATTATAGCTTTTCTGAGATAATTAACGGGTACGTCTGTCTCCCTTATTTAATTATTTTGGCATTAAATCTATATAATTGAAAGTTTACAAGTTCTTAGTTATTGTGACTCATGCTCGGGCTTTCACTACGAGTTCATATCGCCTACTAACAGAGCGCTCTTTCATCGCTCTGGTGGACATGAACATGGCGCTACTATGAGAGTCCTCAATTTTTCCTACCCTAAATTTTTATTCAGCTAAGGTAGGGGTCTTTAACGAGTATCTGAAATCAAGGCACATCTATACGTGCTCAAGGTTTTTTTTTACCTTACACATAAGAAACCTAAAGGCCTCGCTGCGTTTCGAACCCGCGATCTTGAGCTTAGTAGGCAAGGACGCTACTTCCGAGCTACCGGTGTTCATAAAGGCGAATAAAAGTGATTGTCTTCCTTTAATTTAAAACCAGTTTTGCATTTTCTGAATGAAATTGAAGAAAAAATAAGGACGAGTGGGGGGTGGTACCTCTTCACACCAGTTTCGGAACGTCACCCGAATTTCTCCCTTAACCTGATAATGCAGAAAATGCGAAACTGGTTATGAATTAAAACACGTTTTAACAGCAAGGCAAACACGTTTATTCACTTTACTAGTTATTAGTTAGTTAATCACCTTTATATTTCCTTGATCATGTGTGGTCTTTATTTATTTTATTATTTTTTTTAGTGTTTATGAAAAGACCATTCGTAATGCTGAAAATGTCATTAACCAATCCGAGTGGATAGGACGGGAAGGAGATAAGGATTTTTCAACGGAAGACATGAGCGAAAAGAGAATTCGCTTTGACAGAGAAAGAGTCCAAATAAGATTTGACAAAGATGAAGCACCATGTGTGGTGCCTCACTTTTCGGACACATCCAGGGTGTCTGTGGTCAGAAAACGGGGAAAAGAGCGGGAAAACATGAAAACTAAATCGAAAAAGGACCCACAAGAACTTCCTGCCTTGGACACCATAGATGAGGTGGAATTGTGGCTAAATGAAAAGTCGAAGCATTTGGAAGAGGGTCGGCGCTTTTCCAATTTAGTCCGAATCCGAAAACTTCGAGAAGCAGTTCTAGCGTTGAAGGCTGAAAGTCTGAGTTCTAACAGTTTGAAGAAACCCCCAAGGCCCAGTCGAGGAGAAGAATAAATATGGCCTGCCAGTATATACGAAAGAAGAAAATTGATTAATAATGCATTTTAAAATACTATTTTATTTAATTTATTTTCAATTTATAATAATTTTCAGGGTTCCTTACACGGAAGTGTAAAACGGAACTCTACAATCTCTCTCTACTGTCTGTCTGTTCGACTCAGTGGTTTCTCTCCGAAACTATAAAGCCTACAAATCCGAAATTTTGTATGTATGTAGACGAGCTTGATCCGCATTTAGGCATGGTATACCATGTTGTATATGTATTATTTTTTTTAAGCAAATACATTCTAAAAACTTTTTTAATCTTGCTGACCTCCCCTTAAATGGAAGATCTTACACTACAGATTTCAGAAATATATATTTTTTAAATTGTAGGTAAACCTTACAAAACAAAATTACGGAAAAATTGATGTTTTTACGAAGTCTTCAGTCATATCGGAAATTTGAATAAATTTTGAGGGGTACAGAGTAAGAGTTCCAGGACAACTAAAGTGGGGATCTATGGCTTTCTGTGTCTGGTTATACTTACGTTATGAATGAATTTTATTGTACGGAACCCTGTGCGGGGATGAATGAAAAAAATTTACGTTAGAATCGGAAGGGGTCACGTGAGATAGTATTGCATGGAGTTTCGTAGTTTTTAGACTGATGTTGACTGTTGAAATCTTCTGATTCAAATAATGTTAATAAGTAGATCATTGTTTCAGTGTTTTGCTTCTTCGCATAGATCGAACGATAAAGAAATCAAAGTTTATGATAGTTTCTGAGAGCCAAACATTTTTTGATCTTGGTTTCCAAGTTTCCATAAGATCTTTGCGTTTCAGGTGAAAACAAGGATTTTTTTGTTCCGCTTCAGTCTGTCCGCTAAATCCTTGTTACATGCCTATTCTCAAGAACCACAAAACGGACTTTGAACATGGATATCTATTACATGTGGATCCTATTTAAAATTTTGCAAGAATGCGTAATAAATAAGTGTAGTTAACCAGTAAAGATTTTTGAAGAACCTATTTTTTGACAAAAGTGTACACTTTATTGTAAAGTTTGTAATGACAAAATTGTTTCTCCTCAACAAAAAAAAACAGGTAATGGTAAAAATCAGCTGATCAATAAAGGATTTTATTTCCTTGTGTAGGTTATTCTTGATTTATATACAATAGGTTAGGTTTTATGACTCATGCCCGGGATTTAACTACGAGGTCATATCGTCTACTACCAGAGCGCTCTTTCGTCACTCTGGTGGACATGAGCCCGACTCTACTGTGGGAGTCCTAAATTTTGCCTACCCTAAATTTTTATTCATCTAGGGTCGGGGTCTTTAACGAGTACCTGACATCGTACAGGCTCGGGACCATCGCTTAACGTCCCATCCGAAGGACGGCGTGCTTAAGTTTATTTTACCTCCCAGATAAAATAAACTAAGGGCCTCGGTCGGGCTACGAACCCACGACCTTGAGCTCAGAAGTCAAGCACGCATACCACTGAGCTACCGGCGCCCCCTTTATATACAATATATTACCACATCATCAATTCTCCCATTTATTTTTTGTCTTCCTAAAAAACAAAGAAAAAATGATTACAAACGTTTCGGGCATTACTCCCACCATCAGTGTAATATATGTGTTCCTTAGGTTAACTATTCCTTTTGTTAATCAGGATCTTCCTTTTATGGAACATTATAGTGTCGCCTTTCATCATCGAACACCCAAAACTTTAGTATGTCTCCAATAAAACCCCTCACAAATAACTCAAAATGCCTTTCCAAACAAAAGTAGTTAAACGCAGACATTCGGAATTTCATTGCTCCCATAATAATCCTCTAATCCGTGCTCTTCACTCCGCCACACTTCCCCAAAACCCTGAAGGATACCTGAAGAGCCCATGGCCCATAGACCCCTAGGTAGAGCTGTGACAGTGATGAATGACTGTAACTTACGTGTTCTAGGGAGTGTCACCATTGGGTCGTTTCATGTCATCAACTCAGTCAAAACTGTTTCCTTTGTCAACCACCAACTGTTGACACTAATGATGGGAGTGATGCCCGAAACGTTTGTAATTGCCATTTTTTGAAAATACATGTCCTAGAAAAATATATAGTTTATTTTCATCTTCGTTTTTTAAATAATTTAGACCTTTATGTCCAGAACATTAATTAAACTATTATATATATTAGATTAACGTTTGAGGAAGTTTTGCCCAATTACTTGGCAGATGTTTTTACAATTCCATCATTTTATAAGCTGAATGCTTAATGCTGAATCTTCCATAACGTTCAGAGGTTCGACGCTTTAGAGTCAAGTTATTTGCTCTTGTTCAGGTTAACCATCCTATTCGTTGGGCTAATAGCCAACGCTGGACTCCAAAGCCAATTTCTTGGGGTTAGTGGTTACCCTGTTTATTATAGTCACATAGCACACTATATCGTATTCTGGATTAAATGGATACAATGAGAAAGGAAAACATTATTTAAAAGTAAAAAAAAAAACAATTATATTTTATATAAGAAAATACTTTATTTAAAAAATGGCCTTCTCTAGGTTAGTTTTGTAGCAGAGAAGTAATTCAAGTTAGATTTTTTTTCTCTCTCTTTTTAACAATTTACAATTATTATTTACAATAATTTTGATATGATTATATATACATTTTTCTTTTTTATTGACTAGATGTAAATATTGGAGGGATGTGAGGAAAGGATCACGGGTACGGTATGGTAACGCCTTCACAGGTCTGGCCGGTGTATGAAAGAGCATTGAGGGTGATGTAGATCTTGGAAGAGAGGTCCACAGGATGAAGAAGTGCCTTGGTTCGACCTGGACTTCGGATCCTCTGCATGTACATACCATTGATAAATATCTATAACAGATATAGACACCAGGGTTAAGTAACTGCATCATTTTGAAAGAGTACATCAGTTACAAAAATTGGAAACCAAAGTAAAATATATAAAGGGATACCTCCAGACTTAGGAATAATGGACCACGGGGTCATATCGCCTACTACCAGAGCGACGGAAGAGCTCTCCTGTGGGGTCATAAATTTTGCTCATCTAAGTTTATTCCCCTAGGTTAGGGGTCTTTAGCGAGTACCTGGTTCGGGACAATCGCTTAACATCCCATCCGAAGGACGGCGTGCTCATAGAATAATGGATGTGCAATGTAAGAACAAGCGGACTCAACTTAGCTACAAATAAGAGCCAAGTTTCTACAAACGAATGGCTTCTCGTCAATGAATTAATGTTAAATGCGTCTAAAAGAAGTATTTTAAACTTCAAATCTTCGAATAAATTGGCAGAAGAGAAATAACCGTTAACTGTAACTCTTTTCGTATCATTTAAAGATAATATAAAATTCCTAAGTCTCCATATTTATATGAAACTTTAGACTTCAGAAGAAAGCACTAAGAATAATAAATAATATTAGTCAAAGAACAAGCTGCAGAGAAATATTTAAAAAATAAAAAATCCAGCCTTTGCCTGCGCTGTTTATATTTGAAACTTTAATGGTTATTAGAAAAATAAAAATATTTTCCCTTCACTAGAACTAAATATAATACATACTATATATATTGACTACATGATTAAGATACCAGGAAGAAAGATGCTTTTCGAATAACTAAACTTGCTCCTCTCTTTTTGAAAAAAAGTATAACTCATGAAGGAATTAATTTCTTAAATGCCCTTCCCCACTTCTTAAAGACAATAGAAACAATAAGAAAAAAATTAAACAACTAAAAACGTTTATGTTAGAGAAAACCTTCTATTCGGAAAAGGAATTTTTTTCTCATTGTTCGAAAATAGTGAAATGACCATAATAAAAAAATCGTGTCATATTCAAAAACATTATTTGATTCATAGCTTTCATTTTTATTATTTTTTTTTGCCGAGTTCCTCCATGAATCCTTTAACGTCTGTCGAATCTACGTTTTAATCATTATTTGTATACTAATTTATTTTTCTTGTTTTTCTCTCTTATGTATTTTTATTAGAATTTTATTTATATGTTATAATTGTTATTATTTTGTTTTTTTTATATTTCGCACATTGTGACCTGAGGAAGGGACGCGAGAACGTTCCGAAATGTTGCCATGGAAAAGTTATCAAAACATATTATCTTAATTTTAATTAAATTAAAAAAAATACCTACTGTATTTATTATATATTTTATCTTCTGTATAAAATTATTATTTTCTTACTCATATTTTCAAGTATTTATTTATTTTTACTTTTTAGTAGTATTGTTAAATCTAATCCATGTGTGTCAGTCTGTAATAAGAGTTAATATCTGTTTAGCTATCTTAATGTAAATATTACCGTGTTATGGTTTAACGGAAATAAAAATTATTATTATTAGTGCTTCAGGTTCTACTGGTCATAGGATTTTGAAAAAGGGCTCGTTGGAAAGCTTGTGACTGACCCTTCCTTATGTTTTCATAATATATATCTAATGATCTCATAAGAGTGACCTTTTCCCGACGGAAGAGACTGCCTCTTGATAAGAAGACTGCCTTTGTCCTGTTCAACCAGGGCCGCTCCACGAACACTAGCTTTGAAGTCTCCAATGGAAAGAGGGGTCAAGTTGTTTACTCAAATTGTTTGCAAATGGAAATACACTTTTTTGGAATCATCTCTCAATATCACTGTAATTTATGAATAAAGTAACTTCAAGTTTTTAAAGAACTTAAGTAACTTCTCCAATCATATGTCACGTAACCACTTTCAGAAAATCTGTTTTTAGTGATTCACGAAACTGATCTTGATCCGACTAATTCTTTACAAAAGAACTTTGCAACTTCTTGCCAATCTCTTACTTTTTAGAAATTATTGAAATATAGAGGGCACCGGTAGGTCAGTGGTATGCGTGCGTACTTACTGAGCTAAATATAGCGGTTCGTAACCCGGCCGAGGCCCTTAGTTTATTTTATCTGGGAAGTAAAATAAACTTAAGTACGCCGTCCTTCGGATGTGATATTAAGTGATTGTCTCGAGCTTGTACGATGTCAGGTATTCGTTAAAGACCCTACCCTAGCTGAATAAAAATTTAGGGTAGGCAAAATTTAGAACTCCCATAGTAGAGTCAGGCTCATGTCCATCAGCGTGACGAAAGAGCGCTCTGGTAGTAGGCGATATGACCTTGAAGTTAAAGCCCGGACTTGAGTCATAATAACTAACTGATAAAAATATAATTATAAATCAGTCATTAAAAGAAAATATACAAAACAAAGGTTCGTTTGGGAAGAGTTAATAAAGCTATATAAATTTCTATAATATCGTTCCACTATTAACACAACTTTTGAAACCAATTAATCAATTTTTGGGTGGGTAGAAGTGGATTATGGAGCTACAGAGTTAGGATAGGTTACCTCATAAGAGTGAACTCTACCCGGCGGTGGTGACTGCCACTGGATAAGGAGACTGTCCGGACCCACCTGCCGCATTATCCTCAATCCAAGGGGATTCGTCGCCTTAAACTCTCTGTCTTCATCCTGCACAATTGTTCAATCAAAGATAGACATTCATTGTACAAAAAATGGCTAAAAAGTCGCAAAATAAAGAAAACAAAAATCATATCAACTAGCAGGTTGTCAGGCGTTACCTGCCGGATTAGAAACCGTAATCTACCTTATAATATATTACATATATATCTTTTTTTCTACATATATTTTATATTTGTTATTATTTGTTATTATTTGTTTATTATTTTCTGTTTTATTTCCCACATTGTGATCTTATGAAGGGACATAAGAAGTGCCCAAATATAATCATGAAAAATACATTTCCGGAAGAATTATAAAAGTTATTCAAGTACCTTAATTTTTATTCAATTAAAAACGGTATCTTCTGTATTTAATGCTATATTACTTACTTTTGTACAAATATATTTTCAAGTATTTATTTATTCGTTTTTTATTTTCAAATATTGTTATTACTAATGTAGATGTTTGCTAGCGACTGTAGATTTCAAAATTCTGGGGGTATTGACGGTTCTGGGGGTTCAGATTGTTCATCATCTTATGTTGGCATGACATCTCAATATTTAAAAAAGAGATTATACCAGCATGAGTATGATTGTAGAACAAAAACTGACTCCGATAATTGCAGCGCCCTAATCAAACACCATAGCCTGAACAAACATAAGTTTGATTTCGCTAACACCAAAATTCTCGACAGAGAAATCAATTACTATAAAAGGCTGACACTGGAAATGGTGTATATTGCCAAAACCTCAAATACTGTCAATTTTCGCACTGATACCAATAACCTGAGCAACATTTATGCCAATTTGCTTCAAAACTGCTGAATCCATAGTTCTGTCTCCAATTATATTTAATATTTAAAATTTAGATTAATTTCATTGTGTGTCTATTTATTCTTTATTATGTATTATTTCATTTTCGGTTAGTGTCACTTCTGTCTAAAATTCTTCATTTAATTAATAAGTTAAATTATGTTACTATTTATATAATTATAGAGTTTTTATTTTATTTTATTTTTTCTCAACATAGTAAAATATCTGTTAGCCAGTAAGTAGTTCTCTTCTAAGTCCCGTTAACTGGGGTTTTCCCCGGATTTATTATCTGTTACCCTCGACCCTTCTGTACCCTTAGTTGAACGTAAGACCTCACAGTCTTCATGCCTTCTCCTCAACCATCTATATTCATAGTAAGTTTCCTTGTTGTTCATCAATGTGTATATGTATGTGAATGTATTAGGATGTATATATGTATTTATGTGGAGTTGTATGAGTGAATGTATATTTATGTACCTATATATAATTTTAATCGACCACCCATTATATTTTTCTAATCTTGATACCCCCATGTTTGTTAGGCCCTGATGATGATATGAAATATATCGAAACGTTGGCATTTGAATAGTGTTTTCTTCATTGACTGATCCTCAATACCCCCAGAATTTTGTTATTACTAATATACGTTTGTCTGACTCTAAGAGTTATTATAATCTATAAGCTATCTTAATGTATACATTCTTTTGACGTATCCTATTACCATGTATTGGTTTAGCGGAAATAAATTTATTATTATATGGATGCTACATGTGGAACATAAATAGATAAGTGACCTACCTCATCAGGAGTGGTAAGGCTGTGGATGGGTTCATCGTTGAGATAGTTGCAGAGGGTCCTCCGGTCAAAGTCCACCTTGGCAGTGGGCACTTCCCGGTCGGCCACCGTCTTCAGCAGCTCTCCAGGGCCCTCCCAGGTGTTGCAGCGCTGCAGGTGACGGAGCTCGTCGGCCATTGCCTGGATCATCGAGTCCTTCACACGGCACTTCTCCTCCAGCTGCTCCACCGTCAGTGCCAGCGTGGACACTGTCGGTTTCACTCGGTAGCCCCGCTCTGACTCAGCAGCATTGAAACGTACCGTACCCGCTCCTAATTCCTAAACAAATAATTTAAAAAAAAATTAAGAATTTAGTCACTGAACACACATCCAAGTACTTTGTGTAGCTATTAGGTGGCTCCATAATTGTCCAACATAGAGGTTTGTTTACAAGGCCCTATGGCCACAACGTTGACTCGAAAATAAAAATATATTTTTTTAAGTACTTCTCGATGGTATCAATATAATTTGTTTTTTCGACTAAATTTTTTTAAATTTACTCCCTCTTAAAATGCTCTAATTTACCTATTAATCAAACTCAAAGGGTGTGAAAATAGTCAATTATATAATTGATATGTTCAATAAGTCATTCTAGGTAGGGGGATTTCTTGAAGTAGGCGAGCAAAGCCACGAAATAATGAAAATGTATGTATCAGTAGCCCTATGAAATGTTTTTTTTTTTTTTGATTAATTTCTTAATGAAGAATAATAGTTATTATGACTCATGCCCGGGCTTTAACTACGAGGTCATATCGCCTACTACGAGAGCGCTCTTTCGTCACTCTGGTGGACATGAGCCCGACTCTACTGTGGGAGTCCTAAATTTTGCCTACACTAAATGTTTTATTCACCTAGGGCAGGGGTCTTTAACAAGTACCTGACATCGTACAGGCTCGGGACCATCGCTTAACGTCCCATCCGAAGGACGGCGTGCTTAAATTTATTTTACCTCCCAGATAAAATAAACTAAGAGCCTCGGCCGGATTTCGAACCCATGACTTTGAGCTCAGAAGGCAAGCACGCATCCCACTGAGCTACTGGCGCCCTCTGAAGAATAATATATAGCGGTATTTAGAGTTCAGTTATTCTCTTTTTAGACCATCGAATTTTCTGTAAAATATAGGCAATTAATAAACCTTTACAAAAAAATTGGGTAGTTACTGAAATGCCGGTCAGCCAAATTCCACATTGAGTTGTTTAAAAAAATCTCCTCGCAGATTAATATATAAGATTACTTACTGGTGTTTTCACATCAGATGGTGCCCCAGCGTCTGAAATAATAAAAAATAAATAGAACTATGTTAGGCGACTATTAAAAACATTTTTTTTAAAAATGGATAAGGAAGGAAAAACAAAACGGTAAGGAACTTACATGCGGGTTCCTTGTCTCGAAAAGGCTGGAAATGGATAAAGTAAAAAATATAATGAGTAGGAAATTACTTGAAAGGACATTCTACAGAGGGATAGGAATGGTTAATAGAGCCGTCACCTCTTAATGAATGGAAGGGATACAAAAAACTGAATATATAATAAATTATAAATTACTAGCATAAAGATGGGTCTCATTATTTAAATGCTGTTTTACAATCAAAATTTCATTGTGAATCATTGAAAGATGAGGTATTTTTATATTTATTATCTCTTATTGGTCTCTTACGTCAACTTTCCAATATTTTATTACCTACAAAACTTTCTGGTTTATAATTATTTATTCATTCCCCCTCCCCTCTTTCCTATTATTATATCAATTATTTTCTATAAATAACATTTATTTTCTGTAATTATTGTTATTTTTGCTTTCCCATTTTTTTTTCTTCTGTCATAAAATGTATCTTATTATTTTTTATTAAAGCTTTTATTTTTTATTCTATTTTATTAGTTAGTTATTGTGACTCATACCAGGGCCCATCTTTAACGAGGTCATATCGCCTACTAACAGAACGCTCTTTCGTCGCTCTGGTGGACATGAGCCAGACTCTATTGTGGGAGTTCAAAATTTTGTCTATCCTAAATTTTTATTCACATAAGGAAGGGATAGTTAACGAGTACCTGACATCGTACAGGCTCGGGACTATCCCGAAGGACAGCGTGCCTTCCAGATAAAAAACGTAAGGGCTTCGGCCGGGTTTCGAACGCGCAATCTATTTTATTATATTATTATTTCTTGTTGAATATTCAAGATTAATTATTGTTATTCTATCACAGAAATAATATAAATATATCGGTATGCATTTTTTTGTTTGTAAATTTATTTAAATAAGTATACTTACCAAATTATATATTGGGCTTAGTCCCGTCAATAAAGATTATTACTATTTGCCTATTACCTCAACACCATATTTGTCTATCTCTGATAACGGGAAAAGTTCGCAAAAGCTAAGCCCTCGAAAACTGAGACATTACATAACATTATGTTCGATTTATCATGATCATTATTATTTATATTAATAATAATATTAATTACTCATGATATTAACTTACATCAACGCTGGGCAACTTGACTCCAAGTTCTCTGATTAAATCTTGAAGAAAACTCCCAAGGATTTCACTGCATTTTTGGCAGGTCTGAAAATAATATAATAGTGAAGGTATATACAAAACATTCCTTGTCTCAAAAACCTAATAACTTTTTGCATTGATAAATAATACACGCACAAATATTTGTTTTATTTAATTTTACTTACAAAGTTAGTCATGTCAGGTTTTATTTTCTAGAAAAATGCAGTTAAAATTGCCCATAGAAGACTGGGCTAGAAACCTATGAAAGTGTACGAGACGTCCAGAGTCACTGAAACACCGCAAGCTCTCGGGACCTAAAGGCTTTAATAGACCTCCTCTATTCAGGAAAAAGATATGTCACTTATCTATTTCGCTTTTCTCGACTCACAAATCATGATTCCAAGTTGTTTAATTATTTTTCTATAAGCACATACAAAATTGATTATTTCGGGAAAGGTTTAGGAGGACATTATTAAGCGCCAGGACACGGGAAAATATCCTCTCCAAGGGAAACGTTGGATCCAAAAAGAAAATCAATGAAAATAAATCAATTTTATAATATATAATGTATGCAATTTGTATTCCTACTAGGCATATGGGTTCAACGTAGATCCTGCGTAAACACGATTTTTTTAAAAGGTTTTGCATTAAGGGTTCCCTGGTACGAGAAGTACCGAGAGAGGGACATATCGACAAGAGCGGCTACGACTGTTTCCTCAAGATCTCTTGGAAGAAGAAGACAACCCCACCGAATGCCTTATTCTAGAGTAGATAGAAACAGCTTGGGAAAGATCACTCGGGTCTTTGATTCCAAATGAGGAAAATTCTGATGAACGAAGAGAACCAAATTATTTACACATATGTTTAAAATGCTTTCGTTTATTATTAAAATGCTTTGATTTCAGTTTCTTTCTTATAACCATAATTTAAAAAGTAACCATTGTTGTTACCATTACGTTAATAATATTACTATAATAATTTAAAAATAAATTAAAAAAAGACAGAAGCAACACTTTTATTAAAACAAATAAAAACATTTTAAACATACATATAAAATAATAAAAGTTTTTAAAAGGAAGGAAGTATTTCTTGGATATTTTAAACGGTCGTCTTGCTCCTCCGAACATATAATGTTTTCTTTAATTCTTGGACATCATACATAAACTTCTCTAACGACTTGACAAGAAATTCTGCACAATCCACACACGACTGAAAATAATTGTATATTTAATTTAATTTATAAGTAGGTAACCAAAAAAATAAAATAATAAAACCTTCAGATAAATTGAGACTATAATAAAAATAAACTAGTAGTCTCAGGACCGGGGTATATTCCGGAGGCCATCTTTACATTAAGGCTATAATCAATTTGAGAATATATATAAAACTATACATTTATTCTTAATTATTATCAATTCATTATCTCATATCAATTTATATTATACTTGAGAATAATCAAGTTGAAGTGTTTCTAATACAAGAATTCTATTTTTCCTTCCCATGTTTCTGAACGGGGAATGCAAAATTTTATTAAATATCATTATTAATTAATAATAAATATTGTTTATTAACTTATTACCCATGAAAATGGTGTATGTTTGTTCACAACACATCCCACTTTGTGCTATATTCAGAGTAGGTCCTAAAGTACGTCCCATTGACCGTGAACCCCACCACAATCCAGCCAGCTATAATGACCCCATAAATAAACCTAATGTATATATTTTAACGGACAATGTATTCAAGGTTTTTTCACCTTCAGATAAAAAACCTAATAGCTTCGGCCGGGTTCCGAACCTGTGATTTATTGAGCTACCGGTCCCCTCAAAGTATGATATATAAAGTTTTTTTTTTTTAAAAAAAGGAAAGAGACTTCCAAAAGAGGCTTCAATACATCCACTAAACTCATATTGCTGAGAGGTTAGCTAGTATCCAATGCTCATTCCTCTTTAACTTCATCGCTTCTACAATCATTTAGTCGCAGAGTTTCGGTATAAACCTGTAACGTAGTACTTTTATAATATTATGCTCAAATTACCTTGGAGTGTTGGAATGCTCTGTTCAAGTTTTCAACAGTCCCTTTGATGTCTTTTCCTGACGAGTTGGTTACCGCATTGTGAGCTACTTGGCAATCCTAGAAAACAATTTAAAATTAATTTATTTATAAACAAATACTTAACAGAAAAATTAGTAATTACTTATAAATAAAATGTTTACTGATTACAATGCCGTTACCAACATTCGCAACACACAAATGGTTCATTTGAACAGTAAAAAATAGCACTGTAATAGTTAAATATAATTTAAAAAAAATATATATATAAATAAAATAACCAGAGGAAACTAAGTTTTGTCAGGAGGCTAACAGTAATCATCGTCCTATAGAGATAAATCTGCGAAATCCACCATTGTTGAATAAATAAATCAAACTTCTCTTTCAAATACTGTCTATTCTATAAAAATATTTATAGACAAACTACCGGTTTCGGCATTAAACATTGGGGTGTCCTCCGCATGGGTTCGCATCTTCAAATCAATATTTCCGTTCCTACAATTCAATTTTTACAAACAAAAATTATACCAATTTGTACAGAAGGCTTTGAAATTTATGTTTATACAATTAGTTAGGATGAAAGTATTTGTTAATAGTGAGAAAAATTAAAAGATAAATTTAAAAAACCCTAGACAATAAAATTTCAGGGCGGAACGACGACACACCCCCTGAAAAAATCCTGATTTTATTTATTTAAATAATAAAAAAAAAGTTCGGTCTTTGGTGTTTTGAATAAAAGTGAATTTACATTTTTTTTTGTTTAATAATTTGTTTTTACTGAAACCTTGGTGGGGGGGGGGGGGGGGGGGGGAGGAGGGGACTTGGCTTTTTAAACATTTGAGCTCAAACTCCAAGTCTCTAGCTGTAATAGAGGCCGAGATCCCTATACTGGCTCTGAGGTTCTTGGAAACGGCATAACCGATTTCCACCAAACATGACTAAGAACCATCTAAATATCAGCTTTTGAAATAAAAAAACCGCTTCGAAATCGGTTCAGCCGTCTTGGAGCTACGATGCCAAAGACAGACACACACAGAGAAAAGCTTCAAACTTATGACACCCCTCTTTTTGCGTTGGGAGTTAAAAAAGCAAGAGGTGGATCTACACAGAACTTTTATACTAAGCGAAACATTGTATAGTATTGGTCGGATTCAGTATTAGTCTTTCTTTTGCAGAGTTAACACCTGTTAATAAAAATTATTTACAACCTGAAAATGCAAAAAAAAAAAAAATCGTCTGTGTGAACACGATAACTCTCGATAAAATGGATGTATCGACATGAAATTTTATACGTGTATCCAGAACTCTCTAATGACAACACCTATTGACTTTCAGCCAAAACGGCCAAAGGGGGAAGGGGGCATTAGGGGAGGCTTAACGGCTTAGAAAAACACTAATAACTGCGTTTGTAATGAAAGTTTTGAGTTTAAAAGCATTGACACGCAATTTTATATGTAAATTCAAAGCCCTCTAAGGGTGACACCTATTAATTTTCAACGAAATCAATCGAAAGGGAAGATGGAGGAGCATCAGAGGGGTTCAACTCAAAAACCTTATAATTGCCAATTTAATGAATGTATCGACACAAAACAAATCATATAATGGATCCACCAAAACAATAAAATATTGACCCTCCCGTCGGTCCTTTTACTTAAGCAGTACAGGTTCTCCCGAAAAAAATTAATTTAGTAGTAATAAACGGGTAAATTGAGAAAATGTATGGAAGCTTATTCAATTCAAAAGCTTTTTCCATGTAAGTCCGTTTCTTTTGGCAAAATAAAAATTATTTTGATTCTAACCAATTGGACGAACATAAAACTTCAAACTCATCTGATCAAATTAATATAGTTTTTGTTTTTACAAATCGAATTGGAGGGACCGAAATATCCATTTGAAATTACGGGCTCATAAGGAAAGTACACCCGAAAATTGTAATGATAATGGTGACAACGCAAAGATATATAGCCTGTTTCTTTCTGCCCAAATACGGAAAATATATAAGTAAAAAATATTGAAATAATTGTCTCTCCTTTATAATTAATTGTATTTATACTCGTTTCCCTAAACCCTGAAGATAAAGTACACATCCTGAAGTTATTCCAAAATAAAAAACATAACACAAAAATAGCACCGTAAATTCAGTATACAAAGATACATACTTGATATGGTGTAGGAGGCCGTGGTATTTCCGACATGATTACAACACTATACCTATCATCCTTCACATTACAGAATGTTCAAGAGTTCTTTTACTTATAAGTATTTATATTTTGTAGATCTATACAAAAGTGTGTACTCATGTGTGTGATTGTACATGTTCGAGTGACTAAAAGTTAAATGCTATGAGGTTATTGTAATCATATGCACTTTTAAAGAAACACATGTTTTTTATGCAATGAAATAACATATACAGGGGTATTGGTTTATCTTTTTTTTTTTTTCTTTAATTCAAAATTCTTTTTATCCAAAAAATTATTCTTTGCATTCTTGGGAGTACTTCTGAAATAAAACTAATTTATTTGTAAAGTTGAATGTTGGTAGGAGATTGTCCAAAAATTTCGTAACGCAATTGAAATAATGAATAATGGAATGTTATATTCATTCTATCGGGAGTTATCGCGTTCACAGACACACGGATAGAGATAAAATTTCGGTAAAAACCTCCGGAATTGTATCATGAATACATAACTTTCTCTATGAGAAAATAAGAATACAAATAAATGATATTTACCGGAGGAAGACAGGTGGCATGAAGTGGAAGGTCAGTGAGAATCCCCTTGTTTGATTCAATGTCAAGGAGGGGTTCTCCCCGTTCGATCTCCTCGATCAGCATTCGGATCTCCTGGGCAGTCTTGGTCTTCAGCATCAGGCTGTCTTCTGGAGAGCACCGGGCTCCCGTCGACGGCGGCGACTCCACCAGGCTTCCTTTCATCAAGAACGATCCTACATCCTCCTCAATGATTTCCGGAATTCGGCTAAAAAAACAAAGAGTATCAAAACAACTTGATAATTTCCAGCAAAAAAAAACCAATAAAAATATAAATAAATTCTTAAAACTCGTGAAAGTCGGTCTAGTTAGTTATTGTGGCTCATGCCCGGGCTTTAACTATGAGGTCAAATCGCCTACTACCAGAGAGCTCTTTCGTTGCACTAGTGGACATGAGCCCCACCCAACTGTGGGAGTCCTAAATGTTGGCCTACATAGGTTCAATCCTCTAGGATAGAAGTCTACCTGACATCGTACAAGCTCGGGTCCATCGCATAACGTCCAAGCCGAAGGACGGCTTGCTCAATGTTTTTTCACCTCCCAGATAAAAATCTTAAGGGTCACCGGCCTACCAGTACAGTTATGTTCATTTACTGTGTCCTTTTCATAACGACTCTTCTGCTAAGGCATGAAATAAATCACCATAAATATATGACAACTAATAAAACTTCAGGCCTGTGACAAAATTAAAAAAAATAAAGGAACTATTCGGTGAGCACAAGAAAGGAAAACCGCAGAATCTATCGGAAACAAATTTTGTTACTTGGCAGCCCTTCAAGAAACAAACCAAGTAAAGGCTTTTCACCTGGAATTTTCAAAAATTCCTCAAAATTAGAAAATTGCATAAAACTAGTTTTAGTATCTAATACATACATTTTAACGCATACTCTCTGCAAGATTGGATTTGCAACCCAACTATTAAAAATGAACTGTTTTTGAGCCTCCAAAGAATAAACGAAATGCGTTTTTCTTATCATTCACAACTATGTTTTGAGCACTCCTAAAAACTCACTACGTAAATGTTGGAAAAAAATGAAAAATTATTAACAAACATAAGGTATTATAAAAAATCTGACTTTTGAACGACTTTCATTTTTTTCTACTTCTTTATTCATGTTGATTTGATTTTAAATGTTTCAGAATTGAATTATATGCCATATGCAAAATGTCTAACATACATGTCTGCTATTCACATGAAAATTCAAAAATGGCTAAACCGATATATTTCACATTTTTAAGATACCTGTACACTTATGTAACTTACAATCATAGGCTATTTGGCGTTCAAAAATTGTATTTAGGGCTCCCGACAGAGAAGAGGGTGCGAAATATGTTATTAAATTGACGAAATTCGGAGTGTATCCAGTAGAACGCAATTACATATTAATTACAGACTCCAACTGAGTCTAGTAGTGTCTTAATAAATAATCCACATTATTTATCATCATACACATCCACTCCTTGGCCAAATACTGAGTTTGTTCTTTACACTACAGAACCTCGACATAGTAGAGATGCTGTCGACAATATCAATCAAATGATTCAGTATACACACAATATGTTAAAATATTGGGTATAGCCACAGTAACCGGCATTGTCCGAGAAAGTAACTTTCATGCCATTTTGAATTATCTATGTATGTCGAATCATTTAAATCATAATTTTAACGAATTCAATTCATTCATTACCATAAAATATTGAATGAAAGAAAGCTAATTTACAGGGTAATATACGCATAAATAGGATACAAAATTAAGTTGAACTTACCTTAAGGTGGTATAAGAGAATCTGTCCCGTGAGGAGGAGTGACAAAGATTAGGATCCTCCTCTTCCAGAGATCTACGGAACTCCCCCTTAGCCACTGCTATTTCCGTCTCTATCTCCTGGTGCAGACCTCCAGTCACGATGACGGAGGCCATCTCTGACCGTTCACTTCGCAGCTCCTCCAACTCCTCCTTCAGACTCTTCGTCCTCTCAGTCGGCTTCACCTTCATCGACTGTCGCAGCTCCTCAACTTCTCTCTCCTTCTCCTCCAATCTGGCTTCATAGGATTTTCTCAACTCCTCAAATTCCAATTTTTCAATACTTGAAATGTACCTCACCTCGTTAATGGTTGTCTGTTAAATTAAAAAAAAAAAAAAAATCTATCAGATTTGGGTCATTATAATATTTGGTTTTATTAAATTGATATTATAAATAGGTGTATAATAATAGATATTACCAACATTTTGTAAATGATTAAATGCTCTATGAATAATTAATGTTTTAGGCTTACTATTTTCCTTTAGTATTAATAAATACAATCTCAAAATTAATGAATAATTATGTTCAACATATCTATTCTCTCACTGAAGAATTGAAGAAAAAAAAGTATATTCTACAAATTTCATGAAAAATTGTCTGAATGCTTTGGTGTTTTTGACGTAGAAGTAGAAGAAAAATTTGTTTCGGTTTTTTTCTTCACGATTGGATCTTGAGTGTAATTGGCTAACATACAGAAAAGCTCCAGTTTCATTTGTATTTTTCTATATTTTGGGAATTTATATGTATTATTATGTTAATCCTTGGATAGAAGTAAGGTTTTAATGACATTACGTGCTCTGAATGAAAAACATTGAATAAAATTGTAACAGGCTACCACAAATATATATTTTTCACAACTTCAATAAATTGTCCAGTAAAGGCTTATGCAGTGAACAATTAAAGTAACATTTTTTCTATCCATTATCCACACAAGATACTTTGAATAATTACTTTGGAACAAAACGATGGCACGTTTATAACCTTTTTTGTCAACATTATTACAAATTTAATTCATCGCACACTTTTCAATTCTATCCAAGGCCCAAGACATACAGTCAACTACTAACATAATTAAAAGTATAAAGAAACTCATTGTATAACCTGAACCCAGAGAAAAATTAAGTGATCAACGATTAAATTGGAAGATATACAAATAGGTTTACAACAAAAGTTATAAACATGCTAATATTGTAGTTTGGTGGATTTCTGCATAACTCGATCAGATTGAAGTCATGGGAATATTTATGTTAGGGTTAAGAAGAGAATGAATGCCAACTATAAACATTTCTAAAAAATACATTATACATACATGCATAGCGGTGATTTTCCTGTCAGATCCATTTTGTAAATATCCACACAGTGACATATCTATTTATTCAATACTAAACTGTATAGACAAATAAATAGATTAAGCAAAGCACACCATGAGGGTTAGAGGGCAGTGACAAACACCATAAGGTAAAAGAAAATATATACACATATTAGAACAACATTCCACTACAATTTACCAACTAAAAATTTTAAATAAAGAGGCTCATGTGTAATTAGTGTAACCTCCACTATGGCTATCACCAGTTGTTGAATGAAATGAATATTGGGAACTGATAGAATATTAACTTGTAATTTCACTAAGAAAACAAGAAACTATATGAAAAAAAAATACAAATAAATGAAGAAAAGCAGGGATACTTTTTTCTTTCTTTTATCACAACTGTTCAGCATTGTGTTTGTTGAACTTGGGAACTTCAGTCAGGGTTGCCACCCGACTAAAATTGGATTGTGAAAGTGTAACAATATTACAGTGAAATTATTAAGGGTTTTGCTGATCATTAAGTGTTATGTGTTGCAAAAAAATGTCTTCTGACTGAATCCATTTCAGTTCCTTAGGTCATTGTAGGGGACATCAATCTATGGAATTTACTGGAAATTGATTTATTTGCTTAGTACCTAAAGTAAAGATTTGTTCGATTTATTTATTTGAGTTTTTGTGTTAAGCCACCCACCCAATCCCCTCTTTCCCTTTGACCGATTTGGCTGAAAATCAATATTGCCCTTATGCGGTTCTGGATGCACATATAACATTTCGTTTCGATTCATTCATTCTATCAGGAGTCACCGTGTTCACAGACACGCAGCAATTTTTTTTTTAATTTTTCGAATTAGGGAGTCGGTAAACATGAAATTCCAGCGAAAATTCAACATTAAATTTCTCATCGATTACATAACATCCCCTATACTTCATATAACTGGAAGAGTAAAGGAGAACTTCCTATCGTTTTATAACAGTCATCCTGTACAACCATTTCACACATAAATTACACATGAACCTAATATCAAATATTAAACCCAATTACCAATTAAAAGAAGAGCCAAGTGGTTAGAATGTAACAACTACAGGTGTTAGGTGACACAGAAAGTGGACTGGAGGAATAGGACAAAGGGAAATATCCCACCTCTAAGGTCTGCACTTCCTCCCTCAGCTCCCCAATGGTGACATCGCTCTCCATCAGGTCTCGGCACAGATGGGTTACACGACCTTTAAGACTACTCACCTGCAAACAATAACATAATGTTACAAATAATACTAATTCACACAACCAGAGTCTAAAAATAATAGTTTTGCACAACACAAACAGCATTAACAACTTCCAAGTTGAGAAACGCAGACATATTGTTGAAATTTATAGTAAATAAATATAGCAAACTTCTTTTTAAAATATTGTCTATTCCCCAAAATTTTTACACATATCCTACCTGTTTCGGTATTACATCATCGTCAGATTTAGTTATAAACCAAGATAGTTTGCTGAGTGCGAACCTGCGAACTTGTAAAATAAATAAGTTGTGTCGAACTTGGTGTGGGCTGAGCGAAATAAAGGTAGAATATTTTAAATGATTATGCAGCACAGTACAGCAATTTAATGCTTTGAAAAGGAATATATACCACAAAAGTCACCAGATAATCTTTAAATAATGAATTTGAATATGTGAGAAAATATCGAAGAAAAATAGCATAAAGAAAAAAAATTATAACATCTAGAGCAAAACGAGCTAACAAACGCTAGAATGAGCAGAACAGGTTCCCGAAAAAAATATTTCATATTTTCTGAAAGTTACTCAAAAACGACAAAACAGTGAAAGAACAACGAAAGTGAACATTGAACAACAAAAGAAACACATGGGATCGCATAAAACCAAAGGATAACTAGATACAGAGAAAGAAGACATTCGGAGATTGCTCATTGCTTTGTGTATTAAAGACATAAATGAATAGTCTTATATGGAATATAAGTGAATACGTAAAAAATAATAGAATATTTAACAGCGAAATGAATTTCTAAAATATCTCATTCCCTCCGCTAGCAAAGGCTTCATTCAAAATATAAGAAATGGCGGCGCAGTGATTACTCCGCCCGTTTTCCAAACTCATTAAATGTTTTATTTTAATCTTCCAAAACAAAATGTAGTTTTCAAAGTCGTAATACAATATTTTGCACTACTTTTATAGACTTGTTCTGTACAATATTTTACACTAAATAGCGACATTCTAAGGCATTTTTATTGATTTGTACAATCGGTTTGTTACTTTCTATTCCCCATAATCGATTACCATTATTCCATTATAATTTAATAACAACTTTGACCGAATAATATGTACAGTCGACATTTTAAATTATTATTAGTTTTTTTTTTTTTAATAATTGATAATCAATGTGAAAAGGAAATAATTTAGTAATATTCAATCATTAATTTAAAACTTCGCATTCAGATAATTTAAAAAAAAAAGGAATTTTAGTGATTTATCTCAATTTAAATACATTATTTTTAAAAACAAAAACCACATAAATAAACGAGACAAGGACATACATCTATTTATTTAAGGATCCCATACACAAAACATAACATACGCAAAATTCAAGAGAATATGTGACTTGAAATTAATATGTTTTATGAATAGCAAGGAGGGCCAAGAATATATAAGCGAAAATCGGAATAAGACCAATGTTCATGGCGGAAGGACTAAACCAATGTTGAGAGCCCTGTTGTTCGGACGAAGCAGCACTGGTAGCAGACTCATTCTCAGAAGTGAGAGGAACCTTTTCCGCAGGTCTTTTACGTTTGTCTCTACTATCCTGAGCGAGGTCTTTGTCAGGTCTTTTAGGATATACATTAGGAAGAGGACCAACCTTAGTTGGAAGTGTACCTTTCGTACTTCCAGGTAAGCCATTGTCCGGAGCTTGTTTAGAAGAAGTTCCAGCTTTAGCCAAATCTGGGGGAGAATAGGCGGGTCTAATTGGACCTAAAACTTCACGAGGTAGAGCTTTTGAAGACATCGGATATACTATTGGGTGGTCAAAAAGCTTGGGAACCTTAGTACCATCTTCGGGATAATTGGGATCAAAATTCTTTCCAGCTCTTGACCTATCTTTAGAAGAAGATGGATCGAAATGCGCGCGAACCTTTGAACCATCTTCAGGATAATTGGAGTCCGAGGTTTGGCCAACTCTTGAATCATTTGTAAGAGAATATGGGTCGAAATGCTTGGGAACCTTTGTACCATCTTCAGCAGAATGGGGGTCGAAAAGCTTCGGAATCCTAGTACCATCTTTAGAAGGAAGGTTGTCAGAATGTATTCGAGTCTCTTTAACGGCTTCAGAAGGTGAGATTGCAGATCCAGTTAAACCGTCGAGATGTTCAGAAGAACTTCCAGCCTATTTGTAGGTAAATGCCATAAATAAATAAATGTGTAGATAGAAGAGATAAAGTTTCTAAAAAAAAAAGATTAATATATGCTTTACCTCCCTGGCGAATACATCTTATATTATTAACTTAAAAAAAAAAATGCTACACTGAGTAAAATAATAAAAATAAACCAATGAGAAGGAAGGTCTCAATAAACCGACACCAGATAATCTTCAGTAAATTGTCCTATGATGAAATTGTTGAGGAAATATATATATTTTTCAGAAGCAATAAACAAAACACATACAAGAGAGGCCATCTACAAATAAACTGCCAATGGACGCTAAAATGGACCCAACATCCATATCTACTGAGTTCAAGATCGCGGATTCGAAACCCAGCTGGTGCCCTTAAGTTTTTTATCTAGATAAGAAACCTTAAGCACGCCGTCCTTCGGATAGAACGTTAAGCAATGGTCCCGAGCCTGTACAATGTCAGGTACTCGTTAAAGATGCGTGACCTAGATAAATAAACCAGGATAGGCAAACATTTACTACCGACTACCACGGTAGAGTCGGGCTCATGTCCACGAGTGCGACGAAAGAGCACTCTGATTAACTAACATGCACATAATTAACATATGTCACAATAGTTTCGAAATGAAATTAGAAAAGAACCGTAATGAACAAAAAAAAAACATAACACAGAGAACCACAGAAAAGAAAGGAAAAAATTTAAAATATTTCAACTGCCAAAGAAGAATGCCCTTCTTGTGTGGAACTATAAAAAAAATAAAAAACGGAAAGTAAAAAATTTAGTGATATATGTGTATTAGTATTTATTGTAGTATTTATCAGAAAATGTGTGTAAAAATAATTAAATAATTTTAACGAAAGAATAGTTTACAAAAAATGTCATAATTCCCGTTAATTAAGGCATGAAACCTAAATAATTATTGCCAATCATTGCCGGCTTTCCTATCTTGACCGTTATACAAAATGTTTTATTCCAAATTTCGAAAACGTGATCAAAATATCATGCAGTTATAATTAATTATGCATTAAAAAAGTGTAATCGAAGGAAAAGAAAAGAAAAATTGTTTTCCTGCACTTGCAACTAAATGTATTTATTTTTACAACTCCTAATAAAATCAATATGTTTTTGTATAATATTCGCAAGTATTAGAATTTTAATTAAATTATCACATAACTGAATGTATTATTTAAAATAATTATTAAACAGTGTCAAAAGTAAAGTAGTCATTTTAAACCAAAATCAAATCAAAACTTTCGGATTTTAAGCTTTCTGAGAAAACTAAATTAGAAAACAAGAATTTTATTAATTAATCTCAATTTAATTAAACTATTTAAAAAAACAAAACAAGAAATGAAAGAGTCAATGACATTCATCTATTTATTTATGGATTTCATACACAAAACAGCAGCACAACAAGAAATAAAATGTGTAAATTCAACTAAATATGAGAATTTAAATTAACATATTTTACGAATAGCAAGAAATGCCATAAATAAATAAACGAATACGTGAAAAACCCCTATTTTCATGACAGTACTAAGTTGACATTGAGAGTCGCATTGTATTGATGGGTGAAGGCTTGTAACTGAGGCAACGTGAGAAGGGTGCCGGACGGCAGCTCTTTTAAAATAACTTGGATATATTTCCCTACTATCCTGAACGAAGCCTTTGTCAGCTCTTTCAGGATATACAATCGGCAAATGAGCAACCTTAGTTTCAGAATGTACATCGGCAAGTTTTCGAGCTTTTAAAATGTCTTGAGGAGAATCGGAATGTCTGCGAACTTCTAATTCACCTTTAGGAGAATGTGTCTCGGAAAGCTTGCGAGTTTCTAACTCATCTTTAGAAGCGTGTGTATCGGAAACTCTGCGAATTCCTAAATCATCTTTATGAGAAAGTTTTTCGGAAAATCTGCCACCTCCTAATTCATCTTTAGAAGAATGTGTCTCGGAAAGTTGGCGAGCTCCTAATACATCTTCAGAAGAATGTGCATCAGCAAGTCCGCGAATTTTTAAAACATCTTTAGGGGATTGTGTTTCGGAAAGTCTGCGATCTTCTAATTCATCTTTAGGAGAATGTGTCTCGGAAAGTCTGCGAATTCCTAAATCCTCTTTAGAAGAATGCGTATCGGAAAGTCTGCGAATTCCTAAATCATCTTTAGGAGAATGTTTTTCGGAAAGTCTGCGAGCTCCTAAATCATCATTAGAAGAATGTGTATCGGAAAGTCTGCGAATTCCTAATTCATCTTTAGAAGAATGTGTTTCGGAAGGTTTACGAGCTTCTAAATCATATTTAGGAGAATGTGTGTCGGAAAGTCTGCGAGCTCCGGAATCATCTTTAGGGGATTGCCTATCGGAAAGTCTGCGACCTTTAAGATCATCTTTACGAGACTGTGTATCGGAACGTCTGCGAGCTCCAGAATCATCTTTAGGGGATTGTCTATCGGAAAGTCTGCGAATTCCTAATTCATCTTTAGGAGAATGTGTTTCGGAAGGCTTGCGAGCTCCAGAATCATCTTTAGGGGATTGTCTATCGGAAAGTCTGCGAATTCCTAATTCATCTTTAGGAGAATGTGTTTCGGAAGGCTTGCGAGCTCCAGAATCATCTTTAGGGGATTGTCTATCGGAAAGTCTGCGACGTTTAAGATCATCTTTACGAGACTGTGTATCGCGAGCTCCGGAATCATCTTTAGGGGATTGCCTATCGGAAAGTCTGCGACCTCCAAGATCATCTTTACGAGACTGTGTATCGGAACGTCTGCGAGCTCCAGAATCATCTTTAGGGGATTGTCTATCGGAAAGTCTGCGACCTTCAAGATCATCTTTACGAGACTGTGTATCGGAACGTCTGCGAGCTCCAGAATCATCTTTAGAGGATTGTCTATCGGAAAGTCTGCGACCTTTAAGATCATCTTTACGAGACTGTGTATCGCGAGCTCCGGAAACATCTTCAGAAGATTGTGTATCGGAACGTCTGCGAGCTCTAGAATCATCTTTAGGGGATTGTCTATCGGAAAGTCTGCGACCTCCAAGATCATCTTTACGAGAGTGTGTATCGGAACGTCTGCGAGCTCCAGAATCATCTTTAGCGGATTGTCTATCGGAAAGTCTGCGACCTCCAAGATCATCTTTACGAGATTGTGTATCGGAACGTCTGCGAGCTCCAGAATCAACTTTAGGGGATTGTCTATCGGAAACTTTGCGAGTCTTAGAACCATCTTTAGGAGAATGTCTATCGGAAAGTCGGCGAATTCCTAAATCATCTGTAGGAGAATGTGTAACGGAAAGTGTTCGAATTTCTATGTCATCAGGAGAATGTATATTAAAAAGTCTGCGAGCGTCTAAATCATCTTTAGGAGATTGTGTATCGGAACGTCTGCGAGCTCCAGAATCATCTTTAGGGGATTGTGTATCGGAACGTCTGCGAGCCCCAGATCCATCTTTACGAGATTGTGTATCGGAACGTCTGCGAGCTCCAGAATCATCTTTAGAGGATGGACTATCGGAAACTTTGCGAGCCCTAGATCCATTTTTAGGTTTTTCGGAAAGCCTGGGAATTCCAGAAGCATCTCTAGAACGAAGGTCGGGCCGTTTATGAGATTCGGTAGTTTTCGTCGGGAAATTGGGGCCTGAAATTCTTTCTGCCTTTTCTACAGGAGAATATCTATCAGAAATCTTCCGAGATTCTGAAACGTCTTTAGGAGATTGCATTTCAGGAGCTTTTGGTGATAAAGCCTCTTGGACTTTGGGAGACTGACTGCCTGAAACTCGGGGGGACCGAGTAAAAGATGTCTTAAGCTTCCCTTTAAAAGAAGCTTTTGGGGAACGAGCTTCAGGCAATTCAGGAGAAGGAGAAACTGATACTCTGGGAGACGGTGTTAATGAAACTTTAGGAGATCGAGACCCCGAAACCATAGGCGAGTCAGAGCCTTGAACCTGGGGAGATCGAGGTCCTGATATTTTTGGGGATCGATATGATACCTTAACAGTATTTGATATTCTAGGAGATTGATCCCCTGAAACGTTTGGAGACCTAGCCCCTGATATTTTAGGAGTTTCTGAAACTCTTGGAGATCGAGATGATTTTGTAGATGGCATAACATATCTTTCAGAATGTATCTCATCAATAGTTTCAAGAAGAGGTAGCTCCTCTATCATTCCAGGAGACTGATCTCCAGACGTTCGGAGCGATCCTCCTTTAGACATATCAGGAGTGTGTCCCTCAGTTGGTCTAGGGGAGCCATCTTCAGGTTGTCTGGGAGATTGCTCCCCAGACCTTCCGGAAGATTTACGAGAAGTTTTATCTGGTGATGTTTGTTTAGGTATCTTAAGAGAAGAGAGTAACTCTTCCTCTATGTTTTCCTGCATTGATACCTCTTTGATGTGCCGTTCTTCCATTTCAGCCTTTTCTGATTCCACCCTTTCCAGCTCCTTGGATAATGTAGAGGCTCGTTTTTTCTGCACTTCTAACTGTCCTTTTAGTGGTCCTTCTATGTTATCTTTCATCTTTTGGAGTTCTCTGGAGCACTCCTGCAGTTCTAGATTTAACCGCTGCTCTTCTTTCTCAAGACATTCTCTCTCGATTCCTCGTCGTTTTAGATTTTCTTTAATTTGATTCATTTCCATTTCTAATTGAATCAATTTTTCTTGGAGGACCATGTTGGATTCCGTGAGACTAGCAGTCTGCCTCAGACGACTTTCTGTTTCTTCGAGACGGGCATCTCTGTCAAATAGCAGGTTGTCTTTCTCTTGGATTTGACTAACATAGCTACATTCCATCTGGGCGAACATTGAGTCTGCTTGTTGCAATGTTTCTTGATACATTTTTTCTTTGAGCTCAAGGTCTTTAATTCTTCTATCCATCTCTAGTCTTTCTTTGGCCATTTTGCTCAATTTTTCAAAAGCTTCTATATCAATGCCGTTGTCACGATTCAGAACTGCCAGTATATTGGAGTCTTTTGTTTCAATAAGAGCTTCCATATCTTTCACCTTGTGTCGTAATATTTCTTCAGCGTTTCTTGACTCTTCTAATTGTGAATTTTCATCATTGAGTCTCTGTTCAAGAGCTTGCAACTTAATAATGAGTTCTTCCTCGCGTGCATTGGCAGCTACATTGGGAAGTGTCTGCTGACCAGGCATTGAAGGTAGAGATTGTGGCGCACAGCCTGGTTGCATTGCCATCATCATGCGCCACATATTCCACATCATGAGGGCTGGCATTGTGTTCTCTAACATCTGGAGTCTGTATCGTGCTTCCATCTCTTTTTCTTCCAACTCTTGGTTCTTCTTCTCGTATGTTTTCACCAGGCTCTCCATCCTGGAGGCCTGCTTCTTATCGTCCTTTAGTGAAGCCATTTCCCTGTTCAGCTGAGCAAGTTGAGCCTTCAAACAGCTTTTTTTCTCTCCAAGAGTGCTTAGCTTATGTTCCAATCTGAAATAAAAAAATATAAATTAAGAATTAAAAAGTGTCCAAAGTGAACTTCAGAGGAAGAATATTGAATATAAGCGTGAAGTGACTCTTTTAGGGTTACTTCTGATTAAAATAATTATCAGCACGCTACCCCTGAGCTACCGGCGCCCTCAATAAATAGGTTAGGTTAGGTTTTATGACTCATGCCCGGGCTTTAACTACGAGGTCATATCGCCTACTACCAGAGCGCTCTTTCGTCACTCTGGTGGACATGAGCCCGACTCTACTGTGGGAGTCCTAAATTTTGCCTACCCTAAATTTTTATTCATCTAGGGTAGGGGTCTTTAACGAGTACCTGACATCGTACAGGCTCGGGACCATCGCTTAACGTCCCATCCGAAGGACGGAGTGCTTAAGTTTATTTTACCTCCCAGATAAAATAAACTAAGGGCCTCGGTCGGGCTACGAACCCACGACCTTGAGCTCAGAAGTCAAGCACGCATACCACTCAGCTACCGGCGCCCTCGCAATAAATAGAAAAGCGGCGAGATTGTCGTGTTGCCTTGACAACAGTCCAAGGTTGCCAACCTTCCCACTCTGTAGTAGCATTGCACTCTCGCCCCACTCCTAATTTGCCTAATAGTTATCTTTTTTTTTTTAGTTTAATTGAATTTAAAAAATAATTTTTGTCCGGGAGGGGGAAGAGCAAACGACAACATCGCAGCGCAGCCCGACCTCACTTTTCTAAGTTCCGTGGGCCATGATTCACTGGCCTGATTGTTAAGCTATCCGCAGAGATAACATTTGTTTCTCGCTTGTATTGTGTTACAGATTTGTTGCAGTGGACAAATCGTGTGATTATAATTATTGAAAATTATTTTCAAATAGTAAAATAATAATGATAACACATTTTGCACAAGAAACAAGAATAAAGGCATTTACAAATATATATAAATATATATATAAAACTAAATCCTACTCAAATACCAATAACTCGATATGTGATCCAACCAACACAGCAATAAAATATAAATATATTGTTAGTTTTCGAAATTTGTGTTTAACGTCCTGTTTTGTTATATCCCAATTAAGATAATTAACTTATCGCCTATCACTTCATGTCGGAACTATTTAATGTTCATAAAAAATTACAGAAACAAATAACAATTCATTTTTTATTCTTATTTTTCTTAAGCCAAAACTATACAAAAAGTGCACAACCAGCGGCTGGACTGACAATAAGAGGAAAAGTAAAAATATGTGAAAAATAAAAAAGCAAATGACATGAAGCCTTGAGAGAGGAAAAAACACTGCAGTGAACTCTCATGGCATCACTTCATAACAGGAGATCTCTATGCCAAAATCTCTTTAATTTTCTTGGCGGATTTGGACGTAAAAGTTTGCGAACTTCCGGATTCATGTGCAAATAAATGTTGGTTTAGATGCCTTGTTATAAGTTTGTGTCTATGGGTGTGATGTTCAAGTCGCGGTGGTCACCATGGCGGAGGGCGAATGTTACATGTTCATATTTTGTGGTGTTAAATTTAACTTTCCAAGATTTACTCCAAATTTCCATTTTTGTGAGATGTTGCTATAGTATGTATGAGTGACGCGTGAGAGACTAGAATGGCGGTCTCATCTGCATATGTGGCTGTTAAAGTGTTAAAGTTGGTGGGTAAAAAACAAAAAAATAATAGAATAAAAAGTACCAGGCATTTTCTTTTCTTTTTTTCTCCTTTTTTCCGCTTTTTTCTCGGTTTTTGGATAAATGACACAAACTGAGACGAAATAATGCGTAAATTTTTGGAAAAATTAACTAAGAACCACTTTTTCCTTTTTTTAAAATCTTAATTCATATATATTTCTAAAGAGTTCAAAAAATTGTAACAAACTTTACACTAAAATTTCGTCATAGTAGATGTCCGAGATAAGGTTATAACACTTCATATGATTTGTTTCAATTGGGATTTTTAAACTAACTAAATTTAAACTTTTTTTTACTATTTCATAACAAATTTTATTATTTTATTTATATGCTAACCAATAAATAAATAAATGATTCTATGAAAACTCAAAAATATAAGACTAACAGTAAATAAAATGTACATATCTTACACGTATAAAAGTTATAATAAATTTCAACTGTATAAATATATATACATATATACTTTTTTGAGGAAGCCGGTAGCTCAGTGGTATGCGTTCTTGTTTTCTGAGCTCAAGATCGTGGGTTCGAAACCCGACCGAGGCCCTTAGTTTATTTAATCTGGGAGGTAAAATAAACTTAAGCACGCCGTCCGTCGGATGGGACGCTAAGCGATGGTCCTGAGCCAGTACGATGTCAGGTACTCCCCTACCCTAAGTGAATAAAAATTTAGGGTAGGCAAAATTTAGGACTCCCACAGAAGAGTCGGGCTTCTGTCCACCAGAGTGACGAAAGAGCGCTCTGGTATTAGGCGATATGACCTCGTAGTAAAGCCCGGGCATGAGTCATAAAACCTAACCTATCCTATATACTTTTTTTGTCGACATGACTTTATGCTGAGGCATATCGGCCAGCTACCACGGTATAAATATATCATATGTCATATCTATGAACCGGCTTTTTACTAGATGAAGTAATATAATAATAGAAAAATTAATGTAATCATGACCAAATTAGAAAATGAATTTTGCGTTTTTTGCATATGTGTATATGTCCATCGTAATCCATATTTCCGAAATTGTTGATATGATTTCGACCAAATTTTTATTATTATTTTTTTATTTTGGCCTCATGTTCGGTGCATATTAGCCATGTCACTGTGTCATCTAGTTATTTACGACATCCATGACACCGGGAGGGAGTTCTATCTACGAAATAAAACTTACTCCCGGACGGGATTCGAACCCGCAAGCCATGGTGAGACCATGCGACCAAAGCTCTACGCTTTAGCCCGCACGGCCACCATGGCCCACAGAAAAATTACATTTAAGTTTGTTAAGTTGTCATACTTATAAAAGTCTCAGGTTACCTAAGGAAGAATGTGACACATTGTCTCTCAGGAAGTCCCTGGGACATGACAACCTAGCAAACTTAAATGTGACTTTTGAACTTTGTGCTTACCCAAACGGGTACACTTTATCTACACACTTTTGTGGAATTAGACAATATACAAGTTAAACTAGTTCTTTGTTTTTATTTATTTCATTAGCAATCCACAGCATGGTCAGATCGCAGAAATATATTCGGACAGTTTCTTTTCCACTTCATTGGAGGGATTTAAACTATGTAAAGCAACACAACTATAAATCATGACCAAATGAGGAACAAAAACCACATGAGTCTTACTTGGTGAAGCTGACAAGAGAGTATTCGTTATACATGAAGGGGTTGACGACTTAGACCATTCGAGGGCGCCAGTACCTCAGAGTTAGCATACTGAGCTAAACATCGCGAGTTAGAACTAAACATAACGGCCGTTTTTATCTGGGAGGTGAAGAAACCTTGAGCACGCCGTCCTTCGGATGGGACGTTAAGCGATAATCCCGAGCCTGTACGATGTCAGGTACTCGTTAAAGACCCCTACCCTAGGTGAATAAACCTGGGTAGACAAAATTTAGGACTCCCAAAGTAGAGTCTGTAGATTCCCATGTCTACCAGAGCGACGAATGAGCGACAATACAATAAAAACTGAGATGAACCGACCTCTCAATGACAATGCGTTACTTTCATTTATGTTTAATATTAATTGCATTTATTTATTGTCTCATTGACTATACATTAGTTTCATTTATGTTTAATATTAGTTTCATTTATTTATTGTCTCAATGACAATACATTACTTTCATTTATGTTTAATATTAGTTTCATTTATTTATTGTCTCAATGATTATACATTACTTTCATTTATGTTTAATATTAGTTTCATTTATTTATTATTTCAATGATTATACATTAGTTTCACCGCGTAGTACTCACTTCTGGCAGCGGAGCCTGGTGTCGTTCTCAGCCTCCTCGAGTTCGCAGCGCTCCTCCTCCAGAGCTCTGTTCTCCGCCTCCAGCTTGGCCAGGCGTTGTCGCAGGTGCCGTACTTCAGCCTCCAGTCGGGCCTCCTTCTCCAGCTGTGCTCGCATCAGCTTCGTCCCTTCTTCAGGACTTGCGTCGTACAGGGCCAAACGCCCCTCTAGCGTCTCCACTCGCTCCCTGTAATAAAAAAAATCACAGTTTTAAAACTTTCAAAAAAGAAAATTTAGGAATGGAAAAAAAAGAAGCCAAAATGACAACAGGTTTTTTCATATTTTCCCAAAACGGTGAATCACCAGAAATGTACTCCCCAAATTTACATATAAAACTATGTCAAAATGCTCATTTCATCGAGAGTTATTAGAGTTTTGCAGTTAAGCCCCTCAAAAACTCAACATTTTCTCAGGATACCAAAGAAGGGTCTTCTCGATAGTTCCAGGTATGTAGGAAATGCTGACGTCATCAAACAAGCCCTGACTGCAAGCCTTGAAAGGCTCGAGTTTTAAAGGCTTCGAGGCTCCTTCGAGCTTTGTGTAACTACTTGGCACATGTTATCTACAAATTCATTCTATAAGCTGAACGCATTTTTCCTTAGTATAAATTAAAAACGTTAATTAACGTTAGGTTCCACTCTATAGCCAAGTCGTTTGCTTTAATTTATTAGTTAGGCTTTTTAAGACCAGAGCTTCAAATTGAAGTCAATTTCCTAGGGTGTGACGGTAAGACCTTTAATAATCAGCTGAACGATAATTTAAAGGTATTTTTACATTGACAGACAATTTTTTTTCTTAGCGACATGTTTTGTGGGTACACTCTAGCCTACCTGTAGTAAGACAACTGTTTGAGAGGTGGTAGTTCCTGTTGCAGGTTTCCAGTCTCGATCTTCTCCCGTATCCTGGACAGTTTCTCCAGTTCAGTACTCAGATCTCCCGTCTGTTCCCCTGTCCTCGGCTCTGTCTGGGTCCCCCGGGATGCCCATTCTGCCTCCTCGAAGATCCCACTCTCCTGAAGACAGTCCTTTCTCTCTGTGAATGGGAGGACCGTGGCTATCACTCGGCTGGTCGTTCTCATTTCCTCTGTTTTCAGACCTCTAGCCTAAATAAAAATAATATATCAGTATTTCTTTAGATAATAAAAATGTATTTAAAAACAGACATTTAAAAAATATATTAGAAAATAGAATGTAGATTTTATTTTATGTACATTTAAGTTTCAATTGCATCGTCCTGTACACAAATGTATTGTTCTGTTCAAACTAAACTGTGTATTCCCTATTCTGAAATAGACAATATTTTAAAAAACATCCGTTTTTCTTTATTTTTTTACGTTACAAGAAACTTAGAGTTACTCAGAATAAACCCAATATATGTGCAATATATGTCGTCAAAGAAGAAGAAAGTAGCATTGAAAATTTGTTCGAGTAGCTTAGATTGTACACGATTTATAAGAGAATTCATATATCTGAACTTTTAAAGTTGACACGTTTAATGTAGAAGTAGTTCTGTCGATGAATTAATATAAAGCGTCATCAGATTGACGATGTGACTAGGCAAGAGGAGTTGAGTTTAAAGGTATAGCATTATAATGAACCTAATGTTGTCACAAGAATTACACTGTGTTCTCTCGGCTCATGGAGAGCTGACTTCTTATAAAAGATGACAAAAGTGAAAAAATGAAATTTCTTCCAAAAGTTAGATAGGAACAACAAAAACCTCGACATTCCAATAGTATTATCATAGCAAAAATATCACTGTTGAATCGAATAAAGGGTTCTGACGTTTTTCGGTGAGCGTATAACTTTTTTTAATTGTATCTTTGTCTCTGCAATACTTTTTTTTCTCATCATATGAAAATTCTTGTCCCGAGACCTGAAATAATGTTGACATCACATAAACTTTATATTTCCTTCCTAACAGATCTCAACGAATGTTTAAATTGAAGAATTCTCTCTTATTCTTAACTTAACAGTTTTTGCAGAAGTATATATATTCAAATGGAAGTACTTTCGGTATTTCTACTATCTTCAGCCATGACTGAAATAAATATTTTTATTATTAAAAATAGTAGCCTTCCCGGACAATATCTGTATGGTAATATGATTCTATGGCAGACTGGACCACAGCATTGAGTTCACCAACAGCAGCTATATTCGCTTCCCTATTACAACACTTTGGGGTAAATAATATTTGCATTTTTGTGGTTCCATGCCAAAATAAACTAATTATTTGCTGAACTAACACGAGAGCATGCCCACTGAGATCCTATGATTTATCTGGAAGAATTTCAATATACCTAGAGTTAGGATTTTTCATCAATAAATTCAGATCAATAAAAGGTAGAAAATACTACATAGCATTAAGTTTTATTATTTATTGCATTAGACCAATAACTAATCAATTGAACAATATGAATCATAATTAATTATTACAAATACTTTATTATTTGTTAAACCGGGGGTGAAGATGGTAGAAATACTGAAAACACTCCCATTTGTATATACTTTTTGAAATAGACAATATTTTAAAAACAACATTCTTTCTTTTATAGAATCCAAACCCTACAATCCCGTACCCTTCGTAAAATCACAAACGCTCCATCCTACGTCTTAAATGCTATCCTTCACAATGACCTGCAGATTCCCTTTGTAAGGGATGTAATTAAATCCCGCTACAGAAAATTCCATTCTACCCTTTCCTTTCACCCTAATATAATCCTTTAGTCCGCAGACTTGCCACAAGAACCCTTCCTAATGTCTAGTTCGGAGACTGAGGCGGCAATGGCCTCGAGACCTACTAGTGGATAGAAGACTAATCATCTACAAAAGTTTTTTGTTTCTCTTTCATCTACTTTTTTTTTTTAATATATATTTTAATTTCTCTTTCTCATCTGTAATAACAAGATAATGGAGTGTCATTAGTGAATGATTTCTTCTTCAACATCCAAGACATTTATTTATTATGTATCACATTTGCTTATTATATATTGTATATATATATAGTTGTAAATACAAAATTAAAGTTAAAAAAAAAAAAAAAACATTATTTTTTTAATATTTTAAAGGGAGAAAAATCTGTTCAATAAATATTTTTCCTAGTGTTCTTATAGAAGCGAGCTGTATAAGGGCAGGAACAGAAGGGAACAGAAATGCACGAGGATAGGTGATAGGAGACAAAGCAGAGTACATTGAAAATTCGTTGGAGGAGCTTAGCTTTGAATGTTTGAACACGATTAATATGAGAGTGTATGAGTGTAAGGATAAACTTATAATGATGTGACGTAGTGGAGTGAAAGTAGGTGAATACTACAAAACTTGAAAAACAAGAATTCGACGGTAAAATAAGAGCCAACTTTGTACATCAGATCGACTGAGGATGTTAGAATCAAAGATATGAGTTATTCACATGATTCTTTTACTTCCCAAGCTATTAAATTAATTACTATCAGTTGAAGTCTATAATTTATAGGATATAAGTACAATATTAAATTCTAAATATAATTCCCTCTACCGATAGGTCAGTGATTTAGGGTCTCAAGAAAACTATGTTTCAATAAACTACCATATCGAAAAACTCTGACTGCTAGCCCAAATACGACTGAACTATAACAATAGATTTAGGATACTATTTGGAGGGTTCAGATATGAGTTTTGTCCTGAAAGTGTCTGCAGGCTCTGTACCTTAGAGGAAGAACGAAAAGGACGACCTCATACACTTTTTGTTCTATTGTCCCTCTTTGTGTATCCCCAGACAAACATTTCTCCACAATTATCTCACGAATAGACCGAAATTCCATATTATTATTATTTGAGGGGTAACTGAGAAACGTAATCCAGTAGAATCATTTCAGTTCTGACGTGATTCGTTATGATAATTTTAGCCTAAGAATGAAATTACCAGTTGATAGGGAAAGCCAATCGAAAGTAAGCTTCCTCGTTCGGGTAACAATAAATAAATTAATCCTAAATAGGAATGATAACTTTTCCTTGTCTACAAAAAAAAAATATATATATATATGTATATATTTATTTTAGTGAGGATGTCTTACCAAGGTAGCTTCATGACACATGGCAGCAATGGTTGACTCTAGCGCCTCGATCCTGGCCTCGTAATGTCGGAGGAGTGCAACTGCCTGCTGAAGACAGACTCTCTCTGAAACTTCGGACGACTGGCTCAGAGCCAGGAGGCGGCTTTTTACATCTCCTTCACTGGCAGCTTCCTATCAACACACGACACATTATCTATTAGTAGGTTAGGTGTTATGACTCATGCCCGGGCTTTAACTACGAGGTCAAATCGCCTACTACCAGAGCGCTCTTTCGTCACTCTGGTGGACATGAGCCCGACTCTACTATGGGAGTCCTAAATGTTGCCTACCCTAAATTTTTATTCACCTAGGACAGGGGTCTTTAAGGAGTACCTGACATTGTACAGGCTTAGGACCATCGCTTAACGTCCCATCCGAAGGACGGCTTATTTTATTCTAAATCCAGTAGCGTAGAGCATCACGCGGCCCTTCAGCCTAACGGCAAGGGGGGGGGGGGGGGGGGGGGGGGGCGTTAGGACATTGGGAAATTTGAAGATCCTATTGGTAACTTGCAAGCAATCCATTTTTAATAAAAAACTATTTTTTTAGTTTATTGAATTTTTATCTTGGTTTATGCTCTGCCCCCCCCCCCCCCCCCCCCCCAGCTACGCCCCTGATTGCAGTACCATGTAACTTAAAAAAAAAAAAAAAAAAAAAACGAAAAGTAATTCTTTTCCTTCCATAAATTTTCATATCAGGTTTTTCAAAAATGTCATATATTTTTTTAATGAATGTAAATGGGTTTTCGGATAAATTGGGGGGTGCT
Organism: Aradus depressus; assembly: GCA_963662175.1. Taxonomy (NCBI): domain Eukaryota; kingdom Metazoa; phylum Arthropoda; class Insecta; order Hemiptera; family Aradidae; genus Aradus; species Aradus depressus. The sequence continues at coordinate 62,718,371 of OY759214.1, read as the reverse complement.
AAAAGGTGTTTAACTTGCCTGTGGATTTAAATTCGCAATTCGTGGCAGAAATACTACCCCGAGGGTAGCTTCCTATAGAAGACTAGAAACAAATTCAATTTATTTTCACTGTATTATTACGTTCAATAGAGGTAGGTAACTATTTCACTCAACAATAATAATCTATAACATTAAACTGGACTGGAGAAAGTAAATAAACACAGTTCTTCCTTTCCAGTGGTCTAACATTACTGTTCTCATTTCACTGTAACACGAATGGAATGACCGCAAACCAACTATATTATTATTAATAATAATAATAATTATTATTATTATTATTATTAATTGCAAATGGATACGCCTTACGATTTTTTACATCAAAATAGTTTATAAAATGTATACGACAACATTATTAAATCTTAGAAGACAAACAAATAGGCATGATATTTTTTTTCTACCATTCACATAATACGTTTCGCAGACATTTTAAAAATAAATAAATATTTTTGAAAAATGTTGTGGTGAATTGAATCAATTGTTTACTTAACTTAAAATAAAATTAGTTGATTGTTTAATGGCATTCTATAGTAGTTAGGTAGTTATTGTGACCCATGCCCGGGCTATAACAACTAGGTCATATAGCCTACTACCAGAGCTCTCTTTCGATGAATCCGACTCTACTACATTTTTATTCACCTAGGGTAGGAGTCTTTATAAAGTATCTGACATCGTACAGGCTCGTTAAACGTCCCATCCGAAAGACGGTGTGCTCAAGATTTTTACAGCGCTCAGATAAAATAAAACCAAAGGGCCTCACCCGAGTTTCGAACCTGTGATCTTGAGCTCAGAAGGCTAGTACGCTGAGCTACCGGCGCCCTCAATTTTATAGTAGTGTAGTTGGAATGGTGAATCTGTTTCATAAGTAGTTTCAATACGAGGATGTTATTTGGGGCGCCCACAACTCTCTATTCACCTTGGTTTCCATCAGTCATATCAACAAAATAGTTTAGACAAATCAAACAGAGCAGATTATTGACACAGATGGACAGAATGGCATCCCGTTTAATAATACACCGATCAAAAGTTCTCAACGATACAATTTTTCAAAACTTCTTAGCGCAGAGTTCGATGGCTGAAAAACTGTGTTTTGGGTTTACGGAAACCAGATCAGTGACCTCAAAAAATAACGATTGTTGATTAGGTTACAATACTAGCTAACAAAAAAAAAAAACAGTATTAACAGGATCTGGGAGATGAAAAAAAATTTGAGCATGCCGTCCTTCGATGGTCCCGAGTCTGTGCAACGTCAGGTACCTAGGTAGGCAACATTTAAGACTCCCACGGTATAATCGGGCTCATGTCTACCAGAGCGACGAATGATAGCTCTGGTAATAGGCGATATAAAATCGTAGTTAAAGCCCGGGCATGAGTTATAATAACTAACAGTATTAACAGATCTTGCCATAGTTGGTTACAAGGTTGGGTAACTTGGTGGGTATAACAAAGTCATGTTATCCTGGTGGTGATAAATCAATTTTTTTTTATAATCTATTAGAAGAAAGAAGAAAAAATGTAACTAATTCGTGGCCGTGAATACATGTATATGAAGAATAAATGAGAGGTAGCGTTCTAGCCTACTGACCTCAAGATCGCGGGTTCAAAACCCGGCCGAGACCTTATATTATTGTTATCTTACGAGTAAAAAAACCTTGAGCACGCCTGCGGTTGGTACATTAAACGATGGTCCGAGCGTGTACGATGTCAAATACTCGTTAAAGACCTAAAAAACCTAGGTAGGCAAAATCTAGGACTCTCAGAGTAGAGTCGGGCTCATTTCCGCCAGAGCGCTCTGAGTATCACACTCCTGTCTAAGAAAGTCCTCCTTAAAGCAGTTCTACTGTGGACAACATGTTTCACAATAGCCACATCAGCATTGACCCTCGCTGACCTGGGACAACGCCTCAAGCCCTGCCTACAGACACACTCAATCTCTCTCTCTCTCCCAGTAGATAACCTACTTTCAAACATATGATAACTATAGTCATAGCCACCAGACTGGAATTGGGAGCTACCATCCCCTCCTCCAACCTACCTTACCAACCTAGTCCTACCTACACCTCGTATATTTGTAAGCTTCATTTTTTTCCCTCCTGATTGCAATACAAAAACGTAGTCAGACCTCTCACAAATTTTACCATTTTGTGCTAGCCGGCTTTCGAGGTTGCCCTGCTCATCAGAGTTTCTACAAAAAAACCCACTAATTGTAAAAATAAATACATAAAAATATAGACTATATGCTATAAATTAAATTGTCATTTAAGAAAATAAATAAATTTAATAAACAAAATAAAATGAAGTGATATAAAAAGTTTCAAAAATTAATAATTTGATAAAACCTTTTTTTAAATATAATTAATAAAGATAAGAGGGCGCCGGTCGCGCAGTAGTGTGTGTGCTTGCTTACTGAGCTCAAGATCGCGGGTTCGAAACCCGCCCGAAGTCCTTAGTTTATATTATCTGGGAGGTGGAATAAACTTAAGCACAACGTCCTTCGGATGGGACGTTATGCATTGGTCGTACGATGCCAGGTACTCGTTAAAGATCCAAGATAAAGAATAAAAATGTAGGATAGGCAAAATGTAGGACTCCCTTAGTAGAGTCGGACTCATGTTCACCAGAGTGACGAAAGAGCTCTCTGGTAGTGGGCGATATGACCTAGTAGTTAAAGTCTGGGCATGAGTCATGATTATTTAAGCATTTTTAATTCTAACCCCCCATCAATTAACTCTTTATCTTGTGGCCTCTACTTTAGAGAAGTCAGCCAAAAGTAACGTATAACAATACTTTCATCAAATAACATTTTCTGTACGACACCCAAAGACTTATAGGACCGAAATCTCAGCAATATCATTATCTTCTTGTCATGGTAATGTTCAATTGCAAGTTGACAATTGCATTCAAAAAAATTATTTTAAAAAATATGGGAAGAAAATCTATTTACCATAAAAAACTCATGGTGTTCGTCATCACTGGCTGGTAGTGACATGACACCTGAATCAGAGACGTCATCTACATCTGTCACGTCATATCTCATACCTTCCGAACCCCGGTAGATGGTCTTCTAAAATCACATAGAACAAACCAAACATAAAATAATAATTATAATAAAAAATAGTACAAATTATTTTTTTTAGTACCTATATGAATGGATTGAAATTAAGCAACATATTTCAAGTAAAACTAGATTATTTACTTATTTTAGTATATATATATATTTTTTGAAGGGTTTTCATAGATTGAAACTAAAAAAACAGAATCCTTACAGGGTACAATCTCTGTCGGTCTGTCCGTCCATCTCATAAGAGTCTCTATTAGTGTTCTCGTTTTTTTTTTTTTTTCTGAAATATTCAGAAATATGTTAAAGGAAGCCGAGGTTCTGTCGTGTAAATAAAAAACTCAGTATCTGGCCAACGTTTCGGAAATTATCTATTTCCTTCTACAGGACCTAACAGAATATAACAAACAAATTAGTTTGTTATATTCTGTTAAGCCTGAAGAAGAAAATAGCTAATTTAAAATCCGAAATAAATAAAAACGTTTGTTTAAAAAAAAAAATTGTCTATTTCAAAAAATATATGGGAGCACTTTCGGTATTCCCACCATCTTTAGTCACGATTTAACAAATACGATATTGTATATATATTTATATAGTTCAAATTTTTCTTTATTATAAAGTTTTCAATTTGAGGCAACATTTTTTTCTTAATGTTTTTTAAGGTTTTAAGACCTTACTGGAGAAAGGAACAGGGAAAAACATGTTGAACTTCCACTTTATATTTGTTAAGTCGTGGTTGATGATGGAAGCGATACCGAAATTACTCCCATACATTTTATAAAATTTGTGATATATACAATATTTTTAAAGAATGTACCTTTTTCTTTATTTTTTATTAAGTGTTTCACAATATCTCTACAAAAAATTTTAATACATTCTCTCGCATCTCTTTTAGGATATATGTTTTTCTTGTTATCTTACTGAAATGAAATGAAAATGAAAAGAAATTTTATTATTCTGGGACCGAGGTCCCCTAAGAATAAATACATACAGAATATAGAGAAGGAACAATGAGAAATAGTATCAGTATTTCGTAAAATGAAATAAATAAAATAGTGCTACATTATCTTATTGTCCGTAATGATAAAACCAACATATTTGTTATATTCTGTTAGTTTTCGAAACGTTGGCCAAATACTGATTTTTTTTTCCTATTACATATATCTCTGGTGATCGGGCAGAAGGGCTTAAGTCAGAATAAGTCTTGTGATCCAAAGGATTTAGTGCATTTAAATATTTTTACCAAATGAAACAGAATGTTGGAATATTTTACTTTATTTATATTTAATACTTTTATTGAAATAATATTTCAAGTAACGTAAATGTGTTTTACCTGATTTGCAGAAATTTTTCAAACCTTCAGAAATTCCCCTCCTAAAATTCAGATTTGCTGACTTAAGCCCTTTTGCCCAAACACCCTATATATTAAATAACAAAGAATTTTCCTTATTTGATATTTTTTTATCAGTGCTTAACCCTCTCAAGGATATCCATAAATAAATATTAGATATCTCCTCATCAAATAATATACGCAGAGAATTAGAATATATTACATTGATCAACGCAGTGTTCTTTTCTAGGAAAACAAAAACAACATGTGATTTTCTGACCACTACTTGACCGTCAAACAGTGAATGGAATTGATAGTAACCATTTTGTTTTTTTTATACTTTAATTTTTTTGGATCTAAGTTGCATCAATTTTGCATTTTATTGAAGAAAAAAAGTAATCCTGATGATTTATACTTCAAGAAATAAATTAAATTACAAAAAAAAAAATAATAGATAGAATGCTATTTATTTTTTACACTTTTTAATAGATGTTACTTCCCCAGCTAAAGGAAGTAAAAAGTTATGTAATCGGTCAGAAATTCGATGCTGAGTTTTCAACGGAATTTCATTCGAAAAATGAAAACAAAAATGTCTGTATGTGTGAATGCCTGTGAACACGATAACTCCCGATAAAATAAATGTATACAGGGAATTTTATATGTGTATCCAGAACTCTCTAAGTACGACATCTATTGATTTCTAGATAAATCGGTTGAAGGGAAGGGGGAGAGTAGGAGGGAGGCTTAACACAAAAACTTTAATAACAGTCGTAATGAATGTATTGACACGAAATTTCGTATGTAAATTCAAAGCGCTATAAGGACGACAACTAGTAATTTTTAGCGGAATCAGCCGAAGGGGAGAGGAGGATCAGAGGGGTCCTCAACTCAAAAAGCCCAATAACTGCCGATGAGTTTTAGCCCAAACGGTCGATTGGCTTTGGAGGGAGAGCGAAAACGTAATTAATTAGTTTGATTGATAGATAAATAAACTTTATTCCATTACCGACAACCTTTATGGCAATGAGTGTTTTTTATTATTATTTTTTTTTAAAACAAAATGCATACCTAGGTATTCTAATAGATATATAAAATTAAATAAAAGAAAAAATATCTATACATAGAATTGTACAAAATAAGCAATATACAGTAAACTCTCGATTATCCGCGGGCGGTTTATCCGCTTTAGGAAAATGCCTGTAGGAGGCATTTTTATAAAAAAGGAAGGTTTTGAAACCGAAAATTATTTCACAAAAATTGAAATAAAGTTACTAAATACCATACTTAAACGTAATAAAAATCGTAAATCACAAATATACATACAGTACAGTACACTTAATAATGTATGTACAGTACAAAACGTTTATGTAGTTCAGTATTACTCTGCAGTACATATATCGGTATATACGTAGTGTGTGCTTGAGCAGTTTTGGACGCGACTAGCGGCACTGCAGACGTTTGCTTACTTAGCGTGCGAGTGAATCGCCTGACCAATGAGTCATTTGCACGTGCGAGGTCATTCATGGGGCATTTATGACATTAGCAATGCTTGGAAATCTGTCAAGCAGTCTACTCTAATGAAATCCTGGCGGAAGATTTTGCCGGCTATAGAGATCAGTCAAGAGGGAGAGGAAGACGAAGACGACGTTCCACTCAGCATCCTAGCTAATTTAGCTAAATCTGTTGCGGGTGGTGTTGATGTAAACGAGGAAAATATCGTTGAGTGGATCGAATGTGATGCCAATGATGCAGGCTTTGAGCACCTCACAGATGAAAACATCATAAATCAAGTACGAGGGATTGAATGGGAAGACAATGAGGATGAAGAGGAAATGCAGATGCAGAGGAGCGTTACTCATGATGCAGCATTAGGACACATTGACAGCATTATTCAGTACCTTGAAGAGCAAGACGACGTATCACTTTGTGACAAGATGGTGTTGAGAAAACTCAAATCACAAATAAGCAAATGACTGACTTTTTTGTTAAACAATAAACATGACTTTTTAATAACCTACATGACATTGATTGAGTTTTGTTATCAGGTACGTCCTTTTATTGTATAATAAACTTATTTAAAGCACTACTTGTGTGTTGTTTTTTTAGTGCCTTCGGCCTTTGTTTAACCATTATCGGCAATTTTGCGGCTTATCCGCGAAATTCGATTATCCGCGGTATCCACGCCAGTCAATCCCGCGGATAATCGGGAGTTTACTGTATCAACTAAATAAAATGAAAAATGTTTATATCCATCTTGCAACAAAATAAATTATATTATTCTTTATTTTCAATCCAACAGTAAAAAATAAAAATAAATTGTTAATTCTTCTAACATCTGAATTATTTAAAAGTAGTTTAAATGAATGCAAATCATAGATAAAAAAATAATTAAATACCAGTGTAAACAATTCGATAACACACGTCATTCATGACAACCATCAAACGATTACACAGAAACAAAAAATTATTTTCTAGTTATCTATTGGAAAAATCACTATTTTGATGTTTGCACTCTAAAGCTTCAGAGATAAGTACTGATTTGTGTCTTTCTGATCAGTAAGCAGATGATATAACTGACAACAACTTAATTGTATTTTTCATTAGCGATTAGTTATTAAAAAAAAAATTACCCATTTGAGGAAGTTTTGGAGCGTATGGTTGAGGGAAAGAAGTTTGGCGGAACGTGAACAGTATGAAGCCGTCAGAAGACTGAAGTGGCAAGCTGGAGGCACCCAAGTGGGGGACCCAACCAGAATAGGTCAGGGTTGTCAAAGACTGTAGTAGGGTCAGGATAGTCATTCTACACTAGCCTCAAAACAGGCGCCGCATCCACCAACTTGTTATTGTGACTGATGCCCGGGCATTAGCTACGATTTATATCAGAGCGTTCTATTGTCACTCTAGTGGACATGAGTCCTTCTACTATAAGAGACCTAAATTTTGTCTACCCTAAATTTTTATTCAGCTAAGGGCTCCTTAACGAGAACCTGACATCGTACAGGCTCGGGACCATTGCTTAACGTCCCATCCAAAGGACGGTGTGCTCAAGTTTATTTCACCTCCCAGATAAACTAAACTAAAGACTTCGGACGGGTTTCGAACCCGCGATATTGAGCTCAGTAAGCAAGCACGCATACCACTGAGCGACCGGCGCCTTCTTATCTTTATAAATTATATTTAAAAAAAATGTTTTATCAAATTATTAATTGGTGAAACTTTTTATATCGTTTCAAAAGACCCCTTTAATGAGTAGAGGTTAGGTTAGGTTTTATGAATCATGCCCGGGCTTTAACTACGAGGTCATGTCGCCTACTACCAGAGCGCTCTTTCGTCACTCTGGTGGACATGAGCCCGACTCTACTGTGGGAGTCCTAAATTTTGCCTACCCTAAATTTTTATTCACCTAGGGTATTAACGAGTACCTGACATCGTACAGGCTCGGGACCATTGCTTAACGTCCCATCCGAAGGACGGCGTGCTTAAGTTTATTTTACCTCCCAGATAAAATAAACTATGTGCCTCGGTCGGATTTCGAACCCACGATCTTGAGCTCAGAAGACAAGCACGCATACCATTGAGCTACCGGCACCCTCATTTTCGGTATTGCTACCATCATGAGCCAGGGGACTTAACAAATACTCAGTTGAAAACACCAGTCATACCAGAGTGTTTGTCAAGTCGTGGCTGATGATGACAGCAATACCGAAAGTGCTTAGTTATTATGACTCAAGCCCGGGCCTTAAATACAAAGTCATATCGCTTTCAACCAGAGCGACTAAACTGACTCTACTATGGGAGTCCTAAATTTGGCCTATCCTAAATTTTTATTCACCTAGGGTACCTGACATCGTACAAACTCAGGACCATCGCTTAACGTCCCATCCGAAGGACGGCGAGCTTAAGCCTATTTTTATTTTAATTCAGCCACGAATTTCGCAGAAATATAAAGTGAAGTCGAATTTTCTATATGCAAAATTTGTAATTGTCTAGTTTATTGAGTCCTTGAACTAAATATCAAACTCAGGATTTATTATGAAAGTTATTGCTAGTTACGAAAGACTAGTAGTTTGGGATTGGACATAAGTCACGTTCTGCCGATATCTAGTGATGATAAAATAACAAACAATATCTGTGCAAAAATGGATATAAACAGAGAGTAAAATCTGCAACTAGTGTAATATTTGCATATTCTGATAATGCTTGACACTTTTATCGTACCTTTTATCCATAAATCAAAACAATAAATCGGTAAAAAATAGATAAACAGAGAGCAGTGCGCATTCGAGAATAAAATTAAAGAAGTGGTCGGTCACCGGCTATGTACTTCCCCAGCGAGGATTAATCAACTACGTTTTCGCTCTCCCTCCAAAGCCAATCGACTGTTTGGACTTAAGTTCAGTATTTCACTTGCAAAGTGACTTCTATACGGCAGTTATTATTAGGGTATTTAAGTTGAGCCCCCCTTCTCCTCGTCCGATTTCGCGGAAAATTATTAGTTAACATCTTTATGGGACTTTAAAGACCGGCTGAAAATTGATAGATGTCGTCCTTACCAAGCCTTGAATCAACAAATGAAATTTCGAGTCAATACATTCATTACAACGGAAGTTATTACAGTTTTTGTGTTAAGCCTCCCCTCTAATCCCCCCTTCCCTTTTGGCGATGTGACTGAGGATCAATAGGTGTCCTTAGAGAGTTTTGGCTGGACCTTGATATAAAATGTCGTATCGATACATTCATTTTGACGGGAGATATCGTGTTCACAGACACATTTTTTTTTTCATTTTTGCTATCAGGAGGTATTGAGCGATTACATAACTGCCCCTATACTTGAGGGTTCTTTATGTTAACAGTGCTTTGATGTATCAATAAATAAACATTTCAGAAATAGACAATTTTGTAATATTATTTAGATTCTTCCTACGCGACTGCCCTGAGTAATGAATTTAATATCCGAATACATTTTTTGCGTTCTGTGTTGATATAGTGGAAATACTAATAAATAAAATAAAATGATAGAGAAAACACTTTTTTGAACACTTATATTGTCTAATTCCACAAACATATGCTTAAATGCTCATTTAAGTATATGTTTGTGGAATTAGACAATATAAGTGTTCAAAAAAATGTTTTCTCTATCATTTTATTGTATGAATTTATATATAGTTTCTAATTTTAGTAATGCCTGGTTTACACGATGCCAGTCAGTGTGCCAGTAGAGATTGCCAGTAACTGGCAAGTAGTGACTGGCACTGTGTAAACACTTCCTTGCAAGTGGCAAGCCTGTTGTGCCAGTTACTGGCAATGCCAGTAAAACAAAAATATTTGATTTACTAGCACGCCAGCCCTTCCCCCCACCACTCTTTTGGACTGGCACGCCACTACTTGCACCGTGTAAACAGCCTGCCTGTTCATACCCATGCCAGTGCAAGTAAACAAATCACGTTTTCTGTTCTGTTTTCGTAGTTGTTGTAGTGTTGGTATTTAACATATGGTTTGAAAATGTATTGTATTTAACATATGATTAAAAGTCTCATAACCGATTTAAATTCTCGCGTATCTGTCGAATACAGCTCTCTTAGAATTGTTTCCGATGACCCCATCCTTTTGTTTCTCAACCAATCTCCTACCCATATCCTTCTCCCTTTATTTTTCTTCTCTTCAAGCAATTCACGCCAAAGGGCTTCACACACAACTCTGGTAACCAAACGAATCGATTTTTGAATTCCTCTAGAAACACACTCACACGCCATTTGTTTTTTTCTATGTTGCCACTGCAAAATGTATAGCTACTAGCAAGTAACCTCCAACTTGCAAGCAGTGTAAACACCTGTTGCCAGCCACTGGCAATGCCAACTACTTGCATGTCTATTGTGCCAGTGGCTGGCATGCAAGTAACTGGCAACGTGTAAACCAGGCATAAGTTATGACTGCACAGTTCCCAACTCCACCACTGGAGTACTATATAGTTTTGGTATAAAGGGACAGTAGTAATGAAATCGTAAAAAAAAATGTTTGGTATTACCTTTAACAAAATCACAAAACACATCATCACTTAATTTATTGTTTTGCTTTTTAGAAAAATATCTATTACATACGTTCTGGAAGCACTCCCATCATCAGTATCTACAATGTATCTGTGAAATTCCTTCTGTCAATCAGAATCTTACTTGTATAGATCTTATTTCTTGAGTTGACCTCTAAAACACTTTTGACTTGGTGTTTGAATAAAGAGGTCGACTTAATAAATATGTTCTATGAAGAAATGATTAGGGAGCCATGGTGGCCGTGCGGGCTAGAGCGTAGGGCTTTGGTCGCATGGCCTCACCATGGTTTGCGGGTTCGAATCCCGTCCGGGAGTGAGTTTAATTTCGTAAATAGAGCTCCCTCCCGGGGCCATGGATTTTGTAATTAGATTAGTGTCATGGCTAATTTGCATCGAACATAAGGTCGAAAAAAAAAAAAAAAAATTATTCTGATTAACAGAAAGAATGTCACAGATAAATTATAGATACTGATGATGGGAATACTTCTGAATTGTCGGTGTAACTGCTATTTTTTAAGAAAGCAAAAAATAAATGGAAGCAGTAATGCAGTGATATATTATAAGTAAAGTCGATTGTATATAAGTGTACAAGTCGATTGAAGAATTGGTTCAGGTAATCTCTCGGAATTCTTAACGCACCATCTTAGCCTATATCCCATAACTTGAAAGTGGTACATTTCTTTCGCTTAATATTACCTATTGATTTATGACTGAGTCTACATATGGCCAATTAACTTTGTGCAAAATTTCAACAATATAGCTTCAATAAATTTCAAGATGTCGGAGGTGACAGGCGAAGAGACAAACACTTCTACAGGGGTTCGCAGAAGGCCTTCAACAAACGGAACTCGAACAAAAAATAGAGTAAAGTGTAGTTTATGAGGAAAAATCAACTGGGCCAATCAACGTCAAACTCGTCACCTTCCAGTTTATATTATTTTTTTATTTATTTCGACACTTTTTTTAATAATAATATTATAACCAAAAATACATGATCCATAATTGAATTTGAAAAAAAAATGTGTGCGATATCTTTGGAGATATAAATCAATGGTTTTACACTTTGAAATGTTTTCAAAAACAAATACAGGAACTAGTATGAATCCTACCGAAATGGAGTAGAGACAATTACCATGCGGGTCAGTTGCCTGACTGATTCGTGTTGATACATTCATCCTATTGGCAGTTATTAAGGTTTTCGAGTTAAGCCCTCCCCCAGGAATCCCGTTAGCCGATTTGGCTGATAATTAAAAGGTTTCGTCCCTTTGGGCTTCTGTATGAAAATGTCATTTTATCAGGAGATATCTTTTTCTTCATTTTTGAACTCAGGGTGTACGAAAAATTATTAGTTAACTTCCCCTATACTTCGTTGTTGTTGTTGATGTTTGTGGCTTATGTCTGGGCTTCAACTACAAAATCATATCGCCCTCTATCAAAGCACTTTTTCTTTTAAATTCTGGTGGCATTTTGGTAGTTGGAAATTTTATAAGGAACATTTTTTCAAAGGACAAATTTTTCGATAAGACCATTTTCGCGTAAAACAAACAAAAAATAAAAAACGATGGGTTTCGAGAGATCATTTTAAAACAGTTTTCGACGTGTATCGCGCAAACCGAACGGTCTTCGAAATATCGTTATTTTATATAAGATGTACCTTTCTGTTTTCTCTACATCTTTTATTTGGAAATATTTTTGATTGGATGTAAGCGGTATCTTGTAAAATGTACTTAAGCCCTTAAATAGAGTAGACTCAATTTTCGATCTGATTTCGGTTTAAATCGAATCAGATATAAGTTAACACATCTGACATCTTGACCTCAAATTTCAAGTTCATTTCTGAGTTAGAGCGCTCACAAAGTCGATCTCGAACTTTTTCACGATTACAATACTTTCATATATACTAAAGGTAATACGAAAGTAAAAAGAGGTTATTGATGGCCATGGCGGCATCCTCATAAAGGGGATGTTCACATGACAGCCGGCATGTCACTTCAGGAACTGACCATGTCTAAAGGCGATCATTTCATACGTCACGCCACTTTGTCCCAGGTCATGCCGGGACTCACGGCTCAGACCTCTCTTACTTTCAGAGGGACCACTACTATCATCTCCCTTTCCTTTTGGACAACCAACGAATTTCTCTCCTGTATTTATTATATATTTTTTATTATCTACTGTATAGTATTATTATTTTTGTACTCATATTCCCAAGTATTTATTTATTTATTTTTATAACTTTCCCAGCTATACGAAGTATAGAGGAAGTTATGCAATCGGTCAACAATTCGATGTTGAGTTTTCAACGGAATTTTATGTTTTCCAACCTCTAAATTTCAAATATGAAAAAAAAGCTGTTTGTCTGTGAGTGTCTTGATCTTGGCAAAATGTGCAAAACCAAGACCAAGACTTTTTTTGCTCATGACTATGTGAGTGTCGGGGCTGGCGAGATTTTTAAGAAAATGTTCGACTAGCAAACATTTGAGGAATAGAAGAAGTTAAGGGGAGAGCACTCGTTTGAAACATTTGAGAAAATGCTTGAAATACAGAAAAGAGAGAAAAAAAAAATAAATAACAATAACAAGTGTTGAGCAAAATCAGTCTTGGTCTTGATCTTGCACATTATGCAAGACAAACACCAAGACTGCTATGGTTCATCACTAAACCGGACGACCTGCGAAAAATCGTATTTAATATAAAATATTTATTTTTAGTTTTTGCTACAACGTTTACTTGAAACGATTTTTAATTAGATCATAAAGCCTGATCTTGTCTTGTAAAATGTAAAAAAAAAAAAAAGAAAATGAGCCAAATCAATGCCTAAGCCGATTCCGCCTTCTTACCCGGCTATGGCCTCTCATCATACGGGATTGACAAATGAAGCGAATTTACCTTGATAGGAGGTTCGTCCATCTCGAGTAGCCTGAACTCAAGATGATCATTCTCTTCCTGCAGTTCTTGTACTGTCCTCCGGAGACACTCCATCTCAGTCTCCATCTCTCGGATCCGTTCTGCCAGAGCCAGGTTGATTGGGTTCTTCCGATCCTCCAACTCCACCTCTCGACGACGTCTTTCCTCTGATCGGAGTCTTCTGGTCGTCTCCTGCAGACACAACTGGAGGCCGAGGTGTTCCTCCATCAGGACCCCGTACAACGTCTCCAGACCCACAATCTATAACACACCACATGGGATCATTACATTATCACTACACTTGATACGCACAAATATGAAATTTCATGTAAACCATAAAATATATATAAATAAAACAAACTTTTTTGGATTTTTGAGTTGAGCCCCACTAATCCCCCCTTTGGCTGATTAGGCTGAAAATTAATGGTTGTCGTCCCTATAGGGCTTTGAATTAACATATGCAATTAACAACCCCTAATTACTCTTCCCTTTGGCCGATTCGGTTGAAAACCAATAGGTGTCTTTAGAGGATTCTGGATACACATAAAATTTCGTATGGATACATTCATTATATCGGTTATCGTGTTCACAGACAGACAGACAACTTTTTTTTTCATCTTCAGAAAACTCCGCATCGAATTCATTGACCGATTACGAACTTCCTCTATACTTCTGATGATGTTAAACAGTGTTCTATGTGTTAAGTCGGAATGCTCATTTGAAAAGATTTTCCTCTGTTTACTGCCCCCAGCGTATTAAGTATTAAGTTTTTACCGAAATTTCATCTTTTCTGACCATCTTATTCAAACAATGTATGATGTGTATTACTTGTGTCCATGGACACAATATCTACCGATAGAATGAATATATCGACCCAAAGTTTTATATACCCCCGAAAAACCCTCTGATTTTCAGCTTCTAAAACATGAAAAACTATCGAAGTAATGAATTTATCGACACGAAATTTCGTATGAGGATTCCGAAGACCCTGTATAGGAAAACGTGAATCGGTTTTTGTGGGGGAGAGCGAAATGTTGGGTGTTTACACCGCCAGTGATCATCGACGATTCTTTTTTTTTTTTTTGCTTGAAGCTACTATCTGTCTATACTACTGGCTTCTTACACTAATTGTAAGCGATGTTCACTACAAAAAGTGAGTCTCTTTGGCCAGTTTGACCTATGGATGCTCTTGAATCATAGAGAAATGAATAACAAGGAGTTAGCCCTGATTGGAGCGTATTTCATTTCTAAATGGAAGGGTTTCAAGGAAGCCAGATTCTCTATTTTGTACAGTCTTAAATGAGAATTGTTTCAATAAATTACAGTTTTAATTGTACCATAGGGAGGAGGATTTGTACCGCCTGATTGCAGGAGTGTCTACGTTAAATTAGATTTCTAGATGACTTCAACTGTAGGTGGGTTACAAGAACTTGTTAAACATTTTAATAAAATTATGCTTTTTGTTCAAACACCTCTCACGATTATTGATCATCCTACTTTTTTAGCCGACTAAATTTGAGATCTCATGAGAAATTTAATTTTGAACAACAAAGTTCCTACAAAAATTGGTCCGCAAACGCTTACTGTCAAAGAATTCTGTAAACCTTACACTATTACTAATTACGAAGTACGATTTCGTATTTTCATAGGCATTCATGTTTTCCCCTTGATCCTAAAAGTGAGAAAAACTAATTTTCTGTCAGTCTGTGAACGTGATAACTCCAGATAGAATGGTTGTATCGATACGAAATTTTACATGTGTATCCAGAAACTCATGCAGACGACACCTATCAATTTTAAATTGAACAGAGAAAGGAGAAACATATGCTCGTTCATTGTGAAATTTCGAAAAAAATGTATTTTTAAATTATATTATGGTAATATAATGCGCATATTGGGAAGGCTTCAATTTGATAAATTATTGAATATATTTAGTAAAATGTTCAATGAAAACTGTATTTTAAAAGTATTTTGTCTATAGTTTTTAAAGGAAGCTGCGGACTGTGTTTAAAGGATTTTTTTTTTACTCAAAATTAAATTCCCCAAAAGGTCTCAAAATTCGCCTTCATGAGGCGAAATAAACTCCACAAATTACACCACATTTTTACATTGGTATGTTCATTTCAGTTAGATAGAACGATTGGCCTGGGAGCGAGGTGTCCTGGGAATGGTGGAGGATAATCCCAGTTTATTTCAGCTAACGGACCTCCACCATTCATGGATGTACTTCTATTAACTTAATATTAGATAAATTACTGGTGAGAGTATGAGAAGTTGATTATTTGTATTATAAGTTTTATGGGTAGGTGCTGGGGGACAGAGTAACGGCCTCACGAGCCTGATACGGAACGTGATACCAACAAAATGATGATGAATCACGACACAACAAAACAGCAGGCAAGAGTCTCCTTTCACTCGATCACAGGATCTGGGGAAGTGGCAAAGAAAGGAAGAACTGTTACTGATCACAGGTCAAAGTACTCCCGATGTAGGGTTCGAACCTAGGACTTGGAAGGTAAGCAATCCCACTCTCTCTCTCTCTCTCTCCCAGGGGGAACCCAGGACTATGAAGGTAAGCTAGCTCTCTCTATCACTCCCAGGGGAACCCAGGATTTGGAAGGCAAGCTACCTCACTCTCTTTCTCTCTCTCCCAGGGGAAACCTAGGACTATGAAGGTAAGCTACCTCTCTCACTCTCTCTCTCTCTCCCAGGGGGAACCCAGGACTATGAAGGTAAGCTACCTCTCTCTCTCTCAGGAGGAACCCAGGACTTGGAAGGTAAGCAATCCCACTCTCTCGCTCTCTCAGGGGGAACCCAGGACTATGAAGGTAAGCTCTCTCTCTCTATCACTCCCAGGGGAACCCAGGATTTGGAAGGCAAGCTACCTCACTCTCTCTCTCTCCCCCAGGGGGAACCTAGGACTATGGAGGTAAGCTACCTCTCTCTCTCTCTCCTACGGGGAACCTAGGACTATGAAGGTAAGCTACCTCTCTCTCTCTCTCTCTCCCAGGGGGAACCAAGGACTATGAAGGTAAGCTAGCTCTCTCCATCACTCCCAGGGGAACCCAGGATTTGGAAGGTAAGCTACCTCTCTCTCTCTCCCAGGGGGAACCCAGGACTGTGAAGGTAAGCTATCTCTCTCTCTCCCCACTTTTCGTCCTCATTGAGTTTTGACTTCAAATTTGAAATTTCATATCGATTCATTCATTACATCAACAGTAATTGAGGGTTTTGAAGTTGAGCCCCTCTGATACCCCCTTCCTTTCTGCCGATTCCAGTGAAAGATAATAACTGTCGTCCTTATGGGGTTTTGGATTCACATATGAAATTTTGTGCCGATACATTCATTCCATCGGCAGTTATTTGAATTTTTTGTGTTAAGCCGTCCTCTTCCCTCTGGCCGATTTGGCTGAAAATAAATATGTGTCAACGTCAGAGTGTTCTGGATTCATATACCAAGTTTTGTGTCGATACATTCATTCTATGAGGGGGGTTAGCATGCTTACTGACAGACAGAAATGTTTTTTTCATATTTGGAATCTGGAGATCTAATTTTCCATTAACATAACTTCCCCTATACTTCGAGGGGGAGTTAGAATAATAACAATAATTCTTTGAAATTGAATTCTCTCTTTTTCGATTTCTACGTCTGCATCAGTAAACAAAGTAATAAATGTCAACATAAAAACCGTAATAAGTATAACGATTTTCTTAAAATCATTTTTGTATTTATAGTTGAAACAAAAGATAATCACTGAGCTGCCAGTATGTTGTGCAGTAAATTGTGAGCTGAGAAAATGCAATCTAGAAGTTATCTGGAGAGCACGTCGTCTTAAATTAACATTTACAAAAGCAAAAACTGAAATTGGAAGGAAGAACATAAAAAACAAAACGGATTTCCAGCGTCCAGCCCTCAAAATAAAATTCAACGGCAAAGCTTTATTTATTTTTTAATTCCCCAGCTATAGAAGTATAGTAGACCGTCGAAAATCCGGACGTCACAAATCCGGAGCGTCGCAAATCCACTGTGACCTCAACCGTTGTTATCGGATTATTAGTCTCGTAGTTATTATCGATTGAAATCTGACGGTATTTTGTAACACAAGAAAGTTTGACCGGCTATCTCTGTGCCTAACGAGCGAATAGACGTTTTCACGTCAAAAAAAATTTCGATCTGTGTGTCTATGGATACGATGAAAGTGCATAGTATGAGCTGAACTCCAACACGTAATGTCTCGATCTAATGAATGTGTCTACATAATTTTATATAGGACTATAAACAAGATTTATTTATTTTATTGAGGACTATAAAAAGTGTAGGAGACATGAACAAATGAGAAGAAGGGAAGAGAAATTAGTTTTTTTTACAAATATTTCAAGCTGAGGAAGTACATTACTGGTGATTTGCTGAAGATAAAATCATTTATTTATATTGTTCTATTAGTTTAGTCTAAAATTTTCCATAGAGTAGTCCTATATAATTCTAAGAAGCTAGCGATGTGAGCTGTTAATTTCGGAATTTTATCCCTCCAAACAGAACAAACCGATATAGAAATTTAAGACTTAAATCGGCGTGGGGACTGAGAAAAGTTATGAAAAACATAACAATTTTAATACCATTAAGAGTCATCATGTTCAGTCAATAAAGTTACTGAAAGAGGGCGACGGTAGCTCAGTGGTTACTAAGATCGAGGAATCAAAACCAGACCGAGACCCTTAGTTTATTTTATCTGCGAGATAAAAAAATAAAATAAAATAAGTACGCCGTCCTTCGGAAGGACGTTAGGCGATGGTCCCGAGCCTGTACGATGCCAGTTACTTGTTAAAGTATCCTACTCTAAGTGAATAAAAATTTAGGGTAGGCAAAATTTAGGACTCCCACAGTAGAGTCGGGCTCATGTTCACCAGAGTGACGAAAGAGCGCTTTGGTAGTAGGCGACATGACCTCGTAGTTCAAACCAGGGATCTGAGTCATAATAAATAATTAAGGTACTGATAATAATAGTCGGAGCCTTAAAATCGAGATGCAAGTCTAGCTCTTTTCTTGAGAAACGTTTACAGTTGCGCCCCCCAATCCCCAAAAATTAATATTTTCAGCGTTCTTATCTTCTTCAAAATTCTGCCACCTTAATTTTTTATTTTTTTTATTTTATTGGTACAAGAACTGCGAATCTATCTTTATAGGAAATTTTCTTATATTTGTCTTTAGAATGCATTTAGGAAGTATTAGTTAAGATTTTCGAGACACCTTGTATACTAAATAAATCAGGCAGGTGTTAAAAATATCATAAATAACTATTTTGTGTTATTCGATAGCTTTTCTGATGTGTTTTTGAGAAACATCGAAAGAAACATATCTTTCGCAATTGCTGTCGGACTAATCGGAAATGAGTTCCTACCAAATATTCGTTTATTCTATAGTATGTTACTAGTCATGATAAAAGTACATAATAATAATTACCTTGGTGAGAATTTCTGTTGTTGTTTTAGGCACTTCATCAAATTTTGATTTGTCGAAAACGGGGAGCTGTAAACAAACAAACAAAAAAAAAAAAGTATTAGTAAATTAATTTCTCAATTGCAATATTATCGATAAGCCTCAGATTAAATACAAAATTTATAAGCCTTAATGTTAGTTTCCTTCGCAAAATATTTTCACTACAGTGTAGAATTACTAGTTATAGAAAAATATATTAATCCTTTATAATTTTTTTTCAAAATGACAATCTCGGCATGTTTTGTAATTGTTGCATAGATGAAGAGTCAAATACCAGAAGACAATAGAGTCATGTCCGCAATTATCTGACATTTAAGAAAAAATACTCGAAATTCTAACTTTGAAAATGTATGCTACAAAATATAGCAACCAACTAGGGCTTATTTTGGCAGATATAGGGTATAGTTGAAAGTAATAACAGACACAAAGCATAAAAGTCATCTAAGAAATTGATAAAAATGTCGAAAGATATCAAATTTCGTCTATGGACGTACACCAGCACCAGAGACTGAACCTTGTTTTTCCCCCCTATATTTAAGAGGATATGCTTCATTGGAATATTGGATTTAAAATTATGAGCAACCTGATATGAACCAGAGAGAGAGTTTAATTAAATATAAAATATTTACACAGAAAATTAGAGTCTAAATGACATAAAAATACAAATAGAAAAATTAATGTGTTATTGAAGAAAGGGCAACACACTGATTGCATTTAACCTCCCTGAAGTGAAAGTCTGTTAATTCACTGACAGTTCAATAAAGAGTAAATTAAAGGTGGAATTGTTCTTATAACAACACATGAATGACTAGAACTTGTTTCAGGCCTATGTTGCAAAAATATAAGAATTAAAAGCAAATAAATTTTAAAAAACATTAATCATGCCAAGTAAGTACATAATACATATTGCATTTCTTAAGGAGGTTTACACTACAGACATGTATCAAATTCTTTATACTCCGATTTGTATGATACATGTATTGAAACAAAACCTGTTCACATTATCACAGGCTTGTCAAATACAACATTGCTTCAAAGAGGAACAGTTATTTGTGTGTGCTGCTGCTGCTAATTATATGATTTTTAATTGTGAAAATAATAAAATATCGAGTTAGTTATTATAACTCATTCCTGGGCTTTCCGAGTCATATCGCCTATATCATATATGGGCAACAACCGGCCCGCTGCAAGATTTGGTCCGGCCCGCAAGACATTTTGAAAAACCCAGTTAAAAAAAAAAATAATATTACACTACTTACTCACACTCACTCTAAATTAGGAAGATCGAGTAGGATGGGGTTTGTCGCTTGCTCCTGCGAAATCAAGTGAGCGAGCAAAGCGAGTGAGGAAAAATTCATGTCATCGCGTGTTTGTTTATGGTCAATAAATTTGCGTATTTTTTTAAATGTTTTTAATGTGCATGTTTGCGGATGCGATCGTATTCATGTGATTGATTGATAGTGTTACGACCGAACAAAATACATGCAAAAGGAACCCCTTCCCGAGAATAGGCGTGGAGTTGTGCGATTTCTACAAAAAATACCTCGAAGAAGACCATTTTCCGCAGCTTAGAAAATTCGCAAGAAGATTGATTTGTGCGTTTGGCAGTACTTATAAATGCGAACAGCTCTTTTCAATGATACAAGTTAATAAATCAAAACATCGTACAAGGCTCACTGAAGATAATTTGGAAAATTATTTTCGTCTTTGTATCAGTGGAATTAATCCAAACATCAATGGATTAGTTTCCCAAATTCAAGCTCAAGTGTCTCATTGATTTCGGTGTCGCTACTTAACTTTGTAACTCGTAGTTTGTAATAATTCCAAATTTCACGATTTAATTATAATATTGTACTTTTTTTTTTTTCATTTCATTTTGTTATTTTAATAGATTGTATTAAAATAACATTGTCTTATTATTTCATGTCTGATATCTATAGCTAAAAATTATGAACACTACTTTAAAGTCCGACGTTATTTTATTTTGAACCATCTACGCGGCCCGCGAACGTATTTGCACACTAAAGTTTGGCCCGCAACATGTCAAAGGTTGCCTATACATGGCCTACATCAACATTTTTGATCTCAAAGTCCTTCAAATAAAATAAATAAAAACAAAGAGTTTGTTCAACAATTATATTGTATAGTTTCTCAAAAAATATGTATACTGTTAAACCTTCCATTATTAAGATATAGTTTCACCTGCAGAAACGTTTTTTTTTAGCAAGAAATTATGAGGCTTATCAATACATACCTACTAAATGAATGAATTACAGAGAAGGATTTAAACATTTTGTACGAATGACTCATTGTGATTTTAGAAGACTACTGCATATGTTTGCCACTTTTATTACAGAATGATACAAGCTTGAGCTTCATTAATATAAATTGCGGTGAGGAAAAACAATATATGTAAATATAAACGGGTGTCAAAACGATCACTCATTCCACTTCAAATTTTAATATTTCAATTAAGAATTCAAAGTGTCATATTTCTTTTACAAAATGTCATTATATAGCTACTAAACACAATATATATTACGGTTATCTCTTCAGATATTGATATTAGGAAAAAAAAATTGAAATGAAATATCAAAGCACTAGGTACATATATAAAACCAGAAATATGTAAAATAATGAAAACACCTTCGATATTGTTTATTACTTCTTTCAACAGTAAAACATATCAAAATTATATGAGTTGTTCAGAGACTATCAGTTTAAAAAAAAAAAGTGTAATTTGTTCGGTTGAGTGGAGATAAGGAAGATTTACAGTTAAAAAATACGTATGGCATCTTATCTGGTTACTCGATCCTATTTCACAATCGCATAATGATTCCACTTCAGTGACATCTCTCTTGACGATTCCATTTTATAGAGATAAATAATGTATACAGTTGATAACACAAACAAAAGTTCGACCCATGCGCCAGTCTTAGACATGCATTTGATTTCGGGAACTTAAATAAAACTGTTTAGGTAATTTATGAATATTTGATTGAGAGGACTAGGGCACTGAGTAGTTGAAGCAAGTTTCAGCGCACCAATGTGCCAGCATTAACAACTACAAGATGCAATGGCGGAAACCTGGCAAATACAAATTCAAATTCAGTATACCCACTTTTTGTTCTCATTTATTTAAGAAAAGCTACATTTGTTTTACCCATTAACTTTCGAAACCAATCTGAAATAAGAACACTGAACAAAGGCACTGAGAACAATAAAGTAATTTATTATTAATTATTAATTTATTGACCAAATATATTTAATATAAAATATACATCTACTTTTTTTTAACAACACAAATGTAACATTATACAAAACTAAGAACGATCTTGAGCTCAGCAAGCGTACATACCACTGAGCTATAGGCAGGCGTCTTCGTTAAGCTGGACTTACACGATCGGTTTTTCCGTTAGTTTGGCATGACGGTTTGACACGTCGTTCAAAACGGATGGAAGACGAGATCGTGTGAGGGTGAACACCGTCGGTTTGGACGGCGTTCCAAAAAATCTGTCGAGGACAGAAAAAAAAAACCGTCGTGTTGGAATGATGACGGGCCAAACGGACCGTCTGAATGCGCATCGTTCCAACACGACGGTTTTTTAGCTTTCCTGCGTTACATTTTTTCTTTCAATTTCTAGTTAAAATACCAAATCAAGCACCAAGAATGTTAATTTTAAGAATGTTTGCTATATTTACGCATGGAAAATAGCCTATCGAGTTTGCACAGCTGCGGACAATATTAATAATTATTTATTATTTGCTACTTCCTTCGCTACAAAGGTTTTCAAAACCAAAAACCCATAAACAAGATTCACTGAAAACTAGACGTTTTCAGAACGCTTATCGCTTCTTAAGAACTGGGCGTTTCTACGAACATCAAAAAGCCCTTCTCTTTCCAGCTTGCAAACCAGCTACTTCAGTCCTGTTCCCAATTTTTTTTTCAATTTTTAATTCTTTCAAGAGATGGGTGTGGGAAAGTTTTGCCCTTTTTAATAGCCACTCCTTTGCCCACTTGGATCTTTTCCTTTTGCTATTTTCTTTTACCAAAACTGTCGCTAACGCAACCGACGGCTTCATAGCTACTAGTCTAGACACGATCGTGTAGGGGGCATCGTTGGTTCGTGCAAAACCGACGATTTCCCCCACTATTTTTCTTCCATCCACCCGATGGTTTGCACCGATGAAAAAACCGATCGTGTAAGTCCACTTTTACTCATCTGTATGAGGAAAATAAACATTTTTCTAACCTAGACAACAACAATATTCTATTATGGTATTCTGAATCCTCCCATACATAAGATAAGATAGTAGTGAAATAAATTGAATTTCTCATTTCTAATTTTACAAACAATATCCTTTCCTTGGCAGGAAGACGAGCTTAGAACACAAATGACATCCTGAATATGTGAAACGAGCTTTTAGACAAGACAAAAAAAAAGTATGGTTCTAAAGAATATTATAGGTTAGGTTAGGTTTTATGACTCATGCCCGGGCTTTAACAACGAGGTCATATCGCCTACTACCAAAGCGCTCTTTTGTCACTCTGGTGGACATGAGCCCGACTCTACTGTGGGAGTCCTAAATTTTGCCTACCCTAAATTTTTATTCACATAGGGTAGGCTCTTTAACGAGTATCTGACATCGTACAGGCTCGGGACCATCGCTTAACGTCCCATCCGAAGGACGGCGTGCTTAAGTTTATTTTACCTCCCAGATAAAAAAAACTAAGGGCCTCGGTCGGGTTGCGAACCCACGACCTTGAGCTCAGAAGTCAAGCACGCATACCACTGAGCTACCGGCGCCCTCTAAAGAATATTATATTAATTATAATCTATATATTATAAATCCAATTAATTACAATCTAAATATTTCCTTCGCTTGTATATCCAATGTTCATCCATATTTTGTCAAGAATTTCTACACTTGTTATGCAAATACATATTTTCATGCAAATATTTCAATTCAATAATTATTATTAGTAATACTAAAAGTTATTTACCTTTGAAGGTAGTTTGGGTGTAATAAACCCAACGTCCTTTTCAGGGACAATGTCCTTATCATCCTGAAACAAACAGTGGTATTATAGTCAAGAGCCTTTTGAAAAATTATAGATATTGTCGGTTTCAGCATTACACCATCGTTAGGTTCAGTTATAAATATACTAAGACTTATAATTAATCCTGATGATAGTGTATTGTCGAAACCGGTAGTTTTTGTGAAACAGTTTTTAGTGGAATATATTTTTCTAAAGACCGTTAGTGCATCGGATATAAACAGCACATATAATGGCAAGAGTTTGAATATTTTTATATACTTCTCTGCAACTTGGTCTTTGATTAATATTAGTTATTATTACTCACCACTACCAGAGAACTCTGGTGGACATGAGCCCGACTCTGCAAAAGGAATCCTAAATTTTGCCTACCCAGGTTTAGTTATCTAAGGTAGGGTACTCTTTAACGAGTACCTGACATCGTACAGGCTTGGAGTCATTGCTTAATGTCTCATCCGAAGGACGGCATGCTTAAGTTTATTCTACCTCCTAGATAAAATAAACTAAGGACCTAGGCCGGTTTTCAAAGCCGCAATCTTGAACTCAGTAAGCGAGCATGGCGGTCACTGAGCCATCGGTGCCCTCTTTATTAATATTATTTATTATTCTGAAAAGTGATTCCTTCTGAAGTCTGATAATATCAAAATTAGAGCTAGATGACTGTAATTAAAAATAGAATAAAAATATGAATAATGCAGTGTAAATGTGTTTTTTTGTACGAACTTTTAAGATTAAGAACTAAGAAACAAACGGAAGTTTCTTACCAATACAAGTGAATGCATACGTCGCTAAATTCAAAGTCTTGTGACCATAATAAATAAAAAAAATTTAAAAGTGGTTCATCATTTGCGTTAATCAGTGCTGAGCGTTGGTTTCAGAGAACCAAAGCACGACCCCACTATTATCTTGATTTCACTTTCATAAAACGC
This sequence comes from Aradus depressus, assembly GCA_963662175.1. Classification (NCBI taxonomy): domain Eukaryota; kingdom Metazoa; phylum Arthropoda; class Insecta; order Hemiptera; family Aradidae; genus Aradus; species Aradus depressus. The sequence continues at coordinate 62,693,509 of OY759214.1, read as the reverse complement.
ATACAAGACTTCGCCTGGAGAAAAGTATCCGCATACATTCACCCATTGTAAGTCGTGACAGAGAAAGGCCACGTGAATAACGCAAAAAAAAAAAATATAAATAAAGAAAGTTTTTTTTTATTTACATTTTTATCAAATACCTACAGCGTAGAATATTTTCCCGCTGTAGAAAAATGTACTGCGAAAGTAGCATAGTTTTATTTATTACGTGAAGAAATCTGTAATTATTTTTTTTTTTTCTCATATATAGATGCAACCTATATAAGGCATGAAAGTGTTGGATTAAAAAAAAAAAAAATTATGGGGATGTGATCCAAAGTTACTTGACATTACTTTACACCTGGCCTCGTCGTTCCCGAATCAAATTCAACTACCAAAATTCAGTACAATCCGCCTAAAAACCAACCCATCAGTTCTTATAAATAATCTCCCAAACTTTAGAGATTGTCCGCTATCTTGGGACGACTAACATAGAGCATGTGTTTCTTAAACTTCTCTGGGATGTTCCACTGTTGGTTGTTTCCGGCATTTCTTCCAGAGGTGTCTTCTTATTTTTTGGACAATATTTCGGGACTCTTACACGTCCCGCCCCAACGACGTTCATAGTGACCAGAAGAAGGGACGTGTAAGAGTCCCGAAATATTGTCCAAAAAATAAGAAGACACCTCTGGAAGAAATGCCGGAAACTACCAACAGTGTAACATAGAACACTCATATATCAGACCAAAATGTACAGACAATTAAAAAAAAATCACTATGTACTTCCCCACTAACTCCCCCAACTAAGTTTTCACTTTCCTCTTAAACCATTATACAGATTTGGTTGAAAATGAGTAGGTGTCTTCCTCAGGGACGTCTGAATCCTCGTCGCACATTAGTTATATCGAGTTATTAGGCCCCTCCCCCCTCTTCTCATCTACACTTCCGTTCGGCCTTTTTTTCTAAGTACATCCTTTTTTTCTAAAATGAATTTTATTTCAAATCTTGTCTGGGCATCCTTCCTTCCTTTTATAGTCAACCATTAATGTATTATACTCTGTCGATTTTTATGCATTTTTTTTAGTTTCTTTATATTTATATAGGTTCTTTATTATATACATTCTTCTATTTATATAGATACATTTATTTTCGTATATTTCTTCATAATTATGCTGTTCATTCTATTTTTTTCTATCTATAACTACTATGGTCTAGTTTTTCTCCACTGTAGCACTAATTTATTTATTTTTGTATTTATTTCTTTGTACGTCATACTGATACTTTATTTTATTGTTTCCTTTTCTTTTCAAGTCTGTTTGTGTTTGTTCTTCGTGGACCTCGGTCTCAGAATACAATTTATTTTCATTCATTTCATTTCTAATTCCCCCTCCTTGGTTGAAATGTCTTTATGAGGTTCTGGATACACATAAAATTTCGTGTCAACATTTTCATTCCATCGGGAGTTACCGCAATTTCTGCTGGGCTTCGGATTTCTTCAATATTCTACTGACTCTACGTTAAACTTGATACATTTTTTCACTTCTTTCCTTATTTTAGAATCGTTTAATATAATAAAAATTGTACTGACACAAAATTCTACACACATCTCAAAACAGTTGGCACCTCCTCCAACACGTCTACCCTCCTCGAAGGTGGCTGGGCAAGTGAAGCTAGATGGGTGCGTCTCTAACTCTCTAGCACCCTCCCCGCCATTAAAAAGCCAGGAAACTTTCCTGCACACCGATTGGCTACCCATAGGTGACCTACAGCCTTCCTTACATGTTATTGCTACTGACGTCATTGTTCTTCTCCCTTTTGGCGCCAAGACTCTGGCCTCCACCTTTTACACTGCCATCTGCATTGTCATTTTTACTTAAATATAAAAAATTTTTTGGACAGGATTTTTTTTTTTCATTTTTGGAATCAATGGGTCAAAAAACATGAAATTCTAGTGAAAACCCAACATAAAATTTCTGACTGTAACATAAAATTACATAACTTCCCCTATACTTCATAGAGCTGGGGATGTCTAGTACGATTGACAACTATAATTAACTAAAATCTCCTATAATAAATCTAGATAATGAACTAAAACATTTGGATTTTCAAATTTTAATAAAGTTATTTGCATTAATGGTCTTTCAATAACCTTAAAGTTAGAAAGAAACCCATCATAGAGAAACGGACAACTTTCTAGCCGTCGTTTTTATAACTCTAATGAATTCTGCCGGTGTTGCATAACCAACAAATTATAGTTTTTAGTTGTTAATTCGGAAGTAATATCCTTATAGTCCCTGTTCATAGTGGGGCTTAGCTCACGTCTCCAAACTTCATTAATTTAAGTTTGGAGACGTGAAAAAAACAAAACGTCATTGGTGAATCACCGGCTATTTACTTCCCCACCTTAATCAATTACTTTTTCGCTCTTCCTCCGAAGCCTATTGACCGTTTGGGCTAAAACTCAATATTTGACTTACATAGTGGGGTCTGAATCATACTAAATTTCGTGTCGATATATTCATTACATCGGATTTTTGAATTAAGCCTTCCTCTGACTCTGCTGAAAGCTTTGAATTTACATATGACCCTCCTCCCCCCTTAGATATGTCTGGATACTCTGTGGTAATAAAAATAAGGTTTAAGTGTTAATCTTAAATAAATGATAAATAAATAAAAATATAAATAATAATTGAATTAATAATAATTAAATAAACAAAATAATAATAATTAAAACAAAAAGAATAAATAATAAAATTAAATTACCACATTTCCTGTAGAAATTTTATCTCTTGTCTTTTACTAAATTTTGATTTCTACAGTAATTTCCGAAAAGGGCCCTAAAAAAATATCAAAATTTCAAAACTTGCAATTTTGAAGAAAGTTTTTTTTAATTTCACTTAACAAACTTTTCATTTGGATTTCTAAAGAGATGCCATTTTTATTCTTTTTCAATAATATTAAATCTAATCCAAAGGTTTTTAAAATTATCTTTACTGGGCCAACAGGGAAAATGAATAGAACATAATTTACGAGAACAAATATTGGGTTTATTTTCTTAAATCTACATTATTAAAATAAAAAAACTAAACATTGAAATAAACAAAAATCAAAAGAAAAATCTTAAAAACTAAATCCTTAAAACTAATTCAATCTTTTTTGTTTTATATTTTGGCAATTCTTTAAAATTTAAGTTATATATTTCTGAGCATATTTCCTGTACATATAAACAAACAACAGTACGTTCTTTGCGGATCAATTTCACCGTCAATTCACTTCTATTTAGTTCATTACAACTTAAGCCTAAACACCACTCTCTATTTACACTCAGACCGTCGCCATTCCACCCAGGCCTCGACTCTCTTTACACACTAAAAAACAGCTGATGACCGTGTTTTGTATTTTTACTCATTTGTTTAAAAATAAAATTGCTTTTTTCTAGAAAAATAAAAATAATTATTTTTTTTATATTAATAATTTAATCATTTTAATGTGTGTATTTTTTTTTTATTCATCACAACTCATAAGATTTTGTGTCGTTACATTCATTACATCGGCAGTTATTCGGATTTTTGAGTTGAACCTTCCTCTGATTCCACTGAAAGTTTTGAATTTACATAAAACCCTCCTCCCCCTTTGAATTGATGTGATCAAGAACAATAAACTTTAAATTACTATAAATTTTCTTTCAGAACCTGTTTTGATAAACATTGCTCAACGTAGAGAACTCGTATGTTTTCATACTTTGCTACTGAACAGCAACGGAAAGTTTACTTCAATTGAAGAGGGGAATTAAAACATAATAATGAAAATAAGAAAACATTGACCATCGATCCATATTTGAAATGACTATTTTTCCTGCATAATAGACGTCGTTGCATCAATTATTAACAAATCGTGGTAATTTAACAAGAAAAACCAATTGCATAAAGGTTTACAGGTTCAAACCACAAAAATTGCATATATTTAACTGTATGTTTCATAACAACTTTCGAGTTGTACAAACTTCAAATAATTTTTTTTTTGCATCATGAGAAGATGCTATCTATGGGAATATTAGCAAATTGTAGAATCCTTGGAATAAAGAATCTATATTCATCTGATGTCATGACCCAGAAACAGTAAGACTTGTGAAAGATATTGTGAAGGATGACGAAAGAAAAGTTTTTCAGACTATTTTGTGGGGGGGGGGGGGGGGGGGGGGATTTCGTTTCAATGGTGTATGATTAGGGGAATATTCTCTGTTAATTTTTCACATTTCAACCAAAAGTGTTCTTTCCTAAATTTGGTAAGCTAATTTTCTTAAATTTTTATTCTATGACCAAATATAAGAATATATGATATAAATATAACACAATGTTTTTATAGCTGGTTTGTATCATCAAACTTAGTTTTATTGTTATATTTTTTATAATACTTTTTAGATGGAGCAAATACACAAGATTGTACTTTTTTTTTAAATCTTGGTTTTGTAGTTTTCGCATTTTTAAAATATATGCCGTAGGTTTTTTTTTTTTTTTTCTGAAAAAAAAAAAACTTTGGAAAATCACGTTTTAAAATTTACTGATCCTTAATGGTATTTTACTTTTGATTTATTTAGAAAACTGCTAAAGCAAAAAGCTTTTACACGGTTAATAATACTTACTTTTAAGCCAATTTTACTTAGCTTTCACCATCTTAACACCCTTTAAATCCCTTAAAGCCCAACCTTTTCGTACAATGGAAGACCGACACATCTGCTCTCTGGTGGCCAGAATGAGAAGTTACAATTGTGACACTCTTCCATAAAAAAGTATATACCATATTACCATTCTCCCTATGAGTTTAGTACGAATTCGATATTTTTTTAGTTGTGACAGTCTTGTTCTGAGTTAGCGATATAATATATTATGATATAACATTTTTTCAATAGCCATCCCAAAATTGTAAGTTTTACCATAGAAATTTTTGAAGTAGCTACTGCTGGCAAATCTGGTTAAACGGAATCTCAAAGGACCTGGAAAAACATTCCGTTAAAAGAGGTAAGGAAAAAGGTGATTATAAAAATAAGCGTTTATCCAAACTTTACAGTCTTTACACGGAAAAAAAAAAAAAATGTGACTGGTTTTATTTTAAAAGTGAAATAGTAAATATTTCACTTTTATCATAGAAAACGTTTTCAAGAATAAGTACTAGAAATTATGGTAATTGACTATAAAGTCGATTAGAAATGAAGATTTGATGAAAGTTAATTAAGAAAAAATAACAAGTGAAGTTAATTGCACTAAAAACTGTTATTGTTAGTTGTTAGAAAACTATAAAAATTTATCATGGATCTCACTCCCCCTACCAGCGAAAACTGTTTTTCAAATAGATCTTAGTCCATTCTTCTTCCTTGAAAAAATTATTTTTACAAAATAATGGTTGTGAAAATTTAACTTTTTCCGAATTTTCACTGAATTATGCAAACAACAAATTTCTTTAGATTTAGTGTTTCAAACATGAATTGCCTCGGCTATAACTGACCAGACCTAACTGCCAGAGCTCTATTTCGTCACCCTGATGGACATGAGTCCGACTCTACTCTGGGAGTCTTAACTTTGCCCATCTAGGTTTATTCATTCGGTTTTAACCGAACCCGGTATTATATATTATCAATATTATTTATTATTATTTGCTGTATAAATTAATAATCATTCAGATTCGAATTCCGATAGTTTCATTCAAATATACAACACATACGACCGCACCGTTACATTAAGTAAATATATACGAGTACGTGGCCTCTGAAACTACCAGTTTATCATGAGCTCATAGACGGTCACAATTAAATCAAAATAATCTAATTTTTTTAAACACATTCCATTTTCATTTTTTCATGATTCTGTATACGTACATATATATTTTTCAGTATGTTCATAAGTAATTTTCTGGTTCAAATGCGAACTCATAACAAATGTCCATTTGAGTATGTTTACATTAAATGTTTTTTTATCTGAGTGTTTTTGTATACTTACATATCTGTGGCTTCCGGTAATAATCGGACAAGTGCGTTTTTTATGTTTTTGTATACTTACATATCTGTGGCTTCCGGTAATAATCGGACAAGTGCGTTTTTTATGTTTTTGTATACTTACATATCTGTGGCTTCCGGTAATAATCGGACAAGTGCGTTTTTTATGTTTTTGTATACTTACATATCTGTGGCTTCCGGTAATAATCGGACAAGTGCGTTTTTTATGTTTTTGTATACTTACATATCTGTGGCTTCCGGTAATAATCGGACAAGTGCGTTTTTTATGTTTTTGTATACTTACATATCTGTGGCTTCCGGTAATAATCGGACAAGTGCGTTTTTTATGTTTTTGTATACTTACATATCTGTGGCTTCCGGTAATAATCGGACAAGTGCGTTTTTTATGTTTTTGTATACTTACATATCTGTGGCTTCCGGTAATAATCGGACAAGTGCGTTTTTTATGTTTTTGTATACTTACATATCTGTGGCTTCCGGTAATAATCGGACAAGTGCGTTTTTTATGTTTTTGTATACTTACATATCTGTGGCTTCCGGTAATAATCGGACAAGTGCGTTTTTTATGTTTTTGTATACTTACATATCTGTGGCTTCCGGTAATAATCGGACAAGTGCGTTTTTTATGTTTTTGTATACTTACATATCTGTGGCTTCCGGTAATAATCGGACAAGTGCGTTTTTTATGTTTTTGTATACTTACATATCTGTGGCTTCCGGTAATAATCGGACAAGTGCGTTTTTTATGTTTTTGTATACTTACATATCTGTGGCTTCCGGTAATAATCGGACAAGTGCGTTTTTTATGTTTTTGTATACTTACATATCTGTGGCTTCCGGTAATAATCGGACAAGTGCGTTTTTTATGTTTTTGTATACTTACATATCTGTGGCTTCCGGTAATAATCGGACAAGTGCGTTTTTTATGTTTTTGTATACTTACATATCTGTGGCTTCCGGTAATAATCGGACAAGTGCGTTTTTTATGTTTTTGTATACTTACATATCTGTGGCTTCCGGTAATAATCGGACAAGTGCGTTTTTTATGTTTTTGAGTTAGAGCATTTTAAAGTTTTGAAAGTTTCTTTTCGATATTACTCATTATCGTCATTTCAAATACTTTGATGTTTTGTGTTATATTATTGGTAAATAATGTAAGTATATTTTCATGATGTAAACAATGTGTTTTACTCCCGATGACCTTTCAAAAGGTTTCCTAATACAATTCTTCCCGTCTCTTTATCTTTTTATCTTTTATCTCTTATCTTTTATCTTTATAAAACAGATTTTGTAATGCGAACAAAAGATGCCGATAAAACCCGTTTCTTTTTAAAAATGTGAGGTGGTTCGGATTTGCAAAAAACAAAGGTTTTGTTCAGTACAAAAGTACTCTTGACGTCGATGAACCGTTCAAAGTGTTGAATATTCAACGGAAAAATGTTCCACGATTCAACGTTGAGAATTTGAAAATTTGTTATACGGGACAAAACAAAATATCGAAGGAAAAAAAGAAAGATTTGTTAACCATGCTTCCCCTCCTGCGACCTGAAGTTAGGGATTTTTATCAAAATTTATCGACGGTTGATACCGAGTCTATTGTAACAATTGATCCCGATCTTGACATTTTGGAAGAGGTCGAAGAGGGTCTAAGCGAAGACACGGTCATCCAACCATCAGCGTCTGAAGCGCACACTGCGAGACCTATTGTACAAAATCCAGTCCTTAGGCTATCGCAAAGGATTCGAAAATCGGTTTAAATTCGATCAATTCATGATATTGATTTACATGTTATTTATAATATTGATCAAAGTTCCATTATTTTTATATTTTATAACAGATTTAAGAAGATTATCTAGCGTTTTTTACGATAACACGATGAATTAAAGACAAGTTATCATTTTAATAAAGAAGTTTTACTTGTTTCGTCAATTTTATACCCTCAATCATAGCGCCCTCTATAAATTACATTTATTTCGACAATTTCTGATCAATACTAACATATTTTATTAATTGCCTGTCATTTTTCACTGATTTTTAATTAAACAGTAATTTATGATATACACTTATCCGGTTATTGCTGTTTCCATGTAACTTGTCTGGTTATTACCATTTTTTTTTCCTTTGAGCGATAAATTCAACTGCATTTTACATGAAAATGTTAGGTCATAACAAATCTATGAAATGGTTGATGAAAGTAGACAAAAAAAGCAACATTTCCATCAGATTAACTCAATTTTGAAAAATTTGGCGGATGTCCGGTTATTACCGGAAGCCACAGATATATTGTGATGTATAAAAAATACACACATTTAAATTATTAATATTAAAAAATTAATTATATTTATTTTTCTATAAAATCTAAGAAGCAACTGAATTAGTAAATAAATAATATAAATACATGTTCTTTTAAAACAAAGAAGAGAGGAGTCAATGTTGTGTGGTCTGGGTTGAGATGTGAAGGTGGACAGAGAAATGTTGTTTAAGCTTAAGATGTGATGAACTAAGTAGGTGTGAATTAACAGTAAAATTGATGCGCAAAGAAGGTACTGTTATTTGTTTATAATTACAAAAAATAAATGCCCAAAAATATATAAGTTAAATTTGAAGAATAGCCAAAATATAAAACAGAAAAAAGATTGAAATAGTTTTAAGAATTTAGTTTGTACAATGTTTCTTTTGATTTTTGTTTCAATGTTTAGTTATTAATTTTATAATGTAGATGTAAGAAAATAAACCCAATTATTTGTTCTCGTAAATTCTATGCTATTCATTTTCCCTCTTGACCCAGTAAAATAATTTAAAAAGCCTTTGGATTAGATTTAATATTATTGAAAAAAAAATTAAAAAAACATACGGCATCTCTTTAGAAATCCAAATGAAAAGTTTGTTAATTGAATTTTTTTTAAAAATTACGTGCACTTTCTTCAAAATTGTACGTCTTGAACTTTTGATATTTTTTTAGGACCCTTTTCAGAAATTACTGTAGAAATCAAAATTTAGTAAAAATACTAGTTATAAAATTTCTACAGGAAATGTGGTAATTTATTGTTTATTAAATTATTTTTTCATTATTATTAATTCAATTATTTAAATTTTTATTTATATATTTATTTTTTTTAACTTAAATTTTCTTTACCACAATATATTTTTTAGTATGTTCATAAGTAATTTTCTGGTTTAAATTTGAGCTCATAACAAATGTCCATTTGAATACGTTTAGAATAAATGTTTTTTTATCTGAGTGTTTTTGTAATTTGTTCCTCCCCAACGGACACCCCTGTATAACGGACACTATTTTCGTCCCCACCGATATCCCTTATATTCCAGTATCACTATAAGTTATTAATTCGTGCTGGGGAAGTACATTGCGGGTGATTCACAAGTGGTGATGTTTTGTGACATCGTTAAGTATACCTTTTGTCTCCTCACGTGGAATGTTCACTTCATATTTTGTTTTTGGCGAGAATGTCGACGTGTTTTAAAGATAAATTGACCTTTGTCTTGAGATCATCGATCTCGAGTGGATAATTTCATGATCATTGCACACGGACAGACAATCCTCACCACTTCTTAATAATATCTTTTCAATCACCGTTCATTATCTATAATTTACACCTTCGAGACCGGTGAACTGGTAATTTATTTCGAAAATTTTGTCTCAATCTTTTAGATATTGTTTGTGGGAATTGGTTCTTCACAGGTGCTAATTGACATATCTAATTTGCAAGCAGCGGTGGATTTAGGTGACGTAGGTAGTAGTTTTCTTGAGGGTCGAGTAGCCCATATTTCTTCAATAAAGAAATGTATTTATTTAAAAAATATATATATAGTGTGACATTATTAACAGTTACACTGATCGCATACAAATATTAGTCAAAATACAAAACAAATTTTGAAGAGATAATTTAGAATATTACAAATACAGTTGGGATATATTTATCAAATATGATCATTCACGAATGTGTGTGCCATCACCCCGCTGTCATCCTACTCACATCCGCGCCTCCTAATCAAATTTAAATACGTAGGTATATTCCCATGGATGGCCAGTCCATACCTCTTCTGCCCCGTCCTACAATTACGTTAAATTAAAAATGACACCATTACCTAAATTAAATTATCCCATCATAAAAAAAAAACGTAATACTAATAAAAAAATATCCTATGCTAAATATAAACAAAAAATTATCCTAACTTAATATCTAGAATTTAAAAAAAAACTAACCCTAACTTATTATCTAAAATTACATCTACAACCTGGCGATTCACTTCGGAATCTTTGAGCTCGACTAAGGGGGGTATGCTCGATGTTAAGCCCCAGGGGAGTGCCAGAATGTCCCCGTCTGCCTTATCCTATTTACAAAAAAAAAAAATAACTAAATAATAAATCCCGTGTCCCCAATAAATGTGTATGTGTGATTCTTTGTGTGTTGTTGTATAATGAGGTGTTGGCCGTTAGTGTAAAATAATAAATAATTCCCAAATAATAAAAAATAGTGTCTGTTTTATGTGTGTGTGACTTTGTCTAACTGTTCCTGGGATAGCTGGGGATGGACACCCATAGAGACGTCACAAATCTCTTCCCTGACTCTAGGGCCGCGATCTCGTCTGCAATAATCGCCCCCCTAACTCGGCTGAAGTAAGATCGTTAATCTCAAAGAGAGCCCTAGCGCTTCTCTAGCCTGCTTGTAAATTTATCCGCTAATACACGGCTTCTGTAAGATCGTATAAAAGATTCCTCCTTCCGCTACGTCGCTGCCGAGATATCCTAAAATAAAAATTTGAGGACTTTCCTTGTCTAAAATCTGGTAAGGTCCTTCCCAGAATAGTAATAGTAATAGCTTGGATATATCCCTCTTACCGGTGGGTATCCGCAGAGGTTGTACTAACACCTGATCGTCAATTTCTAACGTAGTCTGTTGGTGTCGTACCTCAAAGTTCTGTTTCTGTCTTTCGGCCTGTTTTTCTGTAAATTTGTAAGTTTGTTGGTGTAGTCCCGAAATGTCAGTTATCCTATTGTCTTTGATGAAGTTCACCTGCGGATGTTCTTCACAAGTGGGGTTGCCATTAGTCGGGTAGCGGATTATGTGGTCATTGTCTGTCGATATGTCTGTTACTTCGTCCTCGTTTCTAAGTAGGTCAGAAAACTCCTGCATCAGAGATGATATTCTGACGTCATCTAGGGAAGTTATGTTTTCGTCATTGCCTGTCGGTCTGTCTGTGATTTCGTCCTCTTTTATACTTGATGAATTTACGTGATGTGGGGCAGTCATAGTATTGTCGGGGTATGTTTGTTTGTCGATGGTCTCTTCCTCCTTAGCAGTGATTGGTAAGGATGTCTTTGCTATTGAATCTACGTTAATTGGTGATCTGATATCAAAAAATTTGTACTCGTAACCTAATCCTTGAAGTGGTCTTCTCGTGCTGACAAAAACTGGTTCTAAGCGTCCATTGCCGTATTTTCCTAAACCGCTACCTTCTCGGTACCCTTGAAGCTTCATCAATGTCAGTCCGTTGTTACTGTCTGTCTTTACCTTTACAGGAGTGGAACATCTATTGTCAACGTTAGTATGTAGGTCAATGTCCCCTGTCAATCTCGTCATCATCTCTGTACCAAGCAAACTGCGTATGTCCCCCTTGAATTTGAATTTACCTCCCCCCATAGTTTTAAGTTTGTTCATCCCACTCCTGCTACTTAGTTTTTTATCAAGTGGTCAACAATTGGTTTCAGGTTGTTAGCCAACTCTCCAAGGGATTGCTTTATTTCTTTCATATCAGTATTGACATTATTGTCTGTTACTACCTCCATGTTTCTTACGTTAGGTTTCGACTGGTTATCCCTATAATTAGGTGGTCGATTATAATTCTTATTTGAGTCATAGTAATTACGTGGCCGATCGTAATTTGGATTTGACTCGCGGGAAGGGCCTCGGCTAAATTGATTCCCTCTCTCTTGATTGTAGTGAGAGGTTCCCCGTGCATTCCCAGAATTGTAACGAGGTAGGTCTTGTTTGGGAAAGTTATTGTTTTTCGGAAGACTATCTGGTCGGTACTGTCTTTCCCCGCCTTTCCAAGAACTATCCTTTAATTTACAATCACGTCTAATTATGTTAGTACCTATCCTAATTATTTGCTCATGTAGTCTCTCAATAGAGATTATTCCCTGGATCCTAACGGAATTTTCGACCGTCTCTCCGTAATGTTTGCTCAATAGTTCACATACGTAGCCTTCCGGAATTTTATATGTACTATCCTGGAGTCGTGACACTAATTTTGAAAAATGTTCGCTGGGTGTTTTATCCATATGATCGGCATAGCCTTGGGTATCAAGTTCCCTACGGACTATAACGTCATATTTCTCCCCGCAGAACCTATCTTTGAACGCATTGACGAATTCATCAAAAGAGCGGATACTTCCTGACTTTACAAGGAACCAATCCAGACCCTCGCCCTTTAAATGTGACTTTATAAATTCGTTCAGATTATAAAATTCTCCAATGTGACTATATGCAATTTCTAAATTTGATATGAAATGGTTGGGTAAATCCACCACATTGTTACGGAACGTTACCTTGTTACGTTCGTAATTTTTTATATACGTATTTTGGAAAGTGACGTTACTAGGCTGTTCGCGAGCAAAGGTCTGACCTGTATACCAATCCTTATGTTCTTCAGGGATGGGGAACGTCACTTGGTCATTATGTTTTGGGGTTGAGACCTGATTTTGACCCGAAACAGTATCTATTCTCTTCGAGATATTGGCGAATCTCTTCTCACAATCGGTACGAAAAAGATTTTGGTTCGAATTTATTTCCTCGACCTCCTTATCTAAACGTTGTGTTTCTGACATGATCCTACCTGTCATTTCATGATCTAAACGTTGTGTTTCTGACATGATCCTACCTGTCATTTCATGATGACAGACATCTACCATGTCCCTAACTTCAGAAACATGTTTGTCATATTTCCCTTCTAAATTGTCCTGTCTAGTTCTCAATTCTCCGGACTCAGATCGTAGAGTGCCCATATCGCGATTAATGGATTCGATATTATTTGCCATTGCCGAAATTTGTTCCTTTATCTCCGAAGTCTGCTGTCCTATCTGTTCCTGCATGGCCTTTCCCTGCTGTCCTATCTGTTCCTGCATGGCCTTTCCCTGCTGTCCTATCTGTTCCTGCATGGCCTTAAGCATCGCCTCTAGGTCAAATTTAGGCTCTAATTCTACCGGGGACTCCGGGGGAGTGCGAATGGTTTTCCTAGACCGTGTCTGTATCGGCTCTAAGTCCGACTTCTCTTTCCCTTCCATTCTGATAAGAAATATATATCAAAACAATTAAATGAATTATACGGGAGGTCTGGTGCTAACCTAATTTCTATGGTGACCTGTCAGATGGCATCACAATACAACAATAGTTATAATATGTAAAATAAATGCCTACTAAATCTACATAAGAAAAAAAAAAAATCAAAAACAAAAAAAAAATAAAATTATTTCAATAAATGATGTCATTCATTGTCCCTACCCTCACCCATCCTTCTTCAGTTTTGATTCTAAATACCGACTTTAAGTGAAAATATAACATTGTGGCCTAATAGGCTGGAATCTACGTTAAAAAGCAAAAAAAAAAAAAAAATTTTTTTTTTTTTTAAATTAAAAAAATTAATTAATTAATAAGGGACCGATTAGTGGGGTTCATTAATTATACTAATTGGCATAATTAATAAACAAATCAAGTCCCTGTTCGGGCGCCAATTAATAACCATTTCCCTCCCTGTGTGAGTGCAAATCACGTATTTAATAAAATAAATAAAATTGAGATCGAAAAATTATTAAAATTGAAAATTATTTAAATCGCGACTTTAATTAAACAATGTTTGAATAGCTGAAAGCACTCCCACGGGAAGAACGGTTACAAGTTCCTAACGGTTAGTTGACATCAGTAATTAACAATAATTAATTACTGTTGTCAACCAGAAGAAGCATGAGTGGGGGGGAATGAAATGAATCAAACCTATAACTTTAACATATTTATTTTTATGAGAACATATTTACAAAACAAATTTGAATATATATAATTTGGCCGTGTGTCTGAAGGACTGAATTATAACTTAATTACGAGGTACCTCGATACGATATCCATGGCGAATGACGGCGTGATCACCCTTTCTGGACTTCCCGTAGAAATCGTCTATTCACCATAGTCCCTGAAGATCTGCGTAGTTTCGAGGGCACACCAGAAGTTACACCCCCACTGACTTTGCACCGTCCAAAATCAAAGTGTGTCTCTACGACTAATTCACATATTCAAACTAATATTAAAACAGATAATATACGTGGAGCTCGACTGAGATATGGACACAGAAAAAGTACTTTCACATATTCAAACTAAACTTTACAAAGAAAGGAACGTGGTGATCCACCAAGACATGAGTGAAGACTGTGCCAAAACGGGGAGTGACTTCCGTGCCTCATCGTGGTGGGGGACGTTTCTCGAGGCTTGATTGGTCGTCGGACTCCGCCCATTTTATTTCCAGCCAATCGCATATTACCAATTAACATCTGCCTCTAGTTGTGTGAAAACCTGGAGTAATAAAAAAAACCCTTACTGCTTATTCATTATACACCGGATGTAGACAATTATCTTGGCTTCCTTTCCATTGTGTCTCTATTATTCTTTATTTTCGCTCCCAGCGATCGCGATTCTCTCGCAGGCATCATTGGTTCCGAGCATTCTCTTCCAAATGCAATTCTCGTTTATTCAACACCACACAACCCATACTTTGCTCCTAGCGATCGCGATCCTCTCGCAGGCATCATTGGTTCCGAGCATTCTCTTCCAAATGCAATTCTCGTTTATTCAACACCACACAACCCATACTTTGCTCCTAGCGATCGCGATCCTCTCGTAGACATCGCCAGTTCTGAGCATTATCTATAGGGTAGACATGCTACAATAGATATATAAACTGTTTCTCAGAGGCACATTAACAGAACAACTGTAAGCTAGTTTACGAACAACTGTAAGCTAGTTTACGAACAACTATAATCGTGAGTGGTCAGGAGAAACTGGTAATGCAAACACCGAATTTATTTCAGTTAAAAAAAAATAAAAAAATACGTCGGTGAATCACCGACGATATACTTCCCCAGCACGAACTAATTAAGTTCTCAATCGACTGTTAGGGACTGAAATCAATAGTTGATTCTTTTTGAGTCTTTTGAATCCTCATACTAAATTTTGTATCCATACATTCAATACAATCTGCCGTTATTAAGGATTTTGAGTCGAGGCGCATCCCACTGATTCTCCCCTTTCCCTTGACCGATTCCGCAGAAAATTAATAGGTGTTGTCCTAATGGGGTTTCAGAAACACATATAAAATGTTGAGTCGATATGTTCAACCTTTCAGTAGTTATCGTGTTCACAGATAGGTACATTTTTTCTAATTTTAGTATCTGGATCGGAAAACATGAAATTCCTGTGAAAACAACATCGAATTTCCGACAGATTATATAACATCCCCTATACTTTGGGGATATATATAATATATATATATATAAGGGGAGGTAAAAATGTCCAAATTTTAAAGTATCTGATAAATTATGTACATATTTTTGTCAATAACCAAACAAAGTAGCTTATTGTTTTGTGAGTTGGATGTTTTAGGTGTGGGACACCCCTATAAAAATGAGAGAGAAAGTTTTTTGTTGATGCAATCTATATATATATATATATATATATACATATATATATACAGGGTGTCCTTTTTAGATGGCCCGGCTGAATTTCTCTTGAACCGATAACGTTATAAAAAAAAATAAAAAATACGTATTTAATATTTTTCAATCTAGTTTAATATTTCGAGTTGTTTTTGAAAAAAAAATTGTACGGGGTACCCCAGGACCAATACAACTTTAAAATTTCAAATAGGACCCTATACCTTCCGATACATCTTTTAAAGGATTTTTTACGCTGAAATCAATGGTGCAGCCCGATTTCAAATTGGTCAAAAAATTATAAAGTTATGGTTAAGAATTAAAAGACAAAAAAAAAAACAATACATTTTGTTAGCTATTTTTAATAATAAAAAAATCCCATACCCCTAGAGGTTGGTGAACCTACATTTCATGTTCAAACTGCCTGCCCTCTTTGAAGATGCAAAGATTGGCTCGTCTTAACCACTCTTCGCTGGTGCTCAGTGCGATAGACTGAGGAGAGACGGATCGACAAGCATTTTCCACTCTTTGCTGCAGTTCTTTAACTGACGTTGCAGGGTTATGATTGGCATGCTGTTTTTCAAATGTCCCCACAAGAAAAAGTCTAACGGAGTTAGATCGGGTGACCGAGGAGGCCAACAGATGGGGCCGTGAGGTCCTATCCACCTATCCCGGTAGTGACGATTTAAATAATCTCTCACCTGCAGAGAATTGTGTGCGGGACATCCATCAAGCTGCAGGAGCATTCTTTGCCGTTGCTGCAGAGGAACCTCTTCTAGTAAAGTTGGTAATTCCTCTCTCAAGAAATTTAGAAACTGAGCTCCATTTAAATTGTTTCGGTAGAAATAAGGACCAATTAATTTATTTCCGAGAAGTCCACACCAAACGTTGATGCTGTGAACCACCTGGTGACAACAAGAATACGATACTCTGGGATTTTCCTGTGCCCACGTTCGAAAATTCCAACGATTCAGTACACCTTTTGTGGTGAACTTTGATTCATCAGTCCATAGGATGTATGGGAGAATGCTTTCTTGAGCTTCCCAAATCGACATTTGTGCAAGGAACATTAGACGCCTGTCATAATCAGTCTCCCGAAGCCCCTGGACAAGATGAGAGCGATAGGGCTTAAAATTATAAGTTCGGAGTACATCTCTAATTTTGTTCTTAGAAAAACCTAAAGCCCTTCCAGTATTTCGGAGAGAAGAATTTGGATTTTCCATAACATACATTAAAATATCCAGCTCCTTGTCGGAATTGCGCTGCCGGTTTCTTGATGGACCCACAACTGATCCGAATCTCCTCATATTGTGAGCAACACGAATAAACGTTTTGTGGTTCACTTGGGGACGATGGGGAAATTTCTGGGAGTACAACACGACTGCACGGCGAGCAATACCGCCACTTTCAATAAAACAATTGTACATATCAACTTGTTCCTGATGGGAAAACTGCATCCTTCGGTTCATTTTGACTGGCTGATTCATACTGAATGAAAGGAAGTAGGTACTGTTGTAAAAGTTGTTTATTTCCAGGAATTAAAATTCCCTTTCATAAGACCATTTGGGTAAACAATGACAGTGAATGTAAACAATAAAAGCAATTTAACGTTTTTACTAAAATTAGCAAGCAAATTCGGTTTATTGGAATTAATACCGAAACAAAATAAATGTTTTTTTTTTTTTAATTTTGAACCATAACTTTATAATTTTTTGACCAATTTAAAATAGGGTTGCACCATTGATTTCAGCGTAAAAAATCCTTTAAAATGATGTGTCGGAAGGTATAGGGTCCTATTTGAAATTTTAAAGTTGTATTGGTCCTGGGGTACCCCGTACAATTTTTTTTTCAAAAACAACTCGGAATATTAAACTAGACTGAAAAATATTAAATACGTATTTTTTATTTTTTTTATAACGTTATCGGTTTAAGAGAAATTCAGCCGGGCCATCTAAAAAGGACACCCTGTATATGTAAATAAGCAAATAATCACTATAGCAAAAATATAACTATGTTACTTGATGGGAAAAGCCAGCCTGCGCTGACACTACCTCAAAACTTAATTTTCATCATTCACTCTATCTTCAGAGAGAAGAACGCGAGATCATCTCCTGTTCAAGCGACGAGGAGAATTATCAGGATGGGAATGATAGGATGGGGCTTGTGTGAGAGGATTTGAATGAGAAGAAAGGTTTCTGTGGAATGTTTGGAATAAGAATTGGATTACAGTAAAATCCGGTTATAACGATATTCAAGGGACCAAGAAAAATTGAACGTTATACCCGGAAATCGTTGTATCAGGAACCAAACTGTTAAACCTACATACAGATGTATGGGCTTGTTAGTGAAAAAAAAGGTGTTTTATAATAATTATAACGAGAAAGTCTACATAATTTTATTTAATTTTTAAAATTTACTTACATACATTTGTAACTGTATTCATAAATTATGTATTCACATGAGTACATATGTATTAATTTTCCCCAAAAAGAAATCAGTTATTTTAGTTCGCTTGCTTTTTTTAATTATACATTTTTGCTTACTTGGTAATGAAGTTCTTTTAAGGAAGCTGTGGTTTCGGATTTATTTACATTATCATTTAGGGCGACGTACGTCCGAATGACTCCAAGAGCGCTGTAAACTTGTGACAAAGTCGCACTAGACGGGAAGAAGGGAGTTCGAAGAAAATTCGACAAGGGGGAAATGGTATGTTTGGAAATGGAATGACTCATTGCGCTCGGAAAGAGTCCGGAACGGAAGAACCCTGTTTAAAACCCTTTTCTATAATGTTCGTATTTTTCATCCGTTCAAAACTCATACTGTTTTACCCAATTATGTATGTATGTGCGTATGTACATACATATTATATCGTTATAACCGGAATGAAAAAACAACTTTTTCTTATGTTCTAGATCGTTTTATACGGAATATCGTTATACCTAACATCGTTATATCCGGAAAATCGTTATATCAGGAATCGTTATAAAAGAATTTTACTGTAGTTCATTGACAGTGGAAATATTGATCTCTGTGCAGAATTGGTCATATAGCAAGGAGCATTGATAATACGTCGGAGTTTGGATTGGAATATTTGGTTACGATTGATGTTGGTTTGTTTAGCTGTGCCTCAAAGTTCCAGTCCGTATGTCCAGACTTGGTCTTGTAAATCGTAAGTTTGTAAGTAGTCAACAGTCCGTATCTCTGATTCAGTTTTTGTCGTGTAAGTCGTATATGTGGGTTTCACGTAAGTCTGCTGCCTAGGTAAAAATCGAGATAGACTAGGTGTAGAAAGTTAAACTTGACTTTGGTAATTATAGTTGTTAACTATTTGGAAATAGCACAAGAACGGTATAAGTCAGCTTGTACTGTCAGTAGGCTATTTACAGTTAAGTTAATCCATGTTGGCTTTGCTTGTGGGAGGGGGACCTCACACAATGTACTGTGTCAATAGAGAGATAACTACGTTCATCGTTCTGGAACATGGATAGCCAACTTTCTGCCCTGTTTTCGCCATTGTTTTCGCCAGCCGGCATTGTTTCATTGTTTGCACTAGCGGAAAAATAGTTATTTTGATCAAAATTCATCTCAAAGTGTGAAGATAGTTCGATATGAGGATAAGTAAATCTGTCTTCATTTTTTCCAGGATTTTTTTTTCCAGAGGTGTCTTCTTTTTTGACAATATTTCTGGACACTTCTATGCCCTTTCTTCTAGTCACGATGACCTGTACTTCATAGTAACCAGAAGAAGGGATGTGGAAGAGCCTCGAAATATAGACACCTCTGGGGAAAAAATCAACATCCCAAAGAAGCTTAAGAAACACATAAGTAAATCTTTGAAACGAGCAACAAACAAATTTACTTTCCCAGCTTACAGCTACAAGAAGAAGTTACATTATGATTAATTGGAGTTTTAAATGAAATAGATGCACAAAGGAGGTACATTAATTTATTTATATGTTTTATATGCCCTAAAATAACTTAAGAAGAATGGCCAGTGTTTAGAAAGAAAAGAGACTAAAACATAAATGTAAAAATTAGCTTGTAAGATTTCTTTTTGTTAGTTAATAATGATTTTTTTTTTATCTCTTAGTTATTAATTTTATAATGTAGTTTAAGTAAATAAACGCAATTATTATTCACGTAAATTATATGCTATTCATTTTTCATGTTGGCCCAGTAAGATAAATTAAAAACCTTTGGATTAGATTAAATATTTTTGCAAAATTTAAAAAACAATATGGTATCTCTTTAGAAATCCAAATGAAAAGTTGGTTAAATGAATTTTTTTAAAAAGAATACGTGCACTTTCTTAAAAATTGCACGTCTTGAACTTTTGATATATTTTTAGGGCCCTTTTCGGAGATCAAAATTTAGTAAAAATACTAGTTATAAAATTTCGACAGGAAATGTGGTAATGTGATTTAACTTTTATTATTTATTAATTTTATTTAATTATTATTAATTTTATTATTTCAATTATTGTTTATTATTTATATATTTATAATTGAGGGCGCCGGTAGCTCAGTGGTATGCGTGCTTGACTTCTGAGCTCAAGTTCGTGGGTTCGTAACCCGACCGAGGCCCTTTAGTTTATTTTACCGGGGAGGTAAAATAAACTTAAGCACGCCGTCCTTCGGATGGGACGTTAAGCGATGGTCGCGAGCCTGTACAATGTCAGGTACTCGTTAAAGACCCCTACCCTAGATGAATAAAAATTTAGGGTAGGCAAAATTTAGGACTCCCACAGTAGAATCGGGCTCATGTCCACCAGAGTGACGAAAGAGCACTCTGGTAGTAGGCGATATGACCTCGTAGTTAAAGCCCGGGCATGAGTCATAAAACCTAACCTAACCTATATTTATAATTTATTTAACAATAATTTATTTATCAGAGCCCTGAATCCAAAAATGAAAAAGAAACAAATGTCTGACGGTCGTCTTTTGCCATGAAATTAAATAATTGGATCCAGTAACCTATAAGGACAAAAATTGTTTTTCAGCCAAATCAGTCACTAAGAAAGGGGGAGAGCTTAATTCAAACTGCTCATGTAATCAATTCGTAATGCAAAATTTTATAGGATTGAGAGAGAAGGATGGAGATGGAGAACTGTTCATTCCAAGGGGTGTTGGTAGTGTGCTCTTCTCTGGCCCCACCCACCCTCCCTTCGATCGATATCGCGGAAAATTAATAGATGCCATTCTTATGTGGTTTTGAATGTTCATATGGAATTCTGTGTCAACACATTTATTACAAAGGGAGTTATTAAGGTTTTTGTGTACACACAGACTTTTTTTTTTTTCTTTTTTGGTATCAAGAGGTTGGAAAATATGAATTTTTGACCGAATACATAACTTTCCCTATACATCGTACAACTGGGGAAGTAAATTGCTATTACTCTCTATTGATTTAACATCAAATGGCTCATTACTTAAAAGCCCGATATTTTATGTTGATCAGCAATCAAGAACCTAGAAGTAATAATAAAATCAGGTTAGACCATATTTTAAATCAGATTAACTCCATAATTTACAATTTAAGGTCTGTTAAGTAAGAAATATGTGTCGTTATATGGTCAGAAAAAAATACATAGAGAGCAGATGATAGTTTATCGGCTCAACGTAGGTAACTTTCACCAATCAACAGGTTGTGTGGGCAGGCCTCTATTGGTGCACAATAAAACTGCAACAAGCATTATGTAACGTGCAATCTACACGCAGCATGGAAAAGAATATTGTAGCTAAATTGTAAACTAGTATTGAAGGATGTGCGCTGTTTTTGATTGTCAGGTCAACTCTGAACAGGATGCAGTTGAAAGAAAGTGGGTACATGCAGAAGTTAAATAATTACCGGATTTCCATAACAGGTATGCAATTTTATTTATTTCTCTGTCTATTATGCAATAGGCGCTGTTCTGTTGCATGGGAAGGTCGTCACTGAATCACCGACTTCCCCAGCGGGAATGAGTGAACGACGTTCATTCTGAATCATCATACTAAATTTTGTGTTGGTCCATTCAATCGTCTTGGGTCACTATATATAGGATGAATATATCGACACGAAATTTGATATCTGTATCCAGAACCCCTTAAGGACACCTATTGAATTTCAGTCAAATCGGACAAAGGAAAGAGGGATTGGGGGAGGGGTAAACACAAAAATAATAATTGCCATTGTAGTTATGAGTTATCAGTCATTCATGCCCGGGCTTTAATTACGAGGCCATATCGACGAAAGAGCGCTCTGGTGGACATGGGCCTGACTCTACTATGCGAGTGCTAAATTTTGACTAGCCAAAATTTTTATTAACTAAGGGCTCGGAACGATGGTTAAGCATGGCTCATCCGAAGGACGGCGTGCACATGACATGAAATATATAAATTCAAAACCCCATAAGGACGACATCTATTGGAGCTGATCTTAGGGAGGCTCGTCAAAAACCTCATTTGCCGGTTGTAATGACTATCGATTATGATCATCACCTCTCAGATAAGAAACTTAAGGGCCTAAACCGGGTTTCGAACCCGCGATTTTGAGCTCAGTAAGCAAGCACGCTTCCTTGAGATTGGAGAGTCATAGCCTCAGTTAAACTTATAATTGTATAAATATGCCATAGCAAACAAATGCTATGGCATATATATCCAATGCTACCGGATTATGCCATCGTCAACTTTGTGCTGACGATGGCATAAGCCGGTACACTATATGTGCAAATTTTATATGAAATTATATAATATAAATACTAAACAAGTGTTTTGTTTTTATTAATTTCCACTCTAATGTAATGTATTCGGACATATATGACCTTGGCTGTCGAATAAATGCTGCTGTTTTGTATGGAAGTAACCAACAAATAGCCACAGTATCAATATGTATAACTTAAAATCGAGCTCGACTTGTCCCAGGTCGCTCAGAGGTCCCCTCGCTCGGGTTTCTTCAGTCTACTAAGCTGAAAAAACTCTCGGAGGTTAAAAAACCTTGAGCACGCCGTCTTTCGGATGGGACTTTAAGCGATGATTCCGAGCCTGTACAATGTCAGATACTCGGACAAAAACAAACCTGGTTAGGCAACATTTAGAACTCTCATAGTAGATTCAGGCTCATGTCCACCAGAGTGATGAAAGAGCGCTCTGGTAGTAGACGATATGACCTCCTAGTTAAAGCCCGGATATGAGTCATAATTAACAGCTTTCCTAGCTTAGGTACACCTTATGTTCTATAATCAATGTATACAATCTGTTAATGAATTAGTTCAGGTGATACATAAATTGTACAACATGGCGTAATTAAAGACGACTAAGAGGTTAGAAGTACGACGTAAATAGCACACTAATAGACTACGTATGAAGGTGAAACTGGAAGGCCACACCCGCCCACTGGTTCCCACGTTTGGAGATCTAGATCTTTGTTTTGTTGTTATTTAAACAATTTTATTAGTGGATTGCAATTAATTGAAAGTCAATACGATTAATAAAATGTAATTTTTCTATTTATTCTAATATATTAATAATAAAAAAAGTAAACGGGGGGGGGCATGGTGGCCGTGCGGGTTAGAGCGTAGGGCTTTGGTCGCATGGTTTACCATGGCTTGCGGGTTCGAATCCCGTCCGGGAGTGAGTTTTATTTCGTAGATAGAACTCCCTCCCGGGGCCATGGATGTCGTAAATAACTAGATAACACAGTGACATGGCTAATATGCATCGTACATAAGACCAAAAAAAAAAAAATAATAATAAAAAATAAATATAAAAAAAGTGGAGCACGGGCAACGTACTTCCCCAGCAACAATTAATCAATTCATTTTAAAACAAAAAGACCGTTTGGACTAAAAAACATTAATTGACTTTTAAAAGTCATCATAATATTATAATGAATAAGTATAGAACAATAAGATCGTGTGGAAGGGGAAAATTTCTACTGTTGAGAGACCAATGGTTTTTAGACGGGCAATAAAATGACTGATCACCTCGGAAACGCGCTCTGGTGAGTATTTAGGACATAGGCACAGTTTGGTGCCATGTCTAGAGACCAAGGGTTGGCCAACCTTGTCCAATTTGCCTGTCATAAAAATGTTATTCAACAAACGCTTGTCGCGTGAAAAGTTGAAATTTTTGCTTTCCCAGCTATACGAAATATAGGGGAAGTTATGTAATAGGTCAGAAATGTAATGTTGAATTTTCAACGGAATTTCATGTTTTCCAAAAATGAAAAAAAAAATGCTGTTTATCTCAGTGTCTGTGAACACAATAACTGCAGATAGAAGGAATGTATAGACTTGAAATTGTGTATGTGTATCCATCCAGTCCTATATAAAGACTACATCTATTGTATTTCAACCAAATCGACCAAAGGGAAGGGGATGATTAGGGGGGAGGCTAACACAAAAAATTAATAACTGCCGTTGTAATAAATGTATTAATACAAAATTTCATGTATGTAAATTGAAAACCTTATAAGGACGACATATTAATTATCAGCGGAATCGCCCTAAAGGGAAATGGCTGTTTAATAATATAGTATGAGGATTCAGAAGTTCATTTCTAAGTCAACTAATGATTTTTAGTCAAAACAATCAATTGACTTTACCGAGAGAGCGAAAACTCATTTGATCAATTCATACTGGGGAAGTTGATTGCCGGCGACTGTTGGCACAACTGTAGTCAGATCTAAAATAATTAGCTGCAACAAGATCTCATATACAAATATATAAAGCATGGACATACATATATATGTAGCACGGAGTCCTAAATTTTGCCTACCTAGCACGATACCTCAGGAGCTACCGACACCCTCTGATCCCAGATATCATTATTTTTTGACTGAAATAGATCGAAAATTAATAAATAATATCAATCAAAGAACAAGCTGCAGAGAAATATTTGAAAAAGTCAAAATGTTGCTTAAAATAAATAATATTATTACTATGCGAAGGTTCACTTCACTTTTAATTAATATTAGTTTTAGAATTATATAGATTTTTATTTTATTACTTTTAATTCAATGTACCTATATACCTGTTTGTGTTAAGGAACTATTTTTTTGAAATATATATTTATTATGTATATATCTTTTTGAATAGAAGTAATTAGGTTAGGTTTTATGACTCATGCCCGGGCTTTAACTACGAGGTCATATCGCCTGCTACCAGAGCGCTCTTTCGTCGCTCTGGTGGACATGAACCCGACTATACTATGGGAGTCCTAAATTTTGCCTACCCTAAATTTTCATTCACTTAGGGTAGGGGTCTTTAACGAGTACCTAACATCGTACAGGCTCGGGACCATCGCTTAACGTCCCATCCGAAGGACGGCGTGCTTAAGTTTATTTTACCTCCGAGATAAAATAAACTAAGGGCCTCGGTCGGGTTACGAACCCACGTTCTTGAGCTCAGAAGTCCAGCACGCATGCCACTCAGCTACCGGCGCCCTCAAGATGTAATTAATTTCTATTATTTTAGATATAATATATAATCATTGCAAAAACTCACATATAAACCCACAATTAAGCGATTAACATAGCAAGAATCAAACTATAAAATATAAACTTTATAAAAACAGAGAAGCGAATATGGCCGGTTATTCACTGATGACTTTTTTTTTTTTATTTTTTAAGAATAATAATAAAATACTAGGCACAAACAAAACAGAATAATTCCCAGAATAGATAAACAAAACTATTGACATAGAAAACTGGTTCTCACTAATATTATTCAAATGAATACCATAAACAAAAATGTTAAAAAATCATTTAAATGCTAGTTTTGATGTTGACTTTCCCTTTTTTCAAATGATGACTGCATCATCTCGCCCCCGGGTTAGCTATGAATCTTAAATGTGAAGTTTGTATGTAATGTTACATAATGCAAGATTACACTCAACTTGCAACTGGCTGCTTAACAACTCATCACATGTTTAGTGACTTTTTGACGACGTTTCATCATAGCATACTCACTTACCAAGAGAGGGAGGGGAGCCATGTGTGAATAATCCCTAAAATACTTCCCTCAACAATATTTATTAAATTATTAATAACTTTATTATTTTTAAATGATAGTAAAATGTTGTGTATGAGATATATCGAATGGAGTAAGTGGGTTGTCTTCACTCTGTTTACTTTATTCACTAAAACTGAGTTTTGAGACTGTTCCGTCATCCTCAATGGTACATCTATAATATAAATAGAAAATTTTAAAATAAAAAAACTTAAGTATCAGGGTACAGAGAAAATAAAGAGAAATAATAGAAAATAGAACGGGGCATGTTTGGTCATATGGATTCTATCTCAAATCTGTATCAAGGACTTATAGTTGGGAATTTAACAAGAAACTTTTTTTGTAGGGATTAATTTATCTAAAAACATATGTGATCTGGTCATAATAGGACTTTCTTATACCAACCATGCTTTTACTCTCTCTCCCACTTCTCAATATCATTTCTTACTGGCATTACTGGGTATATGACAGTAAAATGAGTAGGCGTCAGCGGTATTTTCTTTGTTTCATACAGAGTAATTCTGAGAGTGACTTTCTTGTACCTACTAATGCCAGTATGAAATGATTTTGAGAAGGGGGAGGGGTAAGCTTGGTTGGTATAATATATTTATTAAATGAAATATATACTAGAGAAATATATTTTTCATTGTTTGAGGAGCTATAACTTTGAAAATATTGATCCCAACTCAAATCTGAGAACTTTAAACGATTGAAAATTTAATAAGGAACATTTTTGTTAAGAACCAATTTTTCGATAGGACTAAACGTAAATCAAGGAAATAAGGGTAAATCAAGGAAACGCCTAAAAATATGTGTCTCCAAACTACAATTCAGGACGGTTTTCCCATGATTCGATCCTTCCTTATACTAAAAAGGCATAAGAAAGTAATATTTGTGAAAAAAATTAGATTGTTTGAAAACACTGTATTTTTTTTTTTTTGTGTCAACATCTCCTAAGATCGATTTTGTTAGACTGTCATTTTTAGATAAAACAAAAATCCAGCTTAGTTGGCTCAAGATAAAAATAAGGTCCTTGTTAAGAAGTCGTGAAAAATGTGGAAGTATTCTTGTTTATTTTTTAGGGGCACTTCCAAGTCCCCCGAAATATTGTCAAAAAGAAGAAAAAAGAAGACGCCTCTGGAAAAATAGCGGAAAAAAATCAACATATTAACGTCCTAGAGAAGTTTAAGAAACAAAATGTGGAAAAGATGTGGAAAATAATCAACAGAGGATCAAAACCATGGGCATGGATACTGAAAGGTCTATATTGGAACAATATCTTTAAAATAAAGTGGGAGAAGAGAGTTGCATTTAAGAGTGCAATCTTATTAAAAAACTAAATTGCATTCCGAAATGTTGACTACTTACTACCGGACCATTGTATGCAAATTTTATAAGTCGGCTTGGAAGAAAGACAATTGAAAATACTTTACACAGTTGGCAAATGAAAATGTTTGAATAGGTATAAAAATACTAGCTTAGTGCTCTGAGTTTCCAAGATGTTATACCATTTTCAAACATATCACTGTTCCAATTCCTCTTCGATAAGCCTCCCTTCCGTCTGATCAGCCTTTCATTCTCCTTCCTCCACACTCACCCACTCTTCACCTTTAATTGTATTATCCCTGCACATGAATTATGGGGGAATCGATCAGAAATTCTATGTTTCCAGACCCCTAATACGGACTACACCTACAGATTGTCAGTCGAATCAGCCGAAGTAAAGAGATGGGATTAGAAAGGGGTTTAACACAAACACTCCAATAACTGCTGATATAATGAATGTATGCACACAAAATTTAGAATGAGGATTCACAAGTCCATTTGTAAGTCAACTATTGATTTTTAGCCCAAACGGTCGATTGACATTGGAGGAAGAGAGAGAACTTAGCTGATTAATTCATGCTGGGGAAGTACATTGCCGGTGGTTCACCGACTTGATTTTTATTGTGTTTTTCTTCCCTTATTTCTAATTAGACCCTTATTTACATCAGTTTTTCTTCCCTTATTTCTAATTAGCCCCTTATTTCTAATTAGATCCTTATTTACCTCAGTGTTTCTTCCCTTATTTCTAATTAGCCCCTTATTTACCTCAGGGTTTCTTCTCTTTTTTCTAATTAGCCCCTTATTTACCTCAGTCCTTATTTCCAATTGGCCCCTTATTTACCGCAGTTTTTCTTCCCTTATTTCTAATTAGCCCCTTATTTACCTAAGTTTTTCTTCCCTTATTTCTAATTAGACCCTTATTTACCTCAGTTTTTCTTCCCTTATTTCTAATTAGACCCTTATTTACCTCAGTTTTCCCTAAATTAATTGTATTTCAAAGCTTGTTTGGACATCCTCCTCTTTCTTTTATAGTTAGCTATTCATATATTCTGTTGTCTATTTTTCAATATATTTCCTTTTCTTCCCTGTATTTACATAAATACATATATTTTCGATTATTTTTTCCTTAATTAAGCTGTTTATTTTCCTTAAATTTTTTATTTATTTGCATTTATATTACCTTGTTTATTTTCGACTCGTAGGGCATATTTGTTGATTTCTTATATAATTATTTTAGGGACCAGAATCCCAGAATCAAATTTCTTTTTTGTTCATTCACATTGGCAGTGCATTAAGATCAGATTTAGAGCTGCAAATAATAGTTTTTTCTTAAAATAGGTAACATATTTGAAAATAAATACAAATATCTTGTTTAAAACGTTGTCTTGTATTTATATTGTACCAAAGACAGTTTAGTACTTCAAACAAATACAACATTTTTTTCTTGGCCTTGCACATTAGCCATACTACCATGATGAGGTTATTTACCAGTCATTTCAAACAACATCCATTATCCCCGGGAGGGGGTTCTATCTATGAAATATAACTATCTCCTGGACGGAATTCGAACCCGTCATCGTCTTGGGATCATGCGACCAACGTTCTAACCCGCACGGTCATCACGCCCCAAATATTGTCATGCCTTAATAAACTTTACTAATAAATAGAATAAAACTTACCATATCGATGGCAGAAACGTCAATATCTGGTACATTTTTCTCATTGAGCTGTGAAACAAAACATACAGAATTACAATCTGCGGAATAGTGAAGTTTACAAGAATTATTTCATAGAGTCTACACTGACATAGATAAGAGTAGACAAGGAAACTGTTGAAATATTGATAATAAATTATTTTTACATTATCATAATTCTTAAACTACAACAACTAGCCGGTGATAATCACTTAAAAAGTCGTCGGTGAATCACCGACAGTGTACTTCCCCAGAATGAAGTAATCAACTAAATTTTCGCTCTCACTCGTAATCCTGGGCTAATTAGGAAGAGTTGTCTAACGTAAGGACTTCTGAATCGTCGTACTAAATGTGCCATTCAAGAACGTGGCCAGGGGGTGGCACGTGCCCCCCTGGCCAGAGCAAAAACCAAGATAAAAATTAAATAAACTAAAAAAATAGTTTTTATTAAAAATGAATTGCTTGCAAGTTACCAATAGGATCTTCAAATTTTCCCGTGCGTCTGATTCCTAAATCAGCAATCAGCTGTTACTTAAATGTACTTGTACAAAACAAGTCATATTACATTTATTTAAATATATATGAATTCGATCATTTCATTTCCTCGTTAAAAATATTTATTTATGTTATGCTTTATACTCTTGATGCTGATTTTACATGCACACTAAAAGCGCTGGAGCACCAAATGTACGCTATTGTCTGTGAGTCATTTAATTCTAAAAGAAACAGAAAACCACAACGTGCATTTGATGTTGCTGCCCTTTGCATTTTTGCTGCTCATGTAAAGTCAGCTTAAGTATTACAGTCAGTGGTTACCTCAGGGGGAACTTCTAGAGGTCCGAGTCTCTCAAATTAATAACAAAAAGTCTGCAATGGTAACCATGAAAACCGCGGGCTCTGCCCCCGAGAGTCTATACCCCCACCCCTGTAGCCAAACTTTGCCCCCCCCCCTGTTCAAAATCCTGGCTACGCCCCTGGTGCCATTCATTTATATATTCAAATGAATAGGTCCTTATGGGATTTTGAATGAAAATTAAAAGTTTCATCTACATACATCAATAATGAGATCGACAGTTATTAAAGCTTTTGTGTTATAGGAAGGTGGATTAGGAAGAGGCTTACTCAAAAACTCAAATAACTGCCGTTGTAATGAATGTATCAACACAAAATTTCATGTGTCAATTCAAAACTTTATAAGGACTGCACTTATTAATTTTCAGCGGAATCGGTCGAAAGGAAGAGGGAGTTCAGGGGAGTGGGCTCAATTCAAAAACCCTAATAACTAGCGATGTAATGAATTTATCGACACAGAAATTAGTATGAGGATTTAGGGGTCTCTATGTAAGTCAACAATTGAATATTAGCGAACAAGATCCACTGGTTGGAAAACATGGAATTCTTGTGAAAATTCAACATCGAATTTCTGACTGATTACATAACTTCCCCTATACTCCGTATGAGAAGTAGAAAGATGAGTAGTGACAGTTCTCACAGGAACTATCTAGGGTTCCTTGCCCCAGCCCAGAACACTGCTAACATGTATTCTATCCTGATTATATCTTTAATACTACTTTTCTTGACTCTTCTCACGACTAACGGAATATAAATATGATTCATTGTTTGTTTTAACAAATAACTTTTTCTCAAAGAATTTTTTTATTTTATTTACAAAGAGATACAACTGTATAAAAATATATTCAACAAGCAAGCACACGAGTTGGGAAACTTCAAAATGTCAAGAGAGGAGAAATCACCCAGTGGTGACACTCCCCAGGCATTAATTCGCACTCATTTATGACTAATCACTGTCACTGCCAGGCCTCTAGACCATTTTCGCTTAAAGCGTCGTTCGGAATGTGTTGCAGAAAGGAGGGCATGGACTAAAGAGGATTAATGTAGGTTTAGTTAATTCGATGACAAAGGGAATATTGAAATCATTGTGAAGAATTTTGTTTGAGACATAATAAGGTGCATTGGCTATTGTACGAAGGATTTTGGATTGTAAAGATTCAATGAGCTGAAGATTGGAAGCATTGGCAGAACCCCATAGTTCAAGTCCGTAAGTCCACATAGCCTTGAATATGGCGTTATATTCGTTTTGAGTTAATTTTGATGTTTTGTCCAGTAGTCTTAGTAACAGTCTTTTCGGTCTGGTGTGAGGATTCCAAGTCATTCCTCAACCAAGTATGAGGCCTAGGAGTCGTTCACCTTAATTCTCAACTTTCTTGAAGGGATTTCAGGTGTTCTTGGATATTGCGAGATGAAAGAACTGGATTAGGATATGAGAAGAGAATAGCAGTATCATCTGCAAAGGAATAAAGATGGGTTAATGGATGGGTCGGGATGTCAGCTGTGTATATCGTGAAATGTATAGGACCAAGGATACATCCTTGAGGAACGCTGGCGTTTTGTGGAAACATGAGAGAAACGGCTGAACCTTGGCTTTACGCAGAAGGTTCTATTGTTGGTTAGATAGGATTAAAGGATAAGGAATAATGTGAAAAGAAGGATAGATTTAAGTTGCCTGGCAACACTGTTTTACTTTCCACCCTTTATAATAATTAATATAATAATGTAAATAAGTGATGATGAAATAAAGAATGAAAATTAATTGAGACTATATGGCTTGATGGTATATTCGTGAATAATACCCTAAAATAAAATGAAAAGATTGAAATTGTCAATGTTTGGGAAGCTGTAGCACGCTCACTATTCATTCTACAAATAAGATGTGGGAATGCAAATTGTAGAGAATTTAATCCTTTTTAAAATATTAATTGGTAAAAGAGTCACTAAAGTCGATCGTTTCTGAGATATTTCGAAAAAAAAAAACTGAAAAAGTCGTAAAATTTCGTGGTTTTTCGGCTGCCAAAAGTTGTCCTGTGGTCGGTTTTGTTAGCAAATTCGGTTTTTTCCAATTTGGTACCAACAAATCAAAAAAAAAATGTTGTACAGCACCTTTTGTAAGACACGCCCCTTTTTCCATACCTGCGGACTGGTCTATTGTTCGATATCGAGAAAGGCCGCCGAACAATACTGTTTCTGCTGCAAGGTGGATGCAATAAAGTCAACAACGCGATGGCACTCATGCATGGTTGAATGGTGTTTCCGGAAGCCAAACTGATGTTCGGTAATAATATTTTGGTTCTTCAGTATCTTAAGGATTCCCTTGAGAAATAGTTTTTCAAAAACTTTTTCCAAGGGCGGGAGGCGGCTAATAGGACTATAGGAGTTGGGGAGATGGGAGTCAAAGAATAACAAAAGTATTAAAACCTAGATACAATGTTTCTGATAGTTTAATAAGTAATAATGACACTTAATAGTCAGATACAGGAGCATGAACTGTAGATTTAACATGCGTGCCTTCCTGTTATAGCATGTTATTACTGTAATTATATCTGCACATAACGGTATAGCGGATAACAGCGAGGAGTGTGAAAGCAAGCCATCTTGCAAGTGTCCTTAATTTGGCAATTATGCAACCAATTTACGTCCGAAATTCGATGTTGAGTGATCAACGAAATTTTATATTTCCCTAATCCAAAACCCCCCTCCCCCAAAAAAGTCAGTGAATCACCAGCTGTATACTTCCCCAGAACATATTAATCAATTACTTTTTCGCTCTCCCTCTAAGTCAATCGACCGTTGAGCCCCCTCTGATTCCCTCCTCCCTTTGCTTGATTCCGCTGAAAATTTATATGTGTCGTTTTTATTGGGTTTTGAATATACGTTTGAAAATTAGTGTCAATACATTCATTATAATGGCAGTTACTAGAGTTTTTAAGTTAAGTCAACCCCCTAATCCCCCTTCCCTTTGGCCGATTTTGCTGAAAATTAATTGATGTCGTCCTTAGAGAGCTTTGAATTTACTTATGAAATTGCGTGTCGATACATTTATTCTATTGGGAGGTACCGGGATTACAAACACACACAAAAACAGTAATTTTTTTTTTCATTGTTGGAATCAGAAGGTCGGAAAACATGAAATTTCGTTGAAAATCGCATAGAATTTCTGACCATTTATACTTCGTATAGCTGGGGAAGTAAAAAAACATTTCTGTCAGCCTGTGTGTGTGTGTGTGTGTGTGTGTCTGTGAACACGATAACTTCCGACAGAATGAGTGTATCCACAAAACATTTTATACGTGTATCCAGAACCCCATATCGGTCAATGAGATCAGAGGAGGGCTTGACGCAAAAACTAATAACTGCCGATGTATTAAATGTATCGACACAAAATTTAGGATGAGGATTCAGAAGCCTCTTCATAAGTCAACTATCGATTTTTTAGTCCAAACGATCCACTGATTTTAGAGGGAGGGCGAAAACATAATTGATTAATTCGGGGTGGGGAAGTACATTGTCGGTCATTCACCGACAACTTCGTATACCCTGGAAGTAAAATATTAATTACTTATTTTAACACCTCGAGTTAACAATGAAGAAAGTTCGTTTACTGTAGAAAAACTTTCTAAAAACTACCTTAAGTTATATCTCTAGAAACTTTAAAACTGTTTAAATAAATTCAGAATCAAATCATATACAAGTTTCATAAAATCGAATTCTTTCGAAATCTGAGTTAATGTGCCCCTGTCAAGGAGCCCTTGTCAGGGGGAAAATAAGAAGAAGAAAAAAATGAGATCAACTCAACTACAAATGTGAAACTTAACGGAAGAGTTGATTGAAAGACAGCATGAAGATGATTGATACTAAAGTATCTCTCTCTCTCATAGGGTAGAAAGTAAATAGAAATGATGTACGAAAGAGATGTAACGTATTGAGAGGAGTGAGATGACGGGAGAAAGTGTAGGTAATGGGAGGAAGGAGCTAGGAATAAGTGGGCATGCTGGGGACCAGAGCCCGGGCTCGTGTTAACAGGGTAATGAGGTGTAGTCAACGTCAGAACAGGGTGCCCTTCGTTAGAACCCTTTATAGGATGGAAAGTTAATAGAAATGATATACGAAGGAGATGTAACGCATTGAGGGGAGTGAGATGAAGGGAGAAAGTGTAGGTAATGGGAGGAAGGAGCTAGGAATAAGTGGGCAGGCTGGAGACCAGAGCCCGGGCTCGTGTTAACAGGGTAATGAGGTGTAGTCAACGGGCAGACAGGCTAACTGGAATAGGGTACCCTTCGTTAGAACCCTTTATAGGATGGAAAGTAAATAGAAATGATATACGAAGGAGATGTAACGTATTGAGAGGAGTGAGATGACGGGAGAAAGTGTAGGTAATGGGAGGAAGGAGCTAGGAATAAGTGGGCAGGCTGGAGACCAGAGCCCGGGCTCGTGTTAACAGGGTAATGAGGTCTAGTCAACGTCAGAACAGGGTGCCCTTCGTTAGAACCCTTTATAGGATGGAAAGTTAATAAAGAAGTCGTACTTTCCCAGTCCTTCTCCACATCGGTCAATATGACTGAAAATCTAAGTGGGGAGGCTGGAGACCAGAGCCCGGGCTCGTGTTAACAGGGTAATGAGGTCTAGTCAGTGGGCAGACAGGCTAACTGGAACAGGGTGCCCTTCGTTAGAACCCTTTATAGGATGGAAAGTAATACCCTTTATGGGAGAGAGAGTGAGAGTGTTCGTGGTAAGTAGGGGCCACAACACATAATTTGTAGTGGCCACATCACATATCTTGTAGTGGCCACATCACATATCTTGTAGTGGCCACATCACATATCCTGTAGTGGCCACATCACATATTCAGTAGAGGCCACATCACATATATGTTTTACTTAATTTTATGTAAACTTATTGCTAATGTGTATTTTCGTATGTTAATGTAGAACCTCGTAAAAACTCCTGTCTTATCGTCATAATGAGAAAACCTAACAGAAAATAAATACCTTTTCGCAAATGGCTTAATTTCCATTAAGAAGCAGTTTAACCAATCATTATGAAATTTGTAGTATGAAAATGGCCATGAGGCGGTGTTCCAGAAAAGGCGAGTCTTAATCGGTTCATTCCTTTTCTGGTCTTAAACACAAAGCCGAACCAACCTTTCGACTCCCTTGGCCCAGTTCTCAGTCCAGTAACACAACTCTCTTGTAGACCAAATAATAAATCATATTGAAAAAAAAATTCCGGTGATTCTTTGACAATGTACTTCCCCAGTGCGAATAATTGAATTGTAAGTCTTCGCTCTCCCTCTGAACTCAATATACCGATTTGGTTAAGAATCAATAGTTGTCTAACTCACGAACTTAATGTTTCTAGTTCAGTACCTATCAGACAATGGGTACATGACCAGGGCCGGCCTTACCATAAGGCGAACGGAGCGGCCGCTCTAGGCGTCAAGTCCCAGGGGGCGCCTCAGTGGTAAAGAGTTCTCCAGATGATTCAAATAGTTTATTATTATTGTTATTATTAGGAGCCTGTAAACTAAAGAATGAGTTTTATAGAGTGTTCTATATAAAGGTATTTATTTTCTGTTAGATTTTCTAACGTTCTAATGATATTATATAATTGTTTATTTATTAATATTGTTTTACTAATTTCATTTAAGGACTTGAAGCATTTATATCGTGCTGCCTGCTTTGCTGATTGGTGCACGACCCACCCTGAAAATGAAGGGAAGAAACCTGATTCTCCATATTCACTTTTTGAAGGTATGTACTCAAAGATAGTTTGAAACAAAGAGTTTGAAACCTGATCGAAGCCTATAGCACGGCAGTAGTAGCCGGGGCATGAATCACAATAACTAACTAATATAAAACATATATATATATATATATATTTATTACTTATTAGTCAGTTAGTTATTGACTAACCCCTCCCCCACTTCTTGAAGTCAATAGTTACAACAAAAAAATTTAAATTTCAACTAAAAATGTTCATGTTAGAGGAAACCCTTTACACGGAAACGGAATTTTATTCTCACTGTTCAAAAAGAATAATATAATCACAATAAAGAATCGTTTTTCATATCCAAAATCATTATTTGATACAAAGCTTTCATTTTTATATTTTGGGCAGAGTTCCTCCACACCTTAAAAGTCAGTCCAATGTACCTTATTGTTTTATTTATTCATTTATATATTTTTTTTTATTTAGACATTTTTATACATTCATTTATAGTTGACTAATATATATATATATATATATATATATATATATATATATATATATATATTATTTTTCATATATTGTTATAGTTACATTGTTTTCTTTCTTTTCTATATCTCGCCACATTGGGACCTGATGATGGGACGTAAGAACGTCCCGTAACATCGTTGGGGGATAAAGACACATCCGAAGAGTTTTTTTTGAAAAATAGTTATCTTAATTTGTATTAAATTGAAAAATGTGTCTACTTATTATGAACATATCTTGTATTATCATTATTATTTTTTATATACTCATATATTTTTAAGTATTTATTTGTACAGTTTTTATTAATTTTATTTTACTTTTTTAATGGTTTTTATGTTACTACTAATCATAGATGTGTTAGACTCAAGTAGTTATATATCTAATATATAAGCTATCTTAATGTATGAACTCATTTGACGTATCCTATTACCATGTATTGGTTTAACGGAAATAAATTATTATTATTATTGTGACTCGTATCAGGGCTTTAATTATGGGTGGACATGTAGCCCGACTTTACTTTGGGACTCCGAAATGTTGCCACCTACAGAAACTGTCTGATGCAAGGGTATGGAGTACTGCCCGGTCCTCCGACGGTGGTGAAGATAACCAATATAGATGTGGACTTCGCCATCCTCCACTGGGAGCCCCCCAAGAGCCTCCCGGACACCGTCACATTCTATAATGTCCATGTCCGACCTGTATTATGTTAAATTCCTGTTGATACATTTGTTAACAGGTAGCATTAACTGTTATTAAAGGTTCATGTGTACGGCCCTCTCTTATGGTCCCTCACTTCTCTTTGGTCAATTTGACTGAAAATGAGTTGTCCATATGATTTTGTTTTACATTAAAATTTCATGTAAGATACATTTATTCTATCAGCTGTTACAAACTTTTTTTTTTTTTCGAAATCAGGGGTTCAGAAACTTTCAGTTCAATAAGCTACTCCCAACCCTTTTACCATTTCCGGGGGAAAGTCAAAACCATGCACTTAGCCCAAAGTGGTCAAATGGCACATCGTTTCAAGGTGAATATCAGAGGCTTTTAGAACTAGGGAATGTGTGAATCATGGACAGTGTACTTCCCCAGCGCAAATTAATTGAACTAAGTTTTCGCTCTCCCTCGAAAACCAAAATACCGATTTGGATGAATTTCAATAGTTGTCAAGAAAAAAATCATATTAATACATTAGTTACATCTGTCGATGTCTTTATGGCATTTTGCATTTACGTATACAATTTAAACGTTGAGGATGCCGTCATTCGAATGGGACAAGTCCACCAGAGTGACGAGAGAGCGCTCTGGTAGTAGGCGATATGACCTCGTAGTTAAAGCCCAGTAACTAACTAAACTAACTATAAAATTTCTTGTCGATATATTCTATCTATTTTTTTGAGATAGAGAAGTTTAGCAATTTTTCTAAAAGATAATTTGGGGGAAACTTTGAAATTATTATTTTTTATTTACTAAACAGTTTTATTTTATTTATAAGTTTATAGTATAAATTATGTTTTTAAAAATATTTTATTGGACTGTCTGATGAGGGCAATTTCGCATCAATGTCAGGGGGGGGGGGGGGGGGGGGGGATGTGGTGATCAAATGGTCGGGTTGTGGTGGGCAGATAACGAAGATTGACCACATCATGCTAAAATAGTTACAATACCATCCTGGTCCCAACCACAGCTTTCTTTTCACATTGTCTACGTTACATGAAGGCCTCCACCACAATACCTAGCCCGGGGCACCTCTATAAGGAAGTGTTCACTTGTATCAGCTAGTCAAGTCAAAGACAAAAATAATTTTAATTAGCTCAGAAGTGCTCAAAATCGCGGGTTCGTAACCCGGCGAAGTTTTTTTAATCTGAGAGGTGGAAATACTTTGAGCACGCCGTCGAGCGATGGTCCAAAGCGTGAGTAAAAATTTAGAATAGGCAAAATTTAAGACTTCCATAGTAGAGTCGGGCTCATGTCCCCCAGAGCGACGAAAGAGGGCTTGTATATATGTGTATACACATATGACCTCGTTGTTATACGTTGGGCACAATAACTAACAATAATTTTGCACTCTCTTAAAATAAAAAAGCCTTGGAGCCACTGGCTCAGCTGATATATTAGAACAGACTGAGAGATGGGGACTGGTGAGAACTCTCTCTCCCATGTCTCTATCCGTCTCCTCGGTCCAGGGGTACTCCTGGCCTAGGAACAGGGGTCTCCTATACTAGCTACAGGGGTCCTTAGGGCACTAGGTTCAGGAGTCCTCCTACACTTCCACGCAGAGGGAGCGCAAGGTTCGGATATCCACCTGTGGAAAACAGGCTACACGGGTCCTCCTGCACTAGATAAAGGAGTCCTCCTGCACTTCCACCCAGAGGGAGGGCAAGGTTCGGATATCCACCTGTGGAAGACAGGCTACAGGGGTCCTCCTGCACTAGATAAAGGAGTCCTCCTGCACTTCCACCCAGAGGTAGGGCAAGGTTCGGATATCCACCTGTGGAAGACAGGATACAGGGGTCCTCCTGCACTAGATAAAGGAGTCCTCCTGCACTTCCACCCAGAGGGAGGGCAAGGTTCGGATATCCACCTGTGGAAGTCAGACTACAGGGGTCCTCCTGCACTAGATAAAGGAGTCCTCCTGCACTTCCAGCCAGAGGGAGGGCAAGGTTCGGATATCCACCTGTGGAAGTCAGACTAGAGGGCACCTGTAGGGCCCACCTGTGACCCAGGACGCCGGGTCATAACGGGCTGACCCACTCCCAGCATCCCGACCCAACTATATATAGTCACTCTGACCCACTTACATTCCCTTCCTTCTTTTGTGGTCCACGTCCCCAGTATCCACATCTACTCTCTTCTCTTCTCTTTCCGTCTTCCTCCATTGTAAAATTCTAAAGATTGACACTCCCTCATGATAAATTCCACCACAAGCAGTTATATTGGTCATATAAATTTTTACCTCTGATTTTGCCAAATGGTAAACAGAATGCAAATTCTACGATCAAATACTTTACAGGAATATGCAAAAGGCACACCTGTTTCGACACTGTTACAGTCATTAAATTTTATAACGCAAAAATAATAAAATACCATAAAAAAAAATCTACCAAGTAACTGGACAAACTTTTGTTGAACAGAATTTTTTGTCTTCAAAATTTTTGTAACAAAATATACCCTTCAAACAAAAGTTGTGTTCCTCAAAAATCGTTATAGGTTACCTACCCTTAATTATTACCCGATTTTGCAAACTTTTGAATGTGGCCATGTTCTTGAGTTAGGCGACAGACAGAAACGGGGGAAAAAAATCGTCGGTGAAACATCGGCTATGTACTTCCCCAGCAAAAATTAATCAATTATGTTTTCGCTCTCCCTTCGAAGCTAATCGACCGTTTGGGCGGAAACTCAATATTTGACATACATAGTGGCTTCAGAATCCGAATACTAAATTTTGTGTCGATACATTCATTAAATCGGCAGTTTGTTATTAAAGTCTTTGAGTCAGCCCTTTCGCGTTGGCCGATTTCTTGGAAAATTATCACGAGTTATCATGTTCAGACACACACACAAACACGAGATGATTGATAGTCGATAGTACTATCGGTATGAATTTTCCTTTATTAAAGGGGATACGTTTTGAATAGAAAATAAATAAATAAAAAAAACTACAAAAAAAAGAAGAAGTTTATCGAAATGTTCATATATATTTAAAAGAAAGTTGCTAACTGTTCAACCCATGTTAATCAAGTTTGATCGGAAACAGATTGTTTTCTTAGAAATATTAGAATATTTTGAATGAACGCTTGCCATTTGTGAACACAAAACCAATCCAATTCCTAGTATAGAGTGCTAAAGCAGAAAGATAAGTCTATTATGATTCTATGACGAACCTTCTTCCAACTCCTTCCCCTTATTATTTCTTATTCTTTCCTGTTTCCTTTCTATTTAACTCTATTTCTTAGTTCGAGTTAGTGTGTTGGACTTGGAATTGGAAGTTTTACAAAAGTATTTTTCGTCAATTGGTAATTAATTTTTTGATATTGTTTCATAAAAGTTGTTGATTAAAATAAAAATTGTTGAATCTAAAGCCATTGTATCTACTTGATTGTTTTTTGATTATCTACAATAAGTGTTTTTGAACTTTAATTAATGTGTTAATATTCTTGCCAAGTGTTATAATTATTGCGATTATTTTCGACAGAAAATTATTAAAAGTTCGATTTGAAAGAACAATTACTTATTCGATTGATATTTGTATTCCCCTTTCATCCTCCATTTAAATTAGGTAGATGTACATGAAAAAAATAAATAAAATAAAATAAAAAATGATATAATAAAAGAGGGCGCCGGTAGCTCAGTGGTGTGCGTGCTTGTCTTCTGAGCTCAAGAACGTGGGTTCGAAACTCGACCGAGGCCCTTAGTTTATTTAACCTATTATAATAAAATATTGGAATTGGAAGGTATTTTGCATGAACTGGCAACTTACCGAATTATCGATACTATCGATAGTTTTCCACATAGTATCTGACTATCGATAGTGGCCAACTATCGAGTATCGCTCCCCTAACACACACGTTTCGTATAGCTGGGAAAGTAAAAAATATTTCTGTGTGTGTGTGTGTGTGTTACAAATTGAATCTATAGTCCAATTCCTATATTTTATTCTAATAGGATTATTTTATTTTTATTTTTTCGTGTACATCTACCTAATTTAAATGGAGGATGAAAGGGGAATAAAAATATCAATCGAATAAGTAATTGTTCTTTCAAATCGAACTTTTAATAATTTTCTGTAGAAAATAATCGCAATAATTATAACACTTGGCAAGAATATTAACACATTAATTAAAGTTCAAAAACACTTATTGTAGATAATCAAAATACAATCAAGTAGGTACAATGGTTTAGATTCAACTTGTAACACACACACACACAGAACACGATAACTTCCGATAATGAATTGGATATATTGTCAAAACGTAGCCTACGTATATTCACCCGAATTTTTAGTCTCCCACGCAAGCGGACCCCTGCCGTGAGACAGTTCTTTAAGTAATGAGTTCTTGAGTACTTAGCACCTTATACAAATGAAGTGAGTACCGTTAGATGAACTGATATTTGTCACAGGCTGACAGACAGATATGATCTGGTATAGTTGGTGCGCTTCCTTCACACACACAGGGGGTAACAGTAACTGTTTGATTTAATACCAGGTTGGACAGTGACTGAGTTACATGTCAGTCTTCACCGTTACTCCTTCATCACACGTTACCCTATTAACTATGTACTTATGGACAGGTCTAAGTCGAGCTCGAGGTTGCCTCAAATTTCGGCGGTCTATTATCTTCACTCAAAGTCCTTCTTTTCTGCTATCAATGAAGTTTATATGAAGAATGTGTTGCAGCCAAAGAATTGGAACCTGCGATTTTGATACATTTTACTTCCTCAGCTATACTATAGAGGAAGTTATTTAATGTTTTCCGATCCCACATCCTGTCTGTGAACACGATAACAATAACAAGGAATTTCACAGGTTGTAAAATAAAATATAGTCTCTTTTCCCAGATTTTACTGATGTTGCTAGCCGGCTTTCAAGGTTGCCCTCATCATCGGGCAGTCTGATAAAAATAATTTTGAAAATAACATAATTCAAATGATTTAATAAATAAAATTAAAAAAATTAAAATAAATATGTATAAAAAAACTATCTAAAAACTAACAACTTTAACAATACAGCTCTATTATTCCTGTCCCTCATTTTTGTCACAATTGATTTGATTGTTAGTTTTTAGATAGTTTGTTACGCATGTTTATTTTAATTTTTTTAACTGTATTCATTAAAACATTTTAATTATGTTATTTTCGATATTATTTCATCAGACTGCCTGATGATGAGGTCAGACTATATTTTATTTTACAACCTGTGAAATAATCACTTCTCACATCATCCATCTTCGTAATAATAAGGAATGTTATGACACGAAATTTTACAAGTGTACCCAGAATAACGACATAAGGACGACACCTAACGATTTTTAGCCAAATCGTTAAAAGATAATGGGGGATTGGTGGGGCTCAATTCAAACCCTAATAACTGCCGATGTAATGAATTTATCGATACGAAATTTAGTATGAGGATTTAGGAGCCTC
Source organism: Aradus depressus (assembly GCA_963662175.1). Taxonomy (NCBI): domain Eukaryota; kingdom Metazoa; phylum Arthropoda; class Insecta; order Hemiptera; family Aradidae; genus Aradus; species Aradus depressus. The sequence goes on along the minus strand of OY759214.1, from coordinate 62,651,561 downwards.
TGTGTAAGTCAAATGTTGAAAATTAAGGTAAACGGTCCACTGGTTTTGGAGTGGGAGAGAAAAGTTTATTGATTATTTCGTTCTGAGGAAGTACATTGGAATTTAGAGAATTTTTAACAGATTACATAACTTTATCTATACTTCGTATAGCTGAGAATGTAAAAATGGCCCAGAACCACAAACCCTAGAATTGACCTGCTCCAGCGGAATGGTTCGTTTTCACCCCATATCCGGCAGGTCTATTTACAGTGAGGTGAGGAGATACCAAGTTTCACCAGGGTACATGATGACTGACTTCATCAGATCTCGTCGAGTGTACGAGACAGTATGCAAATCGAGTGGGGATGTAGGCTCATGTGAAATGGAACGATGAGTTTGAGTCACCGTGACGACGACCCATACAGAACACAGTTGGAATCTATTTGAAACGATCTGAATACAAAATAGTTCGATTTCACTCTCATTTCGACATTTCACTTTTATAACACCCACCTCATAAATATTCTACACTCACTTCGGATCAAGTCACTCATCTATTTACGATATAAACGTTATACATTTATTATACATAAAATTAATCTCAAAAATATTACAGAGAAGTGTCATTAGATCCACACACTGAAGGGTTAAGTAGGAAAAATGCATTTTACAATATTTCTGTAATATATGCCCGGCAGATGGGAGGTTAAGCGATGGTCCCGCGCCTGCGCGATGTCAGGTACTCGATAAAAACCCTTACCCTAGATAACTAAAACTGGCTAGGCAAAATTTAGGACTAGTAACAATTTACAATGTTTAAAAGTAGTTTTTTTTATTAAAAATAATAATAAATATATATGTTAGTTAATTATTAAGACCCTAGCTTTAACTACGAGGCCATATGGCCTATTACAAGAGCGCTCATTCGTCACCTGTGAGAGTCAAAATTTTGCCTACCTAGGTTTATTCACCTAGGGAGGGGTCTTTAACCAGTACCTGACATCGTAATCATTATAAAACTTACCATCCGAAGGATGGCGTGCACAGTTTTTTCTCATCTCTCTTGTAAAAAACCTGAGGGCCTCAGTAGTTTTTCGAAATAATATTTATATTATAAATATAAATATAATAATAATAATATTTATGATTTATATTATAAATATTATTATTATTAAGTTGTCAAGTCGTAAAATGGCCAAAATGAGTTAATGTGATCATCTCCCAAGCCATTGTGAAGAAGTTGGGAGCTCAGAACTCTAATACTTTCGGAATTATAAAGATGTGGGTTTCTTGGTATCTCGTAAAATTGTGTATGTTCTCGGTTAAATCAATTGAATCTACTTTGAGGAATTTCTCAAGAGAAAATTGCATTTAACCATTTATTCACTACGACAGAATATTCCAAGTGAAGAGGGCGTTTTCGGTTAAATCAACTTTCTCAACTCTAGAGAGGCATCATTTCAAAATGTATGGTAAATAATTAGGTGTGTTTAAAAATTAGTTAAGTGTGGTCAATAATTAGGTAATTGATGGGGAATGATTAGGTAACTAAGGAAAAATCCAAGAAAGGGTTAACAATATTCATTGTCATTCACTCCTATATATTTAGTAGGTATATGATTAATAATGATGCAACATAATTTATTTATTCCAAAAACTGGATTTACACGATTAATGCAAAAGTAAAAAAGTGATGCCTTGAAAAGTTACGAATTTAGACTTACCAATTAATTCCCTGAGACCAGAGATATACACGTTATGGCCAATACAGCACTTTCTTATACCAACCACTTTGGTACACATCACTCGCCCTTCCCCCCTCTCTTCATTTCATACTGGCATTATTGGGTATAAGGAAGTCACTCTCAAAATAAGGATATACAATGAAACACTGGCTGATGCCAATACATTTTATTTATTTGGTATCTGTATGTATAATGTATTAGAGAGGATGAATGAATTTCTTATAACCACTGACGCCAGTATGGAATTTTATGGAATTTTACGGTACACCCCCCCCCCCCCCCCCCCCCCTGAACATTTCCTCCATGATGTCTCTCTGTGTGTATGTGCCTGCGGCTTCCGTGAGCGAATTATATTACTCTGATTGTAACTATGAACTTGAAATTTGAGATTTTGTCACATGTGGCCATATTAGATTTTGACTAAAAGCACGACGAAAATTGGGACCACTTTACATCGAAGCCACCAAAATTTATATACACACCAATCCGGAAGTTCGCAAGATCTTAAATACAAATTTCCCCCACAATCCCCCAAGAAGATTAAAAAGAGCCCCGCTGGATGTTTTTTCCTCTTTCAAGCCCTTCATGTCATATTTATTTTTATTAGTCTATTTTATTTTTATTTTTTGTATAGTATATGTCAGCCCAGCCGCTGGTTATGCATTTTTTTGCATAGTTGTGGCTTAAGATAAATAATGAAAAAAAAAAAAAAAAAAAAAAACATGTAGCATAATTTGGCTTAAAATAAAGAAAGAATAAACATGATTATGCTGGGTCTTAATACTTATCGAAGGACCTCGAGTAAACAAGTTCTTTGTTTTTGTTTTTATTTATTTTATTAACTTTCCACTATGTCAAAAGAAATCGCAGAAATGTATTCAGTGAAAACCATACAACCTAACCTAACCTCGAGGCCAAAGTCACAAGATATCCACTATAACTCCGTCCTATCGACATCCTCTCTCAGAGAGAATGTTGGTATATATTTTTAAAAAAAAATGATCTAACATATCCTATGATTGGTGTATAATTTTTGCAATGAAAGTAAGTATAAAAATAAACGAGAATGATTGAGTGGTGGGTGAGTTAGGAGGCTGAGCAGGGAGTTAATGTTATGAATGGGCCTGGATTCCTACACACAGGTGACCTCTGACCTCCCATTCACCCGGCCGCTGGTCAGTTCCCGCTATTAGATCCTTCCTTCCTTCGGGGTGAGAACCCACCCCTCGTCCTCAACAATATCATAGGAAAATAATATTTTTTGGGTTGCGTAAGGAAATTTTGAATTTACTCTAATATATTTTTCTCTCCTTAATGTATTTATTTCAGTTTTGGTAAGAACTCCTATCATCAGTAACTCGAATTTATTTACTGTATCTTTAAAAAAAACAAATTATTTGTTCTCGTAAATTCTATTCTATTCATTTTCCCTGTTGGCCCAGAAAGATAATTTGAAAACCTTTGGATTAGATTATTTTATATATATATATTATTGAAAAAAATTAAAAATGGCATCTCTTTAGAAATCCAAATGAAAAGTTGGTTAATTTAATTTTTTTTAAATTACGTGCACTTTCTTAAAAATTGCACGTCTTGAACATTTGATATTTTTTTAGGGCCCTTTTCGAAAACTACTGTAGAAATCAAAATTAATTAGTAAAAGACCAGAGATAAAATTTCTACAGGAAATGCGGTAATTTATTGTTTATTTAATTAATATTATTTCATTATTATTAATTATTATTTATATTTTTATTTATTTTACACAATTATTCTTTTTTTATTACCACAATGCATATTTACAATCGGTGCAGACCATAAGTAAATTTGTTGACAATAGTTAATGGAACAATTTATGTACAATGATGACTAAATATAAGAGAAAAAAAAAATAATAATAACATAATATAAAATAAATAATAATAATAATAATTTAAAAAAATAAAAATGTCTTTATGAAGTCTTGAAGAATATGTACAAAATAATAATAATATACATACAATGAGAAAATAATCACAACGATTATAACAAAAAAGATTTAAAAAATAATATAAACTAATAATAATAAGAATAGAATACATTTTCCGAATACATTTCTGCGATCTGTGTCGCTATAGTGGAAAGCTAAAACAATAAATAAAAACAGAGAACTTGTTTAACTTTTATATTGTCTAAATACATAAAAATTAATACATAAGTGTACCGGTTTTGGCATCGTCAGTACAAAGTGACAATCAAAAGTGACATTTAAGTTTGCTAGGTTGTCATATTTATACAATCCTCAGGTTGTCTGAGATTATCTAAGGCTGGGGGGGGGGGGGGGGGGGTGGGGGGGGTGGGGGTCCTATCAGAGGTGTCAATAGTATAAAAAAAATATAATATTAATAATGTAAAAAAAAAAAAAATGAGTAGTGAGTGGGGTTTATAGTAGAATACATAGTATATATAAGAATGACATATATTCAAAGTACATATGTATAATAAATAAAGGGTATATGACAAGAAGAAAAATGAAATGCGCACATACTCATAATATATTGTATAAACTTAGTGGCGTTAACAGTATCTTGTATAAATATGACAACCTAGCAAACTTAAGTATCACTTTGGAACTTTGTGATGGGGTGTAAGCCTCAACCAGTAAACTTTACGTATGTATTTTTGGGGAATTAGGCAATATAAAAGTGAGACAAGTTCTTTGTTTTTATTTATTATACAAGATAAAAAAATCATTGGAATAGACAATATTTCAAAAAAACTGAGTTTGTTTTAATTATTTATTACAAATTTGCAGAATATGTCCGCGTTTTTAAACTTGGAAGTTGTACATGTATTAGACAAATCGGAGTAAAAAAATTGGACAAATTTGATAAATATTTTATGACAGTTCAGAAGTGAGAACCCCTTCTTTGGGGGGATTAGAAGGGGTGGGAGGTTCAAGATCTATGAAGATCGACAAAGGTAATTTATAGAGAGCCAGTATACTTCTAGAGCCGACCAGTGTGCAGAGTTGCCCTGCGGTCTAGCCAACCACACTGACCGCAGGGAGAAAGTGCCTCTGCTGCTCGCCCCGATGAACACTACTCAACTGGACATCGTAAGACCGGCTCCTCCAGACACTTGGCTCCACTCTTACATGACAACTGTTGCTAAACACAAGATTTGTTATTTTCCCCGATACTTGCGAACTACTAAACGTCCTAAATTGAAGCAGGAACAAGCTGCCAAGTAGCCTACTTTCTACTGAGAACCAGCTTTAGCCTCTTTTGGATAAAATAATGGTTATAAAGTCTGTAACAGGTTGGTTATAAACTTTACAATATTGATTAATCCAATTAAATTCGATTGTTGTCAGGAGACTTTGGTTGCATAACGAATATGTGACAGTCTGCCAGTTTAAATCTATTTTAGATATTTTGGGGCGCTACAACATTAGTCGTATTGGTCCTATCTCCAGTAGCAATTGGAAATTTAATAACGAACATTTTTGGTAAGAACCATTTTTCGATAGGATTACCCCTTTTCATGTAAATCTGGCAAACATCTAAAAAAATGAATTTGAAAACGACGATATTAGTACGGTTTTCAACAGGCATCAAACAGAGCAACCTACAAAAATCGTATTTCACATAAAATATGTCTCTTAGTTTTCTCTGAAAATATTTTTTACTAGATCATAAACATAAGGTTAGGTTAGGTTTTATGACTCATGCCCGGGCTTTAACTACGAGGTCATATCGCCTACTACCAGAGCGCTCTTTCGTCACTTTGGTGGACATGAGCCCGACTCTACTGTGGGAGTCCTAAATTTTGCCTACCCTAAATTTTTATTCATCTAGGGTAGGGGTCTTTAACGAGTACCTGACATCGTACAGGCTCGGGACCATCGCTTAACGTCCCATCCGAAGGACGGCGTGCTTAAGTTTTATTTTACCTCCCAGATAAAATAAACTAAGGGCCTCGGTCGCGCTACGAAACCACGACCTTGAGCTCAGAAGTCAAGCACGCATACCACTGAGCTACCGGCGCCCTCAGAAACATAAGATGTCTCTTATAAAATATATTAAAGCGCTAAAGTGGTCTCAATTTTCGACCGATTTCGGACAAAATCCAATCTAAGTTGGCACATGTGACTTTTTCATTCCATACTTTTAGTTTATAGATGCATTGATTTTTGTGTTGGAGCGCTCACAAAATTCCAGCCACATACACATGGGCAGACAGACGTCACAGCGAAAATTATCAAAACGTATTCAGGGGACCTCGAAAAGTAAAAAACCGTTGAAAACTCAATTTCAGTTTTTCGCACGATTACAATACTTTCTTATACTACAAGTAGAAGAATGTAAGAAGGGAATGTTCAGTGAATACAGAAACAAGCAATGTATTCTCCTTAGCCCATATTAATCACAGCAACTTGTGAATCCTCAATCGAAATTTCGTGTCGATACATTCTTTACATGGCACAGTGGGGCAATTCACCAACTTAGCACGAAAAAATTCAAATTATGAAACTCTCACTAGAAAGATGGGAACAATAGGTATTGGAAGTAGACTAGTTGTAGACATTGAACCCAAGAGGTGGGCCTCGGTTGTTTACAATAAGTGCGCAGCACAAGAACGACACGTCATTATCTTGTCACATCAGTTACATTCTGACAGTGGTACAGTGCAGTTCATTTATTTTTCAAACCTTAGCTAACATGTCTGATTCAGGAGAAGATAAGTAAATAAACTATATTGTTTATTATGCAAAAATAGTGCATAAATGAATTAAATTCAATGCATAAAGTTGAATATTGGAAATTTTACATTTTGAAAACCGCCCAAAAATTGCAGGCGATTGAATGCCTTTCTACTTAGCATTTTTCTCTTGGTAATTTAGTATTCTAATTGTTGTAAAAAAAGCAGAACATTAGCTCTCCTTGATAAGCCACAGTATTTTTTTTTTCCTTTTACAGGAAGAACTCTTGCATATTTTCACTTTGATTGAAATTCAAGAGTCATAAACGAAACGTAGCGGTTCGGAGAATGGCGGTTGAACTTCAAAAACGATTATTCAACAAAATCGATGAGGAAGCTCTTTCAAGAAAATTGAATAATTTCATAAAAAGTGCGGAATTGCGAAAGTATCGTTCTACAAGAAAATATTTTCCGACGGATGTGTTATGGCTGCTAAGAGAACCCAACTTATAGTTACCAACCAACTCATCCGATGATTCATCGTATTATTTTTAAAATTATTTTATTATATTTTTATTATTAAACTGCTATTGTACAAGCAAGTGCTTTTTCATTTTTTTTATACTCTACTGACACGTATCTCTTTAATTATAATATTTTCCTATCATATAAAAGCTTGTAAAATATAAGAGCTGTACTTTATAATTTTTTCGCTCTAATTATGCGTTTTGCCCCACTGTGCATCGGAAGTTATTAGGGTTTTCGCGTTGAGCCCCCCCCCCTCACCCCTCGTCTGATTGGGGTTTTACTTCCCCAGCTGAACAAAATATAGAGGAAGTTATGTAATCGGTCAGAAATTCGATGCGAAGTTTTCAACGGAATTTCGTTTCTTCCGATCTCCAGATTCCAAAAATGAAAAAAAAAAAAAAAAAAGAGTTGTGTCTATGAACACACTAACTCCCGATAGAATAAATATATCGTGAATTTATTCACATCTATCGATTTTCAGCCAAATGGACCAAAGAGGAAGATTATGGGATTAGGGGTGTACATAACACATATAACACTAATAATCGCCATTGTAATGAATGTACCGACACATAATTTCATATTTAAATTCAAAAACCGATACGAACAACACGTATTATCTTTCAGCGGAATCGGCCGAAGGAAGGGAAGATCCAGAGGAGGGGCTCAACTTAAAAAGTCCAATAACTTCCAATGTAATGACATGAAATTTCATATTTAAGGGCAACACCCCATGAGGATAATACCTTTTAAATTTCAGCAAAATTAGCAGAAGGGGAGAGAGGTTCAGGGGTAGGGACTCAAATCCAAAACCCTAACACATTTTATATATATTGTATGAGAATTTAGGAGCCTGTATGTGTTTGTCACCTATTGATTTTTCGCGCAAACGGTCGACTAGTTTTGGAGGGAGGACGAAAAGTTAGTCGATTAATGCGTTCTGAAGAAGTACATTGCCGATGATTCACTGGCTTTTTTTTTTTAAACAATGGATCAGAAAACATTAAATTCCGGTGAAAACTCGATATCGTATTTCGGACAGATTATATAGCTTTCCTTATCTGAGGGCGCCGGTAGCTCAGTGGTACGCGTGCTTGCATTCTGAGCTCAAGAACGTGGGTTCGAAACCCGACCGAGGCCCTTAGTTTATTTTATCTGGGAGGTAAAATAAACTTAAGCACGCCGTCCTTCGGATGGGACGTTAAGCGATGGTCCCGAGTCTGTACGATGTCAGGTACTCGTTAAAGACCCCTACCCTAGATGAATAAAAATTTAGGGTAGGCAAAATTTAGGACTGCCATAGTAGAGTCGGGCTCATGTCCACCAGAGTGACGAAAGAGCGCTCTGGTAGTAGGCGATATGACCTCGTAGTTAAAGTCATAAGACCTAACCTAACTTTCCCTATCGATACTTTGTATAGATGGGGAAAAAAAACACGTTTTTGTTATTAAATTAACTTTTGAAAGGATTATTTTGCCAAACCTGAAGAGGAAAACGTTGATTGTGACAAAGGTCAGCGCAGACATCATAGTGTCATTTGGCAACTACAAGAAACTGTTGTTGAACGTAATGTAACTTTGAGAGGGGGGCATTTGTGGGGCCTTCATTGTCCTCCATTAGTGTAATATAATGTCTACTGCAAGGAACGGGCTGAGGGGTCACTACCCGTGGGATTCTGTAATGTGATCTGTGAGGGTCTGTCGCCTTATCAGAACCTCCTTCCTTATCACAGAGGACGAACATGGCATGAATGTTTCAACGTAAGCTCAAAGGCTGCATGAATGAGTCACTAGTCTGGGCATCACATTTGTTGCTAAGCTGGATGCAACTTTGTTGCTAAGTGTCTTTCAAAATAAGTAAAAATAATCCCACAATTTAAATTTCAACAAAAATGTTTCTGTTAGGAGAAACCTACTGTTCTAACATTTTTATTTGTATTTAAGTATTTATTTAATGAAGTCAGTTCATATCGTTTCTTACTCTCTGTCGCAAAAACTCCTGCCTTCAGTATACTTTAACAATAGCCATAATATTATAACAATTAAGAAATGGACAAACGTTACAAACTGTTACTAAGACTACTAGACAAACTGAGAAAATACCTGCCTCCAGTATACTTTAACAATAACCATAATATTATAACAATTAAGAAATGGACAAACGTTACAAACTGATACTAAGACTACTAGACAAACTGTGAAAATAAAACGACTTATTATAAGTATACACAATACACAACGCAGTGCACGAACCTATGTGGACTTACGGACTTGAACTCTGGGGTTCTGTCAAGATTTCCAATCTGCAGCAGATCTAATCCAAAATCCTTCGTACAGGAGGTCGGAAAACATGAATTTCCTTTGAAAACTCCACATCGAATGTTTACATAACTACCGCAATACATCGTTTAGCTGAGGAAGTAAAACTGATGAAATTTACGGATTTTCGTTTTTAAGCCGTAGTTACTCCCTAACGATGAGGCTACTGATCTCTTAGTTTAGAATTCATACTACACAGTAAACAGACTGGACCTACATTTCATGGATATTTCGTTTTCATCGAGAGAAAGTAGATAAAACGTGATAAATGAGGAAAAAAATACACAGAGCTCTTGACAACAGTTGTCAAGAGTTGCCAGTTACTGGGAAGCATGCGCGAACATTCCCAAAGAACAGCACTTTTTTTGTAACACTTTCTGTCTTCTATTCTATTCTGACTTCTTTATTTTTAAGATTTATTTTATTCTATGCGACGGAATTCTTTTGAAGCTCCGTTTTCTTCTCAGCACGTTTATATTACCAATCTTTTAGGTTAGAACTTTCAGTTTGATGGCGAAGCTAAAAGGCGAAACATATAATTTCTGAGTTGAGAAACGCGGACATATTGTGGAAACTTCATCACAAACTTATTTCTTTCTTATAACTACAGAATTGTAATAGTGCAAAAATTCGAGACCGAGGTTTCAACGGATTTTCACGTGTCAAGGTCCCTTGAATATGTTTGACCATTTTCGCGATGTCTGTCTATGCGTGAATGTAAGTCTGTGTGTGTGTATGTGATTGAAAAGTTGTGAATGCTCTATCGCAAAATCGATTGTAGCTATGAACTTGAAATTTCGAATGAGAGATCACATGTGCTAACTTTAATGTGATCAGATTTTGGACAAAATCTATCGAAAATTGAGACCTTTTTACTTTGAAGCCTAAGTATGTTTTACGAGATACCGCTTAAGTTTATGACGTATTCAAAAATCTTTTCAACTAAATGTTCAAACTAAAATACATATTTTATATGTATTACTATTTTTTGCAAGTCGTCCTGTTTTGAAGATACATGCCAAAAACCGTCCGTTTTGAAACACATACAAATTATATTTTCAAATGTTTCCTTAATTTACACGCAAACAGTTAGTCCTATCGAAAACTTGATTCTTACAAAAAATATTCCTTAACAATTTTACAATCCTAAGAAGTCCTCAGATTTGAGATATGATCAATACGACAAATGTTATAAAACTTCAAAGCATGAAAAATAAATTTCCATAGGAAATATTTCAGAATAATATTTAAATTGTATCGAATAGTAAGTAATTATAAAATACTGTTTTTGAAAAATATCAAAAATGAAGAAAAAATTCCCCTCACAAAATTATTTCATACTGGCACTACTACGTAAAAATGTCTAATCTCAAGATAACGCTGTACAATGAAAAAAAAGAAATGATTTTGAGAAGGTGAGGGGGAGAGAGTGATCTGTAAGGGTGATTGGTATAAGAAAGTCCTGCTATGGCCACATCACATATTTTTTATAAATATTGTCTATTTCACAAATAATGTACCTATACATGTTAAATAAAGTTTATACGAGTGATTAAAAAAAAAAAAAAAAAAACTATTTTTCAATCAAACATCTAATTATTTATTTATATGCGCTAAGTAAAAGAGATGTGCGTTAGAATCTGTTTTTTTTTTTATTTGCAGAATTACCTCCAAATATCCTCCAATAAGGTCAATCAGAATTAGTTTATCTTTAATGATAGTTGGTTATTATGATTAATGCCCGGGCTTTAACTACCAAGGCATAGTGCCCCCCTACCAGAGCGCTCTTTCATCCCCTCTTAATGTCCCATCCTACCGGCGCCTTCGTTTTTGTTTAATATTTTCATTATTAATATTATTATATTTTTTATCAGTTATTTACTCATTTATTATATTTCTATTAGCTTATTTATTCATTTTTATTTTATATTTTTTTTTTTTCATTCATTTCTATATTTCACAAATTGTAGAGACTTAAGTACATCCCGAAGTATCGTTGTGAAAAAGACACTTCTTGAAGAATTATAAACAAATATTTATATATACATTGTATTAAAAAAAAAAAAAACATTTTTATTGGCTCAGCACACTTAGTGCTCTACACATTAAAAGAGAAACAAAGCATATTATATAGAAGGGTTATATAATGTCCTGGTATAGCCGAGGTTTGAGTCGCCTGTTGGGGGTGGTCCGACCGAGGGTGAATATACATTGTATTTATTACTCACATCTGAGGACTTTATAGTTTTAATAATTTTATAAGGAACATTTTTGGTAAGATTCAATTTTTCGATAGGAGGAACCGTTTTTGCGTATATCAAGCGAACGTCTAATTCACTGTCTGACTCACCGACGAACTTTTTTTCGTTATTTTATTGTTCTCGAACGGGACTGTTTTAATAGTTCCGTTTTCTCTTCTGTTGGGGTTTAACATTTAACAAAGAGAAAAAAATAAACTAAAAAAAAGAAAGCTTTTAGCTATATACATAAGTAGGGGCTTAAAATAATGAATCTCATAAAAAGAAAGGTTCCATATGACAGACTGGTTAGATGTATGGTGCCATTAATGGGAGACAAGACGAGCTTATGGTCAGTTTTATGAGCCTCATTAGATACCAACAACAACGGCTCATTAGATACTCTCCATCTCTTTCTCATGGCCTACTTCACTATATAAATGTTTAGATATTACAAAATAGATCTGGTTTGTCATGTATAAAAATAATACACACATTAAATGATTAAATTATAAACATTAAAAAATAAATTATATTTATTTTTATATATAAAAAACCATTTCTTTTAAAACAAATGCCAGTAAAAAAAAAAAAAAAACGCGGCCATCAGATGTTTTTTTAGTGTGTGTAGAGAGAGTCAAGGCCTGGTTCTATGGCGGCGGTCGGAGTGAAAAGGTAGACAGTGGTGTTTAGGCTTATGTTGTAATGAACTAAATAGAAGTGTATTGACGGTGAAACTGATCCAAAAAGAAGGTACTTTTATTTATTTATATGTACAGGATATATGCCCAGAAAAATATAACTTAAAAAAAAAATGGCCAAAATATAAAACAAAAAATAATGAATTAGTTTTAAGAATTTATTTTCAAGATTTTTTCATTTGATTTTTTGTTTCTTTCAATGTTTAGTTTTTAATTTTAATAATGTAGATTTAAGATAATAAACCCAATATTTGTTCTCGAAAATTATATTCTATTCATTTTCCCTGTTGGCCCAGTAAGATTATTTGAAAACCTTTGGATTAGATTTTATATTTTTGCAAAATTTAGAAGACAAGATGGCATCTCTTTAGAAATCCAAATGAAAATTTTTTAAATATACGTGCACTTTCTTCAAAATTGCACGTCTTGAACTTTTGATATTTTTTTAGCGCCCTTTTCGAAAAACTACTGTAGAAATCAAAATTTAGTAAAATAAAAGAGATCAAATTTCTACAGGAAATGTCGTAATCCTTATTGTTTATTTAATTATGATTATTATTTCATTATTATTAATTATATAATATTTTTATTTATTTATCATTTATTTAAGTTTAACATTTAACACTCAAACCTCCTTAAGCCTCTTTTTTACCACAGGTTTATAGTATAATATTTTAAAAAAAGAACTGATAGAAGTAGACATCCCCAGCACGAGTTTGTTCTCGCTCTCCCTTCAAAGCCAATCGACCATTTGAGCTAAAATTCAATATTGGACTTACGTTGTATCCTCGTAATAAATTTTGTGTCGAAACATACATCCGCAGTTGTTCGGGGATTTGAGTCGAGCCCCCTTCTCAGGTCCTTCTCTTCGACCGATTTCACGAAAAAAATTTATGTGTCATCTTTATGCGGTTTTGAATTTAAATATTAATACTTCATTTCGATACATTCATTACAACGTTAGTTAATATAATTTATATGTTAAGCCTCCCCCCTAATCCCCCCTTCCTTTTTGACTGATTTGGCTAAAAATCAATAGATATTGTCCTTAGAGAGTTCTGGACACAAATACAGTGTAAACTCTATTTAACGCCACTCGATTTAACGACAAACTCCCTAAAACATCGAAATTACTTGAATCTGGTTGGTTTCCCTTGTTGTCCATACAATGATACACTCTATGTAGCATCACACCCACTCTAAATAACAAAAACAATACGTCATTACTAAGCAATAAACAGTACTTTCAAGTTGCCGAAATTAATAAGAACTGCAGCTGTGTAAGTTCTTTTGTTTGTTATTTTGTTGATTTATTGTCTAGCACGTATTTACCTCGACTGTCGGCATCATATGTACCGAAGATTCTAAGAAATTCGTTCGACAGCCTGGCTATAACAGCTTCAGTTACAGATGAAGAAATTCTGGGTTCGGTGAGAAAAACTGAGGACCAACGACAAGGGGATGAAGAAGATGAGACGGATGATGCTGAGCCTCCACCAAGCATTAAACAAGCACTCGATGCAGCGAAATTATTGGAAAAATACTTTTTGTATAACCAACTTGATCCCACAGTATCCCAAGATATGGCCCGGTCAGGAGCTGACGGAAAACCTATAGGACCAGAACCTTTCTGCGGGATCTCCAAGAGCACCGCAAGGGCGGCAATAAATGGTTGGCTGACCAGCAATCACATCCAGTTCTGGAGAGGGGTCCCAAAGCAAAGACATTCAAAACTCTTTGTAGCGGAACCCTCGGAGGAAAAGAGCCGAGAGCTCCTGAATATGAGCAGAATGGATCTAAGAGCTATGACAGGGCTGATTACAGGACACTGTCATATGAACAAACACCTATACAATATGGGCATCATCGCTAGAAGCCTTCTGTGCAGGAAATGTGGCGAGGAAAATGAGACTCCGGTTCATATTCTAAGCCGGTGCGGGGCACTAGAAAGCAGACGTTTCCACTGCTTCGGGTCTGCCATAACAGAACCGAAGCAGGTAATGGAAGGAACCTGCACAAAAATCCTGGACTACAAAGATACAGGGCTGCTGTAGGGACCAACCCACACAGGGCAAACAATAGGCCTACACTTGCCGCGGTGACACAAATCAGCCCTCGGAAAAAAAAAAAAAAAAAAAAAAAAAAAAAAAAAAAAAAAAAAAAAAAAAAAAAAAAAAAAATCCTAAGATATGAATAAAATATATAAGGAAATATAATTAAAATACTGGAGCAGCAAAAAACGTCGGACGAAAATAACAAACTATATGGAATAAGCGTTGTTATTTGTATCAATATTAATGTTTGTTGTTTGTAAATTTTATACTTTATTAGTAAATACATATTATAATAGTAAAATACTATTAAATGTAATGCAATATGTATTGATTTTTCTGCTCTTCATTTAACGACAATCTCAATAACGCCATAAAATGCGCAGTCCCTTAAGTGTCGCTATATAGAGTTTACACTGTATACATTGTATACAGAAGATCCCGTTAGAAAGATGCATTCTTTCTAACGGGAGTTATCGTGATCACAGACACACAGACAGAGAGCAATTTTACTTCTACAGCTTTACGAAGTATAGGGGATGTTATATAATCGGTCAAAAAGTCGATGCGGATTTTCAACGGAATTTCATGTTTTCCAACTTGTAGATTCCAAAAATGAAAAAAAAAAATGTGTTTCTGTGAACACGATAACTCCCGATAGAATGAATGTATCGACACAAAATGTTATATGTGAACCCAGAACCCTCTTCGACGACACCGTTAATTTTCGGACAAATCACCGAGAGGAAGGGGTGACTAGAGGGGAGGTTTAACACGAAAACTCTAATAACTGCCGTTGTAATGAATGTATCGACATGAAATTTCATATTTATATATTCCTTCATATATTTTTTATTTGATTTTTGGAATAATAAGAGAAATAAATAATATTATTATTATTATTATTAATTTTATCTTTTCTCAAATGTATGATCGATTTTTTCTTTCTCTCTCCGAATAAGTAATACAATCCCATATTCTTGAAATCACGAGGTCAGAGATTTGCAGACATACTAGTCACAATACTCGGACCGAGATTCTCAAAGAATTTCTTACATTAATCATTTTGAGATGTCCAAAGTTTGGGTAGGAATGACGTAGGTGAAGAGATATAGGATGAAAAAGGAAAGTTAAGTCTCCGCTATATATATATATATATATATATATATAAGAACAATGATAAATGAGTATTGGTCTGGTCACGTCAGGAAAGTTAATGATACTAAAGGTTGGTTTGATAGACGGCTCTCAGTCAGACATGGCAACTGACAGCAAGGGATCCGACCCGGCCCTCCGTCTTTTCAACTAATCAAATCTGTTCTCTAGAGCATGGCTCGGCTATCTTCTTATTTTCCCAGCTACACAAAGTATAGGGGAAGTTATGTCATCGGACACAAATTACATGGTGAATTTACAAAAATAAAAAAAAAATTGTCCCCTAGCACGATGTAACCAATTAAGTTTTCGGTCTCCCTTCAAAACTAATAACCGAGATAATTACATAGGGGCTTCTGAAACAAAATTCATTAAATCGGCAGTTATTAGAGTTTTTGTTTTAAGCACTCCTCTACTCCCCTCCTTCCTTTCGGTATATTTGGCTGAAAGTCAATAGGTGTCCTCCTAATGGGGTTCTAGATGCGTATGTAAAATTTCGTGTCGATACATTCATTCTATCGGGAGTTACGCAGACACACATACTCACAGATAGACATTTATTTTTTCAGCTGTACGAAGTATATGAGAAGTTATGTAATCGGTCAAAAATTTCATGTGGAGTTTTCAACAGAATCTCTTGTTTTCTGGCTTTTTGATTCCAAAAATGAAAAATATATAAAGATAAATTACTGTGTGTACTCGTATTTATGTCTGTGTCTGGGAACACAATAACTCCCGATATAATGAATGAATCGGCATAGATAAATTCAAAGCCCTATAAGGACGACACCTATTAATTTTAAGCAATTATCAGTATAGAGAGAGGGGGGGAGATCAGAGAGGACTCAACTCAAAAATCCCAATAATGAAAGTACCGACATGAAATTTTATATTTAAATTCAAAACCCCATACGGATGGCACTTATTAATTTTCAGCGAAAATGATCCGAAGGGAAGAGGAACCAGAGAAGAAGAGCTTGTCTTAAATAGCCTATTAACAGCCGATCTAATGATTATATGAGGACTCAGAAAGACTGTACGTCAAATATTGAGTTTCAGCCAAAACGTACGATTGACTTTGGAGGGAGAGCGAAAACGTGGGGAAGTACATAGCCAGTGATGTATAGTATTTTTCTTTAATTTTTGGAATCAGTGCAGGGAAGTCAAAATACCTGTTTGTATGTATGTGAAAACGAAAACTCCCGTGTATTTGGATGTATCGATAAAAAATTTTGCGAGAGAGAAAACTTAGTTAATTCGTGCTGGGGAAGTGCAGGTGATTCACCGACCACTCTTTCTACTTGGTTCTCTCTTTTTTCACTAAAGTTAGAAATAACGGAAATATGTTTATAGAATTTTCTATTCATTTCTATTGCTCACCTGATCAGCTTATACAGAATTATAACAATTTTGCATAACTTTCTGCTGCATTTTGTCAAAAACAAGGTCCATTGTTATTAATAAGCCTGTTGTATCTGTAGTAATTGGATTGAGTGCATTTCAGCTGAGTCGGCTCTCCCTCTGCAGACATCCCATTATAGCCAGGAAAGAGTATAACAAGATAAGATATACTTAAGTATGGCTTCATACTCGCATTAGTTCAAATAGTTATAAATTATAACATCTCCACGAACTGCAGCTCACCTCAAAAGACGTAAAAGAAGTATTTAGGTTGCCTTGTATGTACTATATAGCTTGGCACCGACAATGCACACTGTGGCGTAGCCAGAGGTAACAAAACACTCTACGTCCTCAGTTACATGAAGTATAAAGGAAGTTATGTATTCGAGTAAAAATTCGATGTGGAGTTTACAATGAAATTTTTTATTCCAAAAATTAAAAAAAGAAAAACTTATGTCTGTCTGTATGCCTGAGAAGAAGATACCTCCCTATAGAATGAATGTATCAAAACGGTATATGTGTATCGAGAATCCCTCTAAGGGGTGACATGTATTGATTAACAGTCAAATCGATCAAAGGGAAGGAAAGGAGTAGGAGGGAGGGACACGAAAACTCTAATAACTGCCGTTGTAATGGATATATTGACACGAAATTTCATAAGTAAATTCAAAGCCCTCCAAGGACGACACCTATTGATTTTCAGCCAAATAGGCCAAAGGGAAAGGAATTAGGAGGGAGGCTTAACACGAAAACTCTAATAACAGCCGTTGTAATGGATTAGCACTATCAATGCACACTGTGGCATATCAATATGAAATGTGAAATAGCAATGATCAACACTTCCCCAGCTATATGAGGTGTAGGGGAAGTTACGTAATCGGTCAGAAATTCAATGTTGAGTTTTCACTGGAAATGAAAATGTTTATAATTAATTTTCCGCAAAATCAGCCAGAAAGACAGAGGGGGGTTCAGAGGAGGGGGCTTAACATAAAAACCTTAATAAAAGTCGATATAACGAAATTTAGGTGAATCAGAAATTTCTGATTAATTCGTGTTGGGGAAGTACATTGTTGATAATTCACAGACGACTTTTATCTCAATTCTCACACTAAATTACACGACTAGTGTCGATACATTCATTACATCGGCAGTTGTTTTAGACTTTGTGTCTTAAGTCCTTCTCTAATCCTCCCAGTTTCTTTTGGCAAATTTGGCCTAAAATTGATGTGTCGCCCTTATGACGTTCAGGGTTCACACATATACTTTGAATAACTGAGGAAGTGAAATTCTGTGTGTGTGAACACGATAACTCCCGATAGAATGAATGTATCGTTACGAAATTTTATATGTGTATCCAGAACCTCTAAAGACGACACCTATTGATATTCATTCAAATCGGCTATAGAGAAGGGAGGGG
This sequence comes from Aradus depressus, assembly GCA_963662175.1. NCBI lineage: Eukaryota > Metazoa > Arthropoda > Insecta > Hemiptera > Aradidae > Aradus > Aradus depressus. The sequence goes on along the minus strand of OY759214.1, from coordinate 62,633,346 downwards.
TATATTTTTTTCTCCATGAAGAATGTACCTGAATATTTTTCATTTTTTTCCCTGGCATTAATAACCTCAAATATATACCGGGTGATTAATTTAACCTGAAAAACAAGAATAAATCGAAAAATAAGCTTTATCGAAAAAAATTGTTCAAACAAAAGTTGCAGGGTTTAAAGGGAGACATATAATGGTAATGGTAAGGAATTAGGAGGGAGGCTTAACACGAAAACTCTAATAACAGCCGTTGTAATGGATTAGCACTATCAATGCACACTGTGGCATATCAATATGAAATGTGAAATAGCAATGATCAACACTTCCCCAGCTATATGAGGTGTAGGGGAAGTTACGTAATCGGTCAGAAATTCAATGTTGAGTTTTCACTGGAAATGAAAATGTTTATAATTAATTTTCCGCAAAATCAGCCAGAAAGACAGAGGGGGGTTCAGAGGAGGGGGCTTAACATAAAAACCTTAATAAAAGTCGATATAACGAAATTTAGGTGAATCAGAAATTTCTGATTAATTCGTGTTGGGGAAGTACATTGTTGATAATTCACAGACGACTTTTATCTCAATTCTCACACTAAATTACACGACTAGTGTCGATACATTCATTACATCGGCAGTTGTTTTAGACTTTGTGTCTTAAGTCCTTCTCTAATCCTCCCAGTTTCTTTTGGCAAATTTGGCCTAAAATTGATGTGTCGCCCTTATGACGTTCAGGGTTCACACATATACTTTGAATAACTGAGGAAGTGAAATTCTGTGTGTGTGAACACGATAACTCCCGATAGAATGAATGTATCGTTACGAAATTTTATATGTGTATCCAGAACCTCTAAAGACGACACCTATTGATATTCATTCAAATCGGCTATAGAGAAGGGAGGGGTATATTTTTTTCTCCATGAAGAATGTACCTGAATATTTTTCATTTTTTTCCCTGGCATTAATAACCTCAAATATATACCGGGTGATTAATTTAACCTGAAAAACAAGAATAAATCGAAAAATAAGCTTTATCGAAAAAAATTGTTCAAACAAAAGTTGCAGGGTTTAAAGGGAGACATATAATGGTAATACGAAATTTAACCTCGAGTGGCGTTTTCAGGGTTAAATCAAGAGCAACTTCGATTTTTTTAATGGAAACGCATAGTTTTAATTGCATACTTGTATTCTACGTGAAAAAATACGTATCTTTTGTAGGAAAAGTTTTGTTTGAAAATGTCAATTTTTTATGGTTTTGAGAATATAAGAAACATGACTATCCTAACCGATGGATTGGTCGAGGTGGTCCAGTAAACTGGCCAGCTAGGTCACCGGACTTAACTTCCCCAGATTTTTTTCTATGGGGATATTTAAAAGAACAAGTATACAAAAATGTGCCAACTACAACTGAAAATATGAAAGAGAGAATCAGAAATGCATGTCGAGAAATTGACAGAAAAACTTTATTAAGGATGGTGCAATGTTTCATTACACGTGTTGAAAAATGTATTGAAGTTCAGGGACATCATTTTGAACATTTATTAAGATGATAATTAATTGTTGATAAGTGGTGTGATATTATTCAGTTAAAATTTGTTTACAAAATTTTGTGTAAAATACTGATTCTATGTTACAATAACATTCATTTTAATTTAATCGATGTTTATTTCTTTGTGCATCAAATTTGTGTTTTTAAATTCTCAAAACCATAAAAAATTGACATTTTCAAACAAAACTTTTCCTACAAAAGATACGTATTTTTTCACGTAGAATACATGTATGCAATTAAAACTATAGGTTTCCATTGAAAAAATAGAAGTTGCCCTTGATTTAACCCTGAAAACGAGGTTAAATTTCGTATTACCATTATATGTCCCCCTTTAAACCCTACAACTTTTGTTTGAACAATTTTTTTCGATAAAGCTGACTTATTCTCTTTTTTCAGGTTAAATGAATCACCCGGTATATATACTTATATTTTCTATCGAACTTATGGGAGCTATATATGCCCCTTTCTTTATTTTTTTTTTATCAAGCCCGGTTGCTCGTCTAGAAGAATTTTTAATGAGCCGATATTCCGTTCGGCCGAAGAAGGAGACACATATAACCTTTGTGTCGATATTTTGAATCAAGACAGGAAATTGTGTTTTAAATTTTGGAATCGAAAAAAAAAAACTTGACATGGAATTTCTAAACGATTGCATACCTTCCTCTATACTTGGTTTAGCTGTGTAAATACTCATGGACACTTGCAATTTTGCTGCCCTTCGCTACAGAAATCTGACCCAGGTTGTGGTGAACTACAAGACATGAGCTGCTCTCCAGATCCTCCTATCTTCCTATCATCCTGTAGTCAAGGGATACAGTTTCCATCTTCATTAACATAATGGACGGCATTTTTTTTTTTTTCTGGTGTCGACCCAGAACTTTTACATTTCAATTAACTGACCATCTTTAGTGTCGTTTACAAAGAGGACCGACCGCGCAGCTCTCCTTCTTCGGTCGAACGGCATATCGGCTCATTAAAAATTCTTCTAGACGAGGAACCGGGCTTGATAAAAAAAATAAATAAAGAAAGGGGCATATATAGCTCCCATAAGTTCGTTAGAACAAAAAAAAAAATATATATATACTTATATAGGGGCTCCTAAATCCTCATACTAATTATTAGTATGAGGATTTAGGAGCCCCTATATAAGTCAACTATTGAATATTAGCGCAAACGGTCAACTGGTTTTAGTGGGGGAGCAAAAAGTTAATTGATTAATTCGTTCTGGGAAAGTACATTGTCGGTGATACACTGACGACTATTTATTTTTATTGTATCAGAAGGTCAAAAAACCCGAAATTCTGGTGAAAATTCAACATCGAATTTCTGACCAATAACATAACTTCCCTAATACTTCTTATAGCTGGAAAGTAATAATTGTATACTTGGCCTTAAACCCCATTTCAATGTTTAGGCTTCATAGTACAGTAGAGTCCCGCTAATCCGGACTAGATGGAACCGGACTCCGTCCGAATCACCCAAAGTCCGCATTACACGGAATTTGCTGCAAAATGCACCTGATAAATATTTTAGCGACTTTTTTCTTCTCATAAATACACTTTTTCCTTCAGCCTAATTTTCAATACTACATAATGTAATACGTAGATCTAAGTTTTTGACCTACGAACTGAGGGTAACAAAACAACAACATACGGTTAACAAAACAAAATATCTTTGTGATTAAAACTCAAAATTCATTAGAGATGTTTTCGCCAGAGATCTTGTGGAAGTTCATTGTAAATACTACTGAATAAAACACTTAGAACAAGTCAAAAAATGCCACTATATTTATATATATATAAATATAGTGGCATTTTTTGACTTGTTCTAAGTGTTTTTATTCAGTAGTATTCAAAATTCATTGTTAAGGACACTACTACTGTACAAAACAAACCACGGTATATTAATGTTATAATGTAAAAATTAAGAACATTAAAAACGAAATATGTAAACGTTAAATTCTGAACAGAACTATAAAATAAAACAATGTACAGAACGTAATGAAAACAAGAATAATAATTTACTCACTGAAAAAAGTCCGTAATGTTTTTTTGCTTTAATGAAGACCGACGTCGTTTTGCCGTAAGATCTTGTAGGCGTCTCAAGGTCTGTAGTCAAACCCTCTCTTTGAATTATTTTCCTACTTACCGCTCGCTAAATTAAATTTTTATTTTACTAAATCTTAATAAGCTTTTTTTAAAATCCCGTCCGGATTACCGGGACTCCACTGTATCTGAGTAAAACCGCTGTGTCGGACAGATAATTGAATGATTGTATAAGCGTTTCGATTTACAGACTTCATATATGGAATCCTGAAAATTTTCAGGTCATCTACTGGTAGTATAATCTGAAACAAGTGATCTCAGTGATCAGTTTGTGAGTGAGTGAGGGGAAGGGTGTTATTAACTGTGATTGTTATAGTGATTGTGATATTAACTGTGATTGGCCATTGTGCCGGATCCCCGTCCACAGATATAATGGAGGTCTTGCACTCTCCCAGGACCCGGGGTTACCAGGCCAAGGTATCTAATGAGGCTACTTACAGGTTCGGGCCCGATCCACGACGGTTTCAAACTTCGCTTTGAGCTCCGTGTCTCTCCAGTCTGAAAAATTAAACAGGACTGTTAGTATATATTTCTGAATAGTCACAAAAAAACGTGAGCACACCGTTCTTCGGATAGGATGTTAAGCGATGGTCCCGAGCCTGTGCGATACTCGTTAGATCTCTACTTTAGATAATTAAACCTGAATAGGAAAAATTTGGGACTCCCACAGTTTAACCAACAGGGAAGGGATATGAGCATTGAATACTTAGGTCCCTAGGTGTACACACCAGCCCTACCAAAATATATGTGTATTATTTAATACTACTCCGCCCCCCTGAAACCCACGGCTTGTGTCGCTCTGATTTGCCTGCGCAGGTTCCAGAAGACGTATAAAATATCGGTATGGAAGCCCATACATAGCTTCTATGTTCCCATATAATTTTTATTATGAAAAAATAGAGTGCCCCTTAGTAATTTTTATCTGGAAGGGATGTTAAGCGATGGCCCCGAGCCTGTGCGATGTCAGGTACTCGTTAAACGTATCTAACTCAGGTAACTAAAGTAGGGTAAGCAAAATTTATGACTCCTAGAGTAGAGTCAGGCTATGTCCACTAGGGTGGTCGTAAAAAGTAAAAAGTTCGATTTTTCAAAGTCCCCATCCAAATTCTTGTGTAGTTTGACGAAAAAAAATGTTGTGAATTTTTTCAGATTTTTTTGAATGAATTAACCTGGTTCTGTGGGCGGTCAAAGTTAAACACGTGTTTTAAATGGGGTTTTTGAACATTTACATATTTTTAAGTGTAGGTCTTAGTATTTTTAATATAAACATCTAAAAATACATGGATTATGGGTTTTCGGGGTCGCTGAAAACGAATTTCATATTAAAAAATTAATAATTCATTAAAATGAATCACCGATTCGAAAAATTTTATCATTTTCGTCAATTTTTGTACGAGTTTTTTGGGAAATGTGACTGTCAAAAAAATTTTTTAATATGAAATTCGTTTTCAGCGACCCCGAAAACCCATAATCCATGTATTTTTAGATTTTTATATTAAAAATACTAAGACCTACACTCAAAAATATGTAAATGTTCAAAAACCCCATTTAAAACACGTGTTAAACTTTGACCGTCCACAAGAGTGACGAAAAAGCGCTATGGTAGTGGGCGATATGACCTTGTAGTTAAAGTCACAATAAATAACTAACTAGAGTAGATAAGAGAAAAAAAGGAAATTATTTAATTAAAAATTGTTTTTAAATATATAGAGATATGCGATGTGGCTACAACAGGACTTTCTTATACCAAACACGTTTTTACAATGACTCCAGGTTTCAGAGGAAGAACAAAAAGTTGGGGAAGTACATTGCGCGAAGGTGAGCGTGGATTGTGGAAGGGCCACCAGGACCCTTGACATATGGCTGTTGTGTTGTGGTAAGGTAGGTGGGTGGTATGTTTGGTCTGGGTTTGTGGACACAACTCGAGATGTAAACACAGATAAGAGGCTGACTATCGATTATTGCCAATCCTCCTCCTCTCCTGTCCTTGACATATCCATCTTCTCTCTCATTGCCGTTTTAGTCACACCTCTCTCTCTCTCTGCCCTCTCATCAGTCGCATCATCAGATTAACAACTTTGCATCTCCTCCTAGCAGTTACTAGCTCTAGTAATTTCTGATCCAAATGGCTAATAGAACTAGCAATTTTATACAAAAAAAATTACAAATCTGCAAATCAGGTAGGTCAGAGGTAGCGTCCTTGTCTACTCAGCTCAAAATCGCGGTTTCGAAATATAGAGAAGGCGAAAAAACTTGAGCCCGCCGTCTTTCGGAGAGACGTTAATCAACAGGTGTCTCCTTATGTAGTTCTGAATACACATTTCGTGTCGATACATTCATTCTATTGGTAGTTATCATGTTCACAGACAAACTTTTTTTTTTTACTCAGGGGATCGTAAAACATCAAATTCTGGTGAAAATTCAACCATCGAATTTCTAACCGGTTACATAACTCCTATACTTGGTATAGCCTATGGAAGTAAAAATGACAAAATGACCTGTTCTTGCATTTTGTCATTCTCATAAACAGACATCTGCAAAATGAAAATGGCTTCTTTTCCGCGCTTATGCATCGGCCATTACCTCAAATTAGTATGTACTTGAAGTCAGAGATACGATATAAGCTGAAGGCACTTTGAGAAATTTAAGAGGACATTTGTACAAAATATTACGTTATTCTCCAGGAAGGTATAACGGTCTCCAGACAATTTTATTGACTTTTTATAACATTTATTTCAACAATTCACAATCAATTTTATTTAAACAAACGAATGGCTGGCTACATCTATAGTCACGTGTAACTTGATCTCTTCCTATCCTAGACAGACATAAATTCTAACAAGAAATAGTGCTATATTTTAAAGAACAAATTACACATGGTCCAGTACCTAGATACAGTATCTAGCAGGTATATTGGCTTTATCGGATACATTCCAGTGACAACACGCTCCGGAGAAAGGCGTCACGTTAAGACCAGCGGGTCACTAACTTTCAAGACTCACATCTATTACAGCCCAGCTGTACGAATCACTCATCAATTTTGCATCAATAGATGTATTACATTAAGTTAGTTATTATGACTCAAGCCCGGGCTTTAACAAAATAAAAGAAAAAAAGCGTGTTTCATATCCAAAAAAAATTATTTGATACAAAACTTTAATTTTTTTTTTTTGGGCAGAGTTCCTCCCTCCACACCTTAAAGGTCAGCCAATGTTTGTTTTATTTATTAATTTATAATTTTTTATTTATTTAGACTTTTTTATATATTCATTTATAATTGATTAATCTATATATAAATATTATTTTTCATATATTGTTTTCTTTCTTTTCTATATCGCACATTGGGACCTGATGATGACGAAACATCGTTGGGATAAAGACACTTTCGAAGAGTTTTTTTGAAAAATAGTTATCCTAATTTTTATTAAATTGAAAGATGTGTCTACTTATTATAAACGTATCTTGTATTAATTTGTTCATATACTCATATATTTTTAAGTATTTATTTGTTCAGGTTTTATTATTTTCATTTTACTTTTTTAAATAGTTTTGTTATTACTACTAATCATAGATGTGTTAGACTCAAGTAGTAATAAATCTAATTTATAAGCTATCTTAATGTATAAATTGTTTTGACGTATCCTATTACTATGTATTGGTTTAACGGAAATAAAATGTATTGTATAAAAAGGTAAAATTTTACCAGAGAGCGCTCTTTCGTCACTCTGGTGGACATGAGCTCGATTCTACTATTATCAATATTTATCCTCTTTTTAGAATCCAACTGGTAATCCTAAATTCTAGAATTGTAAATTGTAACAGTGACTTATTATATAGGCGCGATAGAGTAACAGGTTTATTTGCTCTTAATTCTCCTGAAATCTGAACAAGTATATTTAGACAACTTTCCATACAAGATTTTCGCCAAACAAGATATAAAATACCACTGGTGACATTTTTATATCTGGTTTGATTTCGAATGATAAAATTTTCACTTTGGTTGAAGAGAAAAGTCATAAAAATTAATTAAAGAACATTTGTGAAATCTAAACAGCACAATATGTCAGACGTTTTTATTTTATTTAGCTGAGAAAGCATTTTCAGGTAAGTTTTGGACAAGAGTCATTCAAATCGCTGGGTTATCCAGAGACATTTTAGTATGTCTGTAATACAAATGTATTATATATTGTCTATGGTCATCTATTATTGTTATTAAACTTATAAAATGAAGTGATCCATATATGGAAGAAACCAATCACTGTTAACACTCCATACAGAAAGTCTGACACCTCAAATATAACGGCGGTGTTGATATCTCTATAGATGGCTTGAAGGGTCATGAGGAGAAGACTATGAAGTGAAGGGACAGTTTTGAAGGAATGTTCTGATGCGAATTTGGATTAGGAGTTGCTCAGGTATTTATGAAGGATTCTGCTTATATAAAGAGAACAGATTAAAGATGATCACGATATATACAAATACCATCATAATACTACTATCAGATTATCCGGCTTCGCCCGGATCTTCTCTGCCTGAGTAACTTTATGTTATATGATTTTAAGGTTTTGAGACTGGTGGTTTGTGACACCCCCACAACATAAATGGAACATAAACTGTTGCCTCAGGGTCTACGTTAGACATTAAAAAACGTTCTACTCAATGTTCAATTTGAAACTCAAAACACCACAAAAAGCAGCACAGAGACCTATGGAAAGAAGAAGACGAAACTAGTCAATAAGATTTATATAATATAAAGTAATAATAAATCATAAAGGAATAATTTTATTAAGAATACTTCTTGGATAGATTTCTAGCAAAGATTTATGCTAAAACTCTTGGCTGAAGTTCAAAATTGGAGATCATTTGTGCGTTCAGTTTGTGTAATCTCCAAATATAATAGAAATCTTGGACATGAGATCGTATGATGTGATTATACATACAATATTTCACAGGTTACAATATATAGGAGGTTGTCCTCAATATCAGGCTATCTACCAAAAATGCTTTATTTAATAAAAAAGTATAGCAATTCTATTGCTACATAAATACTCCCAATTATAGTCTATAAGAGCTAAAAATAATTAATTAATAAATTTTATAAGTAAAATCTATAAACAAGTAAGATAAATAATTGATTTTATTTATTTATTTTTTATGAACAATTCATTTAAGCGCATACAGTCATTAGTTATTGTGACTCATCCTCGGAATTTAATTACGACGTCATGTCGCCTACTACCAAAGTCCTAAAGTTTGCCTATTCAAGTTACTTCACTTATGTTAGGGGTCTTTAACGAGTACCTGACATCGAACAGGCTCGGGACCATCCGAACGACGGCGTGCTCAAGGTTTTTCAACCTGGGAACTGAAGGGCTAGGTCAAATTGGTATTAACTTCAATGGGAAACTTGAACTTGTTCAAGATGGAAAAATTCTTTTCACACGAAAGTTGATCCAACAGCAAGTTCAAAAACCTAAGATTTCCAATCCCACAAAAAATAAGAAATGTTGCGGTTTAGAATACCTGTAATGTTCTCAATCCTGTGGTCATCAGGAATGCAATATAATGCACCTGACTACCCATTCAGGGTTTTGAAACCACAATCACAATTGCAACCGCAAAGTCGAACAGCAGGACCGGCTTACGGGCTTAATTGTACATAATTAAATAAATAAAATTCATTAAAAAAATATATATATATCATTGGAGCTTATTTTATGAAATTATTCTAAAGCGGCGTAAAAGTTAAATCATGCCCTTGAAAAGTAGGTTATATTGTGACGTCTGAGGTTAAGTGATGGTCACAAACCTATGAAATGTCAGATAAGCGATAAAGGCCACGACTCTAACCGAACCTGGACATAAGTCTGACTCCGACAGTAGAGTCGGGCTTATGTTCACCATAGTTCAACTCCAAGCATGAATGACAAAAAAAACTTTGCATCCATCTACCACCAATGGCGATGTAGTTTTGCCTGCATTGCCTATACTACTTCAGACATAAGTCATGCGCAGCAACGCCAGGGCACACCCGAGCTAAGTTGCAAAGAGGATAGGTGAATTTCTCTGTAGAGTGATCGTGAATGGCTCTAGCTCTGACGGCGTCTTTACTTCGTTATCGTGTTGACATTACTGATGTCACACGATGAGCTATTTCAGCATGTGTTGTGAAAATACGTTATGAACTATTATCAACAATATTTAAGTAATAAGTGAGGCGTAAAATAATTTAATATTTTCAAAATTAATTCGATTTATCTAATTGTGATTCTTTGAAATATTTACATTTACGCGACTATCGTATTATCAAAAATTTAATCGTAACAAATGAAGGTGAAGCATATTAATTTTTAACAGAATATAAAATTACTTAACTTGATATTATCAGTATATAGACATAGAACAAATAAAATATTGTTACATTAAACATTTTGCTATTGAATTTCATTATTCTTTTTTTGTTTCAGTGAACACACACACACGATGTTTACACATAACTATGAGAATACTAATAGGGGGTCACATGTTTCTTTTATAAATGGTTGACAACGTCGAGAAGGGCACATCGATTTTTAGTCAAATTGGTCTATGAGGAAAATAGTTGATAGTAAAAACTTGGATGATTACAAAGAAATCGAGCTGGAAACGTATATTGCTGATGATTCACCGACAGTTTTTTTTTATATGTAAGAAGGTATTAAGGCGAGGAATAACTGGGATTAGAGCCGCCATAAGTAAGTCTCTAAACACGTTCATTAGTCATCGACAAACAGGTATGGAATCTAGGGTTTATCAAAAAGGTCGGAGATTCTTCATAGGGAAAATACTAAAGAGACAGAAATCTTGACAGATCGGCTAGAGAAAGTGGACTAAATGTTTGTTATTTATGCTCTGGAAGAGCCAAAAGCAGCTTATGAGGAGTATAAAGCCTACGTTACGTTAATACTAGGGGAGTCTACTTAAGGAAATCTGACAAGGCTAGTTGTGTTTGCAATCTTATGGTCGTCTTCGTCATATACCGTGGAGGGTGGTCCTGCCTCCATAGGCGGAGATAGGAGTTTCAGGGTTGATGCTCCCCGGGGATGGCGAGAGAGGGGTTAAAATTACTAAAAGCAAATTTTTTGACATGTATAGTCAGCATAAAAACTTGGCTGAGATTTCATAAGAGAAGTTTCACTGTATTATTGTATATCCTGTATCATATATATAAAGTTGAAAATGTCTGTGCGTTGTACCGCTATAACTCACGAACGGCTTGATGGATTTGATTAATTTTTTTTTTAATTTGTTCGTCATCGTCTGTGGAAGGTTATAGGCGTATTAGTACCTCAATATCTGGTCCATCCCAGCATCCACCCACGCAATCTTTGTAACTCAAAAACCACTGCAATGATTAATGAGGAATCTTTTTGAATAGATAAGTTTTATCTACCGGAAAGTTAAGGTCTATTTTTTAATCAACCCCTGGTCCATCCCAGCATCCACTCACGCAATCTTTGTAACTCGAAAACCATTGCAACGATTAATGAGAAATCTTTTTGAATAAATTAGTTTTAGCTCCAAAGCTAGCGTTACTACAGTTGAAGGACTATAAGCCTTATTCCGTATGAATAATTGAAAATTATAACATCATGAATGTACTGTCGAGGAACTGAATAGCCTTATAGGAGATATTGGGAGAAAAGTCAAAGTTCCCCGGGCAACGCCGGGTAGTACTGCTAGTATCATATATACGAGCCTCAAGTTCGGTGTCCATGTCCTGTAAGGAGGGGTTCACAATAAAGGGGTTAAAATACATGGATTTACTATCCTTTTGCCTGGGCCAAGATAAAACCGTCCATAAGAAAAGTTTCACTGAAGTATGTATTATTTATTGTCTGCAAACAGTTAGTCGCTATCTTTAGACGGTAGCGGAAAAACAATTTCAGTACTTCTTTAGTAAAAATTTACGTTTCTGAAAATACAGTAAAAATGAGATCTGATGGATTCCACTTTTCCTGTCAATTCTTGAATCAGTTTCAGTAAAATACACCAGAGCACTAAGAAAAAAAAAACCAATCACTTTAATGGTTCAGTTCAAATAGAAATAAAATAAATGGTCAATTTTCAAAATGGAAGTCAATCATTTGGAAAATAACAGCAACCCTGTTAGCTCCCCAGAAATACGAAGTATAGGGGAAGTTCAAGGGGAAGGACTTCAGAATACCCGTAATTCCGTGTCAATGCAGTTATTAAGGATTTTGAGTTGAAGTTGAACCCCATCCCTGCTACCCCATGAAATTGTATATGTGTTAGGCCCCTCCCCGAACCCCCTTCCCCTTGGCCGATTTGGCTGAAAAACAATGGTTGTCGTCTTTATAGGATTCTGAATAAATATGTTTTATTATTTTATCAGAGTAGTTGTGTTTAACACGGAAGAAATTCCGGTGAAAACTCAATATCGCCTTACCGACCGATCACATACTTTCCTCTATACTTCGTTAGGCTGGAGAAGTAGGTTAGGTTAGGTTTTAAGAATCATGGACGGGCTTTAACTACGAGGTCATAGCGCCTACTACCAGAGCGCTTTTTCGCTTCGTCACTCTGGTGGACATCAGCCCGACTCTATTGTGGGAGTCCTAAATTTTGCCTACCCTAAATTTTTATTCACATAGGGCAGGGGTCTTTAACGAGTACCTGACATCGTACAGGCTCGGGACCATCGCTTAACGTCCCATCCGAAGCACGGCGTGCTTAAGTTTATTTTACCTCCCAGATAAAATAAACTAAGGGCCTCGGTCGGGTTACGAACCCACTTTCTTGAGCTCAGAAGTCACGCACGCATACCACTGAGCTACCGGCGCCCTCGAACTGGAGAAGTAAAATGTTGTGCCGATAAGTTCATGTTGTCGAGAGTAGTCGTGTACATAAAGACATTTTGTTTTTGTTTTATAGTTTTTGGGTTCTGAGGACTGAAAAAATGAAAATTCTGGTTAATACTTGATTTCGAATATCTGAGGATACGTAAAAAACATTTTTCCATGGAGTTACGATTATTATACATTCCTTGAGCTTCTCCATACCTTTCCAGGCAGGAGGTAATTATGTTGACTGTTCATACGAAGATGTCCGTGAGAACTGTCCGTATCACTTTCTCTAAGGGGACCCCCGCTGCGGGTCTCTAGCGGTACCCCCAGTTCACCATCCGCCCACCTCTCCCGGATAAGACTCATTTCACCTGTCCACTCTGTCATTTGATGTTCTTATCCGCAAACTATCTCTAGCCACATTTCTTTATTTCCTGTTTATGATCCTTTTAAACTCTCATACTCGACCCATCAGCAGTCTCCATAAAACTTCCCCTCAAAAAAAAAAAAAAAATCGAAGGAATATAGTAGTAAGATACAACGCAAGAGTGCCTCAATTGTCAATATTTCATGACACTCATTCACTAGTTATCAACCTTGAAACGCCTTGCGGTGGATCATAACTTCATTTCTTGACACTACTCTATCGAAGGGTTGAAAGGGGAAGGAGGGTTGAAACTGTTTTGCTATAAATAGGATTCTATAAGCTATCTTCTAATAATGTACCGTTTGTTATGACTCTCTTACTCCACTGGCAACGAACCCTGGGACTCTTAGCCGCCAACACCAGCCTCCTCCACCGCGATCTGTCGTGCGTTACCGGTCGCTAGTTCACCACATGGTCTTCCACGACATCATTCTTCACCAGGTCAGTTCATCTCAGCCGTGGTTGTCCTCATGATGAGGCTCTTTGGGCTGTCTGCAATCAGCTTCTTCCCACATGCCCAGCCCACCACACGCGCCCTGATCTCATGTCTACTACTAGGGTCGGACATTGCTAGATGACGTCCCTCAACTTATGGGTTTCTCTATCCTTGACCGGACCTGCTATTGTCCTCAGAACTTTATTTACAGGATTCACACCCGTAGGTCAGAACTGGCTTTATCATGGAGATGTAAGACCCTGTGCTTCAAGTTCCTAGAAAGGGCTCTATACCATAGTAGCATAACCCGAGGTATCCAAAGTTGCTAATGGTTGCCCAAATTAATAGTGTCTGATAACAGACAGCACAACATTAACAATAGCGATATTCTCCATGAGTCAAACTTCAAAGCCTATTCCTCAGCACACGGTTGACTAAATTGAATTTTAAGGTATACATTCTGTTTAGAATTTTATTTTCTACAACTCTTATTTCAATGTGTGTTTTGATAGAATAACAGATTCTCAGGTTATTGAGGAACACATATTAAAACACGCTGTGTGTTTTTTAATTTTTATTTTCTTGGCTGTGGCTCTATAAGAAAACGTTTCCGGACCATGTTTATAAAGACTTCTCATCTTATTTTGACGTAAATTACCTATGTATTATTTTTTCCGTGAGTCTTCGATTATCCGATTTGGACCTAGTCCATATTACCACGGATAATCGGGACTCCAGAAAGTACCATTATACCCTACAAGAGTGATTTCAAGATCATTTAGCACGTAAATTGTTTTAAGGAGAAACATTTATGACTATCTGACCTACCAGAAAATTTGCATTCTCAGTTTCTCAACGAAAGTTCCTGAAAAGTGAAAATTTCTAAAGGACGAGTCCCCAAGAAAACTAAGCGACTCGCACCCCCTGATCACCTTCACGAACTCTGGGTATATGTCTGCTTGTTCTTTCAATAAATAAACTTATTTCCTTGCACATTTTTTCCTTGACATTACCTTGACATCAGACTTCAGTTACAGTATTTTATTTTTATATAGTTTTTATGTTTTGTTTTATTTATAACGAAAAGCAACATAATGGAATGTTGAAAAAAGAACGTACTTCCCCAGCGCGAATCAAGTATTAACTCTCCCTCTTAAACCGTTCGACTGAATTCATTGGATAAATAGGCTTCTTGCTCAGGAACTATTGAATCTTCATTCATATATTTATTCTATCGGAAGTTGTGTTCACAGACACAGATATTTTTTAAAATTATTTTTGGTATCAAGGGATTGGAAAATATGAAATTCCGCTGAAAACTCAACATCGAATTTGTGATCGATTACATAATTTCCTCTATACTTCTTATAACTGGCGGAGTAAAACTGTTTTAATAGTAGTTTTATTTCCCCAACTACACGAAGTAAAGAGAAAGATATGTAAACTATCAAAAATTCGATGCAGAATTTTCAACGGAATTTCATTTTTTTTCCGACCTCTAGAATACAAATATAAAAAAAAAATATGTCTATCTGAGTGTGTCTGTGAACACGATAACCCCCGACAGAATGGATGTATTGACACGACATTTAATATGTGGACCCAAAACCCTCTAATGACGACACCTATTGATTTTCAGCCAAATCGACCAAGGGAAAGAGGAGATTAGGGGAGAGGCTCAAAAACTCAAGTCGTGATGAATGTATCGACACAAAATTTCATATTCATTCATATGTGAAATCAGCAGAAGGGAAGTGGGATCAGAGGGGTACTTATCCCATAAACCCCAATGACTGGAGATGTAATGAATGTACCGACATGACATTATGCGGACCTGTAAAATTTCAGCAATATTGTACGAAGGGAAGGGGGAATTTAGGGGAGAGGGCTCAATTCAAAAAACCTAATAATTACCGATGTAATGACTTTATCGATTAAAATTTAGTGTGAGGATTTAGGAACCCTACGTAAGTCAACTATTGAATATTAGCGCAAACGGTAGTGTAACTGTACTGTGCCAGGACTTGAGGCCCCAGTCGGAGTTCTTCCGGGGAGTTGAATTTTGTCTTGAGAGTGACATGCAATGGAGATCTGTCATGCTACAAACCGTGCATGCACGAGTGAAAAATGTTATTATAATATTTGGCCAATCACTCTATCCACGTAATAATCCAATTTATGATAGATCTGAGCTTTATACACTGGGCGAACATGAGTGCCACACCCACACTCGACAAGACAGCTATGAAAATCGTTGAGGGAGGTGACCTGAGACTGCAGTAAGAGTTGTGACTTTCACTGGTAGAGGAGATCGGTACTTCGTCTGGGACACAGTCATCGTACACACAACCGCCTTCTGAACATCCACCGCCCCAGCCTAGCTCCACCCCCAGAGGAGTTGAGAGGGAGGTGACCTGAGACTGCAGTAAGAGTTGTGACTTTCACTGGTAGAGGAGATCGGTACTTTGACTGGGACACAGCCATCGTACACACAACCGCCTTCTGAACATCCACCGCCCCAGCCTAGCTCCACCCCCAGAGGAGTTGAGAGGGAGGTGACCTGAGACTGCAGTGAGAGTTGTGACTTTCACTGGTAGAGGAGATCGGTACTTTGTCTGGGACACAGCCATCGTACACACAACCGCCTTCTGAACATCCACCGCCCCAGTCTAGCTCCACCCCCAGAGGAGGTGAGAGGGAGGTGACCTGAGACTGCAGTGAGAGTTGTGACTTTCACTGGTAGAGGAGATCGGTACTTCGTCTGGGACACTGCCATCGTACACACAACCGCCTTCTCAACATCCACCGCCCCAGTCTAGCTCCACCCCCAGAGGAGTTGAGAGGGAGGTGACCTGAGACTGCAGTGAGAGTTGTGACTTTCTCTGGTAGAGGAGATCGGTACTTCGTCTGGGACACTGCCATCGTACACACAACCGCCTTCTGAACATCCACCGCCCCAGCCTAGCTCCACCCCCAGAGGAGTTGAGAGGGAGGTGACCTGAGACTGCAGTGAGAGTTGTGACTTTCACTGGTAGAGGAGATCGGTACTTCGTCTGGGACACAGCCATCGTACACACAACCGCCTTCTGAACATCCACCGCCCCAGTCTAGCTCCACCCCCAGAGGAGTTGAGAGGGAGGTGACCTGAGACTGCAGTGAGAGTTGTGACTTTCACTGGTAGAGGAGATCGGTACTTCGTCTGGGACACAGCCATCACACAACCGCCTTCTGAACACCCACCGCCCCAGCTTAGTTCCACCCCCAGAGGAGTTGAGAGGGAGGTGACCTGAGACGTATCTGTGAACACGATAACTCCCGATAGAATGAATGTATCGACACGAAATTTTATACTTGTGACCAAACCCTTTAACGACGACACCTATTGATTTTGAGCTAAATCGGCCAAAGGGAAGTAGGGATTGGGGGTGAACTCAAAATGTTAAAACTAGATGTTTCGACACAAAATTTCATATTTAAATTCAAAACTCCATATGGACATCACTTAATAATTTCCAACGATATCGGCAGAAGGAAAGGGGGGGTTCAGGAGAGGAGTACTCAATTCAAAAACCCTAATAACTGCCACCTTTTTCAAAAATTGTATGTCCATCTTTGGCGTTTCAGACCTGCCGGTGTCAGGCAGCCCAGTATAAAAATGCCATATATTCAAGGTGAGACATGTTACCCTGGCCTAGGGCAACATCAATCAGCGCAGTGCAGGTCAGAGTGGGATCCCCGTCGTTACAGAGTGGGCATATCGGGGAGTCGGCCACTCTTATCCTCTTCAGATGTTTCTGGAGATAGTCGTGTCCTATGATAGAGAGAATGCCCCTAAAAGCAATTCGACTGAACTACTCTAACGGATAGAGTCACGACCAACCCATCTTTTCTAATGCTTCAATATATTCTTGAAGATGACGAAGGGTTGGCCTTGCAAGATGCAGACTGTACATAGGCTGCTTTCACTGTTGCAACAATCAGCCAAGAACAGTCATCCAGAAAATTGCACCAGAAACAATAAAACAATAGATAGTCCTTATGTCCTAATGGGTCACATGTCTGAACAAGGTTGCAGCCTTGCAGACTGTATCTAAGGCTTTCATTGCATTCACAACTGAATAATAAGATCGGAAGTAAATAGCAATTAGGTAAATTGAGATATATCGGTCATCACATAAGCAATGTCGGTTTTTAAATAAGTTGGATGGGGTTGTGTAAAAAAATGTGAAAAATGTTATCAATTAACTTTGTATTTTCCCTCATTTTGTACAAAGTTTTTCCACCTAATTTGCCCTTATGTGGGTTTGGTTACACATAGAAAAATTGTGTTGATACATTTATCTTATCTAGAGTTACGGACATACACACATGCAGATTTTTTTTTTGTAATTTTTATCCTATTTTGAAATTTTACCAGTTTTAAAAGGAAAGGGATCATTACGATATCCATTTTATAACAAAAAAAATTGAAAATAGTGTTATTGAAAAAAAAAAAAAAAATCGAAATACATCGAAAAAAAAACCTAACTGAAAATATATTAACGTACCTAAGTCATGTCCGGTATAATAATGATAATAATAAATAATTAACTGCATTTAAACAATATTCAAAATTAAAGCATACATAGACCGCCGCTTTTGCCCAAGAACAATTGACTCTTGGTATTTACATACCAGACATCCTACCGAAATTCGGTTTCGGTTCCAATTTTGACCGGAATCCCATTGACAGACTCACAAACACACGTTCAACAATTACATGTTTTTCGCCATTTCGGGGACATTTTTTTTACCATTCACCACGTACCGAGTTGGGTTAGTAAGAAGATATCTGAGAATGGAAAATACAATGTCAAAAAAAATCATAATAATAATAAATTCCATCAACTATACCCCGTTCAAGTCAATTGTTTTATTGTGAATCCCGTTAGGGAATAAATAATAAAAAAAAGGCCGTTATACAGTTCAAAATTACAAGAAATTCTAAAATCTAATATGACAGTAAAATTTACGGTTAACTAAAAAATAAAAATAAAAAAGACCTCGATAAATCACCGGCAATGTACTTCCCCAGAACGAATTGTTTTTGAATTGAGCCCCCTTCCCCCGCATCCTCTCTTCCCGGCTGAAGGCCATAATTTGACTGGTTTTGTCCTCATTGGGTTCTGACTTTAAATATGAAATTTCATGTTGATACGTTCATTACAACTGCAGTTATTGGGGTTTTTGAGTTTGATCCACCCCTTCCCTTCGGCCGATTTCGCTGAAAATCATTGAGTCGTCCTTATGGTGTTTAAATTCACATAGTTTTGTATCGATACATTCATTACAATGGCAGTTATTAGAGTTTTTGAAATAAGTTTCTCCCTAACCCCCTCCCCTTTGGTCGAATAGCCTGAAAATCGATAAGTGTTGTCGTTAGAGGGTTCCATTTTCGTACTCAGATTTCTTTAAACATGGAAATTTGGTGAAAACTTAATATATCTATCTAGTAAGCTGCTTTAAGCCCTTCTTAAATATGACAATACATATGTCATGATATATCAGATACATGATAGGGCAGTCATGAATTATGTTTCAATATATTATATACATAAATATATATTGAATGTACATATCACGAACTTCTCAAGGCTGTGTAATTTGATACATTGTAGTCAGGGCCGAATCTACTGTTATAAATTAAGATACAGTTACTATTGCATTGTCAGGATACTTAAATTGTCTTATTTTTTTTTTTTAACCACCAGCATAACACTAAAGAGAGCAACCTCCCTTCCTGGATATTCGCGTCAGGTTATGTTACCCGTCTAGTCTCCACTCGCAAATATGGCTCAAGAGCAGTGTAACCTCCCGTCGCGGTTATACGTCTCAGATTATGTTAACCGCATCTTCATCGAACTCGTCACCATGGCGCAAGTGCAAAGTAACACTCATCAGTATGGACCAGAAGCTCGGTGACATTCGTTGGTGGTTAGGATGTGTTACCCAAATAAGATACCAACAACCCACCCTAACGATCGCTCACCAGTATAATATACTAGTATTATATACCAGTAGGTATAATATACTGCATATTATGCAAGAACGAGATAACCTCCCTTCGTAGCTATCGGTGTCAAGTTATGCTATAGACTTATAGCACTATACAAATATTGTGTGATACTCTTAAAGGTCTTAACAAGAGATGAGGCTTATGGTCGAAGAAAACAAACTTGTAGAATTTCTGCCAAGCTTTCGGCACTGAGTGTGTCTTCTTCAGGGCCTGTATACATTATTAATGAGTTGAACTATGCGAGATATGAGTAAAAGATACATTAAAACTGTGACTAAACCAACAATAACCTTCAAATTATTTATACTTTAACAAACTAAAATATTATATCTAAACCAGGCTTTTGGTTGATGTAAACGAACTTTTCTGTCAAGCTTTATTGACATATATAAGTTATTAATGAGTTGATGCACGCTAGATCTGGGGAAAAGAGATGAACATTAAAACTGTGACTAAACGCTAATTTTTTGCTCTCTGAAATCGAACTTCTGTTTGCTCATTTTTAGGGTTTTTGAGTTGAATTCCCTCCCCTACCTGTCTATTCTATAGAAAATTGACAGGTGTTGTCCCAATTGGGTCCTGAATCCACATGTACAACACTCAGATTTTTTTTTTTTTTTTTTTAAATGAGGGAGTTGGGAAAACATGAAATTCCGGTGAAAGGTAAGCTCGAGAAATAAAAGAATAAATTTTATAGTAGAACTCCACTAATCCGGCATGTTCGGGACCTGACACATGCCGGATTATAGGATTTACCAGATTACAGGACGTTAAATAAAATTAACACGATGTGGTCTCAAAAACAATTTATTAACATTAAAAACACAGTAAAGCACATATTGTACATGGGTCGTTCCGCAGAAATCTGCACTTGAGGTATTGAAGCGTGTAACATCACTGAACGTAAAAAATTGATGCGCACTATGACCGAATCATGTTTCTTGAAACATTTTTAATGAATGCCCATCTTTATTGCGATAGAACAATTTCATAAACAAATTTTTTTTATGAAAAATAGTTCAAAATGTCCACTGGGTAATATTGCTAATTTTCTAAAATTACAATTTAATCAATATTTCAAGTTTTACAAACAAGAATATCCTCCAAAATGTGTTCAACTTTATTGCTTGATAGTTTTTCTAAAGGTTTGAGGTATTGCTGTGATTATTTTTTTTTTTTTAACAGAAAGCTTTTATGTAACTATCCTTTGATATAAAATTTCAAAGAATATTACATACTTTCAAAAATCTCACGAGCGAATGACTATATGTGTAACGTGGCGCCCCCTCACTGCAAAAACACGAAGCTGAAAAGTTACTAATAACTTTTTGGGGGGCACGTGACTTGAATTTTCAACCGACGTTGTGTTCTGCTTAAAACTAATTTTGGATTCGCGGCAGTGCAAAAAATATGTCCACTGCGTTATCAGTTATTTTGATGATACAATCAAGAATTTTTTTCTCTCTCATGTGTCAATATTTTCTAAATATCAGTGCAAAACAATCTCTTAGCCGACAATAAGTGTAGATTCCTCCATTTGTAGATATTCATACATTTAACGCGATTTGTCCTTTGGGTAATACACGTCCACTGGGTGATCCAAGAAACTAAAACTTCCGGTTTTTTCAAGAATATTACGTTTCATGATGTTTCCATTGCATAATTTGACTTCTTTCAATGTAGAAAAAAACCTCTATATAGAGGTATATACAGAAAAAATTACCAACAGTTGTGTTTTAGTTTTTGAGATTTTTTCCATCAAAAAGCGTTGAATCTCCTGTATTTCAGCGGAACGACGCACATAGGTATAATATAAAAAGTGTGGAGCTAAAGCATAATAAATTATCACTACATCCTTGTAGAAGTAAAGAAGTTTCGAATGTCTGTTTGTGTTGTTTGTGACTCTCTTCTCTTCTTATGGAAATCGTTCCTCATTATATGAAGGTGCATCACCTCTGTAATATTGTAAGAGCTGCTCTTTTCCGCGAATGAAGTGCCCAGGTTACTTTGTTCGGCTTAACATCTTCATCAAAATTAGTCTCCTGGAAGGTTGGATTTGAAAAGCTCTGAACAATGACTTATCAGTTAAAACCCTGTTCAGTTGGCTCTTCTTCATCCACCTCCACCCAATCAGCAATTTCTTCATCGGCAAGATTCCTAGTAGGATTTTCTATTGGTAAGTCTCTGATAATGTGCATGAGTTCAAGTGCATTTGCTGGTTTTGCCTCATCACATCTGGCCAAAGTTTACGCCAGGATTTTAGGAGAGTTTCCTGTTTTTAACATTCGTCCAGGCTGTAGAAAATATGGCATCTTTAACTTTAGTCAGCAATGTAGATCTGACAGGCTGATCAGTTATGTTCATAAACAATGGATTTAAATGTATCTTTGTAGCTCTCACATGCTTCAAAATCAGCCGGTCTGAGTTCACCTCAAACATCAAGTTTTCGTATACCGTGCCTCGATTTAAAACACCTTAACCAGCCTTGGGAAAACTTGACGTGTTCACCCTCGGGAATATTCAAATCAGATTGGAATTGCCTTGCTTTCTCAGTTAATAAAGGGCCGGTAACAGGTTTCCCTTCAATTCTTTTTGCCGTGAACCATTTGTACAAAGCTGAGTCTAACTGATCAGCCTTGGATTTTTTCATAGTTTGCCTGTTTTTCATATTTTCCAACTTTTCCGATTCTTTTATAAATTTGATAATTTCTTCTTTCTGTTTCTTGATATCATAGATGGTGGATGAACCGATACCATATTCATTCATAATTAAATGCCTGCTTACCCCTTTTTCCAGTTTTTCAAGGATTTCTGATTTTTTAATAAGGTTCAGACTTACGTGTTTTCTTTTCGGTCCCATGGCTTCTGTGCTGCGTAAAAATTACACCAATTCTTTCAGAAAAACGAAAAGTGACTTTGAAAGAAGAGTCACGTACTTAAAACAACAATGTTCACGAGACGAAGTACAGTGGTTGTGAAGGGAGCGGAGACTGTGATGCTACCCGAGAGCTACCGAGAACTAAACCAAGGGACAACCTCCCCCCATCCCAGTGCTGGATTACAGGGCGTGCTGGATTATAGAATGCCGGATTAGGGGAGTTCTACTGTATTTACTTTGGGAGAGCCCTCCCCCCCCCCCCCCCCTCCACGAGCTTAAACTAACGTGGCCAACCGAATTTATAGTCCCGGTGCCAAAGATATTTTTGGTCGGATTTACAGTGGGGGGCCGGAGGCAACGTGTTGAAACCCCAATGATTTCAAATTAATCATAAATTTTGATCAGATAATAATACACTAGGATATCAGGAAACCACTAAATTGCCTTTCACACGTTGGCTGGCTATAATCGAAATTTCTTTTTATATATATAATGCATTTTAATAAAGAAACAAATCTGAATATCTATTATCTGAAACGATAAGAGGATTTATTGCTAATAAAAATACATTTCAGGATGTATTGTCCATAAATATATCTCACTACAAAAAAAAAAGTTTGTTGATTAAATATATCAATACTAATAAATCAATAATTGATAATGAAAGAATAACAGAACGAGTGATAGGAGGGACAGCCATAGAATCTCAGGCGCAACATGCCTACCTAGGATTTTAGTTCCCCACCTAAGTATAGGGGCAGTTATGTAATCAGTCAAACATTCGATGTTGCGTTTTTACCGGAATATCATGTTTTTCGAGCTCCTACTACCAAACATTAAAAAAGAAATTCAGTATGTCTTTGAGTGGATAGAATGTATCACAACACGAAGTTGTGTATATCCAGAACCAAATTTTCAGCCAAATCTGTCGAAAAAAAGGGGGGATTATGGTGGAGGGGGGACAAACCAAAAAGTGGTAATTTAATGGATCTATCGACATTTTATATTAAAATTAAAATTCTCATAGAGACAACACCTGTTCATTTGAAAATGGCCGAAGAGAAGGGGCTTGACTCAAAACCCTAATAACTGCCGATTTAATGAATACATCGAACGAAATTTATTAATTCGTGCAGGGGAAGTACATTGGCGTGTGATTCACCGATAATTTTTTTTTCATATTTTCTTCAATTTACCATGGTAGCGTGTGATGTATAAAAAGAATTATTAATAAAAAAAAAATTAATTATATTTATTTTTCTATATAAAAAAAAAAACCTGAATTAGGAAATAAATAATAAGAAACCATTTCTTTTAAAACAAAAATAAGTAAGAAAACAAAACACGGCCATCAGCTGTTTTAATCAGTGTGTATACAGTCGGGTCGACGCCTGGGAGAAAGACGACGGTCTGAGTGAAAATATAGAGTGATGTTTAGGCTTAAAATGAAATGAACTAAATTGAAGTGAATTGCAGGTGAAATTGATCCGCAAAGAAGTTAAGAATTTAGTTTTTTAAGATTTTTATTTTGATTTTTGTTTGTTCCCATGTTAAGTTTTTTTTATTTTAATAATGTAGATTTAAGAAAATAAACCCAATATTGTTCTAGTAAATTATATTCTATTCATTTTTCCTGTTGGCCCTGTAAAATTATTTGAAAACCTTTGGATTAGATTTAATATTATTTAAAATGGCAACTCAGGTAATGTGATAATTTAATTTTATTATTTATTCTTTTTGTTTTAATTATTATTTCATTATTTATTTATTATTATTTGAATTATATATTTATTTAATAGTTTTAGTTGACATTTACATAATCTCTCTTTTTTTTAACCACAAGCGATATTGTTGAAATGATACATACATATACATCGATATTATTTTCACTTTGTGGATCTTTAGCAACAAGGATGACAGATAAACCATAATGGAGGTGGACTGGGCTAGAATGTAGGATGAGAGGATATAAAGAGAAACTAGAAGAAGGAGCTAGCCTGAAGAAATGCAGGAGAGAAGGGATGTGTCCATTGTGTGGAAGCGGCATCATTTGCATCGGACCTGCACTCACTGACCTGCACCATGACCTCTACTGCATTTCATTAGATGTGCAGTTCTACACTAGACCTGCTCCCAGGGTCTTCAGATCTGGCTAAGGGAGGCGATCCACGGATCTTCAACCTTACATGTTGCAAAATAAAAATGTAGTCTCACCTCTCAGAGATTTTATTATTATACGCTAAACGGCTTTCGAGGTTGCCTTCATCAGGAAATTAATAAATAAAACAAAACTGGAATACATCTAAAATATAAAAACTACTAAAAAAAAATCATGAGCACGCCGACATTTGGATGGGACGTTAAACGATGGGCCCGAGCCTGTATGATGTGAGGTACTCGTTAAAGACCCTTTTTCTTTTTTTGTTCCGATGGAGGCCACGACGTCTTCGCCGAATCGTCGGAGAAGTAGG
Organism: Aradus depressus; assembly: GCA_963662175.1. Lineage (NCBI taxonomy): Eukaryota > Metazoa > Arthropoda > Insecta > Hemiptera > Aradidae > Aradus > Aradus depressus. Next base: position 62,608,595 of record OY759214.1, on the reverse strand, counting down.
GCCTAACTATTTTTATTTGTCATTCAAAAAATTAATTTCCTGTTGCTGTGGTAGGCTAGGAGCGACCCCTGCCAACCATCTGCGACGATAAGCGGTCACCCTTGGTAACTAAACCTGAGGCAATATTTAGAACTACCACAGTAGAGTCGTGATCATGTCGACCAGGCTCGCGGGTTCGAAACCCGGCCGAGGCCCTTGGGAGATGTCAGGTTCTCGTTAAAGACCGCTCTGGCCGAGATGAATAAAAATTGAAGATATGGAAAATTTAGGACTCTCATAGTAGAGTCGGGCTCATTTCCACCAGAATGAAGAAAGAACGCTCTGGTAGTATGCGATATTAGTTTGTAGTTAAAGCCCGGACATAATAACACCAGAACGACGAAAGACCCGAAAAATTGGTCCTTGAGATTCTTAAATATTAAATTATACGAGTATATCCTTAATTCTTCAATTTACAGAGAAATAGAACCAATAAGGACAAACTTAACGCTCCCAAAAATGTACAATAAATTTCCGTAAGGAATAGCTCAAAGCAATGTTTAAATTGTAACACATTCAAAATTTATCCCAGAAGGAGAGCGGAAACTTAGCTGATTAATTTGCGCTTAAGAAGTACATTGCCGGTTATTTACCGACAACTTGTCTTGATTGACGTCTCTATAACAGATACGTAGTGAGAAATCATGCTATTTAACTAGCCTGCGTATAACAGATACGTAGTGAGAAATCATGTTATTTAACTGGCTCGCGAACAATAAATACATACTCAAATATGATATATTTTGACAAATTGGACCAATAGAAATGATGGCCCATCAGAGCAAGTTGTACATGTGTATATACACATGGAACCCACAGTTCATTTCCAATTGTACCGAACCGTCTGATATTTAGGACTAAAAGGAAAGAAATCCTACGGTATTATGAATGAAAAACCTACCAGTTTTTGAGTTTGAACCAAAGTGGTTAAGAATGTGTGTCAGTGAATACAGGTTATTTAGCGTTAGTCTGAAAGCTTTTTCCGGTCCCGGGTTGAACAGGAAATGTAGGAAGCCAAACAGGATTGGAGGCACGCGGGGACAGTCCTCTTGTCACGTATACATATATATTTATATATCAGGCCTTATGTATATAATAATATAAACATTTGTTTGTTTTTGAAAATATACATTCTACAAGTAATAACATTTCATCTATATATATAATTGTCTTTTGCGAACCGAAAATAATACGATTGTTATGTTTATAAAACTGTCAGATTTTTGTTTATACTAAACGTCTTATTTACTTCACTTTTAATTTTCTATGAATAAACTTAAACAAAAATAAAGGGAAAACTATTTTCTTGACATATCTTTTACAAACTTCTAATAATTCCCTGTTCAATTTTTCTTAAAATTTTAAGCGCTTCTCAAGATAAAATCGAATCTAATCCACTTTCAAATAGGTGGATTTGCATTAATAAAACCTATAAAACTCATCAGGTTTCTCTGTACAATCCAGTTTCCAACTGTCCTCTATGTATCCGGTGCTACTTGAGTGGACTTAGATCGGACCTGACTTCGGAAACCAACCCAACGAATCTATCAAGTCTCTCTGTACACTCCAGTTTCCAACTGTCCTCTATGTATCCGGTGCTACTTGAGTGGACTTAGATCGGACCTGACTCCGGAAGCCAACCCAACGAACCTATCAGGTCTCTTTGTACAATCCATTTTCCAACTGTCCTCTATGTATCCGGTGCTACTTGAGTGGACTTAGATCGGACCTGACTCCGGAAGCCAACCCAACGAACCTATCAGGTCTCTTTGTACAATCCAGTTTCCAACTGTCCTCTATGTATCCGGTGCTACTTGAGTGGACTTAGATCGGACCTGACTTCGGAAACCAACCCAACGAATCTATCAAGTCTCTCTGTACACTCCAGTTTCCAACTGTCCTCTATGTATCCGGTGCTACTTGAGTGGACTTAGATCGGACCTGACTCCGGAAGCCAACCCAACGAACCTATCAGGTCTCTTTGTACAATCCAGTTTCCAACTGTCCTCTATGTATCCGGTGCTACTTGAGTGGACTTAGATCGGACCTGACTTCGGAAACCAACCCAACGAATCTATCAAGTCTCTCTGTACACTCCAGTTTCCAACTGTCCTCTATGTATCCGGTGCTACTTGAGTGGACTTAGATCGGACCTGACTCCGGAAGCCAACCCAACGAACCTATCAGGTCTCTTTGTACAATCCATTTTCCAACTGTCCTCTATGTATCCGGTGCTACTTGAGTGGACTTAGATCGGACCTGACTCCGGAAGCCAACCCAACGAACCTATCAGGTCTCTTTGTACAATCCAGTTTCCAACTGTCCTCTATGTATCCGGTGCTACTTGAGTGGACTTAGATCGGACCTGACTTCGGAAACCAACCCAACGAATCTATCAAGTCTCTCTGTACACTCCAGTTTCCAACTGTCCTCTATGTATCCGGTGCTACTTGAGTGGACTTAGATCGGACCTGACTCCGGAAGCCAACCCAACGAACCTATCAGGTCTCTTTGTACAATCCATTTTCCAACTGTCCTCTATGTATCCGGTGCTACTTGAGTGGACTTAGATCGGACCTGACTCCGGAAGCCAACCCAACGAACCTATCAGGTCTCTTTGTACAATCCAGTTTCCAACTGTCCTCTATGTATCCGGTGCTACTTGAGTGGACTTAGATCGGACCTGACTTCGGAAACCAACCCAACGAATCTATCAAGTCTCTCTGTACACTCCAGTTTCCAACTGTCCTCTATGTATCCGGTGCTACTTGAGTGGACTTAGATCGGACCTGACTCCGGAAGCCAACCCAACGAACCTATCAGGTCTCTTTGTACAATCCATTTTCCAACTGTCCTCTATGTATCCGGTGCTACTTGAGTGGACTTAGATCGGACCTGACTCCGGAAGCCAACCCAACGAACCAATCAGGTCTCTTTGTACAATCCAGTTTCCAACTGTCCTCTATGTATCCGGTGCTACTTGAGTGGACTTAGATCGGACCTGACTTCGGAAACCAACCCAACGAACCTATCAGGTCTCTTTGTACAATCCAGTTTCCAACTGTCCTCTTTCCTTCCTTCAACAATAAAGTGATAATTAAAAAAGTTAGCATTTTTTTTTTTTTATTAAAAGTTATTCTTTCCTTGGCAGAAGTTTTACAAAATCACTAACTAATTATCAACAAAATATTTCTCCTTCTTTAGGAAAAAGTTATTGTTTTGTGAGATTGCATCGAGCCCAGGTCCGAGATGGAGCTAATCAAGCTTGAAGCGAAGAGATGGCAGAAGAAAAAAAAAAAAAACAAGAAAAATAGCTAGAGGATGAAGAAGAAGAAAGGTAACGACATGAACGGTTTAATGCGGATCTGGAGATCACCGTCCGAGGACCTTCTTATCAAGGACAGACAGGCCGAAAACAGAGTGGCTTCTTTTTATGGTCTTTCCAACGATATGCCACATTATCACAATTTGTAATCCATATGAAATTTGATGTTGCGTTTTCACCTGAATGCATGTTTTCCGATCCTTCTGAATTCAATAATGAAATAAAATTTCATGTCTTTCTGTTGTGTCTGCGTATGTATGTGACGGCTGAACCGATTTCAAAGCGGTTTTTTGTTTCAAAACCTGGTATTTGCGAGATGGTTGTTAGCCATGTTTGATGGAAATCGGGTATGCTTTTCCAAGATATTTAGGTTTCATCAAAGCCAGTGTAGGTATCTCGGCCTCTATTATAGCTAGAGACTTGGAGTTTGAGCTCAAATGTTTATATGCCACTCCCCCCTCAGCCCTTCAAGCTCCCCCCCCCCCCCCCCCCCCCCTTTTTAAAGGTTTCTTTTTTTTTAATTTTTAATTTAATTTATGCATACCATTCTCTGTAGATTCATATAAAAGTCATTAAAGTATATGAACAATATGAATACACATATATACAATTTTAAATGTGTATGCAGAATCCCATACCAATGGGGCATTATGGGGAGAATATCGCATGATGCAAGTTGCTCTGATATGAGAACCACCTTAGGGCAATGTTGATAAGCGGGCATTGATGTCATTGATTGTTGTCAGTTGAGAAACTTGTCCGGGAATTAAATCCCCAGCATAAGGTTGTTAACCTGGTGTAGAAGGAGACAGACTACTGTCAGTGATTGTCTAAGGATCCAGTGGCGTAACAAGGACTGATACATTGTTTCCGCTTTACATTTATATAAATGTATGGAGATGAGGATGATAAAGGGAGTGGAGAGGTGGGGGGTGAACTGACACCAGATTCAGCGAAAAGAGATTGTCGATGAATCAAAGACAATGTACTTCCCCAGCATCAGTTAACTAATTAAATTTTCGCTCCCACTCCAAAACCAATCGACTATTTTAGACAAAAATGAATATTTGACGTACTCAGGGACTTCTGAGTTATGAGCCTTTCAAGTCGAGCTCCCCTCTCCCTTCCCTTTGGCCAATGTGGCTGAAAATCAAAAGATGTCCGTTCTTGTGGAGGCTCTAGATACACATAATTACACATAATAACCACGCTCTGCTACCAATTATTACGATTGCTACCAGTTTATTAGATTATTGGGGAATTATCAAGGGTATACGCAAGCTACCACCTTATTATAATAGCGCAGTGGGAGTCAAAAGGGCGTAAGGGGGAGCGGTATCGTAATAAAAAGAAGACGCAAGAGAAACAGGTAATATGAGGTCCAGGCACGGCTCGGCATATATAAAATAAAATAACTGGATACGAATAATATAATATAATCGACACACAATGAAAAGTAAGAGATTAACAATAGTGATTGTCTCTAGTACAAGTGTGAGAGTGAGTGAGTTAGCTCTGCCGGCCTGGGTATTTATACTGTCATGGGATGGCCCAGACTGGCGTTCAAGAGAATTGAATATGTCCATATCTAAGGTATTTACAAAGTTTTTATTTTATATCTAAATTATTTTCACATATATATTAGGGTGGTCCAAAAATGACAATTTTGTAAAAAAAAAAGTTCCCCTAGTTTGGAAGAACTCGACGAGAAAAAAATGTTGGCGCCAAAAAAAACGAAAAATATTCGAAATAACCCGTGCCCCACGGCATTTGAATTTTAAATGGAATTTAACATGGGTTCTCATGAGTGGCTCACTTCAAAAACCGTAATAACTGCTCCATGTAATGACCTTCATGACCTCCAAAACACTTAATAAAATGAATTTACCGATTGTTAAATGAGAAAAAATGTTATTGTCATTTTGTTGACAGCGTTTTTGAGAGCTGTCATTAGTCAAAATAACTTTTTGACGTCAAATTCGTGTTCTCCGACCCCAAAAACCATAATGTGGAAATTTTTTAGCCCATTTTGATGAAACGTGGATGCTCCATATTGTTTCAACTTTAATACATAAGAAAACCCATTTTAAATTCCATTTAAAATTCAAATGCCGTGAGGCACGGGTTATTTAAAATATTTTTCGTTTTTTTTGGCGCCAAAGTTTTCTTTCGTCGAATTCTTCCAAACTAGGGGGTGCACGATTTTTTTTTTAAATTGTCATTTTTGAACCACCTCAATATATATATATATTAAAGTGTTGTTATATATATATATATATATATATATAACAACACTTTACTATCGGCCTTAATATTGGCAAAACTAAAATCTAGACAAGGGGTCCAAAAGTTCTATAGGTTCTATAAGGCCAATTTGTGCTATTTGGATCTCAATGTTCTATATTACATCATCCAGATTGTTTGATCCATAATGGTATATGTCCCGATATACAAATTATTAATTTCCCCTTGCAATAAATGTAGTGTTGTATATTTGGTGGGATATAGGGGATTCTGGGGACAAGGAATATTATCATATACATATATATATATATGGTGACAACATATAAAATTTCGTGACGATACATTCATTCTATCGTGATCACAGACACACACAGACAGACATGTTACTTCTAGCTATACGAAGTTATGTAATCGGTCAGAAATTCGATGTTGAGTTTTCCCCGAAATTTCATGTTTTCTGACCCCCTGATTCCAAAAATTGAAAAACAAAAATGTGTCAATGAACACTATAACTCCCGCACTTTACAGATGATTCACCGACTCAACGTCAGAGTTCATAAAAATTTGTAGTAAAGTATGTGCTGTGTTATAAAATAAAACCTTAATGCCAAATTTTTCAGAATCAGACTAAAAAGTGGTAGTCATAGGAGCTCCTTCCTACTTCCTAGAAAGTGACACATATTTCTGTAAAAAGATGTTAACAATAAACAAAAAAAAAATGAAGAACCATATAAATAAAAAATCTTTGGTGTAGCCTTAGTAGTCAATTAATTATAATGGGATACCTGAAAACAAGTGACTAGGGCGCAAAGTACATACACAATACAGACTAAGGTTTACGGTCAGTGCTGTGCTAAACACAGAACCCTCCTGTGCAACACACACAACGCCCGCATCCTGTCTACCTCATACAATCACCGTTCAGAACAATGCGTTATTCACTAAAAGCGTACCATCCGCTCCTCATTGTACGAAAATATAAAAGTGGGGGGGGGGGGGGGGGGGAGGGGGGGGGCAACAAATTTTTACTATCCCTCGAAAAACAATCGAACATTTGGGCTAAAAATCAAAATTTGGATTACCCAGGGATTTTGAAATCCTCATTCTGAATTTCGTGTCATTACATGGAGCGTTATTACGGTTTTTGAACTGAGCCGCTCTCCATGACCCCCTTCTCTTTAGCCCATTTCGCGAAAATTTAATAAGTGTCGTTCTAGTATTATATATCACACATTCATACATCGTGCACACAGACACAGAAGATTTTTTTCTCTTCATTTTTGGAATTGGAGGGTTTGAAAACATGAAATACCTGTGAAAATTTAACATCGAATCTCTGACTGATTATAAAATTCCAAATAAAGACGCTTTTTTTTTTATTTTATCTTGTTTTATTTTTATTTTTATTTTATTTTTATTCAGGAAGTAATAGTTTTACTTAAGAAATAATTTAATTTAGGTACAATCGAAAAATTCAATATCAACTAGTTTTTTTCTTTATTTTCCAATTTTTCATTCATTTAAAAATGTCTTTTCTGATTTCCTTTCCGATTGCTTTTCTGATTTCTTCTGTTGAAAGAGCAGTAGACTCAAAACCTCCAAAAGGAGAGGTTTTGTTCTAAAAGAATGTCAATAAAGCTATTTTATTTTTATTTCATTTTATATAGAGGGCGCCGGTAGCTCAGTGGTGGCGTGCTTGTCTGCTGAGCTCAAGAACGTGGGTTCGAAAACCGGCCGAGGCCCTTAGTTTATTTTATCTGGGAGGTAAAATAAACTAAGCACGCCGACCTTCGGATGGGACGTTAAGCGATGGTCCCTAGCCTGTACGATGTCAGGTACTCGTTAAAGACCCCTGCCCTAGGTGAATAAAAATTTATGGTAGGCAAAATTTAAGACTCCCATAGTAGAATCGGGCTCATGGCCACCAAAGTGATTAAGGAGCGTTCTGGTAGTAGGCGATGACTTTGTAATTAAAGCCCGGGCATGAGTCATAAAACCTAACCTTTTATTTTATATAATGACGGAAGTACAAAAACTTGTTCCTGTGAGATTATGTTTGTAAAACAACTCAAAAGTGATGCCAGTATTTACATATAATTTTGGAGTTGACATGAATGTAATTAATTACAGATGTACCTGTGAAGACGAAGTGCAAGGAAATCTGTTTTGGAACTTTCATATTTTACCATAAATATTAAAATGAGATTCAGTGCAGTAAGATGCAAATTATCCATATACGTCTTTACTTCCTTCGTACTTTAAAGTGAAAGGATCGATAAACGCATAGTCATAAATACCAGTTTCTAAATTCAACGGAAACCGATATGCACTTTCCAACACGAAAGATGCTGAGATGATTTGCACTGAATCAGCACTTTCGACTCGAACGAAAAAGATAAACAGGTTTCAAAACCTATAGATCCCTTGTTCATATCATTCCAATCTTAACAAAAATTGAGTCAATTATGTTTGCTTTCCCTATATTCATTCAATGTCCATAAAAAAATGTCAGTAAATCCACATTATACTTACCATCCTCACATTATTTTTAATCGAGGATGTTTTCTTTATTCCATATATAAAATTTCATGTCGATAAATCCATTCTATCGGTAGTTATTATTCAGAATTGAGCCCCCTTCTCTAATCTCCCCCCTTCCCTTTGGCCAATTTGGCTGAAAATAGCTTTCTCACTCTGGAAGGATCGAATCTACATAGAAAATCATGCTATTACTGCTCTATAAATTTTGTTCCATAACATTTAGTTAGACGAGGAGGGAAACGAGTATTTTGCAAAAAGTATCATAAAAACATGGTTTTTGGCGTTTATTGGAAGATTTTCACTTCCCCATCTAAGGAGGCGAGACCAGGACACGTTTATGAACCGATATCACTTATCATATTATATATATAAGATATAATGATTCTAGGTAGAAATACTATGAGCATGCAGTACCCCATAAGGATGGATCACAGGAGAGGGGCTTACCTCGAAAACCCCAAAATAACTGTCGATGTAAACAGTGTTGATGTATTAACACAAAATTTAAACTTCAGAGGGAGAGCGAAAACGTAGTCGACTGATTCGCACTGGGGACGTACATTGCCGGTGATTTACCGTCGACATTTTTTTCTTATTATGACCTCACATAATATGATATAATAAGAAAAAAAAAGTCGACGGAATACATATTATGTATTCTAGATATTGGGAATATACAACCTGGCTCACTCTCTATAACAATGCAGCGAACATGAAATAATACCGAACAATCAGGACTCTAGAATGAATAAGAAGAAGAGAGTCTAAAAGGCTAATGTTGGTATGACAAGAAGAAGTGGGGCAATGAGGAGCGAATTGGGGCCAAGAGTGCACACTTAAATGCAGTATGTCCCAGATAGAAGCCACTCACGTTCCTACCTGCAGCACCTGCATCCAGGACTGGGTGCATGTGAAAACCCAGCCATGACAACAAATGTGAAATTTCAATAAAGTTTAGGTCGAGGTATGCGTTGGCTACAGTAGTTTTAGTCGTTCCAAGATTAAAACTCGTTCACTGTTCAGAACATCGTTCGAATGATTTACCTGCAGCCTCCCTACGTTTCGACATGGGTTCTCTTGGGGAAACTCTTCGTAACGCCTCGGGGCAACGACTTCCCTCTTCAACTCATCTTCAAACATTTCTTATTTTTACATAAAAATTGAGTAACAATGGTTCCAAATATGACAGGACGTGGGAGGATAGTTTAATTGGACAGATTTTAAATCTCCTATTTGAGAGGAGGGGGGATTAGTATATTGGATGGATTACTAGCGTTCTTAAATCTTCTATTTAAGGGTTGGGGAGGGGGCTAGTTTAATTGGATAAACTACTCGCGTTCCTTTTTTTTTTTTGGTGGGAGGGATGGAGGAAATGTGTCATCTATTGTCAGAAGCAGAGCCAAAAATATATATGATATTGTATAATTAGTTATTGTGACTCATGCCCGGACTTTAACTACGAGGTCATATCGCCTACTACCAGAGCGCTCTTTCATGGTGAACATGAGACCGACTATTATAGTTTACCTACTCAGGTTTAGTTTCCTAGTGTAGTGGTCTTTAAAGAGTACCTGATATTGTACAGACTCGAAAATATCGCTTAGCGTTCCGTCGAAAGGACGGCGTGCTTAAAGGTTTTTCACCTCCCAGGCCCCCGCGATCTTGAACTCGGTAGACAAGCACGCTCTCAGTTTTAGCCTCCTCTGATAATCTACATTTTCCAAACCACACAAAACGATCTACTGACAACAAACCGTTGATAAACACAGTTTCGAGCCTATCCGAGATTCTAACACCCGACCCACTGATTATGCAAGAACGTCAGCCATCTCATCAACATTAAATCTACCTCCTAAAGGCCCTTTCCAAAAAATAATTAAAAATTTTTGTTGGTGTTCTTTTATTTTTTATTCTATAAATTAACGGTGCAACAACAAATAAATATAGCGGTTTTGTAATTTTTTCCATCACAATGCAAGTCTAATGGGTTCTTTTTCTCCACAATGCAAGTTCAGTGGGTTCTTTTCCCCCACAAAGAGCACATGCTTTCTGATTGAATTACCTCGAAGGTATAATAGAACATTAATTTTTGACTCATTTTTATCATGTTGTTTTTTGATTGGTATCAAAGGGAGATTGAAGCTTAGTTGATTAATTCATACTGGCGAAGTACATTGTCAGTGATTCACCGAAGTCATTTTACAAGGTTTTGCGATTATAAAAGCGAATGATCCATTCGCAAGAATGAAATTGAACAAGTGGTTATCTTTGAGAAAGATAGAAAAAAAAAAAAAATGTTTTTATATATACGCAACATCCCTGATATCCTGGTTGCAGATATCCTGGTTGCGTGCTAGAACATTTTTATAGTTGGGTTTAGGATCCGTAGACTTAAATAAAGACTTTAAATACAGCCGAAGTAAAGATAAAAAACAACGGAAAATTGCCTACATAACGGAATGAGATTTAAAAGAAAAATATGTGTACGTGGCCAACCACAGGACTTTCTTATACCAACCACCTTTGTACAGATCACTCTCCCTCCCTCTTCCCCATCTCAAATTCATTTATTGGGTATATGAAAGTTATGTGTTGACGTTAGCGGTTTTCTTTGCTTCATTGGAGAGTGACTTTCATATACCCAGTAATGCTAGCATTTATTTTGATTATGGTTTGAAACGGTCGACTGATTTTGGAGGGGAAGCGAAAAATTAATTGATTAATTCGTTCTGGGGATGTACACCGACTTTTTCTTTTTGTGCGTTAATAAACCTGTACTGTGTCAGGTATTCGTTAAAGATTTTTAGGACTCCAACACTTGAGTCGGGCTCATGTCCACCAAAGTGACGAAAAAGCGCTCTGGTAGTAGACTATATAACTTAGTAAGTTAAAGCCCGAGCATGAAAACAACTAATTCTTCTATGAAAAAAAACAATCGGCTTATGCCCACTGTCTTCAAGTTAAGAAGCTAAACACAAATTTCACCTGAAGACTCACAAGACGAATGAAATGGGCTGAAGACTTTCTCCAACATTCAGGGATCCCCCGTTAGTTAGTACAGCTAACAGAGCCTCCTTAGAGACTGCAACTGCATAGTAATGAGGAGTATACATTACTTAATTAACAAGCCAGTCAGCTGTTTTCAGTCAGGAAAATTCAATGGGATACTTACTTAAATAGTAAGTAAAGAAATCTGAATGAAGGACAAACAGCGAAGATGGACATATCAGACCATGAGTGTTTTGTTGTTTGAAACCTATAGCAGTCGGCTATTATCACCCGAGTCTAGAAAAATTAACATAATCGAACGAAAATTCGAAGTTGAGTTTTTAACAGAATTTATATTTATTCATTCCGAACCTCTGAGTTCAAAAATATTAACCAACTAGTTCATCAACCCCAATACTTAACTGCCCCCACACCAGAAGAAAGAATAAGAAAAACTTAATTTATTCAAATTATTTCGAGATGAGGAAGTACATCGCCGGTGATTCACCGACTACTATTTTTCTTTATTTAAATATTTATTTTTATCTTACAGTTTTGGCTGTTTGTTTCATTAGTTTGTTATGTTATTACGAGTATTACCTATTGGTGATATAATATAATGTACATAAAGTTATTTAGTCAGTTATTATGACTCATGCCTACTACCAAAACGCTCGTTAATCACTCTGGTGAACATGAGTCTGGTTCTACTAAGGGAGTCTTAAATTTGGCCTACCCTAAATTTTTATTCACCTAGGATAAGGGGTCTTTAACGAGTACCGGACATCGTACAGGCTCGGGACGGTGTGCTTAAGTATATTTAACCTCCCAGATAAAATAAACTAAATAGCCTCGGCCGGGTTTCGAACCTGCGATCTTGAGCTCAGTAATCAAGCATGCATAACACTGAGCTACCGGCTGTATTTCATAAGTTCATAAATGTTTTGTAAAGATAATACAATTTGACAGTTATAAGTTAAGTATTTATCCGCTTAATTTGTATATAAATATATTTAATGTAGTAAGATATAAGATTAATATAAAAAAAAGTTTAAAAAAGTGGTTAGTGAAGTCCATTGAGGATGTCACCTATTAATTTTCAGCTGAATTAGCCGAAGGGAGAGGGAGAGGATCAGTGAGGTGTCTCAACTCAAAAACTCCAATAACTGCTAATGTAATGAATGTATTGACATGAAATTTTATATTTGAATTCAAAACCTCACATAAACGTTTTTCGCAAAATCGGCGGAAGGTAAGGGGGAGATCAGAGCAAGAGGGCTCGACCCAAAAACCCTAATAACTGCCGATTTAATGAATGTATCGACACATAATTTAGTATGAGGATTCAGAAGTCCATATGTAAGTCAACTATAGATTTTTATGACAAACGATCGATTTGGAGGGAGAGCAAAAAGTAAGTAATTCTTGCTGGGGAAGTACATTGCCGGTGAATCACCGAAGGCTTTTCCAAAGTCGTTTTCCCAAAATGCTATCAACTTTTATAAAGCAGAAGGAGACTGGATGTAGCCTCCTTATTGGAGCGTCCTCACTTCTCGACTCTAGACTCTTCCTAAAATTTCTAAGTTATTGTTTCCTCCGACGCGTCGCGACGGTGAGATGGACTACACTCGTAAGCCCACCTTAACCAAAAGAACCATTTATTTTCTTTGGAACTTTCGGACTGTAATGGGGTATTTACCTCCGGCAAGCACCCCAATACTTGGGTAAAACAACTGCAAGTGTCCTACATGCATCCTCAGCAACATGTTGCAACAGCATATATAATTAACAAGACGTTGTTGGTTTTCAAGTGCTCTCTCCAACGGAAAACGTTGGATGAAAACTGACATTATTGCAGAGATATTGTGAAATAATTCAAATGAACTTGAATGAAATAAAATTTGTTTATTTGTGGTATTGTCTAATTTCACAGAATATTTATATACGAGTACATGGGAGTACTTTCGGTATTTCTACCATCCTCAGCCAGAAAAAGAAGAAAGAGATAAGACTGTCAGATACCACAAATAAACAAATTTTATTTCATTCAAGTTCATAGGAAAACGTTGGGATCAGAAGCCGCTGAGTAAGACACCTTTTGTTGATTAGCCAAATCGGCTGAGAAGGGGGGGGGGGGGGATTAACACAAATCCCTTATAACGAATGTAACACATTCAGTTATACGATATTTAGACTGAGGATTTAGAAGTCCCTGATTGAGTCACATATTCATTTTAGGCGCAATCGGACAAAGGGATGGCGGAGGAGATTAGGGGGTTATATGTTAACACAAAACCTCTATATTCCCGAGCCTGTACGATGTTAGGTACTCGTTAAAGACCCCTCCCTAAGTGAATAAAAATTTAGGGTAGACAAAATTTAGGACTCCCACAGTAGAGTCGAGCTCAAGTCCACCAGTGACGAAAGAGCGCTCTGGTAGTAGGCGATATGACCTCGTAGTTAAAGCTTTGGCATGAGACATAAAACCTAACTTAACCAAAACCTCTATAACTGACCATATAACAAAAGTACTCAGACGAAATTTAGAATGCGAAAAATTAGTTAATTCTTTTAGGGATGATCATAACTGTGTCCCTGCACCATCAAATTTCTCATTCATACTTTCACAGATACACTGTGTGTGAAGTAGACCTCATCGTAGAAGTGGTAAAATCGTGATCAAAGAATCTAAAAACGAGTTTCGTCGTCACGATTTCCCACATAATATGTAAAACTTGAAAACATCGAAGTAATTCATAAAGTTAATTTTAATAGCATAGTCTCTGGAAAAGGTAAATCAGGAGAAAACATAAGAATGGGGGTGTTAGAGGGTACGAGTTGTAAATACGAAGTGAGCACAAGACTCACCTTGGCGATCACCATGTCTTGCACTGTTCCATAGGAGCACGGCAGACTGACTGGCGGGACGCGGGGCTCCCTCAGGAGGGAACCTCGGCGAGGTGGGGGCACCCTAATGACCTCTTTCTGGGAGGGGAGGTCGTACAGGGGGCCCCCATACTCCATTTTGATTTTTGATTTTTTTTTTTTTTACATGCAGGATAAGAGAACAGTAATATATTATTTGTGTTTGTCTTCCATTTCGTTAGTATTTCAATTTTTTTTTTTTTGGGGGGGGGGGGGCTGGAGAGCAATTTTTATGGTTTTTACTTACAGCGCTAAATTTCCTATCCACAATTGCAAATACATGCACTCCATCGAGGCTGTAATAAGTAGATAATAGGTAACAATTCTATGGGCCATAATGAAACGCTAGAATTCGCAAAAAAAAGCTTTAATATAAAAAAAATAAGATAATCATGACTTAATAGAAAGAATAATACTTATTACTTCCCCAAATATACGAACTTGAGTTTCCCCTGTAATATAAGTTTTTCAAAAATGAAAAAAATATTTCTGTGTCTGTGAACACGATAATTCCCGATAGAATGAATGTATAGACCCGAAACTATAGGTTAGGTTTTATGACTCATGCCCGGGCTTTAACTACGAGGTCATATCGCCTACTACCAGAGTGCTCTATCGTCACTCTGGTGGACATGAGCCCGACTCTACTGTGGGATTCCTAAATTTTGCCTACCATAAATTTTTATTCACCTAGGGTAGAGGTCTTTAACGAGTACCTGACATCGTACAGGCTCGGGACCATCGCTCAACGTCCCATCCGAAGGACGGCGTGCTTAAGTTTATTTTACCTCCCAGATAAAATAAACTAAGGGCCTCGGTCGGGCTACGAACCCACGTTCTTGAGCTCAGAAGTCAAGCACGCATACCACTGAGCTACCGGCGCCCTCTCCGAAACTATATATGAGGGGGTTAGAAGCAAAGGGATGTAAGTGAAAAAAATGAGATGTGACAAGCATTTCGAGATAATTACCTTCAAAGTTATAGTAACATCGTAAATTCAGGTATTACCCAGGATTTTCCACTAGTAACAGCATTACTGGTACTAACAATCGTTCTGATCATTAGCCAATAGTCAAGGAAGATGTTAACACACATATCTCAATTTCAGCCGAATTGTCACTTACATCCCTTTACTTCTAACCCCCTCATATGTGTATTCAAAACCCCCTAAGGACTTACCTATTTATTTTCAGCCATATCGGCCTAAAGGAAGGGGGGATTTGGGGAGAAGCTTAACACAAAAACTCTAATAACTGCCGTTGTAAAAATATGACAATAAATTTCAATTGTAAATTTAAAACCAAGTAAGGACGACATTAATTTTAAGTGGAATCGGCCGAAGGAAAGGGGGGATCAGATGTCGATACATTCATTCTATCGGGAGTTATGTTCACTTTTTTTTTTTTTACTTTTTTTTTAAAACTCAGCATCAAATTTCTGACTGATTACATAACTTCCCTTATACTTCGTATAGCTGGGGAAGTAAAAATACAATTAAAGCGAAAAATAAAATGGAGACCATCAAAACACCCCCGGCTGGAGAGGACAAATGGAGGCAGGGGTTGTACACTACATAGAAGTGGAGGCAGACCAAGAAGGAGAAGAACTCCCCCTAAATTTTCAATGTTATTCTAGCAGGTCTGTCATCCAACACCGCCTCAGTCTTCAGGTCAATAACAAGTGGAACTTTAAGATCATTATGGGGAGAAAAGTTGGAATCATAGAAGACTGTGTTTGAATCTGAGGACTTTGAATTGAAAGGACTGGTTTGATTGATGTTGGCTAGCATAGCCACAACCCTATAATAGTATAAATCATATCTAACCCGGGGATCCAGGGATTGAAAATGTTGGGTTAGAATACCGGTAATGCAAAACCCGGGGGAGCACATCCTCATGAGCACTCCCACTTGACATTAACTAATTAAACAAGAGGCTGGTAAACAGGAAAATCCCATCCATCATTTCCAAGTGATTCTAATATGACGTAATTGCTCCTTTTTTCCTTAACGAACAGGAAAGAAATTATATAAAATTTAATTGACATTCTTCAATACTTCAATGTCTTGTCTTGGTGAAAATAAAAGTGTAAAAAACATGAAAGAATGTCAGAAAGAAGAAGAAAAATATTTAGAAATAAATGGAAAACACAAATAAATGTAGCTCAGAGATAGCGGCCGAGGCCTTTAGGTTTTTTTATCTGAGAGGTAAAAACTTTGAGCACGCCGTCCTTCGGATGGGACGTTAAATGAAGGTTCCACCTGTGCGATGTCAGATACTCGTTAAAGACTCCTACCAAATGTAACTAAACCTGTGTAGGCAAAATTTAGGATCGCCACAGTAGAGCTAAGGGATAAAAGCATTGGATGCTTAGGTCTCTAGGTGTACACACCAGCTCTTTCATTATATTCAAGTGTATTTAATTAGATCCAGGTCAAGTTGATCCTAACAAGAGGTGTGGATAGTTGAAAACTAAGTATAAATCATTGAAAATCAATGATTGCGTAATTTTAGAATGGAAACTGTTAATAGGCCAATGCTATTTGTCAGAAATGCTTGCGAATTATCCAAGACTTCAGACAACTAGCCACTCCTTTATTTTTGTTGAGGGCATCGGTTGCTCCGAGGGAGCGAGCTTGCTTACTGAGCATAATATGGCGGGTTGTCACACGGACTCCCAGAGTAAGCGACCTCGTAGCTAATGCCCGGGCATGAGTCACAATAACTAACTTTATTTTTGTAACCATAGCAGTACCATGAAGAGGATGCAAGTAGCTCAGGGGCAGAATGCTTGCCTACTGAGCTCAAGATAGCGGGTTCGAACCCGGCTCAGACCTTTAGGGAAAGAACAAAAATTTGAGCACGTCGTCCTTCGGAGGGGACTTAAAATGGCAGTCCCTAACCTGGTAGGCAAAATTCAGGATTTCTATAGATCTTCCAGTAAAAGTGATAAGAGGATTGAATGTTTAGGTTCTTATGTATCCAAACCTGCCTACCCCAGAAGATCTAACTCCGTTTCCAAATTTGGCTTCACTCTCCCCTACCAATATATGGACGAAAATCATTTTTATCTAAACCTTTAGTCTCTTTATTTGGTGGTCTCTTAACTTCTGTTTTAGGGAGTGGTGGCCGTGCGGGCTAGAGCGTAGGGCTTTAGTCGCATGGTCCCACCATGGTTTGCGGGTTCGAATCGGGGGTGAGTTTTATTTCGTAGGTAGAACTCCCTCCCGGGGCCATGGATGTCGTAAAAATAACTAAATAATAACACATAGATGGCTAGTGTGGTGTCTGCCGAGGCAAAATAAAAAAAATTCTGTTTTTGATGTTTTGAGGGTCCTCCGATCCTTGAAATTGATATTTCACCCCACCTCATACGCTACCATGCTTCGACACGTGGCAGGTCAAGAATCATAGATCCGAATGCGGGTCATGGAGTGTGGGCTCGGATTCGTTTCTCGAACCTTGGACCCGGGTCTAGAAGCAGATATAGTCATGTGAATCCGGGGTATAGATAGCCTGAAATTCGAAGATTCACGGACCCACAAAACAGAAGGAAGGGTTTACCGAATAAAGAGGTCGAAGATTTAGAGGAAGAGCGAAAACTTACGTGCGAGTGCTAAAAAACGTTCACGCCTTTTGCTTTTTCGGGAAGCTTGTTTGAATCTGGAACCGTGGAGTCGGGCTCGGTTTTGGAACCTTTCATCTGATTCCGGGTCTGGAACCGAGAACCGGGCACCTGAAAATTCAAAAACCCCGTTCTGCTATCCCCAGTACCCGAGTACGGTTAACCTGGAACCGTCAACCAGCTTTTCGGACTGTCATCGCATCTGGCTGAAGTCTTTGCCGACATTGCTGTGTTAATGTTTTTTCAGAAATATGAAGAATCGGTGCCACAAGGACCCCACATATAATTCTATATTTCCTCTTCGGCTGTTTTTGTTAAAAACACAACAAATTTTCATATTTTCTTATGGTTGATTATCAGCGTATCTGGTTCAAGCCTCTCTACTGACATTACTGCATTAACGTGTTTTTATAGGCTACAGAGGCTATACCCCAACTTAAACGTAAGTTTCTGCTCTCCTTCTAAACCTTCGAATTCTTGATTTGCCTATTTATCTTTGGTTGTCCCTTACCTATCTTAACTTGGTGGACTCTTAACTTCTGTTTTTGCCCTTTTGAGGGTGCTCCGAACTCTGAAATTGAGGCTTCACACACCGCCTCATACGTATGTTTCCACTCTCCCTCTAAACCATTAATATCTTTACTTGGTGGACTACTTACTAACTTTTTTTTTTTTTTTTTTTTGAGTGTTCTCCGAACTCGGAAATTGACTTTACACCAATCTGTTTATTGGTGGACTATCACCTTAAATTTATATAAGTAAATAAGGCCTTTAATTTATTTTATCTGGGAGGAAGGAAAAACTTAAGCAAGCTGTCCTTCGGATGGGACGTTAAGCGATGGTCCGGAGCCTGCCATGGGAGTAGTGCCCTCTCTTAACTCAGAAACACACTAAACTACCATTTCCCCTTAAGCATTATAAATCATGATTTCCCACAATACCCTAGTGTGTATTTTTGGAAGATCGTAGGTCAGTTCTCTTGAGATATTCGAAAAACATTTTTACATAATATAAAGTTAATATAATTCCGAGTAATTTCCCTCAAGCCTATCAGGCTTTTTTAATATGAAATTACATAAGCCGGAAGCATGGGCAAAATTGTGATCGTGGAAGGTCAAAAATGTCAGAGGGTGAGGAGCGAACAGGAAATGTATACCCAATGCAACTAGGAAATTCAGTGGATATGCAAAAATTACTAAAAAATCAATATCTCGAACATATTTTAATTATAAAATTCATATTAGCCTTTCTTCACCTACCCCTAAAGGCAAAATCGGGATAACATCGGTTGATTTACGTTGATCAACTACCCATTTGCTTACTTCCCCTGCTATACGAAGTATAGGGGAAGTTATGTAATCGATCAGAAATTCGATATTGAGTTTTCACTGGAATTTCATGATCAAAACAATTTCCTGTCTGTCTGTCAACATGATAACTGCCGATAGAATGAATGTATCGGCACGATATTTTTTACATGTATCCAGAACCTATTCATTATATAAATCGGCGAAAGGAATGGGGGAATTAGAGGCGGGGGCTTAAAACACTCGTTTGACAAGAAAGATAGTAAAGAGGATTCAGTAGTCAACTTCTAATTTTTAGCCTTAGGTTTCAGAGGGAGAGCGAAAATATAGGTGATTAATTCGTGCTGGGGAAGCCAGTGATTCACCGACAAATACATTTTTTTTTTTAAATTAAATATATTTTAATTTTCTAATTGGTTTAAATTGCATAAAGCATTTTTCGATGTTGTTTTTTGCTATGAATCCTTCTTTTTAAAAACAGAAAAAACCAACTGTTGCTTTTTTTCATTTTAGACTTAATTAATTTTTGCCATTTTCGCTTTAACCAAAGGTCTTGAAGAAAAGAAGAAAAATTGTTTCTGGAAAAAAAATAGAAGTTCAAACAGGCTGGAGAACCCCCAACCCTGAGATGGCGGTATTTTTGAATTTAATTGCAACAATTATTTTATTTAACCTGCAATAAAAACATAATGAGATTTATAAGAGATGAGATAATTGTTGTTTATAATTAACAATTGACTGATAAAGTCTGGGGTGGCTTCCATTGTTAATAAAAATAAAAATCACCGGCAATGTACTTCCCCGTAAGTTTTCGCTCTCCCTCTGATACCAATTCACAAACGTGTTCACGGTCACATATATACATACAGAGACAGGAGGTTTTACTTCCCCACTTACAGGGGAAGTTATGTAATCGGCCAAAGGAATTTCACGAAATTCCAAATATGAAAACAAATTTCTGTCTTTGTGTGTTTGTACACGATAACTCCCGATAGAATGAATGTACCGACAAGAAATTTTATATGAGAATCCAGAAGCCTCTGACGACACCTATTTTTCGGTCAAATCAGCCAAAGGCAAGGGGGGGGGGGGAGGGAGGGAGGGGGGATTAGAAGAGAGGCTTTTAACTCAAAATCTCAAATAACTATCGTTGTAATGAATGCATCTACACGAAATTTTAGATGTTAGGTTAGGTTTTATGACTCATGCCCGGGCTTTACCTACGAGGTTATATCGCCTACTACCAGAGAGCTCTTTCGTCACTTTGGTGGACATGAGCCCGACTCTACTGTGGGAATCCTAAATGTTGCCTACTCTA
This sequence comes from Aradus depressus, assembly GCA_963662175.1. NCBI lineage: Eukaryota > Metazoa > Arthropoda > Insecta > Hemiptera > Aradidae > Aradus > Aradus depressus. Next base: position 62,588,284 of record OY759214.1, on the reverse strand, counting down.
AATTTTTATTCACCTAGGGTAGGGGTCTTTAACGAGTACCTGACATCGTACAGGGTCGGGACCATCGCTTAACGTCCCATCCGAAGGACGGCGTGCTTAAGTTTATTTTACCTATCAGATAAAATAAACTAAGGGCCTCGGTCGGGCTACGAACCCACGACCTTGAGCTCAGAAGTCAAGCACGCATACCACTGAGCTACCGGCGCCCCCACCCCTTATGTAAGTCAACTGTTGAATATTAGTGATTTACCGGCAACTTCGCACCGAATTTCGTATACTCTCAACAATGACCTATTCAATTGTTACATTACTTCTCCTATACTTCATATACTCTCAACTATGACCTATTCAATTGATCAATTATAGTTTGGAGTCGAGGAAACAAAATGTACTTTGTTGGCTCTCATCTAATATGACATTTTTCTTCTATCTTCATTGACATTCATTGTTTAGAAAGTTTTGATGGGGACGTTGAAAATTTGCCATATCACATTCGGACAGAGAACATTTGGCAGATAGGAAACACATTTAAAGGGGAAAGATGACAAACAGACTTCCGGCTTTCATCTAGTGAAAGTTAGGAAAGAGACAGTTGAGATCTACGAGTATACCTGTCTAGCAGGCTGTCCATCTTACATCCTATCCTAGTCAGAGGTAATAACAAACATTGGCTTCCCGGGGAATCTATGGGAAGGGCGCCAATAGCTCATGATGGCGGGTTCGAAACCCGACAGAGATGGCCCTTAGGTTTCACTTCCCCAGCTTTACCAAGTATAGGGGAAGTTATGTAATCGGTCAAAAATTTAACGGATTTTCATGTTCTCCGATCGCTGGATTCCAATTTTGAAAGAACAAATGTGGTCTGTGAACCCAATAACTAGATAGAATGAATGTATCCCCTAAGAACAACGCTTATTAATTTTCGGCTAAATCGGCAGAAGGAAAGGGGGGTTCAGGGGAGGTGTCTTAACTCAAAAACCCTAATAAGTGCCGATTTAATGAACTTATTGACATAAAATTTTGTATGAGGATTTAGGAGTCAACTGTTGAATGTTAGCGCGAACGGTCGATTGATTTTGGAAGGGGGCTGAAATTTAATTGATTATTTCGTTTTGAGAAGTAAATTGCCGGTGATTCACCGACTTTTTTTTATCTTACTCTCACTCCGTTGGCAAGAAACCCTGAAGATCCTTAGACGCCAACACTAGCCTTCTTAACCGCGATCTGTCGAGCGCCATCGGTCGCCACTTCACCACATGGTGTTCCCCAGCATCCTTCTTCACCAGGTCAGTCCACCTCAGCCGTGGTCTTCCCCGTGATCGGGCTCCTTGGACATGAGCGTCCATGATGCGTCCTATGGCTGTCTGCGGTCCGCTTCTCACCACGTGTCCAGCCCATCTTAAGCGCCGTGATTTCATATCTGCAACTACGGTCGGGTGTTGCCAGAAGATGTCCCTCAGCTCCCTGTTGGTTCTGATCCTCCACTCTTGGGTTTCTCTATCCTTGAGTGGACCTGCTATTTTCCTCAGCACTTTATTTTCAAACGTTTGGACACGTTTCTTCAGATGTGAGGTCAGGGTCCAGGTTTCACACCCATAGATCAGAACGGGCTTTACCATGGAGCTGTAGATCCTATACTTCAGGTTCCTTGTCAAGGCCCTTTTTTTTTATCTGGGAGGTAAAAACCCTAAGAACGCCGTCCTTCGAATGGCAACTTAAGCGATGATCCCCGAGCCGGTGTGATGTCAGGAGCTCATTAAAGACTCCTACCTACCTTAGGTAAATAATCCAGGGTAGGCAACATTTAGGACTCCCACAGTAGAGCTAACAGGAAAGGAATAAGAACATTGGATGCTTAGGTCCCTAGGTGTACAAACCAAGGAGAAAATGAAGGAAGATTTTCATAAGGCTGGAGTTCGAAACCCGTACTTCACATATGCTTCTAATTCGATAAATAAGTTTCAGGAATTGACTAAAATGATAGGAATGTTTATGAATTATTATAATACAGTCTGTAGCGAGGCAGGGCGGCATTCGTAAATCGATAATATATTATATAATATATAAAAAATATATTTATTATTGCTTACATTAGTTTTGCCAATAATACCCCTAAAATGCAATAATATATAATTAAATGTAATTAAACTAAAATTCTGAAAAGCAAGTGTAAAAATCGTCGCTGAATCACCTGCAATATACTTCCCCAGCACGAATTAATGAACTAGTTTTTCGCTCCCTACAAAACCAATATAACCGTTTTGCGTATCCTGTGTTATTTAATACAAAAGGACGGCGTGCTTAAGTTTTTTTCACCTTCTAATAAAGGGCCACGGCCTTGAGCTCAGTAGGCAAGCTCACTACCTCATTGCTCCCGGACCCTCAATAAGCCTTAGAATATGCAAAAAAAAAAGCCATATATCACATCTGTTAATTTATATCCCGTCTGATGACTTGATGCGGCTGAGTCTCTTCGTTTTTTTCGCAGATAAATGACATGTTATTTTCTAGGAATAAGCCGTTGCTTGTACTACGCTCTCCTAGAACTATGGCAGCTGGCGAATGAGCTCTATCTCAGACAGTAGAGACGGCAGATGTTTAACTTATTTTTGAGGCTTTAGAAAGCTGGTCTTGTCCTTTCAACTAGTGACATAATAAGATCTCTGTGTCCATATGTCATTCAGGGGATCAGGTTAAACTAGAACGCACATGTAACCCATCCCTTCAACCTTCTGCCCTAATTGTCAATACTAATTGAGTTGAGTCTCTTCAGCGACTTCCTTGGTGACATAATTCCAAGGGTTGTTGGTCCTGCCAAACGAGTCTGACTACTACTTAGGTACATAGGTTCCAGCAGGTTCCAAAGCTGATTAACACCCCCGAATAGTGAGGTAACCGCAATGAGACACCAGTTGACAAAAGAAGTACAATTAAGTTTTATCTCAAATGTCCTGTACATAGTGTATATTTTTGCGATTTTTGTCAAAAGGGTGGAGTTAGTTATTGCGACTCTTCCCCGAGCTTTAACTACAAGATCATATCGTCTACTACCAGAGCGATCTTTCGCCGTTCTAGTGGACATGAGCCTTGGGTCCCTTGGCTCGGAGATCAAGGGGTTACTGAGGGACTGGGATTGGCCATTGGCGGAACTATTGCGCCGATCGTTCCCAGTCCATCTTACATTGCCTGTTTCTGCTCCCGCCAGGAGCCGACGAATCTGCAGAACATCGGGTAGTCTGTTTCCGTCACCATCTGCCGTAGATCCAGTCCCTAATACGATCTTGTCACATGAATCAACTCCACCCTACAGCGGGTGGTCGAGGACCACATGTTCTGCAGTCTCAATATCGCCGCACGAACAGTTCGGGGTGTACTTCCTGTGAAAGAAGACCAGGTTGGAGTTGAAATTACCATGATCTGATAATATTTGAGACGTCCAGTGATTAGGCTGTACCCATGTTAAGTCAAGGCGTATCGGACGTCCGGGAAGTTTGCGTACGTCGTTCGGCCATCCAAGCATCGTGACCAACGTTGTTGCCATTTTTCCACATTCCAATTCTGGACGATGTCCTTGCAGCGCACTGGACTGTCCGCGCATCTCTTCCTCTAGGGCTAGGCGTAAGGGCTCATCAATATCTGCTCCTAAGGGCATGTTGCGTCTACAGAAATACGAAGCGACAGCCCCATCCAAGATCAAGTCAATGGGGGCGGCTCCCGCTAGTACCTGTAGCGCAGCCGTAGAGACAATACGATAACCCCTTGCAGAGTACCTTGCTACAGCCACGAATACCCCTGTGTAGATGGACCTACACGCGGAATAGTTCAGGCCCCACGTCACGCGGGCTAGGCGACTCAGGGCGTTGAAAGTGGCTATCGTCTTTTCTTTAATGACAACAACGTGGGGCGTCACTTTCAGGCCTCGTGCGATCCGCACCCCAAGGTACGGTATCACAGCTGGGCATTCAATGTGCCGCCCATGGACTGTCAAAACCAGGGGTTGTCGAGCATCGGGTCTCCCCCTCATCAGTAAAGCCGAGGCTTATTGGCGCAGCACCAGCTGCCTATATCGTCTATTGCAGTTTGCGCTCGAAAGGTAAGGTTATACTTCCTCAGCTATATGGAATATAGAAGAAGTTATGTAATCGGCCAGTAATTCTGTATTGATTTTCACCGGAATTTCATATTTTCCGACCCCCTTATTCCAAAAAACATTGATTGAAAAAAAAAAAATCTCAGTCCGTGAACACTGTCATTACTCCCGATAGAATGAAAGTATCCACATGAAATTATATATGTGTATCCAAGACCCCATAAGTACAACATCTACTGATTTTCAGTCAAATCGGTCAAAGGGAACGGGCAATATCGAATTTGAGACTGATTATAACTGGGTGATTCTCCACCTTTATGTCTTGCTTTCTGTCTTGAAGGCCCCTGGAAATTCTAAAGTTTGTGATCCCCCCCAAAACATGTCAAATATCCGAGAAATAAATTTAGCTCTTGTGTCCCAAAGAACAGTAGAGCCAATGACAAATCGACTTACCGTTTTCGATTCATTTTCGTACTTCTTCCTTAAACCGGCTAGTTTCTTCTCAATTATGTTCAGCGAATTTCTCAGCTTTTTCACCTGAAATTGAAAAAAGATTTTTAATTGAATAACTCAAAAAGGTTGTAAAAAAAAAAGAAGTTGAAATGAATGTGGCACATGTGCTAACAGATCTGATTAGCTTTTGACCGAAATCGGATGAAAAATGAGACCACTTTACTTCGGGGCCTAAGTTTTACAAGATATAATATATCTTGTAAAACTTAGGCCCCGATACTTCAGAATTTACTAAGTGGTAGATTATATTATAATCTAAGGGGTTAGTTCCGCCAGTAAATATGTTACTGTTGTCATACCTTTCGTTGGATACTGTCGTCACTGGCTGCTGGTGCATCCTCGTTACAACGAACTCGGGTACAAAGAACCCCTCGTTAAAGCTAACCAAAATAGAATTCCCTCTAGGGAATAACGCATTGATTTTCTCATAGCACCTTCGTTATAACGAAACAATTCGGTTAATATGAACAACGAACTACGTCTGGATTCCCAAATGAGAAACACTCGGTTACTACGAACTCGACTGTCGGTTTTCCGCGAAAGTCATTACGTTGTTTCCCCCTTTTTGAAATGTTTACTTATCAGAAAGTACAGTTCAGTTTCGTGTCATACGAGTTAAAGAAAGGTTGTGCATCAGATTTTTTTTTTTTTTTTTTACTCGGGTGATACCTAGATTATAATATATATAATATAGGTGGCTGATTCTCAAAAAAACTCGAAAATTATGTTTTTGATGATTCTTGTCAAACGAAATCGTAAGTTATCGTTAAGTTAATTTTTTTTACGAAACTACATCACTAGGCGTACCAAATTATGAAACAAATACTATATCTCTTTTATCATAAATAAAAAATATATGTTTAAGTAGGTACCCTAAAAATCATTCCCTCATTGTGTCCCAACCGACAAATTGGAATAGATTCAAGCATCTAAATCTGCTATCTTATTATTTATTCATATATAATAGTACTGGCTGTATATAAATGTGCATATAGTTCAAAAACGGTAAACGGAAAAATCAGAATATTTAAATTTGTCTTTAAAAAACGAGTCATTCCCTCACAGTTGTGTAACGGGAGAATTGGAGCATAATTTTGAATTATATTGAACGCAGCCTTATTGTTTTCAGAAGTTGGCAATATTGATTTTAAAAAAATATGGCTGACCGGAGTGTGAGTGATGAGATTTTTTGTTAAAGCTATATTAAAGGAAAACTTTTTCAAATTTACATTTTCGGCTGTCATTTTCTCACACCATATTGTGCTTATTTATATACTTTTTATGATAAGTTTGTTTGAAGCAGGGACGGCTCCGATGGCTGGGCATTTATAGAGGATGGAACCAGACAGATTGCCGAGGAAGATACTGGAGGGACACCCGGGAGGACAAAGAAGAAGAGGTAGACCCCGCCTACGTTGGCTGGAGGACGACCTCAGAACGATGAGTGTGAGCAGATGGAGACGGGTGGCCGAGGATAGAGTAGAATGGCGGAAGATTGTTGCGGAGGCCCAGGTTCTACAAGGAGCGTAGCGCCTGGGAAAGTAAAAAGTAAGTAAAGATATATTTGTTTGTATTGAACTGATTCCAGGTCTACTTTGTGAAAATTCATAATGAACAGGATAAAGGAATATACACACACTAAGGAATATAAACTCCACACACTACTTGTCAATATTTTCACTATATTGGTCAAAATTACAAAGCTATAGTTTCGCCTGTTACGGCATAAAAAAATAAGTGTTTTCAGGTGAGCTAAGGAATAAAAAAAAAAAAAAATAAAAAAAAATTAAAAAAATAAATAAATGCTGAGGGCGCCGGTAGCTCAGTGGTATGCGCGCTTGGCTTCTGAGCTCAAGAGCGTGGGTTTGAACCCCTGAGAGGTAAAATGAACTTAAGCACGCCGTCCTTCGGATGTGACGTTAAGAGAATTTTTTTTTTTTTTCTTACCACTGAGCTACCGGCGCCCTCAGAATTTTTTTTTTTTTTATTCCTTAGCTCACCTGAAAACACTTTTTTTTATGCCGTAACAGGCGAAACTATAGTCGTGTAATTTTGACCAATATAGTGAAAATATTGACAAGTAGTGTGTGGAGTTTATATTCCTTAGTGTGTGTATATTCCTTTATCCTATATTTGTTTGTGTTTCTAGAAGTAATACAAAACGCCTGAAAAAGTTTACTATTATGTTTTATACTTTTGCGCACTAATGTTTCATTTCTTCATTCCCTCACCTACAAATTGTATATTTTATTTGAGAATCAGCCAGGTACGTATGTACATAGGTGCAAATTATGAGTTTTTTTTGTTTTCTTTTGCTATTTCTTCTTTTCTTATTGTAATTTTTTGTATATTTATTTTCATATTTATTTATGTGATTGATTCTGTGTAGTCTTTCTGAACTACATATGAACCTACTCATTTGTTTGTGTTTAATTCGGATATTACGAACTTCGTTATAACGAACTGCTGAACTTCTGGTCCCTTTAAGATCGTTGTAACGAGGGTTTACTGTATTGATTTTTAGCTCAAGCGATCGATTGTTTAGGGGTGTATAGCCGGTGAATCACTAATTTGTTTTTTTTCCGCCTTTAAAAATAAATACGACTTCATTATAACTGCAGTATGGAAATTTTGGAAGCAGAACGTTTCTGGGAAGTGGACATTTGATTTTTGTTATCTTTTTCTATTTTTTGTAACCAACTTCTATATAGTGAAGTTTTTATGACCTATTTCCGGCCAGTTTGGGTTCAAGAGCCCCGACCAGCGCCGCGGTCCATTGTCAAATCAATTATCTATAACAAACTCAGGATTTTCTTTATTGCTTCACTGGAGCTATTCTCTTTTTTTCTCTTCTTCCTTCACCATCTTCTCTAACATCATTTTCTTTATTGCTTCAGGGTACCGCTAAAGGCTAGAAAACAAAAACCATTAATATCCGAATACATTTTTGCGATCCTAAAAAGCTATCGGTGATCCATCGCCAAAACTTCTTCAACGTGAATTAATAAACTAAGTTGTTGCTCTCCCTCTGAAACCGTATTAATTTCGTGTTGATACATTCAGTTTTGAGTTGAGCCTCTCCCCGGAAAAATTAATATGTGTCGTCCTTATCGGGTTTTGAATTAAGATATAAAATTTTGTTTCAATACATATATTACATCGACAGTTATTGGATGTTTTTGTGTTGAGCAATACGTTCATTAAATCGGCATTTATTAGTTAGGTTAGGTTTTATGACTCATGCCCGGGCTTTAACTACGAGGTCATATCGCCTACTACCAGAGCGCTCTTTCGTCACTCTGGTGGACATGAGTCTGACTCTACTGTCCTAAATTTGGCCTACCCTAAATTTTTATTCATCTAGGGCAGGGGTCTTTAACGAGCACCTGATATCGTACAAGCTCAGCACCATCGCTTAACGTCCCATCCGAAGGACGGCATGCTTAAGTTTATTTTACCTCCCAGATTAAATAAACTAAGGGCCTCGGTCGGGTTTCGAACCCACGATCTTGAGCTCAGAAGACAAACACGCATACCACTGAGCTACCGGCGCCCTCTAGTACGGGTTTCGAACTCCAGCCGTATGGAAATCTTCCTTCCTTTTCTACTTGGTTTGTATACCTAGGGACCTAAGCATCCAATGTTCTTATCCCTTTCCTGTTAGCTCTACTGTGGAAGTCCTAAATGTTGCCTACCCTGGTTTATTTACCTAAGGTAGGGAAGGGTGTTTAATGAGTTCCTGACATCTTACAGGCTCGGCAACATCGCTTAACGTCCCATCCGAAGGACGGCGTGCTTAAGTTTATTTTACCTCCCAGATTAAATAAACTAAGGGCCTCGGTCGGGTTTCGAACCCACGATCTTGAGCTCAGAAGACAAACACGCATACCACTGAGCTACCGGCGCCCTCTAGTACGGGTTTCGAACTCCAGCCGTATGGAAATCTTCCTTCCTTTTCTACTTGGTTTGTATACCTAGGGACCTAAGCATCCAATGTTCTTATCCCTTTCCTGTTAGCTCTACTGTGGGAGTCCTAAATGTTGCCTACCCTGGTTTATTTACCTAAGGTAGGGAAGGGTGTTTAATGAGTTCCTGACATCTTACAGGCTCGGCAACATCGCTTAACGTCCCATCCGAAGGACGGCGTGCTTAAGTTTATTTTACCTCTCCGAGGTTCAAACCCACGCTCTTAAGCTCAGAAGCCAAGCACGCATACCACTGTGCTACCGGCGCCCTCAGCATTTATTAGTTTTTTTTGTGTTGTCATGCTATAATCCACTTTAGGCCGATTTGGCAAAAAATCAATAAGCTCAAAAGTTCCTGTCACAAACATACAGACACAAAATATAATAAAGAATGTAAAATTCCAGGCTGCCATGGAGCGGATACACCATTGGATGAGCTCTGTGGGCCTTTCCCTGGCCATCCACAAGACGGATGCAGTACTCTTCACCGGGAGGAAGGCCAGAACCAACATGTCACTGACCTTCCAGGGTTATACCATCGAGACCCAACCGGCAATCAGGTACCTGGGAGTAATGCTGGATCAGAGGCTCACTTTTAGGGAGCACCTCAGATACGTGGGAGCGAAGGCCGCCAGGACATCGGCGGCGATTTCGAGAATTCTGCCCAACGTCGGTGGCCCTAGGCAGAGCAGGAGAAGACTGCTGGCAGGAGTCAGCACATCCATCCTTCTGCACGGGGCCCCGACATGGGCAGATGCAACGAGGATTCCCTCATACCTGAGGCTGATCGCCCCCGCTCACAGGCGAAGCGCACTGAGAGTCGCATGCGCCTACCGAACAGTTTCTGGCGACGCTGTCTATGTAATTGCTGGGCTGCCCCCCATTGACCGACACTTCAAAAGGAAACAAGACCCGGTTCAGGTGGAAGAGGTGGTGCAGCGCTTCGACCGCAGGGGAAACCGGGTCTTCTATCAGGACGCGGGGGCCAGCCCTGGTCAAGCAGAGCCAGAGAGGGCCAGGACAATTAGGGAGCGGCAGGAAGAATGGGACAAGTCCACAAAGGGACGGTGGACCCATCGGCTCATCCCTCGAGTCGAGCCTTGGCTCACCAGGAAGCATGGGGAGGTGAATTACCACCTCACCCAGGTACTCACGGGACACGGTGAGTTCCGGGGGTACCTCCACAAAATCGGGGCAGCAACAACACCAGACTGCCCCGCGTGCCTTGGTGAGACGGAGTCGGCGGAGCATGTCCTCCTCAAATGGCCCAGATTTGAGGAGGGAAGGAAAAAATCTGGAGTGCAGCATGGGCGCCCCACTGACTGCTACCAGTTACGTGGACGCTATGCTGCGCTCCCAGGAGTCGTGGGATGAAGGCTGCGATTTTGCAGCGCTCATCATGGGCGGGTTGGCCCTTCAGGAGAGGGCTGACAAGGAAGAGTAGCGGTAATAAAACAGAAGAAGGGGCGTTACCAGGCACCCTTCCGCGAAGTAATGACAGATCGTCAGTTCCGCGGAAGGGAATCAGGATCGGCAAGGAGGGGGTTTTAGTGGGTATGGTGAATCGGCTCGAGTCCCACACTATCCAGGGCTACCTTCCCTGGATGTGCGTCACAGCATTTCCCCCTCCAATACAAAAAAAAAAAAAAAAAAAAAAAACTAACCAAAATGTGGGATAAGGTAGCCGTTTGTGAAGTCTTGTATGCTTTGATATGAACAGACCGTCATAACACTATTTTCTAGATATGGAGTGAAGGGTCTTTTTTTTCAGATGGTTGGATAGAAAGCTTAGAGCTGCAAGTCTGCTTTAGATCACACACTGTCCTATGGCTCTACTGAATCTAGGTCAAAATATTTTTATTCTAGTATAATAAATACAAAAAGAAAATCGTCAGTGAATCATTGGCAATGTCCTTCCCCAGTACTAAACCCATCTATCAATATGGCTGAAAACCAAATGGTGTCTTACTCAGGGGCTTTAGAATCCTCATGAGAATTCATGTTTTACATCAATAAATATTAGGGTTTTTGAGTTGAGCCCCCTTCTCTGATCTCCCACACACTCTGTGATTTCGGCCAAAATCTAATGTGAGCACATGTCACATTTTCATTTCAAATTCATTGCTATAAAGTTCCAAACACATGCAAAGAGACGCACAGACACCGAGAAAATGTTCAGGAGATCTTGAAATGAGAAATCACTAATTTTTACACGATTACAATACCTTTTAGTATAAGAACCGCTTCAGACCTGACTTCCATCCTTACTTCCTTTATGGCCAAAATTCAGGAGATGTTCACGCAAATGTTCACTCTCCTGACAGCATCCATGACCTCACTTCCCAATAGACCCCAATGACGTCTCCTTCTCACCGCTCTTTAACCATCCTTCTCTGGAACGCTAATGGCCTCCATAACCATAGAAATGAACTTGACATACTATTACACGACAGACAAGTAGACATTGCACTTATAACAGAGACAAGACTAACCTCCAGGAAGCAGTTTGCTGTTCCTGACTATGCCACATACAGGACGGACCACCCCGACGGTAGAGCCCATGATGGCACTGCAGTCCTTGTCCGTCACTCCCTCTCCTACAATAGCCTCCCACCTTACTCTGAAGATCACATCCAGGCTACGTCCATTTCCATTGCCCTCTTTCCTTTTCCTCTAACAGTGTCAGCAGTGTATTGTCCACCAAACCAACCTACCTCCACCCAACAGTTCTCATCCTTTTTCCACACCCTTGGTCCCAGATTCCTTTCCGGTGGTGACTACAACGCGAAGCACCCTCAGTGGGGCAGTAGAGTTGCTAATCAGAGAGGCCGAGTCCTTAACCGCTTCCTTTCCACAAACAACTATGGCTTCCTATCCCCAGATTCCCCCACCTACTGGCCGACCGATCCCAATAGACTCCCAGATCTGCTGGACTTTTTCGTTTCTCAGAATCTGGGAGCCCTATACTCTTCCATCTCCCGTCTCGACGACCTTTCATCCGACCACAGTCCTGTTCTTCTTACTCTCAGTCTGCAACCCATCCCAAAACCTCTTTACCCCTCCCTAATCCAAGGCCCAATTGACTGGCACCTTTTTCGAACAACCTTAGAAAATTCCATAGACCTAAAAATCTCTCTAAAAATCCCGGAAGACCTAGATGATGCAGTCCAACACCTCATCACTTCTATCCAGGAAAGCGTATGGAAAGCTTCCATTCAGTTACCTCGCAGAGCTCCTCCCAGAAATCACCCCCTCCCCACCGACATCCTCGACCTTATCTCCTCCAAACGCCGTGCCCGAGCCACCTGGCAAAGGACGCGTTATCCTTCTGACCGCTCAAACTATACCCGCCTCACTCGACTCCTCAAAGAAAAGTTGTCATCCTACCGTTCCGAAAATTACAACTCCTACCTAGCTTCCTTGTCAACTCATGATAAATCTCTCTGGTCCACTACAAAAAAAATCCTGAAGTATCACACCCCTTCCCCTCCAATACGCCGAGATGATGGCTCTTGGGCTGCATCGGATAGGGACAAATCCGATATTTTTGCATCCCATCTCCAAAAAACATTCACCCCACATCCTGATCCTCTGTCCCTTTCTTCAGAAATTCAAGAGTTCCTAGACTCTCCCCTACAACTTTCGCTACCTCCGAAACCAGTCCATCCTTCAGAAGTCATCCATTTCATAAAGTCACTTTCCTCCAAAAAGTCCCCCGGTTATGACCTCATTACAGGAAACATCCTCAACCACCTTCCTAAAAAAGCCATCCTTTTCCTAACATATATTTACAATAGCGTCTTTAGAATCACCTATTTCCCTACTGTCTGGAAGTTCTCTGACATTATCCTAATCCTGAAACCCGGCAAACCACCCAATTCCCCAGCATCCTATCGACCAATCAGCCTCCTTCCCATCCTGTCCAAAATCCTGGAGAGAATAATCCTCAAAAGGATATACCCCATCCTAGAATCGCAAAACATAATCCCAAACCACCAGTTCGGCTTCAGATCTGGTCACTCTACTGTCCAGCAGGGTCTTCGCCTTGTGGATCGCATTTCTTCAGCTTTGGAAAACAAAAGTTATTGTACAGGTGCTTTTCTGGACGTGGCGCAAGCCTTCGACCGGGTTTGGCACCCTGGCCTACTCTTCAAGCTGAAGCACCTGCTTCCCCACACATATTACCTTGTCCTCAGATCCTACCTCTCTGACCGCTTCTTCAGGGTGCGTCAGGGTTGCGAACATTCTGACTATAAACCTGTAGAGGCTGGTGTTCCTCAAGGAAGTGTCCTGGGACCAGTCCTTTACACTGTGTACACTGCTGATATTCCCACCAACCCTAATACTCTTCTAGCTACCTTCGCGGATGATACCGCTATCCTCTCCACCAATCCTGATCCTATCATTGCCTCCCAAAATCTGCAAAAGCATCTCCACGATATGGAAAGCTGGTGTAGGTTGTGGAGAATAAAAGTCAATGAGGAGAAATGTGTCCACATCACCTTCACCCTCAGACGGCAATTATGTCCTCCAGTCCTGTTCAACAATGTACCAATTCCCATTTCGAACCAAGTACGCTATCTTGGGTTCTACCTGGACAGCCGACTAACTTGGAACCCCCATACTCGACTGAAACGCCAAGAACTGAACAGACGATTTGGACAACTATACAGACTTCTTAACAGAAAATCCAAACTGTCTACAGAGAACAAACTTACTATATACAAGACAATTATACGACCGATATGGACGTATGGACTTGAGCTATGGGGCTCAGCCAAGTCATCAAACATCAAGCGGATCCAATCCTTTCAATCCAAAGTCCTTAGAATCATTGTAGATGCTCCCTTTTTTGTTTCCAACCTTACACTCCATAACGACCTCAAAGTTCCTTTTGTCCAAGACCTCATCAAATCCCGTTTTTCCAAGTTCCACACCAACCTCTCCTTCCACCATAATCCTCTTGCCAAATCCTTATCATCACAATCTCATCCGCATAATCCTCCAAGAAGGCTGAGGCGGCGTTGGCCTCGCGATCTTCTTTAATTTGTATTATATATATATTTTTTTTTATTTTAATATTTTTTTAATCTATTTTTTATTTATTATTATTATTATTATTATTTTTTATTATTTTTTTTTTTTTGTGTTTATTAATTTATTCTTTTAATTTTTGATATTTATTATTATTATTATTTTTTCTTTTTTCTTTTTTTTTCTTCTTCACACGCCATTTTTAAGGGAGTGCTGGTGATGACCGGATTCTCCCCTCACGCCTCTCTGTCCTTTCGACGCCCCACCTCCTGGTCTTCCTCCACTGCTGGACAGTGCATGGTTGGCTAGTGTGGTGGGAGGGTCAGCGCTGGTCTCCCGCCGCCTCCTCCCCTCTCCACTAGTTGCAGAGTGGTATATGGCAGTGTGCGGGAGTCCTACTGGTGCTGTCCTCGTCGATTTTCTTATATTTTTAGTTATTTTATTTAGTTATTTTTACTTTATTTTATTTTTATTTTCTTTATTTTATCTTTCATTTTATTATGTATTCTGTTTATTATTTTTGTATATGTTTGCTTATTGTATTATTTATTATTTTATCATGTCATCTTAGTCATCACTTCTGCTTATTGTTATTGTTTGTACAGATTGTAGAATAAATAAATGAAAAAAAAAAAAAAAAAAAAAAAAAAAAAAAAAAAAATAGTATAAGAAAGTAATAATGTAGAAGAAAGACTGAAAAATAATCCGTTATAAAAATAAAAAGGGAGTTAGTGGGATAAAGGTGGTATGTCACCGGGGAGGATTTATGTAGAGAGCATGTTGTCAGTTCAAGGAACATAACAGCTGGTCTGGCTCCCAGACAGATCCACCAACCTAGAACAATAACAAACAAATCATACCGATATCCGAGCTTGCTATCTTCAGGCTACCTAAACTGGATATTTGTTTTATTTTATCAAATTGCCATTACGAAATGAAAACAAACACATTTTTCACTGAAGAAATGAGAATCCAGATAAGGGATCGTTCATAAATTACGTTAAGCGTCGAGGAGGAAGGTTTCGAATTTTGTGACAAAAGGGGGAAGGGTCTTGAGAAATAGACGTTTTCATAATTTCACTTGTAATTTTGTTTACATAAAAAAATATCGTGAATCACCGGCAATGTACTTCCCCAGAACGAATTAATATATTAGCTTTTCGCTCCCCCTCCTCACCGATTACATAACCTCCCCTATACGAAGTAAAATACAGTAAAAATCGTTTAAAAGAACACCGGTTGTAAAAACATATCGATTATAAGAATGAAATTTCTAGTTCCCGGCCAGCTTTAATGCAACTTAATGTAAAAAATATCTGGTTATAAGAACATCGTTAGTGAGAACATATCGCTTTTAGTGACTTAAAGTTAATGGATTTCTGAGAAAGCAAACCTTTTATAAGATCTTCATGAAAACAAATCCCTCGAAATAGGAGTTCAGACATAAAATATTCTACGAAAAAAGTAATCAATTATTTTCATGGAATTTTTCCGTCGTTGTTTACATTATTTTCTGACTACGTATTCTCTCTCAGTTCTCTGCAGTTGTTCAAACAGGACGGTGCAATGAGTGAAAAAAAAATGAAAAACCTTTACGGTGGAGGAAAAACTCCATATAATTTCTCGTTTGGAAAATGGAGAAAAAATGGAGCTTTGTCGAATGAACTAAAGGTGAGTAATGCAACCATTTCAAACATTTTTAAGAACCGTCAACAATTAAAAAAAGAATTTGAAAACGAACGTACCAGCAGGAAAAAAATTCGTACAAGTTCTCATGGTGATGTCGAAAAAGCTCTGTTGCAGTGGTTCAAGGTTCAAAGGAGTGCAAACATTCTGATAAATGGACCAATTTTGCAAGCAAAAGCAAATGATTTTGCAAAACTCTTATTACTAAATGCGATTGCTAATTTCAACCCCTTAAATGTAGTTCCAGAGGAAAGAGGCTTCAACTTTCAAAAAATGGATCGATAATTAAACAAAAAAAAATTATTACCGGATATAGCAACTATCGGGTTCAAGAACCAAGTTCAGACGGTCCACAAGCTTTAATAATTGACGATAGAATGAAAGTATCGACACAAACTTTTATATATGTTGCCAAAACCCAGTAAGGACGACACAAATTGATTTTCAGCCAGATCGGCAAAAGGGAAAGGGGGGGTTAGAGGAGAGGCTTAACTGAAAAACTCTAATATGTATAAATAAATATAATATATAATAAATATAATAAGAAATTTTTGATATGCAGGGATGTTACAGGATGCTTCTTTATAAGGTGAATAAAGTGATTTGTCGTCCTGTTCAAAATATTCTTATTTTCCAACCAGAAAATTAAGACCAGTTTACTTAAGGGCCTAAGTAAAGCCTTTAAGAATTATTCAGAAACCTTTTCAAATAAATTTTGTGGAGAAAACGCAAAGGCACATTTTATATGGAATACGATTTTTTTCGAAGGTCGCTCCATTTGCGATTTACGAGCCGAAAGCAGTCCTAAAAAGTCGTTTCAAAACTTTTTTTTTTTGGCTTGATTTACGCGAAAAGGGTTAGTGATATCGAAAAATTGATCCCCATCAAAAATGTTCCTTTCTAAATTTCCAATCGTCTATGCATCGTCAGATGATTAAAATTAAAAAACCTATGGGTGTCGTCGTCAGGGGATTTTGGATTACCATACATACATTTATTACAACGGCAGTTATTGAAGCAACCCCTTCAATCTCTCCCTTTGGCCTATTTGACTGAAAATCAATATATGTCGCCCTTATAGGGTTCTGGATACACCCAGAGAATTTCTTGTCGATATATTCATTCTTTGGGAGTTATCGAGTTAAGACACACAAAAACACACATACAGACAAACCACAATTTTTTCATTTTGTAATTAGTGAGTCGGAAAAAATGATATTCCGGTGAAAACTCCGCATCGAATTTCTGACCGATTACACAACTTCCCCTATACCTCGTAGGGTTGGGTAAGTAAACATTCCATGGACGAACACAATCGGATTGCCGCCATGCGTGAAAACATATTTCTTTACATAATATGAAGATGGCTAATGTAGTGAAAAATGATTATTTCACAGGTTGTCAAATAAAATGTAGTATGACCTCTCACATATTTTTGTTAGAAGTAGCTAGCCGGCTTTCGAGGTTTCCCTCAACATCAGGCAGTCTGATAAAAAATTAAAAAAGTTTAAAAATATTTTTGAATGAACACTAAATAATTTTATAATAAAAATAAATAAATAAAACAATCTAAAACCTTTAACAATTTAAAATATCATGGAAGGGGGAGGACGAGTTATGATATTTTAAATTGTTAAAGTTTTTAAATTGTTTTATTTATTTATTTTTATTATAAAATTATTTAGTTTTCATTCAAAAATTTTTTTAAACTTTCTTAATTTTTTATCAGACTGCTTGATGATGAAGGAAACCTCAAAAGCCGGCTAGCTACTTCTTATAAAAATCTGTGAGAGGTCATACTACATTTTATTTGACAGGGTAGGTCAATCGAAATCTGACCTTATCTCGAACACAATTTTTCGACTCCATCACTTACGGAAATTTGAAAATAGAGTTCGGAACTGTATGTTTTTCAACGTTCTTGTGTACCTCCTCTCTAGCAGTTGTGTTACATGTACCGCGACAATAGTTTTTCGTCTATTTACTGAATTGTTTTAATTATGGCAATCATTATGGTAATGTGAAATGCATTTCCGGTAATCGATTCTGGAAACTGTACCTAAATGGCTTATTATAATTTGAAGTTCGAATTCTTTCATAATTACAATACATCCTATTGGTCGAGAGCTACTTCAGACTAGAGAAGGGTTACGTAAGAAGATACCGGAAATGAAGCTATGTTGTGAAGAGAGGACGAACTTGGGCGTGATTGGTTAGAGGGGAGGGGATGGCCCAGGGAAAGTACCTGAAGAGGTAGGACCGGTCCTGGAGGCCGTGGGAACACAGAAGGCAGTACCAGACATATTTGGGAACCTTGGTGGTTCAGTGGTTAGACCCACTGGATACTATCCTGGGAAGAGGAAGGTGCAAAACTGAGAACTGGCCATCTGTCACATTTGCAGCTCGATATTTGACGTACCAGGCACAAGAGGAACCAACTCGTTCTCCTTCCTTAATAGAATATCCGGAGGGTATAGCAGCAGTTCGTTCTAGTTCGCCACGGTAGCATTCTTCAAAACCTTGCACATTTCCGAATTTCACATCATCTTTTACATAACTGCCCCTATTCATGGCTCAGGAAGTGAAGGAAGGGGTAAATGGTAAAATTGTACATTTTACGAGAGATTTTAAGATACAAAAATGTCTTCAACTAAAAATTGTAGTGAAAATTGAACGGCGCCCAGTTTGCGAGAACATGCCGAAAACCGTCCTCAAATGTTTTGAAGCCCATTTCTTAAGACGTTTGCTTGATTTACGCAAAAACGGTTAGTCCTATCCAAAAACTGGTTTGTACTAAAAAATTCCCTATAGCCTAAACTAATTTTCTTTTTTTAAACTAATAATTTTCCTTATGATATATTTTTAAAGAATGTTAAAATTGGAACGCACAGCAAACAAATTTTAATATATTTGTTTTATTAATGGTAGTTTTTATTTTTAAAATAAAATATAATTGTGATATGCCCTTCAGGACTTTTGTACAGATCACGACGTTTTTAATAACGTAATGAAGTTTCTGATAATTCTATGAATTGTCAATAATGACAAAATTGTACCTTATCCTTTATTTCAGAAATTTGCAATTTGATGAGGTAAAAACTATCTGTTGTGTCACAGTTAGAGTGTACTTTCTGGCCTCTAATAGACTGGCTAATATCCTTGCCTGTCATTGCTAATACCGGCCTGCCCCATGTCCTGTCTCCTCTCTAGTCTACAATTTGTCGTCTATCTGATTCTCCACAACCTGGACTTCATCTAATTACTCCCTCAGTCTAAGTTTTGACCATTGTTCTGAAGCCCCATCCCATCCTGTCACATACTCTAATGAAACTTTCTGTGAATCTTCATAAATATGTTGGGTCTAGAATTGAACATTCCACTTAAGTCAAAGTCTATATAACAATTTTCTTTGAGAAAAATGCAGAATCTAGACAATATGACATCATAGGGTAAAAAAAAAAACCGAGCTATCCGCTAACTTTTCACGGCTTCAGCATGCCCTGAACTTTACTTTCCACCTGTACGAAATACAAGGAGAGTTATTAATTACTGACGTTGTATTGAATGTATCGACACAAAACTTAGAATGAGCCCTTATGTAAGTCAAATGTTAATTTTTAGAAAATAAATAAAGAAAAACGTATGTTTTTTAAAATATTGTTTATTTCACAAAATATTTAATACAGTAAAACCCTTCTGCAACGGACAGTCACAGGCCGGTTAAAAAACACAAAAAAAACCACATTATATACATACATACAAAACGTTATATTTGCTTTTATGTATAATAATTAAATTTATATTATATTTAATATATATTATATATTATATTTGATGTGGTGCTGCAACAAAAGTGGAAATGGGCAGGACATGTGGCGAGGATGGAAGAAGGAAGATGAGCCAAAAAGACGACAGAGTGGTACCCGATTTACCTGAAGAGAAGAGGAAGTCAACTGGTGCGGTGGTGGGACGATCTGGACAGGTTAGCAGAGCCTCTGGCACAGGTTAGCCTGGCACAGGGGTGTATGGCAAAAAATGGGAGAGGCCTATGCCCAAAGATGGGCCTAGTTTCCAATTTGTATAGATGTATATTTATTACTATTATTATTGTGAACCTTAAGGAAGCAAATAAAAAGGCTATTATTATTATATATTATATTTGATATCTGATGAGGTCGTAGGTTCATTCTGAATCCGCATATAAAAAAGTATTTTATAATTCTTTGGTACGCAATACAGTTTAAACAGTATTTTGAAATATTTCTTACGGAAATTTATTCTTTATTGTTTGAAGAGTTGTTTCTTGTTGTCTGTACTAACCTACATATTTACTAATGTTGTTCTCTTCTGTTCAGTGACTCCAGTAGGGTCCCAGAACATCTCCATATCCTTGCAGAACCCCTCACGTGAGATGCTATTTTAAGACAATATGGGACAGCTCAGCTACATCCTAGACAAGCTGTCTGGAAACCGTTTTATGGTCTTATATTTACATTCCCAGTTATACGATGTACAACTAGGATTGGATGCAGCTTCAAAACAATGAAGTATATTATACGAAATGAGGTAAATATATTTAATATATATTATATAGAGGGCGCCGGTAACTCAGTGGTATGCGTGCTTGCCTTTTGAATCCAATTTTCTAATTTATTCATTTGTAATTGTTTGCTTAGGAGAGGTAAATTTATCTCTTGATGACGAAAGATTGGTTGTCCGCGTCTGTTAGAGGGGTGTCCGTTGCGAGGGAGGTTAAAAATACTTTGTTTTCCTATACTTCGCGCCGGGACATCGCAAAATTGTTGGTAAGAAGAGGTGTCCTTCGGAGAGGGGTGTCCTTAAAAAGGGGTTTTACTGTATATGAAAGTACTTTTGGTATTCCTAACAACTTCAAGCTTAAGCTTCAACTTAACAAAAAAAAAAGTTATACATATTTTGAAAATACTAGTTTTTCTTTATTTTTTATTAAGTGTTTCACAATATCACAGTAGAAAATGTTAATTATCAATATTAATTTTTAGTTATTTGTTCTGGGGAAGTACATTGCGGGTGATTCACTTTTTTTTTTCACTGTAGAATGGGCAATTTTCGTTGGATTGAGAGATGATGGGGTGTGTGGGTGTTATTGCCGGTGGTAGACGGACGTGGGACAGTTAGATAAGGTCTGCCTTTCTTTGCCCATTATCGTACCTTCGGAGGTGTTCCCACGAGGTCCACCACAACACCATCCTTCACCAAATTAGTAATCCTTGCACACGTCCCCCCCCCCCCCCCCCCCCCCCCCCCCCAGTCTAATATGCATTAATTACGGTGTGGTTCATCTTGAGCGAGTGCAGCCATCCAGCCTCCAGCATCTCGACCATTCCATTGAGAGAACTTCTAAACTGTTTTTTTTTTTTTTCACAAAGAGGAGCTTTCTGAATATTGTTCTTTTTTATGTACATCCTCTTTCTAAAAGAACAACTACTGAAAGATCATCATCACATGAAAGATAATTTTTTATCCCCAGTTAAATGAAGTATAGCGGAATTTATGTAATCGCTAAACAATTAAATGGGGTGTGTGTGTCTGTGAACACGGTAACTCCCGATAGAATGAATGTATACTCTATTCTATATTGCACAGTGCTGAAGCTAAAATCGACTATTGTATGCTATTATATTTTTCCTATTATATATAATATTACTTATTACTATTCAATCCTATTATTATTTACTATTTAATAATCTTTTTAAGTCGTGTTAGTTTTTATAGTAATTTTATAACATTTATTATAACTAGGCTCAAATCTTATGATTCACAATTAATATCTGAAATTAATATTAGTGTACCGAACCAGAAGATTATGATTATTTTGATTTAAATTTTAAATGTCAAAGATATATATTTATATTGATAAGATCTTTTCTTGTTCGTAAATAAAATTTATTATGTACTTAGGCGAAGGTATAATTTGATTTTTAAACAAGTTTTAATGGTATTTTGTTGTTCTATACTTGAACGCGAAGTGATAGATGTACTTAATTTCTTCTTTATTTGTAAATTATGACGACTACACTTTGACGGTCATTGGATCAAGAAGTCGTCTTTGGTATAAGATTTTTGATTTTCGAATTATTTGTATATGTGTATTTTATTTATAAAAAAACTAGCAGTAATACCCGGCGTTGCCCGGGGAACTTTGACTTTTCTACTATTATCTCCTATAAGTCTTTTAAATTCTTCAACAGTACATTCATGATGTTATAATTTTTAATTATTCATACGGAATAAGGCTTATAGTCCTTCAACGTCAAACACCCCAGCTAGTAAGTTTTTAGGACCCCTGGGCATCACAGCTAGTATGCGTCTTTCAACGGCGGAAACCACAGATAGTGAATACTTAGCATCGCTGGACATCCTAGCCAGTGCGTACTTAAGAACGCTATTGACCGCAGCTAGTAAATGCCTTGCAACAGCGGACCCCACAGCGAATACATAGTTACTACTACTACATGTGCAATTCATGCCAATCCGCTTACCCTTTAACAGTACATTCATGATGTTATAATTTTTAATTATTCATACGGAATAAGGCTTATAGTCCTTCAACGTCAAACATCCCAGCTAGTAAGTTTTTAAGACCCCTGGGCATCACAGCTAGTATGCGTCTTTCAACGGCGGAAACCACAGATAGTGAATACTTAGCATCGCTGGACATCCTAGCCAGTGCGTACTTAAGAACGCTATTGACCGCAGCTAGTATGTGCCTCGCAAGAGCGGACCCCACAGCTAGTACGAAGTTAGGAACGCTGGGCATCACAGCTAGTAAGTGTCTTGCAACAGCGGACCCCACAGCTAGTACGTAGTTAGACCCACTGGGCATCACAGCTAGTATGTGTTTTGCAACGGCGGACCCCACAGCTAGTACGTAGTTAGAAACGCTGAGCATCACAGCTAGTATGCTTTTGCAACGACGGACCCCACAGCTAGTACGTTTTTAGGAACGCTGGGCCCTACAGGTAGTAGGTGCCTTGCAACTGCGGACCCCACAGCTAGTACCTACGTAGTTAAATACGCTGGGCCACACTGCTAGCGCCTTGCAACAGCAGACCCCACAGCTAGTACGTAATTAGGAACGCTGGGCATCACAGCTAGTAAATGTTTTGTAGGTGCCTTGCAACAGCGAACCCCACAGCCAGTACATAGTTAGGAACGCTGGGGCTGAGCACTACAGTTAGTAAGTGCCTTGCAACAGCGGACCCCACAGCTAGTACGATATTAGGAACGCTGGGCATCACAGCTAGTAAATGTCTTGCAACAGTGAACCCCACAGCGAATACATAGTTACTACTACTACATGTGAAATTCATGACAATCCGATTACCCTTCAATGATTCAGCATTATTTTTATGCTTAGCCCCCCCTCCCAAATTTTTAAAATGTCACATAGTGTATTTTTTTATTTGACCATCAAGAATACTATATGTGAAATTTCGTGACAATCCGATCATCCGTTAGCGACCTATCACTATCTTCAAATTTAGGCCTACCCCCATAACCCCCCTCCCGCTCACAATTTTTTGACGTCACACACCCTATTTTTCTATTTGGCCTTTATGAATACTTCATGTGAAATTTCGTGACAATCCGATCATCCGTTAATGACTTATCACAATACTTATACTTAGGCCCCCATCAACTTACCCTCCCGTTCAAAATTTTGTGACATATACACTCTATATTTCTATTTGGCTTTTAATAATACTACATGTGAAATTCCATGACAATACGACCAACCGTTAATGAGCTAGCACTATATTTATACTTAGGCCCCCCCGCCACAACCCCCCCTCCCGTAAACAATTTTGAGCCGTCACACCGCCTATTTTTCTATTTGGCCTCCAGGAATACTACATGTGAAATTTCGTGACAATCCGATCATCCGTAAATGACTTATCACTATACTTATACTTAGGCCTCCATCAACCCACCCTCCCGTTCAAAATTTTGTGACATATACACCCTATATTTCTATTTGGCTTTTAAGAATACTACATGTGAAATTCCATGACAATACGACCAACCGTTATTGAGCTACCGCCATATTTATACTTAGGTCCCCCCGCCACTACCCCCCCTCCCGTACAAAATTTTGAGCCGTTACACCGCCTATTTTTTTATTTGGTCTTCAGGAATACTACATGTGAAACTTTGTGACAATTCGATCAACCGTTAATGAGCTAGCTCTATATTTATACTTAGGCCCCCCCACAACCCCCCCTCCCGTTCAAAACTTTGGGACGCAACACACCTTTTTTTCCTATTTGGCTTTTAAAAATACTACGTGAAATTTCATGACGATTCGCCCATTAGTTAATGAGTTAGCTCTATATTTATACTTAGGCCCCCCCACAACCCCCCCCTCCCGTTCAAAACTTTGGGACGCCACACCGCCTATTTTTTCCTATTTGGCTTTTAAAAATACTACATGTGAAATTTCATGACGATTCGCCCATTAGTTAATGAGTTAGCTCTATATTTATACTTAGGCCCCCCCACAACCCCCCCTCCCGTTCAAAACTTTGGGACGCCACACACCTTTTTTTCCTGTTTGGCTTTTAAAAAGACTACGTGTGAAATTTCATGACAATTCGACCATTAGTTAATGTGTTAGCACTATTTATATACTTAGGCCCCCCTTACAACCCCCCCTCCCGATCAAAACTTTGGGACGCCACACACCTTATTTTTCTATTTGGCCTTCAGGAATACTCCATGCGAAATTTCGTGACGATTCGCCCATTAGTTAATGAGTTAGCTCTATATTTATACTTAGGCCCCCCCCACAACCCCCCCTCCCGTTCAAAACTTTGGGACGCCACACACCTTTTTTTCCTGTTTGGCTTTTAAAAAGACTACGTGTGAAATTTCATGACAATTCGACCATTAGTTAATGTGTTAGCACTATTTATATACTTAGGCCCCCCTTACAACCCCCCCCTCCCGATCAAAATTTTGGGACGCGACATAGCCTATTAATCAATCGGGCTCAAAAGAATGCTACATGTGAAGTTTCATAAAAATCCGTCCAGCCGTATGGGCGTGATGCTGGAACAAACACACAAACCCACAAACCCCGTTTCAGCTTTATTAATATAGACTTAAACGTTCCGCTCAACATAGGGTACGTGACATCACCCAACACTCCTGCCAACTTCCTACTACCATCTCCAAAGCCCACTTATATTCCACATTTCTTCCTTGATAATGTTAGTAGAAACCAAACGGTAACTTATTTTATCATACATATGGAGTCTATCGAGCTCAGGATCGCCACTTAGAAATCTAGCCAAGGCACTTAGGTCAGATATTTTATTCGGGAAGATAAAAATAAATTTGAGCACGTCGTCCTTCGGATTAGACTTTAGGCTATGATCGAGGGCTTTTTTGTATGTCAGGTGCTCGATAATGAGTCCTATGTTATGTAACTAAACCTAGGTAGCTAAAATTTCACTTAGGTTCAAAAAACCTTGAGCACGTCGTCCTTCGAATAGGACTTTCCCGATATATCTAAATCTGTCTATCAGTTTTAACAAATATTAAATCTATAAACCGTTAAAAAGCAGGAAGTTTGAAGAATGGTATTTAGCCCGACGTTTTTCGAAAAACATTTTTATTTCAATTTTTGTGTAGGATTCAGATATCCCGGTTGTTCATCAGTTTTAACAAATATTAAAACTAAAAACCGTTTAAAAGCGAGAAATTTGAAGAATGGAGTTTACCGAGCTCAGGATCGCCATTTCGAAATCTAGCCAAGTCACTTAGGTCAGATGTTTTAATCGGGAAGATAAAAATAAATTTGAGCACGTCGTCCTTCGGTTTGGACTTTAAGCTATGATCGAGGGCCTTTTCGTATGTCGGGTACTCGATAATGAGTCGTATGTTACGTATCTAAACCTGGGTAGTTGAAATTTCATTTACGTTAAAAATAACTTGAGCACGTCGTCCTTCGGTTTGGACTCTAAGCTATGATCGAGGGCTTTTTCGTATGTCAGGTACTCGAAAATGAGTCGTATGTTACGTATCTAAACCTGGGTAGCTGAAATTTCACTTAGGTTAAAAATAAATTTGAGCACGTCGTCCTTCGGATGGGACTTCCCCGATATATCTGAATCTGTATATCAGTTTTAACAAATATTAATACTAAAAACCGTTTAAAAGCGAGAAATTTGAAGAATGGAGTTTACCGAGCTCAGGATCGCCATTTCGAAATCTAGCCAAGTCACTTAGGTCAGATGTTTTAATCGGGAAGATAAAAATAAATTTGAGCACGTCGTCCTTCGGATGGGACTTTCCCGATACATCTGAATATTTCTTTGGTTGACCATCTTCGTTTCTGGATGCTGCCTATCTACCAACATAGCTGTATTAATTTGCAACAGCGGACACCACAGCTAGTACGAAGTTAGGAACCCTGGGCACCACATCTAGTATGTGCCTTGCAACAGCGGACCCCACAGCTAGTACGAAGTTCGGAACGCTGAGCACCACATCTAGTTTGTGCCTTGCAACAGCGGACCCCACAGGTAGTACGAAGTTCGGAACGCTGAGCACCGCATCTAGTTTGTGCCTTGCAACAGCGGACCCCACAGCTAGTACGAAGTTAGGAACGCTGAGCACCACATCTAGTTTGTGCCTTGCAACAGCGGACCCCACAGGTAGTACGAAGTTCGGAACGCTGAGCACCACATCTAGTTTGTGCCTTGCAACAGCGGACCCCACAGCTAGTACGAAGTTAGGAACCCTGGGCACCACATCTAGTATGTGCCTTGCAACAGCGGACCCCATAGCTAGTACGAAGTTCGGAACGCTGGGCAACACATTCTAGTTTGTGCCTTGCAACAGCGGTCACCACAGCTAGTACGAAGTTAGGAACGCTGAGCACCACATTCTAGTTTGTGCCTTGCAACAGCGGTCACCACAGCTAGTACGAAGTTAGGAACCCTGGGCACCACATCTAGTATGTGCCTTGCAACAGCGGACCCCACAGCTAGTACGAAGTTCGGAACGCTGGGCAACACATTCTAGTTTGTGCCTTGCAACAGCGGTCACCACAGCTAGTACGAAGTTAGGAACCCTGGGCACCACATCTAGTATGTGCCTTGCAACAGTGGACACCACAGCTAGTACGAAGTTAGGAACGCTGAGCACCACATCTAGTATGTGCCTTGCAACAGCGGACCCCACAGCTAGTACGAAGTTAGGAACGCTGAGCATCACATCTAGTTTGTGCCTTGCAACAGCGGACCCCACAGCTAGTACGAAGTTAGGAACGCTGAGCACCACATCTAGTTTGTGCCTTGCAACAGCGGACCCCACAGCTAGTACGAAGTTAGGAACCCTGGGCACCACATCTAGTTTGTGCCTTGCAACAGCGGACCCCACAGCTAGTATGAAGTTAGGAACGCTGAGCACCACATCTAGTTTGTGCCTTGCAACAGCGGACCCCACAGCTAGTATGAAGTTAGGAACGCTGAGCACCACATCTAGTTTGTGCCTTGCAACAGCGGACCCCACAGCTAGTACGAAGTTAGGAACCCTGGGCACCACATCTAGTTTGTGCCTTGCAACAGCGGACCCCACAGCTAGTATGAAGTTAGGAACGCTGAGCACCACATCTAGTTTGTGCCTTGCAACAGCGGACACCACAGCTAGTACGAAGTTAGGAACGCTGGGCAACACAGCTAGTAAGTGTTTTGTAACAGAGGACCCCACAGCTAGTAAGAAGTTAGGAACCCTGGGCACCACATCTAGTTTGTGCCTTGCAACAGCGGACACCACTGCTAGTACGAAGTTAGGAACCCTGGGCACCACATCTAGTATGTGCCTTGCAACAGCGGACGCCACAGCTAGTACGATATTAGGAACGCTGGGCATCACAGCTAGTAAATGTCTTGCAACAGTGAACCCCACAGCGAATACATAGTTACTACTACTACATGTGAAATTCATGACAATCCGATTACCCTTCAATGATTCAGCATTATTTTTATGCTTAGCCCCCCCTCCCAAATTTTTAAAATGTCACATAGTGTATTTTTTTATTTGACCATCAAGAATACTATATGTGAAATTTCGTGACAATCCGATCATCCGTTAGCGACCTATCACTATCTTCAAATTTAGGCCTACCCCCATAACCCCCCTCCCGCTCACAATTTTTTGACGTCACACACCCTATTTTTCTATTTGGCCTTTATGAATACTTCATGTGAAATTTCGTGACAATCCGATCATCCGTTAATGACTTATCACAATACTTATACTTAGGCCCCCATCAACTTACCCTCCCGTTCAAAATTTTGTGACATATACACTCTATATTTCTATTTGGCTTTTAATAATACTACATGTGAAATTCCATGACAATACGACCAACCGTTAATGAGCTAGCACTATATTTATACTTAGGCCCCCCCGCCACAACCCCCCCTCCCGTAAACAATTTTGAGCCGTCACACCGCCTATTTTTCTATTTGGCCTCCAGGAATACTACATGTGAAATTTCGTGACAATCCGATCATCCGTAAATGACTTATCACTATACTTATACTTAGGCCTCCATCAACCCACCCTCCCGTTCAAAATTTTGTGACATATACACCCTATATTTCTATTTGGCTTTTAAGAATACTACATGTGAAATTCCATGACAATACGACCAACCGTTATTGAGCTACCGCCATATTTATACTTAGGTCCCCCCGCCACTACCCCCCCTCCCGTACAAAATTTTGAGCCGTTACACCGCCTATTTTTTTATTTGGTCTTCAGGAATACTACATGTGAAACTTTGTGACAATTCGATCAACCGTTAATGAGCTAGCTCTATATTTATACTTAGGCCCCCCCACAACCCCCCCTCCCGTTCAAAACTTTGGGACGCAACACACCTTTTTTTCCTATTTGGCTTTTAAAAATACTACGTGAAATTTCATGACGATTCGCCCATTAGTTAATGAGTTAGCTCTATATTTATACTTAGGCCCCCCCACAACCCCCCCCTCCCGTTCAAAACTTTGGGACGCCACACCGCCTATTTTTTCCTATTTGGCTTTTAAAAATACTACATGTGAAATTTCATGACGATTCGCCCATTAGTTAATGAGTTAGCTCTATATTTATACTTAGGCCCCCCCACAACCCCCCCTCCCGTTCAAAACTTTGGGACGCCACACACCTTTTTTTCCTGTTTGGCTTTTAAAAAGACTACGTGTGAAATTTCATGACAATTCGACCATTAGTTAATGTGTTAGCACTATTTATATACTTAGGCCCCCCTTACAACCCCCCCTCCCGATCAAAACTTTGGGACGCCACACACCTTATTTTTCTATTTGGCCTTCAGGAATACTCCATGCGAAATTTCGTGACGATTCGCCCATTAGTTAATGAGTTAGCTCTATATTTATACTTAGGCCCCCCCCACAACCCCCCCTCCCGTTCAAAACTTTGGGACGCCACACACCTTTTTTTCCTGTTTGGCTTTTAAAAAGACTACGTGTGAAATTTCATGACAATTCGACCATTAGTTAATGTGTTAGCACTATTTATATACTTAGGCCCCCCTTACAACCCCCCCCTCCCGATCAAAATTTTGGGACGCGACATAGCCTATTAATCAATCGGGCTCAAAAGAATGCTACATGTGAAGTTTCATAAAAATCCGTCCAGCCGTATGGGCGTGATGCTGGAACAAACACACAAACCCACAAACCCCGTTTCAGCTTTATTAATATAGACTTAAACGTTCCGCTCAACATAGGGTACGTGACATCACCCAACACTCCTGCCAACTTCCTACTACCATCTCCAAAGCCCACTTATATTCCACATTTCTTCCTTGATAATGTTAGTAGAAACCAAACGGTAACTTATTTTATCATACATATGGAGTCTATCGAGCTCAGGATCGCCACTTAGAAATCTAGCCAAGGCACTTAGGTCAGATATTTTATTCGGGAAGATAAAAATAAATTTGAGCACGTCGTCCTTCGGATTAGACTTTAGGCTATGATCGAGGGCTTTTTTGTATGTCAGGTGCTCGATAATGAGTCCTATGTTATGTAACTAAACCTAGGTAGCTAAAATTTCACTTAGGTTCAAAAAACCTTGAGCACGTCGTCCTTCGAATAGGACTTTCCCGATATATCTAAATCTGTCTATCAGTTTTAACAAATATTAAATCTATAAACCGTTAAAAAGCAGGAAGTTTGAAGAATGGTATTTAGCCCGACGTTTTTCGAAAAACATTTTTATTTCAATTTTTGTGTAGGATTCAGATATCCCGGTTGTTCATCAGTTTTAACAAATATTAAAACTAAAAACCGTTTAAAAGCGAGAAATTTGAAGAATGGAGTTTACCGAGCTCAGGATCGCCATTTCGAAATCTAGCCAAGTCACTTAGGTCAGATGTTTTAATCGGGAAGATAAAAATAAATTTGAGCACGTCGTCCTTCGGTTTGGACTTTAAGCTATGATCGAGGGCCTTTTCGTATGTCGGGTACTCGATAATGAGTCGTATGTTACGTATCTAAACCTGGGTAGTTGAAATTTCATTTACGTTAAAAATAACTTGAGCACGTCGTCCTTCGGTTTGGACTCTAAGCTATGATCGAGGGCTTTTTCGTATGTCAGGTACTCGAAAATGAGTCGTATGTTACGTATCTAAACCTGGGTAGCTGAAATTTCACTTAGGTTAAAAATAAATTTGAGCACGTCGTCCTTCGGATGGGACTTCCCCGATATATCTGAATCTGTATATCAGTTTTAACAAATATTAATACTAAAAACCGTTTAAAAGCGAGAAATTTGAAGAATGGAGTTTACCGAGCTCAGGATCGCCATTTCGAAATCTAGCCAAGTCACTTAGGTCAGATGTTTTAATCGGGAAGATAAAAATAAATTTGAGCACGTCGTCCTTCGGATGGGACTTTCCCGATACATCTGAATATTTCTTTGGTTGACCATCTTCGTTTCTGGATGCTGCCTATCTACCAACATAGCTGTATTAATTTGCAACAGCGGACACCACAGCTAGTACGAAGTTAGGAACCCTGGGCACCACATCTAGTATGTGCCTTGCAACAGCGGACCCCACAGCTAGTACGAAGTTCGGAACGCTGAGCACCACATCTAGTTTGTGCCTTGCAACAGCGGACCCCACAGGTAGTACGAAGTTCGGAACGCTGAGCACCGCATCTAGTTTGTGCCTTGCAACAGCGGACCCCACAGCTAGTACGAAGTTAGGAACGCTGAGCACCACATCTAGTTTGTGCCTTGCAACAGCGGACCCCACAGGTAGTACGAAGTTCGGAACGCTGAGCACCACATCTAGTTTGTGCCTTGCAACAGCGGACCCCACAGCTAGTACGAAGTTAGGAACCCTGGGCACCACATCTAGTATGTGCCTTGCAACAGCGGACCCCATAGCTAGTACGAAGTTCGGAACGCTGGGCAACACATTCTAGTTTGTGCCTTGCAACAGCGGTCACCACAGCTAGTACGAAGTTAGGAACGCTGAGCACCACATTCTAGTTTGTGCCTTGCAACAGCGGTCACCACAGCTAGTACGAAGTTAGGAACCCTGGGCACCACATCTAGTATGTGCCTTGCAACAGCGGACCCCACAGCTAGTACGAAGTTCGGAACGCTGGGCAACACATTCTAGTTTGTGCCTTGCAACAGCGGTCACCACAGCTAGTACGAAGTTAGGAACCCTGGGCACCACATCTAGTATGTGCCTTGCAACAGTGGACACCACAGCTAGTACGAAGTTAGGAACGCTGAGCACCACATCTAGTATGTGCCTTGCAACAGCGGACCCCACAGCTAGTACGAAGTTAGGAACGCTGAGCATCACATCTAGTTTGTGCCTTGCAACAGCGGACCCCACAGCTAGTACGAAGTTAGGAACGCTGAGCACCACATCTAGTTTGTGCCTTGCAACAGCGGACCCCACAGCTAGTACGAAGTTAGGAACCCTGGGCACCACATCTAGTTTGTGCCTTGCAACAGCGGACCCCACAGCTAGTATGAAGTTAGGAACGCTGAGCACCACATCTAGTTTGTGCCTTGCAACAGCGGACCCCACAGCTAGTATGAAGTTAGGAACGCTGAGCACCACATCTAGTTTGTGCCTTGCAACAGCGGACCCCACAGCTAGTACGAAGTTAGGAACCCTGGGCACCACATCTAGTTTGTGCCTTGCAACAGCGGACCCCACAGCTAGTATGAAGTTAGGAACGCTGAGCACCACATCTAGTTTGTGCCTTGCAACAGCGGACACCACAGCTAGTACGAAGTTAGGAACGCTGGGCAACACAGCTAGTAAGTGTTTTGTAACAGAGGACCCCACAGCTAGTAAGAAGTTAGGAACCCTGGGCACCACATCTAGTTTGTGCCTTGCAACAGCGGACCCCACAGCTAGTACGAAGTTAGGAACCCTGGGCACCACATCTAGTTTGTGCCTTGCAACAGCGGACCCCACAGCTAGTATGAAGTTAGGAACGCTGAGCACCACATCTAGTTTGTGCCTTGCAACAGCGGACCCCACAGCTAGTATGAAGTTAGGAACGCTGAGCACCACATCTAGTTTGTGCCTTGCAACAGCGGACCCCACAGCTAGTACGAAGTTAGGAACCCTGGGCACCACATCTAGTTTGTGCCTTGCAACAGCGGACCCCACAGCTAGTATGAAGTTAGGAACGCTGAGCACCACATCTAGTTTGTGCCTTGCAACAGCGGACACCACAGCTAGTACGAAGTTAGGAACGCTGGGCAACACAGCTAGTAAGTGTTTTGTAACAGAGGACCCCACAGCTAGTAAGAAGTTAGGAACCCTGGGCACCACATCTAGTATGTGCCTTGCAACAGCGGACACCACAGCTAGTACGAAGTTAGGAACGCTGGGCAACACAGCTAGTAAGTGCCTTGCAACAGCGGACCCCACAGCTAGTATGAAGTTAGGAACGCTGAGCACCACATCTAGTATGTGCCTTGCAACAGCGGACCCCACAGCTAGTACGAAGTTAGGAACGCTGAGCACCACATCTAGTTTGTGCCTTGCAACAGCGGACACCACTGCTAGTACGAAGTTAGGAACCCTGGGCACCACATCTAGTATGTGCCTTGCAACAGCGGACGCCACAGCTAGTACGAAGTTCGGAACGCTGGGCAACACAGCTAGTAAGTGTTTTGTAACAGCGGACCCCATAGATACTACATAGTTAGGAACGCTGGGCATCACAGCTAGTAAATGTCTTGCAACAGTGAACCCCACAGCGAATACATAGTTACTACTACTACATGTGAAATTCATGACAATCCGATTGCCCTTTAATCATTCAGCAATATTTTTATGCTTGGCCCCCCCCCCTCCAAATTTTTAAGATGTCACATAGTGTATTTTTCTATTTGGCCATCAAGAATACTACATGTGAAATTCCATGACAATCCAATCATCCGTTAATGACCTATCACTATCTTCAAATTTAGGCCTACCCACATAACCCCCCTCCCGTTCACAATTTTTTGATGTCAAACACCCTATTTTTCTATTTGGCCTTTATGAATACTACATGTGAAATTTCGTGACAATCCGATCATCCGTTAATGACTTATCACTATACTTATACTTAGGCCCCCATCAATCCATCCTCCCGTTCAAAATTTTGTGACTTATACACCCTATATTGGCTTTTAAGAATACTACATGTGAAATTCCATGACAATACGACCACCCGTTAATGAGCTACCACTATATTTATACTTAGCCCCCCCCCCCCTCCCACAACCCCCCCTCCCGTTCAAAACTTTGGGAGGCCACACACCTTATTTTTTTATTTGGCCTTCAGGAATACTACATGGGAAATTTCGTGACAATGCGACCACCCGTTAATGAGCTAGCTCTCTATATTTATACTTAGGCCCCCCCACAACCCCCCCTCCCGTTCAAAACTTTGGGACGCCACACACCTTATTTTTTTATTTGGCCTTCAGGAATACTACATGGGAAATTTTGTGACAATACGATCAACGGTTAATGAGCTAGCTCTATATTTATACTTAGCCCCCCCCCCCCCTCAACCCCCCCACCCGTTCAAAACTTTGGGACACCACACATCTTATTTTTCTATTTGGCCTTCAGGAATACTACATGGGAAATTTCGTGACAATACGATCAACCGTTAATGAGCTAGCTCTATATTTATACTTAGGCCCCCCCACAACCCCCCCTCCCGTTCAAAACTTTGGGACGCCACACACCTTATTTTTCTATTTGGCCTTCAGGAATACTACATGGGAAATTTCGTGACAATACGATCAACCGTTAATGAGCTAGCTCTATATTTATACTTAGCCCCCCCCCCTCCCATTTAAAATTTTGGGACGCCACACACAATATTTTTCAATTTGGCCTTTAAGAATACTACATGTGAAATTTCATGACAATCTGATCATCCGTTAAAGATCTATCACTATATTTATATTTAGGCCTACGCCCACAACCCCCCCTTCCATTTAAAATTTTGGGACGCCACACACAATATTTTTCATATTGGCCTTTAAGAATACTACATGTGAAATTTCGTGACAATCCGACCAACCGTTAATGAGGTAGGACTATTTATATACTTAGGCCCCCCTTACAACCCCCCCTACCGTTCAAAATTTTGGGACGCCACATAGCCTATTATTCAATCGGGCTCAAAAGAATGCTACATGTGAAGTTTCATGAAGATCCGTCCAGCCGTTTGGGCGTGATGCTGGAACAAACATACAAACAAACCCCGTTTCAGCTTTATTTATATAGATAAAGGCTTTTTTTTAAAAATTATTATTTTATTTTACTAGTTCAGCATATTACATGCTATGCAAGTAGGTATAAATATAGACATAAAATAACAGACTGGTGTGTCTCATCTTGAGAACCACCAAGGAATGCTTATAGAAGTGAACAGATAGATAAAAATAAAAGATGAATGTAAAAGATAGTTCCGAGAATGGCTAACAATTATGAAAGGAAACTTGAACACTTGGTCTCTAAGGGAGAATGTCTTGAGGGAGCCGTGGTTTGAGTCTTGGGGCTGGAGTAGTCTTCCCTAGTTAGTAATACGCTGGTCCTGCTGCGCTTTTTAGGGAATCCAGAAACTTCTGGGTAACCCTCTTCACGAAGTCCTCAACATACGACATGCTTAGTTGTTCGTGAAGCTGCTTGTTCCTCACGAACAAATTAAAGACTTAATAAATAAAAAAAATAATCACTATGAAGGATCACTATAATGGGAATACAAATATTGGAGACGTAAACTAAAAAAAATATATAATTAATAATACTAGGTGTGCAATACATTCTGCAGTTTGCAAAAACTGAACTGAGTCAGGCATATCTGTATAAAAAACTCAGTTAATGTTTTAATAATTATCAGTAACTTCTCACCTTGTATGTTCTTTATGAATATATTAATACTTTAAATAGATTTCAATTGAATTCAATGGATTTATTTCCAGCCTTTTTTTAGACAACATGTTTGTAAAACACTGAAAAACGGCTCAAAAAAAGTGGTGTCCGATGGTAAACCGAAAAGGGCTTCGCCCGGATTTTTACATTTGAAATAGAAAAATTTTATTTTGCGCGAGAATTTTGTCTCTCAATTGATTTCAATGGGGATTTCGTTTTTCGGTGATTATTCCTCCGCGGTATATTCGATTTCAGATTTTTTATTTTGAATTACGTGTTCACTACCATCGTGGCAAATTTACATTATACAACGAAATACATGAGTCGCCTAAGAAAGAGCTTCGTAAACTCAGCTCAATTATCTGATGAGAGTTCCAAGGATTTGTTCGTAATATTTTGTTTATTTTTTATTGAGTCATTTTAATTTTTCTTTTATTGTTCAAAAATAATTACAGAGTTCAAAATAACTATTTATAAAGGGAAAGTATAGATGTAATTTTCCAGGTTCATCAGTCCTCTCTCTCCAGTCTCTGGTCCAGTTAATGAGATGGTCTTTAGAAAAGAAGAAATGAGTGTGTCTCTCTGGCTGGCTCTCAGGGAAACAGTTTCACTTTACGACAGTTCCGTCAAATTTCTTTCGGTTCTTTGCACTCTCATGAATGAATGAGAGGTCTAATCTTGGAGTAATCAACCAGTTCATTCATCATTTCCTCTTTCAATTTTAATTATGTTTGTACAGATCTTATAGATGAAGGAACTCAATGGAGACCAATCGGACCATCGGAAGGGGGAGAAATGAAAAAAAAAAATCTTTATCAGAAAAACACTTAGAAAAATGTTATGTGAATCACCGGCAATGTAGTTCCCCAAAACGAATTAATCAATTAACTTTTCGCTTCCCCTCCAAAACCAGTCGACCATTTGCGCTAATCTTCAACAGTTGACCTCCATAGAGAATCTTCAATCCTTATACTAAATTTTGTGCCAATAAATTCATTACATCGGCTGTTATTTGGGTTTCTGAATTGAGCCCCTTCCTCTGGACCCCACTATCCTTTAGCAAATCGCTGAAATTTGTTAGGTTGTGACTGTAAATATGAAATTTCATGTTAATACTTTCATTACATCGGCAGTTATTAGAGATTTTGAGTTAAGACTTCCCCCTAATCCTTCCCTTTTCCTTTGATCGTTTCGGCTGAAAAACAATAGATGTCGTCCTTAGAGTGTTCTCGATTCACATATAAATTTTGTATCGATTCATTCATCCTAGCAGGAGAATCGTGTTCACAGAA
Organism: Aradus depressus; assembly: GCA_963662175.1. Classification (NCBI taxonomy): domain Eukaryota; kingdom Metazoa; phylum Arthropoda; class Insecta; order Hemiptera; family Aradidae; genus Aradus; species Aradus depressus. The sequence continues at coordinate 62,552,200 of OY759214.1, read as the reverse complement.
GCATCGGTAGGCCTTCAAAAAATCGTATTTCATATAAAATATATAGCTCTGATTTTTGATTTGGTCATAAGTATAAGCGGTATCTTGTAAAATGTATTAAGGACCTCGAATTAAAGTGGTCTCAATTTTCGTCATATTTTGCCCAAAATCTAATTCAGATCTAGGTTAGCATACGTGCCATCATCATAGCTACGCTCGTACAATCGTTATAGTGCTCAACGCCGGTAGCTCAGTGGTATGCGAGCTTGTCTTCTGAGCTCAAAATCGTAGGTTCGAAACCCGACCGAGGTCCTTAGTTTATTTTATCTGGGAGGTAAAATAAACCTAAGCACGCCGTCCTTCGGATGGGACGTTAAGCGATGGTCCCGAGCCCATACGATGTCAGGTATTCGTTAAAGACCCCTATCCTAGGTGAATAAAAATTTAGGACTCCCACAGTAGATTCGGGCTCATGTCCACCAGAGTGACGAAAGAGCGCTCTGGTAGTAGGTGATATGACCTCGTAGTTAAAGCCCGGGCATGAGTCATAAAACCTAACCTAACATGTTCCACACAGGGAAACATCCAATCCGTTGAGAACTCGATCTCGGATTTTTGCTCGATTACAATACTTATACTATAGTTATAAGAAAATAAAAATATATAAGTTTTATCTTGTAATACTTTAATAAAAAAAAAAAAAAAAAAAAGTATTCAAATATGTAAGAATAAAGTCTCGGGGGCGAAATGCTCTGCGCCGAAATGGCTTCCTCTAAATTGAGGCGTGCAGGGTGCATGCTGCGAAGAGCTATTATGAAGAATGTTTAGCCTGGTTGGAAGTTCCTTATGCGACTGCAGTCGGGATGAGTCAGGTTTGACTCACTCCACTCTATATGCCCTTGGCTCCCACGTTTTATCACACTCAAAGCTCTTACGCCGCTGTTTTTATCTTCTTTTCAAACCTATCATATAGATTTAAACTTTTTTACAACTTCTAAGTTGAGAAATGCGGACTTATTATAGAAATTTTTAATAAATAAATAAAACAAATTTTGTCGTTGTTGAAATATTGTCTATTTTACAAAAAAGAAAGTCATTGGTGAGTCACCAGGAATAAACTGCCCCAGTAAGAATTAATAAATTATGTTTTGCTGTCGCTCGACCGTTTGGGTTAAAACTCAATATTTGATTTACAGAATGATTTAATTAATTCTAAATGCACAGAAAACACAGCCTGCATTTGCTGCTGCTGCCCTTTGCATTTTTGCTGCTCATGTAAAGTCAACTCAAGTATTACAGTCAGTGGTTATCTCAGGGGGAGTTTCTAGAGGTCCGAGTCTCCCAAATTAATAACAAAAAGTCTGCAACGCTAACCACGGAGACTGTGGGCTGTGTACCCGGGAGTCTATACCCCCCACACTCGTAGCCTTACTTTGCCCCCTCCTGCTCAAAATCCTGGCTACGCCCCTGAATATTTACTAACTTATCAGTAATTTACATTTATAATTTAAAAAAAAATCAAGAATGGTGCGGGGGCCGGTTGGACCTTGTTATGCCAACTAGATCCTTTGACGTAGACCCTCTCACAACAGGCCAGAGACGGGAGAAAGAGGACTGACGAAGCTGGAAAATTACCTCTGTACTTTCTCTTTATAAATAGCTATTGTGTTCTATGTAATTGCTACGTAATTATTTTTGAACAATGAAAGTAAAATTAAAGTGATTTAATAATAATAATAAAAAAAAAAAAATATATCTGAAGATAAAAAGGATTACATATAAATCCTTGGACCCCTCATAATAATAATAATAACAATAATTTTTTTTTTTTTTTTTTTTAATTGTTTAAAGGGATCGCCCCTTTTCAATTAAGTCAGTGACCATTACTTTTACAATATTAACATAATAATGACAAATATAAAAAAAATACACATATAAAACAATAATGTCATATAAAGGAACTTATATAAAGAAACTTATATACCGGAACTTTATATAAAGGAACCTTTAACAAACTAAATAAATAACATGAATAAATAAAAAAAAGTATCTTCTTTATATTTTGAGTATTTACAATCAGTATAAACTATAAGTAAATTTGATGAATGACATTAAACATTAAATACATTTAAAAAAAAAAATTAAAAATATATACATCGAAAGCATATGATTATGTACAAAATAATAGGTAAAAAAAAATATATAGGTTAGGTTAGGTTTTATGACTCATGCCCGGGCTTTAACTACGAGGTCATGTCGCCTACTACCAGAGCGCTCTTTCGTCACTCTGGTGGACATGAGCCCGACTCTACTGTGGGAGTCCTAAATTTTGCCTACCCTAAATTTTTATTCATCTAGGGTAGGGGTCTTCAACGAGTACCTGACATCGTACAGGCTCGGGACCATCGCTTAACGTCCCATCCGAAGGACGGCGTGCTTAAGTTTATTGTACCTCCCAGATAAAATAAACTAAGGGCCTCGGTCGGGTTACGAACCCACAATCTTGAGCTCAGAAGTCAAGCACGCATACCACTGAGCTACCGGCGCCCTCTAAAAATATATATATATATATATATATATATTTACATAATAAAATAATAATGGTCTCTACAGTTTAAATAATAATAAACATAAACATAAAACAATAATAATAAAGATAAAATAAAATCAACATGAATTCAACTCGAGACCCCTGGAAACACCCCCGGTTCTCTGTCATCCCCATCCCTCCAACTTAATGGGGGCAGGGGAGGCCGCGGGGGCTCGATTGATCCCCCCTGCCTTCTGGCCCCGCCAATCACTGTCCAGCAGTGGAGGCAAGGAGGAAAGGAGAGTTGAAGGTAAGAGGATTACATGAGGGGAGAAGCTGGTCATCACCGGCACTCCCAAAATATTGTTGCTAGATTACAGTAGCAGGTCTCTCGGCCAGCGCCGCCTCAGTCTTCGGGGGGGATTATCTGGATGGGAATGGGATGACAAGAGTCGAGCAACTGGATTGACATGAGTACATTACAAATTAATAATAATAATGTAGCAAAGGCAGTAAATATGGAGTGGGGATGTAGTATTGAATATGAATATAATATGTAAGTTGAAATACACTTTTCGTTAACAATGAATGCTCTACGGTTCAGAGCGCTGATCAAATAATAGAAAATGTTTGAGATATCATTCTTATTATGGGCCAGGAGTAATGTATGAAAGTTGGATCGGTCTATACTGATACTCTGAGGCAGGAAGTGGCTTCTAATGGGGGAGTATATCGGACAGGATATCAACGGATGGTATACGTCTTCCAATTCATTTTTATTGCAGATTGTACAAGGTTCCTGGGGATTAAGGGTGTATACATTATTTTTGTAACTGATCTTAAGATAGTACTAGCCAGATAGACGGAGTTGAGCCAGTGCTTTGATGCGTGAGAAAGGAGCATTCAGGTTTAGGTATGGTTGGAGTTGATCTGGGTTGTAAATATTGGGATAGAAGTTGTTGAATCGGCATTCTTAAGGTAATATTTATCTTTATTCTTCAGATGATTTGCCAATGCGTCCGAAATCCTGAGCAAAGAGTTCTTTAGCATTACCGGATTCAATATATTTAATAATTCTCCCTCCCTTATTTCATTTAAAATGCTTTTTACTTGGGACACCCAATTGAATCTCATCGCATTTGGCTTCTGCAAGCTCAATTCCCTTAGTTTTATATAACAAATTTTGGGGTAGCTACTGTTATCCATCTCCAGCAACCTAACTATCCATCTGAGCGAGTAGTTCAACAGTTTGCAGGCTATGTGCTTCAAGTTAAACTCAAGCCTTATCATGGAGGATGGGGTACTTCTGGGGAGGGAGAGGAGCCTTTTAATGAAGTTAAGATGTGCCTTCTCGAGATGATCAGCATACCGTAGACCCCAGACCTTCCCACAGTACAACAGCCCACTAACTGCTATTGCATTATTGATTTTGGTTCTTCCCTCCCATGATCTAATCTTGGACTTTTGACATGTTTCGATGACTGATCCAACCGCTATGTTGGTAAATGACCAACCCCTCATGAAAGCTTCAATTTACTCTATATGTTCGGATCAGATTATCTGGTGAGTGTACAGATGAGTGTTTGCTAAGAATACAAGCATGAGATCCTTGGAACTTTCACAGAGAGATATCAGTGGGATTTGGAAACTGAGCAACGTTCAATTAAATACATTATATTTAAACTATACCTTTTATAAATATGCTATAAAAAAAAAATTATCTGGATTAGCACCCATTAATAAATTAACTTTTCGTTCCGCCACCCAAACCAAGTCGACCGTTTGCGCTAATAATTATTAGCGTTATAATCAATATTGAATTACATATGCGTTCCTGAATCCTCATAATAAATTATGTGTAGATAAATGCATTAAATCAGTAATTATTAGGGTTTTGGAGTAGAACCCCTCCTTTCTTCGGCCGATTTTGCTGAAATTTAATTATTAATTACCCTCACGAGGTTTTAACCTTAAAAATGAAATTTTGATACATTCATTACCACGGAAGTTATTGGGGTTTTTGAGTTGAGCCCCACATCTAATCTAAATCTTCTGCCGTTTCCGGTGAAAATTAATAAGTATTATCCTTATGGATTTGAATTTACATATGAAATTTCGGTCGATACATTCATTCGATCAGCAGTTTTAAAAGTATCTGAGTTGAGGATCTGATCCCTTCCTTCCCTTAGGGCTGAAAATCAATAGATGTTGTCCTTAGAGGGTTCTCGATACATATAAAAAATTTCTTGTCGATACATTGATTCTATTAGGATTTATCATGATCACAGATACACTGATATTTATTTTTCCATATTTTGAATCTAGAGATCCGAAAAGTTGGAATTCCGTAAAAACTACGAATCGAATTTTTGATCGATTATATAACTTCCCCTATACTTCATATAGCGAGGAAAGTAAAATAATTGTAACTATTATTATTAGAAGATATTCATAAAAGTGGGTAAAACCAAGTAAATTACTTACATTTATTTTTCTTTGAAGTTTTTCAGTCCGGCTCGATTTGTCGTTTTTCGCATTATATTCGTTTAAAATCGGCTCTGCTTTATTTTCACCCATACTAAAAAAAAAAAAAGTAAGACAAACATTGGGTTAGGAAAAGAGTTAAATAGAGATGTAAATGTCGTCAACAGTCTTATACCAACCACGCTTACAGATCACTCTTTCTCCCTTCTCAAAAATATTTCATACTGGCAATACTGGATATAAGAATGTCGACTCTCAAGATAACGCTGTACAAAGAGACAACATGAAATGATTTTGAGAAGCGGAGGGGGAGAGAGAGTGGCCATTAAGCGTTGTTGGTAATGAAAATCCTGTAATGGCCACGTATACATAATTTTTTTTAAATATTTATGATTATTAAAAAAAGTACCAATACAAAAATCATATTTTAAAATTCGTTGCAATGAGATTTAAAAATTACTTCTATTTATTCGTTATAGACATTTTTTAGTTTACATTATTGGAGGCGCTACAACTTTCGTCATATGATCTTATCTCAAAAGCTGTCAATTTGAGGGCTTATTAGCGATTTTGTTTTCATTTTTATAGGCATTTTTTTTTATATTGGAGTAGAAAAACCATGAGCAAGCCATCCTTTGGATGGGACGTTAAGTGATGGTCCTGAGTCTGTCAGAGTCTCGTTAGAGACCTCTACCCAAGATGAATAAACCTATGTAGTCAACATTTAGGACTCCCAGAATAAAATCGGACTCATGTCCATCAGAGTGACGAAAAAGCACTCTGGTAGTAGGCAATATGTCCTCATAGTTAAAATCCGTTCATGAGTCACAATAACTAACTGAAATAAAAATTAATTACTAGAATATTCTTAAAACAAACAAAATAATGCAATTTCGTTCTTAAAATGTTTATATTTCCCTCGAAGTCTGTCATGGTTGTACCCATTTACAAAATGTATATAGAAACTCACTTTTCACCGTTTACATGAAAGTGATTTATGAAAAAAAAATTAAATGTAAAAATTCCTTACTTGATACTGTGTGGATGATCGATAGGCATTGCCGGTTGCCTACCCGTACCCACTGCACGGGGCATCACCTCCTGTAACAAGCATAGTCATTATTTCGAAACATTTTCATATAATGTTTCATGTTTTCTTCCCACATTCTACAGTTTTTTCTTATAATCCAGTCAATTCTTCCGGAAAAAGTATAAAAATTATTACCTTAACTTTAATTAAATTAAAAACTGTAACTACTGTATTTGTTATTTCTTTATTCATTTAATTTTAATTTTTAATAGTATTTTTATTATAATATTAATAAAATATCTGTTTATGTATCGAATTTATAAGCTATCTTAACGTATACATTAATGTATGATATGATGTATCCTATTACCATGTTTTGGTTTAACGGATATAAACATTATTATTACCCATACACTCACACAATCCTACCAGGAGATTGAAGAGGAGGTGGAACCGTGACGCTATAATCCACAGTTGCTGTTGTCATACCTTTCGGTGGAAACCGTCGTCACTGGCTGGTGGTCGAGTACTGTGGGCGAGCACTTTCGATGTAAAGACATCATCTTCAAGCGACTGTTAATGTTGTACAGTGATTAGTCAAAGATTACCAGCGGCTTAAAGATGATATCTTCACATCGAAAGCGCTCGCCCAGAATACTCGACCAGCAGCCACCGAAAGGTATGACAACAGTAATATATTTACTGGCGGAACTAACCTCTTAGATTATATAGGTACCAAAATTGCTACTTCAAACTTCTTGAAACTTAATCGTCACATTTATTGTTTTTTTTTTTTTTTTAATTTCGCCCTGAGTAGCTACCTCTGGGTGGCCTTCCTTTCTCTCGCTACTCAACACGTCTATCCACCATGTCCTCTTGGTACCTGGTTGTTGCGTAAAAGCAACTGTTCCAACCGCTTTTTGTAAGAAAAAAATAAGATGTCATAACTGCTGTTTATAGGTTGACTATTTTAAGAAATAAAGTGAGAAAAATAAATTAAACAAACTAGTAATTATGGTAATGTGAAGATGGCTAATGTGGGAAATGACTAATTCACAGATTGCAAAATAAAAATGTAGTCTGACCTCTCACATATTTCATTATTTGCTGCTAGCCGGCTTTCGAGGTTGCCCTCATCATCAGACACACCATTGTCTGATAAAACAATTTTAAACAAATAATTTTAAATTGTTAACAGTAAGTGAATAAATAAGATGGAATTCTAATTTTTTTTTTTTTTTTTGTCTTTTATTTATGAAGATATAACTGTTGCTGGGGTGCAACAACCAGCATCTATGAAGATACGTATAGATATGTTGGGGTAAATTGCATGAGAGGAAGGCCACCCAGTGGTAGGTCCTCGGGACGAAAATTTATCTTAATTATAGGAATAAAGTAAAAAAATAAGAAAATAAATAAATAAAAAAAAAAGGGAATTGAAAAAGTAAAAAAAAAAAAATAATAAAAAATAGTAATAATAAAATATAAAAAAAAAAGGAATTGAAAAACAATTTTGATGGATGGGCATTAAGGGAGATAATAAAAGTAAAGGAAAATAACGTCGAAAAATATTAATAACGAATATGATTCATTGTGGCAATAAGTCGCGGTTCTATCTTCTCTTCCACCTTCGTGGGGGTTATGTGGTAGGTAAGTATTGTGAAGATAATGTACGTATTTCTGGGCTTGTATTTGTGTAAATAATAAATAAGCTCAAATAAATAAAAAATATATAAAACTATTCAAAAATTAATCTGGGTCAGAACCAAATTTTAAATTGTTTTACCAGACTGCCTGATGATGAGGGCCACCTCGAAAGTCGGCTAGTATAAAATAATAAAATCTATGAGAGGTCAAACTACATATTTATTTTGCAACCTGTGTATTAATAATGATCAATTTTCTGAAACACTGTTATTTATTTTGCCCAATTAGTTTATTGATAATGATATATATTATTTTCAGCCAAATGAAGAAATCAATGAGCCAGAAGAACGGCTGATTTGAAAACAAAAGAAAGAGAAGAGAGCTATTTTGAAAGGAGACCTCGGTATAAGATTCGTTTAACGGTTGACTACTTTCGTGGCTCACGAGTGCTCCATAATAGATCCCCAACATAAAAACCGTCTTATCGGAGCCAGCCTCACTTTGACCACTTTAAGGGTCAATGATTTCTCTTTTGAGTTTCGTCTTAGACCAGTGGTTGTTAAACAGGAAGGGGGGAGCCCTCAGCCCAGGGGAGCTCTAACAGATCCTAGAGAAGATATGAAAGGTGTTCTATGTTACTGGCCCCCATTTTCAAGGCTCAGGAACAATCGAAATTAAACATGACACAAAAACTGTAACAGTTCCGTTTTTCTAAATTAAAAAAATGCATCTACTGTACTTATTGTTATTATTTTGTACTCATATTTTTACAAAAACGGAACTGATACACTTACTTACTTCGACCATTATGGAGATACGGATTACAGATGTACCATTCAGCAAAAACATCCAACATCAAACGAATTCAAGCGTTTCATTCAAAAACCCTCAGACTGATAACACAGTGCCCCCCATACATAAACAACAGCACACTTCATAACTATCTTATGATACACACAGTACCCGACACAATACAAACTACTTACATACGTTTTTTTAGAAAACTTTACACACATACAAACCCGGAAATACGTACTTTATCTTCACAACACTTACCACAAAACCCCCCACGAAGGTTGAAGAGAAGATAGAACCGCGACTTATTGTCACCTTAAATCCTATTCGTTCTTAATATTTTTTTATTTTTTACATTATTTTCCTTTACTTTTATCATCTCTCTTACCCATCCATCAAAAATTTCTTTCAATTTTCCTTTTTATTTATATTTTTTTTTTCTTATTTATTTATTTATTTTATTTTTTTCTGTTCTTGTTCTAATAATTAATATAAATTTTCGTCCCGCGGACTAACCACTAGGTGGCCTTTCTCTCACATGGCATTCACGCCAACATATCCATACCTTTCATCGTAGATGCTAGTTGTTGCAACCTAGCAACTTATAATAATATAATATTATAATATAATAAAAGACAAAAAAAAAAAATTGCCGGTAGCTCAAAGGTAGCGTGCTAGCCTACTGACCTCAAAATCGTGAGTTCAAAACTTTGAGCACGCCGTCCTTCGGATGAGACGTTAAGCTATGGTCCCGAGCCTGAACCATTGTCAGGTACTCGTTTAATACCCTGACCTGAATAAACCTTGGTAGACAATACTAGGATTCCCACTGTAGAGTCGGGCACATGTTCACCAGAACGACGAAAGAGCGCTCTGGAAGTAAGCGATATATAACCTCATGGCTAAGCCCGGGCATGAGAAATAATAACTAACTAAAGGAAATTGTTCGAAGTAATAATATAAATTGTAACGCATGAAAAATAATTGTAAAAAATGAAAAATATGTAATGTGGCCATCACAGACTTTCTTATACCAACCACTTTTGTACAAATCACTCCTCCCCCCTGCCTCCTGTTAAATCTATTTCATGCTGGCATTACTGAAATGGAAGTAATGTTTTCTTTCATTGAACAGCATAATACTGAGAGTGACTTTCTTATATCCAGTAACTCCAGTATTTAAGGGAGGGGGGGGGGGGGGGGGATGCAAGGGATTGTTAGCTTTAAGAAAGTCCTGTATGGGCCACATTATATATATATATATATTTTTTCTCTATTTTTTCAACACTAATAAAAACTACTCATAACACCATATTTTAAAATTCGTTTCTGAGCGTTACATTGAAAAATTACACTGACATATTCCCTGTGGAAATTTATTTTACATTCTTTGGGGCGCTATAATTTTGGTCGCATTTGTCCTATGTCAAATTTTTATGAGGAACTTGACAATTACAAATTCAATAAGGTTTTTGGTGCGATTTAATTTTTTGATAGGACTAACCGTTTTTGCGTAAATCGAGCAAAGGTCTAAAAAAAGTGGTTAGGTACATGACATTTTAAGACGATTTTTGTCATACATAACTCATTTCGTGGGTAGATGACCGGGAATGCTCGGACGAGATTTCAAAAATTTTGATAGAGAAGGGATCAGAGAGGAAAATATTATAAGATCGGACCACGGGAGTATTCGTAGATTGGTAAGGTGGAGAAGCCCAGCATTTTCAGGGAATGAAGAAGTGCATTGGATGCTGAGGCCTTTGGATATATATATGGGGACACTGTTCCAATAAATTTTCATCTTCAAGACATCCACTGTTTTCATTCCCTTTCTTGTCGAATAGATAAATTGAAAAATCCTAATATTTACATATTAAGATGCACCGAAGCTCGAACAACGTCATCCCCTAAAATAGCCTCTAAAAATACTGCAGTTGCTCATAACACATATTTAATCCAGAGAAACGAGTCGCCAGCGAAATGGAAATCCCGTTTCAAATCAGTCTTCTTTGTTACTTCCCTAAATATACATATTAATATGTGATTTAACTATCAATCTCTTTAATACAATGGTTATACAGAGTAGTATGGTAACAGAATAGATAAATCACAAGTTTATTGCATGTAGCAAGGGTCTGTGGTACCTAGCTAAAGTAACACACATACACCTCACACTATATCGAACTGTTGTTCTGCAATTTTACGGCATGCAATTTGTGTCAAAAACAAACATGCTCTATCCATTGTGACCACAACACGACGATATTTGGTGACCGCAATACATACACGTCTGGCGCTGTCACGTTGCCCGTGATTTCTATATTACCACTGTTATCTTTATTAACTTCCAACGACGTCTGCACATGATCTGTGGACGTTTGGACTGTCGGTGGCCGCTGTACGCCCGATGGGCCACCTACGTTTTTGCTTTGCACCGTTTTTTCATTTTCTTTTCGATGCTGCCATAGCTCTTGCATTTGCTCGGCACTAGACTTTTTAGGTTTTTTAAATTCCTTTTGATGCGAGCTTTTCTCTGATTTGCGTTTTCCATAATTTCGCCCACATTTACGATTCTTATGAGACGACATCTTTAATTTTTTTGCAATTTTCAATTTAATACAGATTTTTACATATATTTTGGCGAATATTTTTATTGTTTCACTTTGAGTTCTAGTAGTGCTCCTGAAGCTCTTTACAATGACACCCGAATCAACGTCCTATCTAAACGCGTTATCACGCTACACTAATTTCTAATTTTATACAACAATCATCCGCCGGCGCCCACACTAGCCCGATAACGTCACAGGCAAAACAAACACTGCACAAAAAACACGTACAGACATGCTCTATCCATTGTGACCTCAACCGTTGTTATCGCATTATTTGTCTCGTAGTTATTATCGAAATCTGACGGTATTTTGTAACACAAGAAAGTTTGACCGGCTATCACTGTGCTTAACGAGCGAATAGACGTTTTCACGTCAAAAAATCCCCCTGGATCCATTCCTATGAAAGCTGCATTTTTACATGATGTCTACTAAATGGCATCTATGTTAAATCCAGTATATACACGGCTATACATATTCAATCAGTGGGTGTGAATGAGAGATGAATGAAAGGGAATGAGGAGAGTCTCTGTTATTCACACTCACTCAATAGGCAATCATTCAAGTGATTCACAAATGAACGGCTTCACGTCACACGCCATACATACCACACCCACACTCTTCCGTAAGTCGGTCACGCATATCTCCCGCACCATACAATCTATGTAAATCTGGTCAACCGTGTAATATCTGATGTCAACGCTACTATGTTAGTGTAAAAAAACCATTTCAACACAAACCTTATTGAGCAAAAACAAGAAAATACCTTGCTAAATTCAAATCTGCCCCTTGAAATTTCATATCACATCAGGATTTCAATATTTTCTAAACAATTTACCAAATTAAAATTCATATGAAAAGAAACTAGAGTACTTACATTTAAAAAAAGTAATACATAACTAAATATTAGAACAACTGGATTGAAGGAACACTTACAACAATTATATACAACAACCAGCATCTATGAGGTGCATGTAGATATGGTGGCGTGTGAGAGGAAGGCCACCCAGTGGAAGGCCCTCAGGACAAAAATTTATCTTAATTATTAGTACATTTGAAGTGTGAGAAGTGTCTAAGAAAAAAAAACTAAATAACATTTTGATGGACGGGTAGTAAGAGAGGTAATAAAAGTAAAGGAAAATAATGTTGAAAAATATTGATAACGAAGATTATTCAAGATGACAATAATTCTGGGTTTGTATTTGCTTAAAGTTTGCTAAAAAAACCGTATGTAAGTAGTTTGTATTGTTTCGGGTATTGTGTGTATCATGAGATTGTTATGAAGTGGTCTGTTTTTTATGTATGGTGGGCACTGTGTTATCAGTCTGAGGATTTTTAAAATAAACTTAATTACGAAACATGGGCAGGCCAAATTTTAGAACTCCCACAGTAGAGGCAGGTTCATGTCCACCAAAGCGATGAAAGAGGGCTGTGGTAGTAGGCGATATGACCTCGAAGTTAAAGCCCGGGCATGAGTCACAATAAATAACAACATTTCTATCCATTTTTATTTTTAAAGAAACAGCAACAAATAAGGTTATAGAGGAAATGAAAAATTATATTTATCCCCCAGAGAACAAAAGGCATTGTTAAAAACTAAAAGAACATTGGAAACGGTACGAAAGCCAAAACATTAGAAAAATAAATAAATAAGAATTAAAAACAATAATAATAAAATATAAATAATGTGTCAGTTTTATATACAACCTTGGCTTTCTATATAGCCAAATTGTCAACTCTGTATAGAACATTTCCAATTAGTGCATGAACAATGAGCATAAATGTTGTGTATATTTGTGTATCATATGTGACACAAATTGTATATGTGTATCCAGAAACCCATTAGAACAACACCTATTGATTTTCAGGCCGATCGGTCAATGGAAAAGGGAGTTATTTGGGGGGGCATAACTCAACGACCCTAATAACTGCCGATGTTACGAAAAACATAAAATATCAACTCAACATCGAATTTCTAATCGATTCCATAACTTCCCCTACACTATGTATAGCTGTGGAAGTGAAACAAATACAAAAGTTGTAACCTCTGGTTAATTAATCTGGTTAAGTATCAATGAGACTGTTCAATTGTATGAATGGGAAAGTGGGTGTTTTCAATGAGTGGCTCTGGTCAGACTGACCGTACCAGGCTACTGGTTGTATTTTTAGCAAACCAATATGCACTTCTAACATTGGTCAGAACTAACATAATATGTTCGGTTCAATGAACTCATCCATCCGAACATCAACTGTTAGCATTTACAGTAGAAACTGGCCCATTAGCTTAAAGCCAGAGTAATTAATAAAATAATTTTAAGGAATTATTTTCACCTACATTTCAGATTTTTCGAACATCTGAAAATGAAAAAAGAAAAACATTTCTTATACCAACTATGATTCTTCATAGATAGATCCTCTCTTCACCCTACCGCTTCTTAAACTAATTTCGTACTGTCATTATTGGGTATATAGAAGTATTGGCTTTAGCGGTTTTCTTTGTATCATTGTACAGCGCAATTCTGAGAGTGACTTTCTTGTAATCAGTAATGTCGATCAAAATCATCGAAGGGACCGGACCGGACCGGAGCATTCGAGCAGAAGGGGAGACATTCCCAATAAATGTAGCAAATAATAATATATATATATTTTTTTAGCGGTTAGCCTGTACGGTTTCAGGTACTCCTTAAAGACCCCTGCCCTAGGTGAAAAATAATTTAGGATAGACAAAATTTAGGACTCCCATAATAGAGTCGGACTCATGTCTACCAGAACGACAAAAGAGTGCTCTGGTAGTAGGCAATATGACCTCATAGTTACAGCCAAGGCATGAGTCACAATATCTAACTATATATGTTATTTTTTACTTAAAAGTTGTTCGCAATATCCAGATACCTGGAGGGCTTGGTACATAAGTGCGATGAGTAGATCGAGAGAGATAGGCCATCTAGCGGTAGCTCCTCAGGATGACATTTAAACATGACGTTTGTGATGTATAGGAGTGATTGTGATTATATAGTTTCAAAAATCTGATTTTGGATTAGAAAAAGTCACGGTTCCACTTCCTTTTCAGTCTCCTGGGAGGATTGTATGATGAAGAAAGTGAGTGTTCGTATGGATGTGAAAGCAATTTTCTATGAAAACATCAGTAAAGATGCTGAATTGTGTCCTGTACCTACTGAGTTTATCATGAGGTCATTGTGGAGTGTTCTGTTGCATATGTATGGTGGGCATTGTATGATAAGTCTGATTGTCTTTGACTGGAAAACCTGGATACGTTTTAGATTCGAGGAAACAGTAAAATTAAGCCATCTTTTTAATATATTACGAGTGAGACGTAGGTTCCATGTCAGTCTTCTACATAACAAATGATATGATGATAATAATATAATAATAATAAACTAATTGTACCGGGATGTTGTGGAGGCGGTAGGGGAGATGAGGCGGCAAGTTGTGTTTCTACCGGGGGACTGAGGTAGTTCATAGGCCGACCGGCAGGCAGCGCTCCTGACCCACATTGGGTCAGTGTCATCATTTCCTAATTTAACATGGAATTTGGAAATCCAACCACCCCCCCACGATTTATTCATTTTTGCCTTGCCAACATCGAAATGTTTTTTTAACAAGCATTTTATTATTAAACTAACGTAAACTCGTTTAAAACCAATACAAATATTTCAGCCTAGAACTCTCTCACTAATCACACAATACCCACCAGTTCGCAACAAGAGAACGTCACCCCTTAGACACAACCATCCTTCCTTCTCTTTTATAGTTAACTATCATTGTATTATGCTCTGTCGATTTTTATTAATTTATTTTCTTTTATTCACATTTATATAGATTCTTTTTTACATACTTTATTCTATTTATATAGAAACGTTTTTTTTTCTTCATAATAAGCTGTTAATTTGATGTTAATTTTTTATTTATCTGTATTTATAATTGTCTAGTTTTTCTCCAATGTAGCACTAATTTATTTATTTATGTATTTATTGCTTTGTAAATCATACAGATACTTTACTTTATTGTATAATTTTCTTTTTGACTCTGTATGTATTTATTCTTAAGGTCCCAAAATAATAAAATGTCTTTTCATTTCATTTTCATTTCAACTATCAAATAATTTTCCCCACAGTCTTCCAAGAAAGTTAAAGAGAAATTGGCACACATTTTTTTTACTTCATTTATTTATTTTACATATTAATTTCTATGTAATATATTATTCTTCGGACTTGAAAAATAAAATAAAACTTGTTTATTTAATATATTGTCTAATTTCACTAACTATATATACATGGGAGTACTCTCGGTATTTCTACCATCCTCAGCCTTATATGATATTCCCCTATGATACTCAGTCTTATCTCTTATGCTTTTGACTGAGGATGGTAGAAATACCGAAAGTACTCCCATGTATATATAGTTAGTGAAATTAGACAATATTTTAAATAAACAAGTTTTATTTTATTTTTCAAGTCCATTTGAATTATTTCACAATATCTCTGCAATAATGTCAGTTTTCATATTATTCTTCATAGCATCACTTCATCCAGTTATTTTTTGCTTTTTTAAAATCTAGCAATTGCAGACATTTCGGGAAGTAGTTCTATCGTAATTCATCTGTTCTTTATGTTAACATTTTTTCCATATTTATTGAGTCGACCTCTATAATTAAACATCAAATCAAGACTATAATCTTTTTTTGATTTACAGGTAAATTTATAGATACTGATGATGGGAGTACTTCCCCAGATGTCTGTAATTGCTAGTTTTTAAAAAAGAAAAAAGAAATGGGAGAAATGATCCTGTGTTAAATATATTATATATGAATTGAGAATCTCCATACACTACACACAAGTTGTATATCTCGCTATGTTTATTTGTCAGCTCAGTCCTAGTTGAGTATTTTTTTGTTTACACTTAAGATGCACAATAAATGAATGCCAAAGAAAAAAGAAAAAAATTGTGTTTAAAAACCTTCTGACATTTGTTAGAAATGTTTTATGAAAATAAATGTATTTATGCATCAATCAACAAAAATAACATCGTAAGATGTTCTTCAGTATTTAAAAATTATATTTTAGTTTAACAATTACAAAATGACATATATTCCAACCAACCTATAATTTTTTTGTCTTTATGTTAACATTGAAGACAATTAATGTTATATAATACATGATTGGAATAGTAATTTTATATATCATTCTGTATTTAGGTGAGTCCTGATCTGTCTTTTTAATAATATGTGAAATAAGAGTTATGGGAATTGTAATTATAATGTTTATTGTTATTTAAAAGAATTTTGTTTTTTATAATTGATTCCATTCCAAGTTGAATACCCATCCCAATCCTGTCGCTCAGCGCATGTCCTCCTTTATGGCCGATATGAACAAAGTTTCGAAATATTCCTCAGCAGGTTCGTAAGAATTAAAGGATTATTTGAAACATTTATCGAGAAAAAGAAGTTTTATAAGATTCAGTGTTCCTCATTCGAGACACTAATTTTCGAGTTGTTCTACATTTAATAATAAGGAAATAATATTCATAATTGAGGTATAATCCTTAATTATTATTTTTGTATGGTATTGGAAATTGCCAGGGGCTTAGTCTATACACGAAATAAAAGGATATTTAATTTTCCGGTGGCCTACACATCTTTTCGAAGGATTTAAACTTTTATATTGTTATATTTATACAATACATGACACAAAAAACACTTACTTACTTAGACCATTATGGACATACGGATCACAGATATACAGTTCAGCAAAAACATCCAACATCAAACGAATTCAGGCGTTTCAGTCAAAAAGCCTCAGACTGAAAACACAGTGCCCCCCATACATAAACAACAGAACACTTCATTCCCACGAAGGTTGAAGAGAAGATGGAACCGCGACTTACTGCCACCTTCAATCCTATTGTTCTTAATATTTTTTATTTATTTATTTTTTACATTACTTTTCCTTCCTTTACTTTTATCATCTCTCTTACCCATCCATCAAAATTGTCTTTCAACTCTTTTTTATTTATTAATTTTTTTTTTTTTGTTGTCCTAATAATTAAAATAAATTTTCGTCCCGAGGACCTACCACTGGGTGGTCTTCCTCTCACATGCTATTCACACCAACATGTCACTACCTACCATCACAGATGCTGGTTGTTGCACCCTAGCAACAGTTGCTTCTTTATAAATAAAAGAGAAAAACAAAAAAAAAAAATTTATACAATGCTCAGGTTACCTGAGAATACCCTTAACATAACATTTACAAATATTTCTGATGAAGCAGATAGCTAGTGATGCATCCAAGACTTTTTTTAATTAAAAATGTTATCTTTGTATGATATCAAATTAAGAGTCAAGAGTGTTATCTTGAGTTTCTTCATATTGCACAAATAGTGTGCTTAGGGTATTTTTATACAAAGTCGAATCTTAGCTACAATAATTTTGAGGAAAAAAAAATACCATCAAAAATAAAGTCAAGTATTTTAAGTTTTTGTATGTAACGAAAACATAACTAACATATAAAAGTTAACGGTGAATCACCGGCAATGTACTTCCCTAGTACGAATTAATAAACTAATTTTTCGCATTAGCTACAATTATTTAGGTGAAGTTATTAAGGTTTTTGAACAGAGCCCCTCCCTAATCCCCTTCCATTCGGCCAATTTCTCTCAAAACTAACAGATATTGTCCTTATGGGAATTTGATTTTAAATATATAATTTCATGTCGATACATTCATTACATCGGCAGTTATTGGGTGTTTTTGAGTTCAGCCTTCGCTGATCCCTCTTTCCATTCTGACGATTTCCCAATTAATAAGTGTAGTTCTAATGAGGTTTGTGAATTTACATATGACATTTGTGTTGATACATTCATTCTCGGTGAATCACCGGCAAGGTACTTCCCCAGTATGAATCAATCAACTAAACTTTCGCTCTTTCTATCTCTCAAAAACCTTTTTGACCGTTTTGGGCAAATATTCAATAGTATACAAGGATTTTCGCTCGATACATTTTTTACAACGGCAGTTATGAGTTTTTAGGTGAATTCAAGGAGATTAATGACGATTTAAATAAATTTATTGGCCGAGAATGTACAATTTTCAGGAAGGTTCTTGATTTTTAAATTAAAGAAAATTAGAAATAATGAACTCTAACTCATGACGATCCAAAAAATGTTTACATTGTCAGCTACAATCTATGAAATTATGAAAACTGACATTATTGCAGAGATATTGTGAAATAATCAAATGAACTTGAATAAAATAAAATTAGTTTATTTGAGGTATTATCTAATTTCACAGAATATTATGTTATTAATACCACAAATAAACTAGTTTTATTTCATTCAAGTTCAAATGAAATTATGAACAAAATGAAACATACGTTCATGCTGAAGGCTACGATACATTCAATTTGATACATGTTTGTATTATTTTTTTTTTAATTTTAATAAATTTTTGTTGCCCGAACATATGTATTTTTCCATGTCTTTCGGCTACCGTATTATATTCTCAAGTTTTATACATCCAAGGGAAAAAACCTTCTTTTCTAGACTAGCCAGAATTGTTGTATCAAGAAAAGTTTGATAAACTAAATCATAAATCATGCTATAGACTTGATTACATTTCCAGAAACTTGTGCGTATTATTCATGTTGTTGGACTACATCACTTCGTTCACAAATCAAGTTTGAAGTCTCTACATTGAACGGAATTGGGTGGACTGACAGACAGACAAACGAATAAAAATAAAAGGATTTCCTGGTACAACGATAAATATTTTAACAAATCATAAGAATTAGTCAATTTTTCCAGAATTTTGGGAGACCACTGAACAATTTTCAATTCGAATAATACATTTTTTTCGATAATTACCAGATTTTTGGTAGAACTAACTAAATCGAAGCAGAATTATCTAGGGATGGTAATATTGATTTGGTCTAGAAGGGAAAATTTTATATAGACTAGTTGTTGCTAACGTTGAAGGGACTAATTTATTTCAAGGGTGACAGATTGAATTTACTTTCAGACATAAATTTGTTAAAAATAACCCATCAGATCTTCAGTTACGGAAGATGAAAGTGTATTGCTTGGAAATATTACGTAGTAGCTCCATGATAATATATTTCTGTCTTTTAATGGCCAACCTACAAGGAAGAAAACTTCATTTTCAGCCAAATTGGAATCCATAAGAAAGGAAGGGATTAGGGAGGTATCTTAACATAACTTATTTATTAAATTCAAAACCCCTTTAACAGAGTATAATATGTCTTATTGATGCCAAACCCTTCAATTTTTAAAACAACCACAGTTTTTGTTGAGACAACAGAACACTCCACAATGAGATGATAAACACAGTAAACACACGAAACCATACATATTCTCAGTTTTCTTCCTGCCAACAGGAGACTGAAAAGGAGGTGGAACCGTGACTAGAAAGATATATAGGGAAAGACCTGTGTGTACATCTAGGAACCCAAGCATTCAATGCTCTTATCTTTTCCTCGTTAGTTCTGTTGTTGGAGTCCTATATTTTGCCCACTCAATTTTAGTTACCTTTAGGTAGGGGTAACCTGTCATCGCACAGGCTAGGTCCCATCTGCAGGACGGCATGCTCAAAGGTTTTACCTCCCAGATAGGATTTAGAACCCGCTACCTTTGAGCCCAGTAGGCTAGAACTACGCTACTTCTGAGCTACCGGTGCCTCCTTGATTCACTCTGATCTCAAATTGCTACTCCACACTGTAACTTAAACATCGTAATATCCTAATTCATTGTTATTAAAATTCCTAAAAGTCCTAAAAGCTACCTTTCTTTAAGCTATTTTAAGTAAATTAAAAAATGAATCTAATGTACTTAATAATATTATTATTTTGTACTCATATTTTCAAGCATTTATTAATATCATTTTATTTTTGAGTAGTATTATTAATTTTAATCAATGTATGTAGTCTCTATAAGTTAATAGCTGTTTATGTACCTAATTTATAAGCTTATCTTAATGTATACATTCTTATGACGTATCCTATTACCATGTTATGGTTTAATGGAAACAAATATTATTATTATTATTACCACTGGGTGAACTTCCTCTCTCAAGTCACTCAATTATTAACATATGGGCTGCAAATGTAAGTTTCCCGCAATAAGAAGGACATTCTGGATAATAACATTATGGCTTCAGAGAGGAAAGCCACCCAGCGGTAATAATAATTATATGTAATTCCGTTACACCATAAAATGCTAATAGGATACATTAAGATAGCTTACAATTTAGATACATAAACAGATATTAACTCTTAGAGTCTGATACACATGGACTAAAATTAACAATACTAATAGATTTTTTTTTTTTTTGTATTTATTTATCTTAAGCCACAACTATGCAAAAAAATGCACAACCAGCGGTTGGGCTGACATATACTATACAAAAATAATAAAAATAAAATAAAATAATAAAAATGGTGAACCCTCATGGCATCACTTCATAACAGGAGATTTCTATGCCAAACTCTCTTTAATCTTCTTGGGGGATTGTAGGGTAAATTTGTATTTAAGATTTTGGGAACTTTCGGATTGGTGTGTAAGTAAATTTTAGTGTAGAAACGTTGGTATACATGTTTAATGCTTGTATCTATGGGTGTGACGTTCAAGTCGCGGTGTAAAGTCTTGTATTGAAATACCTGTATTCTTTCGATGTTCGAAGTCTTGGCTGTACCATATATTTGTAAGCCAATAGGTCCAGAGAGGTCGGAGAAGATAAGTATAACAATTCAGTTTTTGTCGAGTAGATAATTTAGAACGCCTATTCAAAATACTGTACAATAGTCTAAGTCGCCGGTCTAGTGTGAGTCGTGTCGTCCGAGTGTGAGGGTTCCAAGTCAGCTTTCTATCGAGGATTAATCCTAAATATTTTACGAAATGAGGTAATGGCTGGTTTTCAATGAATACTGGGGGGCAGTCACCATGGCGGAGAGCAAATGTTGACATGAAAAATTAAATTAATAAATAAATATTTGGAAATGTGAGGACAAAAATAATAATATTAATAAATACAGTAGATGCATTTTTTTATTTACTTAAAAAAGGTAGCTTCTATAGGGGATCTTCAGTTTCCTGAGAAGATATCACGGCTTGCATGGTCCCAATACTGTCACCAGTTCGAATCCCGTGCGTGGGAGAGTTTTATTTAATAGGTAAATAACACCTGTAACGTATGTGTGCCCTCTAATAGCCCGAAGGAAAAATGTCCAATAACGGTTAGACAAAAAATAAAAAAGTCTAATTGGAGGTATTTTTTATCGGAAAACCTGGATACATTTTAAATTAGATATTTTAACCAAACCTTTTTTATATGCGAGCCAGACAGAAAAATGTAAATATCAACAGGACATTTTTGATGGATTACATAAAATAATAATTATTATTGTGAGAGCCATGGTGACCATGCGGGCTAGAGCGTAGGGCTTTGGTCGCATAGTCTCATCATGGTTTGCGGGTTCAAATCCCGTCCGGGAGTAAGTTTTATTTCGTAGATAGAATTCCCTCACGGGACCATGGATGCCTTAAATAATTAGATCACACAGTGGACATGGCTAATATGCATCGCATATAAGGCCAAAAAAAAAAAAATAATAAATAAAAAAATAGTCATTAACAAATCAATATTATAAAACTATATATCTCAGAATGAAAGCCTCAATTTTCGTTTAAACTTCATATTCTTGAGGGCGCTGGTAGCTCAGTGGTATGCGTGCTAGCTTTCTAAGTTCAAGATCGTGTGTTCGAAACCCGACCGAAGCCCTTAGTTTATTTTATCTCCCAGTACTCCGTCCTTCGGATGGGACGTTAAGCGATTGTCCCGAGCCTGTACGATGTCAGGTACTCGTTAAAGACCCCCCCCCCCCCCCCCCCCCCCCACTGAATAAAAATTTAGGGTAGGCAAAATTTAGGACTCCCATAATAGCGTCAGGCTCATATCCACCAGAGTGACGAAAGAGCGCTCTGGTAGTAGGCGATATGACCTCGTAGTTAATGCCCGGACATGAGTTTATAGTCACATTATGACTATAATAACTAACTTTATATTCTGGTTTCTTTGGTGGAAAAATTCGTCGATGAATGTCCCACTGTGATCCCTCCTCCCCATTGGCTGATTTGCTGAAAAATAATGTGTCGTCCTTATAGGGCTTTGCGTTTACGTATGTAATTTCATGTCAATACATTCATTACATCGGCAGTTATTACAGTTTTTGAGTTAAACATCTCCACTAATTTCCCTTTCCTTTTGGTGGATTTGACTGAAAATCAATAGATGTCGTCGTAGGAGGGTTCTGGAGTCACATATAAAAAAATATATGATGATATTTTCATCGTTGATGCATTCTATTGGGAGTTATCGTGTTATCAGACACACACAGACAGACATTTTTTTGTTATAATTGGAATCTAGAGGTCGAAAAACATGAAGTTGAAAACTCCATATCGACTTTTTGATCGATTACATAACTTCTTCTCTACTGGGAGAAATGTTATAATATTGTATATAATAATATTATAGAGATTCTATTGTAGACTGTATAATAAAAGTACAAAAACAGCTTTCGTTAAAAAATAAAGAAATCATGTGATGCAGACAACGAGTTATCACACTACCTGGTAAAAAGAAGAAAATTAAAAGTCTACCCATGAGGTAATATGAGTTTACTGGCGCTCCACTGATAAGACGCCCCCCAGTGGCGAGGGAGGGAATCCTCAGTTGCCGCGCCGCTCCCATCCTGATAACAGGCTCCCCGCGTCCACCCCCCATCTGTGCGTCCTTTACGTCGTCTCTTCGCTTTTACATCTCGACACACATGGAAGGTTAGCTTCAATTGTTATATATTATTTTATGTATTTATAATATTGTCAATCCCATTAAATAATTTGAGCCGCATTGCATTAATTTAGTCATTATCATATACAATTTTTCTGAAGAAGGCTTTTAATGTACCTCCCAGAAAATCATGGGATTGCGCTTTTTAAATATATATTTTTTAAATACATTTGTTTTGGTCTTGAAATTTGACGTTAACTGTTGTATTTCGCAACAACCAGAAGGGCGTGTTGTATAAATAACGAGATAAGTCACTAAGCTCCTCAGGGAGAAATTTAAAAACAATGAAAGAACATGGCTGATGTTAGTGTGAAGTGATTATTTCACAGTTTGCAAAATAAAAACTCGTTGGTGAATCACCGGCTATGTACTTCCCTTGCACAATATTTCACAATGTTTTCGCTCTCCCTTTAAAGTCAGTCGACTTTTTAAGCTAAAACTCAATATTTAATTTATTTAGTGGCTTCTGATTCCTCATACTACATTTTGTGTCGATATATTCATTACATTGGCAGTTATAAGGGTATTTGAGTCGTCTCCTTCTTTGATCCCCCTTCCCTTCCGATGTCTCGGAAAATTAATAGTTGTCATCCTTATGCAATTTTGAATTTACATATAAAATGTCATGTTGTTACATTCATTACATCGGCAGTTATTGGGATTTTTGAGTTGAACCCCTCCACTGATCGCTCCCTCCCCTTTGTCTGATTCCTTTGAAAATAAATAAATATCATCCTTATAGGGCTTTGAATCTACATATAAAATTTCATATTGATACATTCATTCTATCGGAAGTTATCGTGTTCAAAGGCTCACACACAAAAACATTTTTTTTTCATTTTTGGAATCAGGAGATAGAAAAACATGAATTTCCGTTGAAAAATCTCTATCAAATTTCTGACCGATTACATAACTTCCCGTGTACTTTTATTATTATACGAAAGCCAGCTTTCGAAGATGACAACATCATTGGAGTCTAAAAAAAAAAATAGTTGAAAAAGGTAAATATTGTGCCATAATAAGTACATAAAAGTATTGTATAGTTGTTCTAAAATAAATAAATTATATAAATATAGTCAATAATAAATAACGAGAGCGCCGGTAGCTCAGTGGTATGCGTGCTTGACTTCTGAGCTCAAGAACGTGGGTTCGAAACTCGACCGAGGCCCTTAGTTTACTTTATCTGGGAGGTAAAATAAACTTAAGCACGCCGTCCTTCGGGTGGGACGTTAAGCGATGGTCCCGAGTCTGTACGATGTCAGGTACTCGTTAATGACCCCTACACTAGGTGAATAAAAATTTAGGGTAGGCAAAATTTAGGACTCCCACAGTAGAGTCGGGCTCATATCTACCAGAGTGACGAAAGAGCGCTCTGGTAGTAGGCGATATCACCTCGTAGTTAAAGCCCGTGCATGAGTCATAAAACCTAACCTAACCTAATAATAAATAACATAAAATAAACCTCCTTTTCAGTCTCCTGGGAGAATTGTGATTAGTGTATTATCGGAATTATTATTATTAGTACCTACTATTTTTAACTAAATAAGGGTAATAACCTTAATTTGTTGGTAAAAGACGTTTATATTACACTTGAGCATAATTTTTATGAAATTTTTATTTTCATTTTAAATTGCTTCTAAAAAGAAACGATTAGTTTTCTCGCAAAGATTTCAGGACTTCCTTCTAGAAGAAGCCTCTACTAAGACACTTAAGTTGATATCAATATTTTACGAGTACTATATTATCAGAGGTATTGTTTTAAAAATAATTTAAAACTGAAAGTTCAGAATACTTACATTTTTTTTTCTAGATTAGGAATGAAGCTGTGCAGAATGTCATATCTGTTACTTCAAACTTAAAATAAGTACAGCCAAAACATTACGATATTTCCAAACCGTTGGTTCGTTCTATTTCAAAGTTGCTCGACCAATCGATCCGTTAGTTTCAAGGATTTTAGGAACGATGGGTACAATAATAACATTAATAACAATATTTATCTCGTCCCACAACAGTATATTATACATCAATCTATATTAAATTTTAGAATACAAACACTTATGAGATGAATTTCGGGTGATGATAACCGTTGCAGTTTTTCGCCCTAAAACCACAATATCTTTCTCTCCCTCATATGAAATGAACAATTATATATATATTTGTTACTTCCCCAGCTATACGAAGTATAGGGGAAGTTATGTAACTGGTGAAAAATTCAAGTATAACGACAGCACTTGTCGATTTTCAGCTAAATCGGCCAAAGGTGAGAGGAAGATTAGGGGAAGGTTCGAATCGAAAACTCTAATAACTGCCGTTCTAATGAATGTATCGACACAGATTTTCATATGTTGATTCAAAACCCCCATAAGGACAACACTTATTAATGTTCAGCAAAATCAGCAGAAGGGAAAGGGGAATCAGATGGGGCTCAACTCAAAAGCCACTATAATCGCCGATGTAAACTAAACGGAATGAAATTTAATATTTATAGTCAAAACCTAATGAAGACACAACCTGTCAAAATTCAGCAATATCAGCTGAAGGGAAGGTTGTTTTGTGGAGGAGGCTCATTTCAAAAACCCTAATAACTGCCGATGTAACGAATTTATCGACACACAATATAGTATGAGAGTTTAGGAGGCTCTATGTAAGACAACTGTTGAATAATAGCGCAAACGGTCTACTGGTTTTGGAAGGGGAACGAAAAGTCAATTGATTAATTCGTTTTGGGGAAGTACATTGCCGTTGATTCCCCGACGACTTTTTTTTACTAAATAAATAATAGAAGATACATGAATAGCAAATTTCTAGTACAATAGTTACTATTTATATTTTTAATTATATATATTTCTATATATCAATATCTTCTTTCAGAACGACATTTATGTGCGATCACGGGCCTCTCCGTCACAAAGAGCGAAATTGTTCTTTAAACTATACAAATATATGTACAATAAGCGACAAAGATTTATATACTTTCTTTACTCTATATTTATTTATTCTTAGGGAACCTCGGTCCCAGAATAAAAAAATATCTTTTCATTTTCATTTTCATTTTCATTTTCATTTCATTTCATTTTTCATTTTCAAAGATTATACGAAAAAAAAAAATGGCGTAAGGAAGAACAACCAGTGGTGAAACTTCATGGGAATACTTCAAAGCAGAAGATGTCTGAGACACGGGGGGAGGGGGGAATTTGATTTAAAATTGTAAAAAATTCCGATTGGTCTGGAAATTATTGTTAATTATAACCACCTGTGAATCAATAGCAAATGAATAGTTGTCTTAACCAGGGACTTTTAAATCCTCATACTCTTAACGTGTTGATACATTCATTTGTGATAGTAAAATCGACCAAGAGAAGTCCCCCCCAACAAAGAAAAATATATTTATATATTTCGACCAAATTGATATTGACGCAGGAAGCAACTGAAGAACAAAAGAGCCACTAATTCAGTTAGGGCTTTGGCAAAGACGGAAGTTGAGGGCAGGAGAAGAAAACTTTGCTGCAGCTTGTTAATTGTTTGCAGAGAACTTGAAAAGTTTCAAATGAAGCACTCCCCACAAGTACTAATTGTTACCACTTCGCGAAACAGACTTCATTTTCATTCTTAATGAGAGCATTATCAAAATTTTCACTTTATTTTACAAAATATTCTTGCAAAATTTAGTTATCTCAAACCGGTTGGATACTTTGACGAATTCTAATGATGAGACACATCTGAGGAACAATCAACTTGAAAATTATAAATAAAAAAAGTCGTCAGTAAATGTTCTCTCTCCCTCCAAAACTAACTACATTCATTTAAATAGTGGCTTCTGAACCCTTATACTAAATTTTGTGTCGATGCATTGGCAGTTATTGGGGTGTTTGAGTTTCGAGCACCCCTATGTACCCTAATTACATAACCTCCTATACTACGGAGCAATTTGTTGTACAGAAGTGTCCCGCTAATACGGACTAGATCACCGAAAGTTCGCATTAAATGGAATTTTCTGTAAAATCCACACGATAAATATTTTAAAATATTTTTTTTAAGTATTAAAGTAAATATTTTTTTAAATATCAGCGTAAATATTTAGCGCGCCGTCTTCTTTGTCGGCACTTTTCCATCGTAGCCAACTGAGTAAGTCAAGTCAAATCCTCTCTTTGAATTATTTTCGTACTTACCGCTCGCTAAATTAAATTTTTAGTTTACTAAATTTTAATAGATAGATAAAACTTTATGGCACAAAAGATTACAACCTCTATTGCAATGGGTGTTTCTTTTTTTTTTTTTTTTTTTACAAAATAGGTGAATATTCTTATAGTTAAATATGTAAAATAAAATAAAAGAAAAAATATCTACATAAAGAATTGTAAATAATAAGCAATATAACAACTAAATAAAAAGATACCAATAATATTGAAATAGTAAAAATGGACATCTCTTTAAATATGAATAGTGAACCAGGATAGAAGAAACAATTCAAAAATTATATAAAACCAGATATGACATGAACATGACTAAATAAAAATAATAATAATAATAAAAAACATACATGCATCAAATTAAATTATATTATTCTTTAATTTCAAGGCAACAGTAAAAAATAAAAATAAATTGTTAATTTTTGTAACTTCTAAATTATTTAAAATTTGCACAAATGTTTCTGAATAATATTCTGCTTTATTGGTGAGATAGTACTAAATTTTAATTAGTTTTTTAAAATCCCGTCCGGATTAAACGGATGTCCGGATAATCGGTGTCCGGATTAGCTGGACTCTACTGTATGTCTGTGTGTCTGTTATCACGATAATTCCCGGTAGAATCAGTATATCAACATGAAATTGTATATGAGTATTCAGAATCTCGTGTTTTCTGAACCTCCTCGTTGTGTGCTTGTTTGTGAACTTAATTAACCCGAAAATTCTAATGACTGCCGATGTAAAGAATGTATCGAAATTTTATATGTAAATTCTATACATTCCGAAAGGGAGGGGGTGAGGTGAGAAGAGGGAGGCTCAATTTGGTAACTGTCAGAAGACACCGTATAAGTCAACTATTGTTTTTTAGCCAAAATCGATTAGTTTTGGAGGGAGAGCAAAATTGTATTTGAATCATTCTTACTGGGGAAGTACATTGTTGGTGATTCACAGCGACTTAACGGTAGGTAACAAGACGAGACAGGTCGGGATGGTCAACTCGGCAGATATGGCTGTACAACCCTCCCAGATTGAAGGACAAATCAGGGCTGCTGGATCCACCAGCTGGGGTCTGTATCAGCCTCGCCTCATCTATTTTAATTTTCTTCTTCTGAGACAATATATATCTTCCTCTCTTATAAGCTTCTACCAAAAGATTTCTTCTCAAAATCGCTGATTAAATTTTATTGGGTTTGGTTCAAATTAGTTTGGTCTCACAAACCCCACCCGATTTATCTCTTGGACTATCCACCCGACGATTCCAGGGATAAGATCTAGCTACTGCTGAATCTGATATCCTCTTTATTTATGTAAGGACATAAATTAACTAACTCCACATCGGTTAATCATTTCAGTTTTAACCCAAACGGTCAATTGGCTTTGGAGGGAAGACGAAAACTTAGTTGAAAATTCGTGCTGGAGAAGCACATTGCCGGTGATTTACTGACGATTTTTTTTTTTTAATTTTTAAATTTTTTTCTCTTAATCACTATTATTACTTGCTCAGTGGTATGCGTGCTTGCTTACTTAGTTCAAGATCGCGGGCTCGAAAACCGGCCGAGGCCCTTAGGTTTTTTATCTGAGAGCTGAAAAAATCTTGAGCATGCCGTCCTTCGGATGGGACGTTAAGCGATGGTTACGAGTCTGTACGATGTTAGGTACTCGTTAAAGACCCTAATCCTAGGTGAGTAAATCTGGATAGGCAAAACCTAGAACTCCCACTGTAAAGACTGGGTCATGCCCACAAATGCTCTGGTAGTAGGCGATATGATGTAGTTAAAGCCCTAGCATGAGTCATAATAACTAACTAGTCACTGCCTAGCAGTTGAACGATCTCTATTATTGTATATGTTAATAATAAAATTGTAATGGCCTTTGTTGCAAGGGTGATCCCTTTAAACAAGGACATTATTATTATTACTAAATTATTATTAAGCAGATGAGTCCTTCAGAGACTTACCGACTTAATTGTTAGAAAACTCCCGTTTACTATCTTGAATTTGTCACATTCCGTTCCCCCGGCCCCCATTCGAAAGTGTTAGCCTATGCCATGACCCCAATAAAAAGCTGCTACTATTTATGACATTTATTCTATTTCACAGGCAGCAAAATAAAAATGTAGCCATATTTCTCACATATTTTATTATAATATGCTTTCCGACTTTCGAGGGTAACATTTTTAAAAGTGAATAAATAAAATAAAATTCTCCAGTAAATCAAATATACACATAAAAATATTCAAAAATTAACAAATTGAAATTTTATGGATGGAGACAGATACATTATTCTTGTTCCCGATGAGAGTTACAATTTTTGTAAAATAATTTTAAATAGTTTTACCAGCCTGGTTGATGAGGATAACCTCGAAAGCAGGCTAAATCCATAAAATATATGAGAGATCAGACTACATTTTACTTTACCAGGTATATGAAGTACTGGGGAAGTTTTGTAATCGGTCAGAAATTCGATGCGTAGGTTTCAACGGAATTTCATGTTTTCCAACCTTCTGTTTCCAAAAATGGGGAACAAATGTCTGTGTGTGTGTCAATAAATTGGATAACTCCTGATAAAATGTATCGATATGAAATGTTATATGTTGATTCAAAACCCCATATGAACGACATTTATTAATTTTCAGCAAAATCGATGGAAAAAGGGGATCAGAGAAGAGGGGGTCGCTCGACTTAAATACCTTAATAACTGTCAATATAATGATGTATCGATACAAAGTTTATATTTAGTATGATGATTCTGGAACTTCTACGTTAGTCAAATATTGAGTAGGTAGGTACTATTCTACCGGAAGTTATTTTCACTGATATTCACATATAAAATTGAATTTCCGGTGGAAACTTAATCAAATTTCCAACTTTCGGTATGACGTTCGTTAACTTCTTCCTAATTGTCAAACCACCAATTTTCAGCAGTTTATAATTATCCAGACTGAGTTTAAAGTTTCAAGTTTCTCCCACTTGAACAATGAAAGCCAATTTGGTTATTAAGTCAACAAAAACCAACTTAGTGTTTGACTTAGCTCTGCACCACAACCATGTCCTACAGAAGTACTTGTTGGTTGTACTGAAGAGGATATAGAGCAAGGATTAGGAACATCCAACATTGAACATTGCTTAGAAATATTTCTAAATATTTACTTTCTACCACTTTTATTTGAAAAGATTTTTGATTAGGTTATAAGTAGAGACCGGATTTTTATGCAATTGCATATTTTGTTTACCACCACATACGACCCAGGAGATCAATTATCTTTACGAATCGTGCATCTAGGATACCATAAACTAAATTTTATAGGTACTGCATATTTTTGCATATTTGTAGAATATTGCATATTTAAAGAATTTTTGCATATATTGCATATTTCGCGCAAAATATAAATATTTTAATAGTTAATTTTTGAAGGTAGAATGAAAAAAAATGAAGAAATATAAAACGCGGACGAAACCTCAATAATTCAAATTGGAAGAAAACTGAAATAGGCCCAACGGCAGGAAGTGATTCTACGAACCAAAGGAAAA
The DNA here is from genome assembly GCA_963662175.1 of Aradus depressus. Lineage (NCBI taxonomy): Eukaryota > Metazoa > Arthropoda > Insecta > Hemiptera > Aradidae > Aradus > Aradus depressus. Next base: position 62,521,531 of record OY759214.1, on the reverse strand, counting down.
GACGTAAACATAACAACAACCCCTACCCATTTTTATATAAATTTAGTTGTGGTTTCACTGCTGTAAACGAAGGACGAAGATGCCTAAAACTTCCCAAACTTTTCGTCAAAAGTCAGAGTGTGGCTGGAGGACCCCAAAATTTTAATGGGGCCCATGGAACGCTCTTTTTCATCGTATAAAAGAATTTTAAGTGGCCGCAGACATAACTTCACGGAAGAGAATTAAGAAAAATACTTGTTTGTTAACCTAAATTATTTGCAACTGCAATAAAACTTTAAATATTTTTTATTACTTATTTTTACAACATTTGTATTATTACAATAATTATTACGTACGTATTAATGTAAAATGTGGTTAATATGAAAAAAATTAATAAATCCTGTCTGTTTAATAAAAATACCCTTAATGTTTTTTTTTTTTTCTATTTCAATTTTTGCATCATATTTTGGCATATCTAAAATATTGTACTGTATATTACTAACATATTTCAGCATTTTAAACTTTTACTGCATAAAAATCCGGTCTCTATTTATAAGTATAAGCTTTTTCTTGCAAATTGTACTAGGGCCCCTAAGTAAAATGGTATTAATTTTAGTCTGATTTGTGCCAAAATTTAATCAGATCTAAGTTAGCCTATGAGACTTCTTCATTCCAAATTTCAAGTTCATAACTACAGTCGTTCCTGCGGTAGGGCGCTCACAACTTTCCAATGACATACACACCCACAATCGCGAAAATGGTCAAAATGTATTCAGGGGATTTTGATAAGTGAAAATCCGTTGGAACCTCGATCTCGGATTTTCGCACGATTGCAATACTTCTTTATACTATAGGTATAGCTTATTGCTAACTATGTTTCTATGTGCTCTCAAAGTTCCAATCACATACACACGGATATCATCACGTAAATGATCACGTGTTTAGACAACATGAAATTTCGTTCTCAGATTTTCGCACAATATTTCCATACACTAAAGATATATAAAAGTAAAAATGAATGGGCCAACAAAGAAATATAAATTCTCCTACAGAAACATATGTATCTACTTCTCGAGTGCCTGTGAATAATTAATAAAATATCAGCCCATGACACCCGTTTTAAATTACATCGTATCCTTTCTATTAAATTATCTTTTCCAAAATGAACACTTTAATAGTCTGAGCATTCATCTGAAATAATTAAAATTAATTTTCCAAGAAAAGTATGAAAGTATATTAAATTTTAATACGAATAGTAGTGACTGCGTCAAAAATTCAGATTTGAGTGGTATTTGTACCATACTTTAAAGACCCAAGCGTTGAAGGAACAAATTTTGTGTTTTTTTCCGAAAAATAGTCACATGACGTAACATATTTTCTTTTTTTTCTCAAAACATTATAAATTTACATGAAATCATCCATTAAGCCCTTCCTTCCATCATACATACAATACTGGGGTATTGTGGGGTGTATATATCATACATACAATACTGGGGTATACAATTCCTGGGGATCCGAGTGACATTTATTAATTTTTTAAATATTTATTATACGTGTGAAGAGAAACAAAAAAAAAAGATATGAGCGAATCATCAGCAATGTACTTCCCCAAAACGAATAAATGAATTAAGTTTTCTCTCTCCTTCTACATCCTATCGACCGTTTGGGCTAAAAATCAGGTAATAGGTCAAAAACCCTAATAACTGCCGTCGTAATGAATTTTTTGACATGAAAGTTCATATGAGTCCTCCAGAATCAAAACTCACAATATCCAAAATTAACAAAATTGAGATGGCAGTGGTTGTTTTTGCAATTTTTTCAGCTGAATTCAAATATGGCGTTGGTTAGAATCAAAAGTCACCCTATCCTAGGTATAATGGGCCTAGAAGTTGAGGGTTGGAGTCAGAACTAACATTATCCATTAGGATAATGTTAGTTCTGACACTAAGCGTCTTTAAACCAATCAGAAAGCAGTATTTGCAAGCATAACCTGCTCAAAGAGGTTATCGTTTACTTTTTTATTTTGTGCTGTATTCTTTTTGCAGTTTTTATTTTAAATAAAATTTTATTACCTATTATCTATGCTTTATGTAAAATTATGTGTAAATTTTAATCATTTTTCATTTTTTTAAATTATTTTAGGTTTTAATAATTGCAACAATAAATTTACATTGCATTTGAAAATGTTGAATGGTTTTTATTTATTTATACATGTTTGGAAAGTTGGAAAGAAAACTAACATTATCCTATATGGTGGGAATCAAAACTCACATTATCCAAAATATTACTGCTTTTATTTTTATAACGCTATTTAAAAATTAGTTTTTTTTTGTATGTATTTCATTTTAAAGTGCTAACAGGATGTAAAAAAAAAAAGTTTGCAAGAACTGGCGAAGCAAAGTGTAGTCGAGAGCGGTTTTTGGCAAATTCCCAAAGTTTTGATTTTTGGATATTGTGAGTTTTGATTCTGGTGGATTCATATGTAAATTCAAAGCCCCATAAGGACGACAGATAATATTCTCAGCGGAATAGCAAAAAGGGAAGGGAGGGGCTCAACTTAAAAATTTCAATAACTTCCGATGTAATGAATCTATCGACACAAAATTGTAATGTAGCCCAAACGGTCGATTGGTTTTGTAGAGTGAGCCAAAACTTAATGGAAAATTCGTGCTGGGGAAGCACATTGCCGGTGATTTACCGACTATTTTTTTAAAAAAAATTTTTCTTAATCACTATTATTGAGCTGAGTTTACGAAGCTCTTTCTTGGGCGACACATGTATTTCGTTGTACTCGTACCTAAACCCCTTTACCGATCACATTGAAATTTGCCACGATGGTAGTGGACACGGTGACGATGGTTTACTACTAAAAAAATCTGAAATCGAACATACTATGAAGGAATAATCATTGAAAAACGAAATCCCCATTGAAATCAATTGAGAGACAAAATTCTCGCGCAAAATAGAATTGTTCGATTGCAAATGTAAAAATCTGGGCGAAGCCCTTTTCGGTTTACCATCGGACACCACTTTTTTTGAGCCGTTTTTTTCAGTGTTCTAACGTCTAAACTTCGACTTTTTTTCGATAAAAATATTCACATGTGTTGTCTACAAAAAGGCTAGAAAAAATCCATTGAATTCAATTGAAATCTATTTAAAGTATTAATATATTCATAAAGAACATACAAGGTGAGAAGTTACTGATAAGGTTAGGTTAGGTTTTATGACTCATGCCCGGGCTTTAACAACGAGGTAACTACTACCAAAGCGCTCTTTCGTCACTCTGGTGGACTTGAGCCCGACTCTACTGTGGGAGTCCTAAATTTTGCCTACCCTAAATTTTTATTCTCTTAGGGTAGGGGTCTTTAACGAGCACCTGACATCGTACAGGCTCGGGACCATCGCTTAACGTCCCATCCGAAGGACGGCGTGCTTAAGTTTATTTTACCTCCCAGATAAAATAAACTAAGGTTACTGATAATTATTAAAACATTAATTGAGTTTTTTGTACAGATATGCCCTGACTCAGCTCAGTTTTTGCAAACAGTAGAATGTATTGCACACCTAGTTACTTATTTTTAGAGGGCGCCGGTAGCTCAGTGGTATGCGTGCTTGCTTACTGAGCTCAAGAACGCGGGTTCGAAACCCGGCCGAGGCCCTTAGGTTTTTTATCTGAGAGCTGAAAAATCCTTGAGGATGCCGTCCTTCGGATGGGACGTTAAGCGATGGTCACAAGTCTGTACGATTTTAGGTACTGTTTAATTCGTGCTGGGGAAGTATATTGCCGTTGCTCCAACGACACTCCCTCAGCCCCCTACCCTTCTCTATCTACATATCACACATTCCACAACACAACACACTGCTCTCTACATACGCAGACGACACAGCCATTCTCTCAACACACTCAGACCCAACTCTAGTAAGCTCATACGAGAACATTTACACCAGCTAACATATTGAGCCAACAAATGGAGTATAAAAATTAATAGAGACAAATCTCTGAAAACCACATTCACTCTGAGACACAACACTTGTCCACCAGTTTACATTAACAACCAGCCCATTCCATCATCCGACAATGTCCGATATCTAGGACTTCATTTAGAGAGATGTTTAACTTGGACAACTCACATCAAACTGTAACGCGCAGACGTCAAAAGAATATTTGGAATCAATCATCGGACGACGAATCGATATCGTTTGAAAACAAACTTCACATATACAGCACTATACTAAAACCCATCTGGACATACGGCATCGAGATATGGGGATCAGCCAAAAAATCAAATATACAACGTCTTCAGTCACTACAATCCACTATACTACGCCACATTGCCATTTTACGTTACATAATGACCTTATCATCCCGTTTGTACCCTCTGTCATCAAGCCACGATATCAAAATTTTCATGACAAACTACATCATCACGCCAATGCTCTTATACAAGAATTATCCACAAACACTTTCCCCACAAATCCGCCACAACGTCTCAAGCGGGTATGGCCGAGGGACCTGTTCCAGGACTAGCCTGGACTCCTCTTCGGTTACGTACCTCAGCAGTACAGCCACGCACCTGACACTGCTCAACATCACAATTACTAATGGCAAATGTTATACCATTGTAAATATGTAAATACATAATAAACAAAGTAAGATATAAATATTTATATCTGTGTTTATTTGAGCAAGTTTCTTAGTACTTCATTGTGAATTTCCTTCTTTTAAATGTACTTTTTTTTGTTTTTGGACTAGTGATTCTTTGTTATTTATATAAACACAGTTGTATTTTTTGGACTGGCCGGGTCATTAAGCGTATACAATTGAAAAATAGTGAATGAAGATCTACTGATTGTAGTGTGGATCATTTGTTAAGTCACAAATAGATTCAAAGGTAAGGACGTTGGCGGCAATATTGTATCTTGTTTTAATTTTATTATTATTTTACATCACCAACTATATGAAGTAAAGGGGAAGTTATGTAATCTGTCAAAAATTCGATGTTGAGTTTTCAACAAAATTTAGGACGGCACCTATTAATTTCTATTCATTTTTGGGAACAGTCGAAGGAAAGGGGGAATCAGAGGAGGCTTGCTCAAAAATTTTAATAACTGCCGATGTGATGAATGTATCGCTCGGGGAAAATGGCGGTGGTGTGGAAATAAAATGTGATGTCAGAGTTGACGGTAGCGCGCACTGTGGCGAACATTTGAAATCCCTTTCCCTTTCGCGCCTTGGGCGGGGAGTTTTGGCTCTTTTCCCACCAAATCGCCAAAAAATGTAAACAAAATAATTTTCTTTTTAATATTTAAAAAAAAATATTTTTTAAATTATTAACGATTTAGGACTTATCTATGGAGTTTCCTGCATATGGCAAAACAATTTTCATCAAAATATTTCAAATAGTTTCGGAGAAAGTTGCTTTATCAATTTAGGACCCGGCGGAACCGCCCCTTAAGTATCCTCCCTCTCTTTGTCTCCCTGAGGGATCCCTTTCCTATTACATCCATACCCATTATGCTGACATATATTCAGAACCCCATAAGGATGGGGTTAATTTTCTGCGAAATCTGTCGAAGGGTAAGGGGGATCAGAGAAGGGGACTCGATTCAAAAAACCTAATAACCATCGATGTAATAAATGTACTGACACACAATTTGTATGAGGATTCAGAAGCCACTATGAAAGAGAAATATTGATTTTTAGTCCAAACAGTCGATTGGTTTTGGTAGAAAACCAAACGTAATTGATTAATTCATGCTGAGGAAGTACATAGCCAGTGATCCACCAACAACCTTTTTTTTTAACCATTTTTTAAGTTTCTAGAAATGAAATTAATTTTGTTTTGAGTTCTGCTGTCGATCAGAGTTGAAGTTTTTGTTCAGATCTGGATTCTGTAGAACCTGAGTCATGACTGAGAGGTCTCATAAAGACTACACACTGTTTTTGACAGTTCCAACCATCATATACTAATCACCGACATGATATTTTGAATATATTTTCAAAAATAAAGTATGTTTTATATGTTTAATAGAAGCTATACGGAGCCCATGTACCCGCTAGATAATCACATTTCGTGATTATTTGTCTAAAACTACCTTCCAGATTTCCGTAAAAATCAACATGATGTGCCATCAAGGGTGCATTGTTTCAGTTTCACTGAATTTACATATAGTTTACATATTAGTCAAACTTTCTGGAAAGTCATCAAGAAATTCAAACCTAGACCCTCTTTAGTCTCCACAATAAGTCTGAAAATCTGGGAAAATTACTTCACGGATTTATATAGCTCAAAAAGCATATTACCAGAAACATCGCTGCCAAACACGACACTTCGGCATTTGGACTCACCTATCTCGATGAATGAGATTACCGAAGCAATACAGGGTACAAAAAACCAAAAAGCACCGGGGACCGACGGCATTCCGAATGAAGTTTATAAGTGCCTAACCCCTGCATGGCAACACTACCTGCTGAACCTGTTCAACAGAGTGATGGAGGAAGAACGAGTGCCGAGTCAATGGTCACAACTTGCAGCATTCCTCATCCATAAGAAAGGCGACCCAGACGACCCACACAACTATCGAACTGTAGCTTTAGTTAATACCATGCCGAAAATCTTCACCTCGATACAAAACAAGAGACTTTCAGCCTGGATAGAAACAGAAGGCTTACTACCAGAAGCACAATCAGGTTTCAGAACAGGCCGAGGCTGCTCCGATAACATCTTCTGTTTGCAAGCTATTATATATAACAATATCCGTTTAAAAAGTAGGTATCTTTATGCTTTTTTCATAGATTTAAAGAAAGCTTTTGACTCCCTAAACCGCCACATCTTATGGAATAAACTATCATCCATTGGAGTGAGTAAAAAGTTTATAGCAGTGCTTCAAAGTTTTTACAATAATGCAAATGTAACAGTTTCCACACCTTCAGGTCAAACAAAGAATATCAAGGTAGAAACAGGGGTGCTGCAAGGAGATTCTATCAGTCCCACTCTATTTAACTTGTTCCTGTTCGACATAGAAAAATTATTTAAAGAAAATGGCTTCAGAGGAGTAAATATCGATGGCAAAAACGACATTATATTCCTAATGTATGCAGACGATTTGGTAATGTTTAGTGATACTCCCAAAGATTTGCAGAACAAACTTAATTATCTCAGCACTTACCTGAAAGAAAACATACTAGAACTCAACACCCAGAAATCAAAAATTCTCATTTTTCATAGAAGTCCTAACCAAAAACTTCAAACACCATTCTACTACCAAGGAAACATAATAGAAGTGGTAAAAAAACAAACTTACCTAGGAATTCCTTTTTCAAAAACAGGAAGATTTAGCGAAACTGCAGACGTCTACATTTCCAAAGCGAACAAAGCCACAGGAGTAACCATCCACACTTTAGCGGCAGCAAGATCGGACAGTTGGGACACCAAGAAGAAACTGCTGGAGTCAGTCACACTGGCCACTTTGTTGTACTCCTCGGAAATATGGGCTTTAGAATACCTGGAGAAACTAGATACGGTGCTCACAAGATACTACAAAAGAGTACTGAAGCTTCCAAAGTCAACTCCAAACAGCTTCGTGAGAGTAGAGACTAACAGCTACAATCTTAGTGCCATCGTAATCGGAAGAGCAGTGGGCTGGTGGAGCAAAATACTGGAGATGCCGGCCGACAGGTACCCTAGACTGTGTTACGAACGTCTCCTGTTCCTGGGCAAGCAGCCTTCAGACCTACCGGCCTACAACTGGGTGACTCAACTCCGGAATATCCTAACCTCTGTAGGCTATTCATGGTTATGGGATACTCAGGACCCTGATCTTATCAACTGGTAGAAGCACTAAAGAGCCCGCAACCTCACAAGACCCTTTTCAACATTACAAACAACCAAAACCTCAATAATATCATACTATACATAGTAAGGGCACTAAAAATTAGAGGACATTGAAGTATTAAAATAAAATACCATTTTTATTTTTGTTTTAATTTGTTTATTAACAGTTAGCTTCTATATTACTTTGTATTTTATTATTATTATTATTATTTTATATTTTCATTTATTTGTACTTTTTTTAAACTGAATAATGTATATATCAGGCCGAACCCTGAGCCTAAAAGATGTATTTCTTGAAGGCTAATAAAGAATTGAATTGAATTGAATTGAATTGAATTTACATATAAAAAATTGTGTGGATACGTCCATTACAAGTGCAGTTATTAGTGTTTATGTGTTAAAGCTCCCCCATAAACCCCTCTATCCTTTGACCGATATGGCTGAAAACGCATAGACAGACTTTTATTTACTTACTCAGTTATACGAAGTATAGGGGAAGTTATGTAAACGGTCAAAAATTTTATGCAGAGTTTTCAACAGAATTTCATGTTTTCAATCCTTTAGATTCAACAAAAAGAATAAAAAAAAAAAAAAAAAAAAAGAAATGTGTTTCTGAAAACATGATAACTCACGAAAGAATGAATGTATCGACATAAAATTTCATATGTGAATTCAAAACCCCATTAGGAAGTCACTTATTAATTTTCAGCAGAATCGGAAGAAGGGAAGGGCTGATCAGAGAGGAGGCTCAACTCAAAAACAACAATTAATGCCGTTGTAATGAATTTATCGACATGAAATTTCATGTTGAATTTTTCCAGCATTTTTTCCAGAGGTGACTTATTTTTTTCTTTTTTGTCAGTATTTCGGAAAATTTTCACTTCCCTTCTTCTGGTCACTTTGACGTTAATGTAATAAATTTATCGACACAAAACTTAGTATGAGGAGTTAGGAGCTCAACTCTTGAATATTAGCGCTAGCGGTCGACTGGTTTTGGTGGTCAAAAACACGTAAATCGCTGACAACTTTGTATTTCTGACCGATAACAGAACTTCTCCTGTATTTTTTATAGCTAAATAAGTAACAATAGGGGAAGTCTGAGAGTTGGTGGAAAGGTCTGAGCACTAAGAGGTAAAAATGCACTGAAATCATACAAAGGAATCGGGGTCGATAAAAGAGCGCTATAGCGTTATATGCGGCAGCGTTATGACGAAGTTGGTTGTGACCAAGATATGTCATTGGTAGTTTCAAGAAATCGCTAAGAAACAGACGGACCACCGAATTATAAATGTCTGACCTAAAAATACGTGATGATGAAAAACCCTTCCATTAAAGAAATGTGTTTTCTTTTTCATTGAGCACTTAATCTCTGGTATTTTAACCGGTTCATCTTTCACCGCTAACCCCTCCTGTCGAGCGGTTTAATCAATATTTTTTAATGGGATTCAATGAAAAAAAAAACAAAGAAGAAACAATTCTAATCCTTTCACGAGCCGAGAAAAAACGTTTTTACCCTGAAAGACAGCTTGGATTACCCTCTGTCTGGAGGCCGAACCTTAGTCTTCAATAAAAACTGAGAGATTTTCATATTTTTAGGTTAAAAAAAAAAAAATTATATCAGTGTCTCATGAAAAATAAGAGACGTTGTTTTCCCACTGTTTTATTGTTGACCAGAACCGGTTTTTATGCAACTGCGTCATCATCAGTGGCACATCTACGAGTACAGAATAACGAAATAAAATAATATAAATCTTTAACTCGACTGACTCTACAGTGGTCCTGAATTTTGCTTACCAGATTTGTTCACTTTTATGAGAGTATCTGACATCGTACAGACTCGAACCGTCACTTGACGTCCCATCCGAAGAACGGCATGCATTAGGGTTTTTACCTCCGAGATAAAAACCTTACCTCGGGTTCCCGGCGGGCTTAAGCTCAGTAGTCAAGCGTGTTACCTCTGAGCTACCGGTGTCCTCGTGTATAGTCTGGAAAGATATTCAAAACCATGGAATCGTCGAATTTTCAGAACTCACGGCAGTGGAGTTGGCAGAATATTTATTATTAAATGCCTATTATGTACTTGCCTATTGTACTGAAAATTGGGAGTACTTAACCCAACTTAGTCCCTTGTTTTTTTTATTTTAGAGATAAAAAACTTTGAGCACGCCATCCTTCGGATGGGACGTTCAGTAATGATCCCCAATTCTGTGCGATGTCAGTTACTCGTATTCTAGGTAACATACTTTAGCCACAATAGAGTCGGGCTCATGTCCACTACAGCGGCAAAAGAGCTTTCTGGTAGTAGGCGATATGACCTCGTAATTACAGCCAGAACATGAATCATGAAAACAATACATCAACTGAACACACTTCTTTATAATATTTATTTTGTTCTTCTATTAAAAATGGAAATTTGAAAATTGATCTCATTGTTTACAGGGCAAAAGCTTGGGTTTCTAAAAAAAAATCTATTATAAGTGTCCCAAACTACTTGAATTTTATATTTCCCATGTTGTATAATATAGAGAAAGGTATGTAATTGGCCAGAGTTCCACTGAAATTTCATTTCCAATCCTAAAAATGAAAAAAAAAAATACTGTATGTTTGCGTGTGTCTGTGATTTTCAAGCAATTGGACCAAAGAGTAATGGGAATTAAAGGGGGGGGGGGGGGGAGTGGGGAGGGGCTTAACTCCACAACCCTAATGGGCAATCGTTGAAATGAATGTACAAAAAGTTTTCATATGTGGATTTAGAAGCCTGTATTAGACACGCATTGAATTTCTGCCAAGTGTGCCAAAGGGAAGAGAGGGGATTAGGTAGAGGGGGGAGGGGAAGCTCAGAGGTAGCGTACTTGCCTTCAAAGCTCATCAAGATCGCGGGTTCGAAACCCAGCCCATTAGGTTTTTTATCTGGGAGGTAAAAAACCCCCGGATAGGACGTTAAGCGATGGTCCCGAACTTGTACGATGTCAATTACTCGAAAGATCCCTATCCTAGGTGAGTCTGGGTTGACTCCCATAGTAGAGTCGGGCTCATTTCCACTAGAGCGACAAATGAGCACTCTGGTAGTAGGAAATATCGTAGTTAAGGCCGGGCATGAGTCACAATAATTAACTATAACAATATGATATATTATGTGAATGGAGAAACCCATCAATAAGAGACCTGGTCTTAAGCTTAATTGAGAAAAGAAGGGTTTAATGTAGACGGAGAAAACTGTATTCTTGCGGCAAGAAGATATCTTCTTGACATTATCTTTTTACAGAATTAAATTAAAAAACATTCCTCATACTTAAGCTTGGATAGTAAAACTTTTATTCTCATCGAGAGAATCACCGAGTGGTGTCTACTATACCCTATCATCGACACAAAATACAGAACAAAACTTTTTTGCCGCAAGAACATTTTTTCCTGTGACAAGGAAATTATTCTTCCCGCAAGAATATATTTTTCTCAGTATATAGCGGAAACTTGTATATTGTGTATTAAACGTGTATTTAACTTGTGTATTAAAAATAACGAGCTGGCAGGGGAGTAGCCAGGATTTTGTACAGGGGTGGGGGGTATAGACTCCCGGGGGCACAGCCCGCAGTTTCCGTGGTTAACTCTGTAGACTTTTTGTTATTAATTTGGGAGGCTCGGACCCCTAGAAACTCCCCCTGAGGTAACCACTGACTGTAATACTTTCGCTGACTTTACATGAGCAGCAAAAATATAAAGGCAGCAAATGCACGCTATGGTTTCTGTGCTTTTAGCATAAAATGACTTACAGACAATAGCGTGCATCTGCTGCTGCTGCGCTTTGCATGTTTATTGCACATGTAAAATCAGCTTTAAGAGAATAAATTGTAACATAAATGAAGATTTTGAGCGAGGAAATGAAATGTTCGAATCCATGTATATTTAAAAATTTTGGCGCCTGCCCTGCACTTGCAACAGCTGATTGCTGATTTAGGAATCAGACGCATGGGAAATTTGAAGATCCTATTGGTAACTTGCAAGTAATCCATTTTTAATAAATACTATTTTTTCTTTTATTTAATTTTTATCTTGTTTTTTTGACCTGCCCTCTCTGGCTACGCCCCTGTGAGTTGGGGAAGTATGTCTCTGGTTATTCACTGTTCATTGAATGTAATCAACCTTTCCATCGTAAAATCGTATTTTAATCGCACGTTATTAACCGTAAAACGGACTCCGGTCAATAATTTTATATACTATTTAATCACTTATCACCAGATAATTTCTCTTTAACCAACTAAGTTGTCGGTGCATCACAACCAATATACTTCCCCACAACGAATTAACAATTGACTTTTCGCTCCTCTTCCAAAACCAGTCGACCGTTTGGGATAATAATCAATAGTTGTCTTACATAGGAACTTAAGGGGCGAAAATGAAATTCAGTTGAAATCTTCTCATAGAATTTTTGACCGATTACATAACTTTCTCTATACTTCTAACTACTATTAATAGAAATGTTAAATAAGTTCTTTACTTTTATTTATTTTTTCGCTACATATATCAACACATTTAGCAAAAATGTATTTAGACATTTTGTCTTTAAGGTTTATTTTTTCTTTAATAAAACAAATTCCAGGATCTGTGGTAAATAAAAGGCAAACAGGCGTGAAAATGAAAAAAAAACCTTATGGGTCCAATTAGTGCCCTAGTTATCTGTAAACATTGTGCGTCTGTATGTGTGTTCACTGGAAAATGAGAAAGGAATAAAATTTCGGTAGCAATGTTTTTCATGTAACAATATTTTATTTTATTAATTTTTTTTTTAAATTTGTGCAATCGGCTTACGATAAATTACATTAGATATGTATAAAAGTGTATTATATTTTACAAGTCACTTATTAAATGTTAACAATGATTCAGCACCAACTTTCACTAGGTACACTTACTAGAATAACTTATAACTTCTTGTGCTATCGTAACTTCACACGACAAGGAAGTATAGACGCCGACAGAACTAGAGCCACTCTATGGTGAATCTCACCTATCCCCTCCACAACTTAGCTCGGGTGCCCACTGTATATCTGTTCACAATTCCATGACATTACTACGGTACAATATTTTTATTTTTGTGAGCTAATTTGTTTTCACATCAAAAAAGTTGTCGATGAATCACTGGCAATGTAATTCCCCAAAACGAATTAATCAATTAACTTTTCGCTCCCACTCTAAAACCATTTGTTATTCAACAGTTGGCTTATATAGGGGCTCCTGAATCCTCATACTGAATTTTGTGATATAAATTCTTTACATCGGCAGTTATTGGGATTTTTGAGTTGAGCCCTCCCCTTCTGCCGATTCCACTGAAAATTATTAAGTGTCGTCCTTTCAATTTTGGTAAGCGGTATGTTTGTGCATTACACTGGTCTTAATGCCTTCCCCCCACTCCTCAGTTTTTTTAATCCCTAGCATCTCCAGTACTTCTCATGACTTCCGGCCTTAAGTAGCTTCTCATTGTATATCTCATGTTATTCTCAAAATTTATCTCAAGGTTTTTCTCAACCTTGTTATTTCTCTGTACAATATTTCTCCCCTCTGTTTCCCTTATTATCGTCACAAATATTTACTTTGGATCATCACCTCATTTTTCTCTCTACGTGGGGTGCAGAACTCTCGCCCCCCGCATCTTTCAGACTATGCCAAGGTAGGCCTCTCCAATTTTATTTGCAGCAATTCTCACCATATTCAATTTTACATTAATATGTGCCCTGATGGGTTTTGAATTCACATATGAATTCTATCGGGAGTTATTGTATTCACAAACACACACACAGGATTTTCTTTTCATTTCAATCTAGAGATCTGAAAACATGAAATTCTGTTGAAAACTCCGAATCAAATTTTTGACCGATTACATAATAATAATATTTTTTTAAATTGTTTAAAGGTATCACCCCTATACAATAGAGTCAGTGACCATTACTTTTACAATATTAACATAATAATGACACATATAAAATAATACACATATAAAACAATAATAACATATATGGCATGAGTCATAAAACCTAACCTAACCTATAATATAAGTTGAAATACATTATTCGTTAACAATGAATGCTCTAAGTTTCAGAGCGCTGATAAAATAATAGAAAATGTTTGAGATATCAGTATACGTCTTCCAATTCGTTTTTATTGACCGATTACATAACTTCCCCTATACTTCGTGGAGGTGGAGAAGTAAAAGTACTTGCAACTTATTTATGGATCTAGGTTAACGAAAAGCCACCCCTGTTGACTAAGACTGGACCAACAAGTGAGGAGGTTGTCGTCTCTCTGCTTTACGCCCCATTTCCAGTTAATTGATCCTCAAAACTCTCTCGCAGTTCCCTTCAATTTGACGTGATTTATTGCGGTTAAGAAATTAAATGTTTTCACTCCTCCAACTATAAGAAGTATAGGGGAAGTTGTGTTATCAGAAGTTCGATCTTGAGTTTTGGCAAGAATTTTATCTTTTCCAAACCCTGATTCCAAAAAAGGCCAAGTAAGTGCAGTTGATCAACCATTGTAGCTCAAATATAGCGTGATTGAGCTCAAGATCGCGGGTTCGAAAGTAGTACCAGAAGAAGACCATAGGTTTTTTTAACAGGGAGGAGAAAAAACCTTGAGCACGCTGGAATTCACATGCCCTAGGTGAATAAACCAGGGTAGGCAAAATTTAGGACACCCGCTGTAGAGTCAGGCTCATGACCACCAGAGTGACAAGAGACCACTCTGGTAGTAGGCGATATGACCTTGTAGTTGAAGTTCGGGCATGAGTCACAATAACTAGTTAACAGTTAGTTTTAATTTTAATTTTATTAATTTTTTAAAGAAATATAGTTGTAGTAGTGCAAAAACGAAGTCATCGCCTACTACCAAAGCGCTTTTTCATCGATCTGGTGGACATGAACCCAACACTAGTGTGGGAGTCTTAAATTTTATGTGTTACCAATAATCTCTCCTGCAAGTCAGTTATAAGAGTTTAGATAGCGTCATGTGGTCCTTTTATATTTTAACTTTTTTTTTCGGGTGTTCCAGACCCCTGTTGGGCCACACCACCTGTCCGCCGCGTAGAGAGGAAATGTGAAATGTGTCTGATTTTAATTATATTTATTAACTATATTAATGGTGCTACGGCCGGTTGTAGGACACCGCCACTGACCGGAGCAATCTGTCGGATCTTCCAAAATACCTTATCGGCGTTTCCCGAGAGAGCACGGGACCAGGGCATCTATGTTTCATGGCTGCGTTTGCGCCGAGGATGGTCGCAGGTGGGCAGTGTAACAACACCCAGCGGTCATCCCTGGAATCACGCTATACTGTCTTCTTTACCTTCCGCCAGAAGGCCTCACTCATCATCTTCCTTGGGTTCAGTCTCAGGTACGATCCTGTCCGGCGTATCAACTCCTCCCTAGGCCCATAGTACTGCTGGTGTTCGAGAACAACGTGATCTGCAGTCTCAACGTCGCTGCACGAGCAGTTCGGGCTGTCCCTTTTCTTGAGAAAGAAGAGCTTGGAGTAGAAATATCTAAGAGCCGATAGTACCTGGGACATCCAATGGTCCGGCTTTATCCAAACAGACGCGTCTTGTGTGTCATGTTATTCCGACCAGACTCCGGCCTTTGGCATACCCCGAAAATGGCAGCTGACTACCCTGGTCCAGCCCCAACCCGCGCCCCTTCACCCTCTCCCCACACTAAATAAATGAGCTCAGATCTCGGAGTCAGCAGTTGAACCGTTCAAGTTCAAGTTCTTAGAAGTTTATCCGTTCTCTGATAGCAAGACCACTGTTAACAAATAGTGAAGTTGATGAGACAGAAGATAGTGGTGATAAGGCGAACCACTCTTACTCTGATAGTGGCCTGCATTGTGTCATGATGAAAAATCACCGACAATAAACTTCCCCAGCAAGAATTAATCAATTCCTTCTCTCTCTGAAACCAATTTTGGTTGAAAATCAGCAAGAATAGACAAGGACTTTTAGATCATCATATTAAATTTCTTGTTGATGCATTCGTTATATCGACTGTCATTATGGCATTTGATATGGGCACCGCTCCTTTGATCCCCCATTTCCCCATTCCGATTTGGATGAATATTGATTGGTATATCCTTATGGGTTTTCGGATTTACATATAAAACTTCTTGTTGATATATTCATTCTATTGGGAGGGCGCCTGTAGTTCAGAGATAGCGTGATTGTTTCCTGAGCTCATGGTCGCGGGTTCGAGACCCGACCAAGTCCTTTGAGTTTTTTTTTATCTGGAAGGTGAAAACATCATGAGCACGCCAACGTAAAGCGATGGTCTCAAACCTGTGAGATGTCAGGTACCCGTTAAAGACGTACCAGACTCCAGGTGAATAAAAATTTAGAGTAGGCGCATTTTAGGACTTTCACAGTAGAGTCGGGCTCGGGTCCACCAGAGAGACGAGCGCGCTTTAGTAATAGACAATATGACCTCGTAGCTGAAAAACGACCATGGATAACTAGTTTCATTTTATCAGGATTCATCTTGTCCACAGATACACACTAATTTGAACGGCGACATCGGTGTATCACCGCCAATGTATTTCTCCAGCAAGAATTAACTAATAAGTTTTCGCTCTCCCTCAGAAATCAATCTGCCGATTTGGTTGAAAATCAATGGATGTGTTACTCACGTACCTCAGACTCATCATACTAAGTTTGATTTGGATACTTTTATTACGACTTATTGGTAATTCTGTGTGAAACCGCCCTGCCTAATCTCCCACTTAACTCCGATTCATCTGAAAAATAATAGATTCATTCTATCAGGAGTTATTCTATTCACAGCAGGCTTATCCAAAAACATTATTTGATACAAAACTTTCATTTTTATTTTTTGGGCAGAGTTCCTCCACACCTTAAGGTCAGTCCAATGTACGTTATTGTTTTATTTATTCATTTTTATTTATTGAGACTTTTTTATACATTAATTTATAATAGATTAATCTCTCTCTCTCTCTCTCTCTCTCTATATATATATATATATATATATATATATATATATATATATATATAATTTTTCATATATTGTTATAGTTACATTGTTTTCTTTCTTTTCTATATCTCGCACATTGGGACCTGATGATGGGACGTAAGAACGTCCCGAAACATCGTTGGGATAGAAACACTACCAAAGAGTTTTTTTTGAAAAGTAGAAATCTTAATTTTTATTAAATTGAAAAATGTGTCTACTTAATATAAACGTATCTTGTATTAATTTTGTTTATGTACTCATATATTTTTAAGTAGTTATTTGTTCAGTTTTTATTTATTTCATTTTACTTTTTTTTCATAGTTTGTTATTACTACTAATCATAGATGTGTAAGACTCAGGTAGTTATAAATCTAATTGTATTGGGTTAACGGTAATAAATTTATTATTATTATTTATTTATTTTATTTTTCCATTTTTGGAATCAGGGGGTCGGGAAACATAAGCTTCCGATGAAAACTCAACTGAAGACGTCTACCGATTACATAACTTCCCCTATACTTTGTATATCTGGGGAAGTAAAATAATTCAGTATAAACTATAATATATTATGTTCATGTTTAAGAGAAATATCCCAAGATTTGAATTTTCAATGAGCCTGAAAAGAAACAATCTACCAAAGAGAAAATAGAAAATGTTGCACTGTAGGAGATTTATGAAGCAGGAAATTAAATTCATTTCACCCCTTGCAACCCTTCATATGTTATCTTCCTATTTTAACTGTTTTTTTTTTTTATCTCGTGATTCAAACAGAATAAAAAAAGTTCAATACAAATTGGCTTTTAACTTCCTCTATCCCGTCTTCAAATTTAATTTCCCCGGCTGTACGAAGTATTGGTGTTTTCACCGAAAATTATTGTTTTCCGTGTTCCTGATTACAAACTTGAAAAAAAAAAATCTATCCGTCTGTGAACACAACACCGATAGAACAAATATATTCGCACTAGATTTTATATGTGTTCCAGAAACCCCCCTTTTTGAGGTATGTTGTGGGAAAATTGGGTTTGTAGAATTTTTCCTTTTAGTTATACCCTAAACCCCAACCTATGTCCCAACTAGCTTTCATTAGACTCCACAATGTACGGGTGGGGTAAGCCAATTTTATTTTATTTTATATGTGTTCCAGAAAACCCCCTTTTTGAGGTATGTTGCGGGAAAATTGGATTTGTAGAATTTATCCTTTTAGTTATACCCTAAACCCCAACTAGCTTTCATTAGACTCCACAATGTACCGGTGGGGTAAGTCAGTTTTATTATATTTTTCATTTCTCTGTATTCTGATGATTTAGTTACTTTTCCATACTTATATTTTACACGTATTCATAGATGTGTCACTGAAGATGACGCAGTTCCTTTGTATATTGGTTCTGGTTGGAAATAACGCAGTGGGAAGGAGGTGGCTAAATTAAAATTCGTTCTAGAGTTTCAGACTAATCATTCATAGGCCTGTTTTTTTTTTTTTTTAATTTTTAAAAATATAGGGGCACAGGCGAGGGGTGAGATAAAAATGTAAAGCAGGGTTTAGAGGGAGAGCGGAAACTTATAGAGGTTTAGAGGAAGAGCGGAAACTTATTGAGGTTTAGAGGGAGAGGGGAACTTATTGAGGTTTAGAGTGAGAGCGGAAACTTATTTAGATGGGGAAGTAGATTGGTAGTGATTCAAAGGACAATAATTGAGATGAAAAAATTAGGGGAGGGGGGGGGGCTTATTGAGGTTTAGAGGGAGAGCGGAAACGTATTGAGGTTTAGAGGGAGAGTGGAAACTTATTGAGCTGGGGATGTACGATGGTGGGTGATTCGGAGCTGGGAAGGGTGGGGGAGTGGTGGGGGGTGATGGGTCCCGTGACCCCGTGGGGTCAAAGGTCATGTGGGGCAACTGCGCCAGAGTCCCCATTTCCCTTCTACTGCCGTCCTTCGGATGGGACGTTAAGCGATGGTCCCGAGCCTGTACGATGTCAGGTACTCGTTAAAGACCCCTACCCTAGGTGAATAAAAATTTAGGGTAGACCAAATTTAGGAATCTCATAGTAGAGTCGGGCGTGGTGGACATCAGAGTGATGAAAGAGCACTCTGGTAGTAGGCGATATGACCTGCTGGTTAAAGCTCGGACATGAGTCATAAAACCTAACCTACCCTCTATATAAAAAAAAAAAAAATATATATATATTTATTATTATGTATATTATTATTCATAAATATTCCATTATTTACTTTCTGTCAAAAACTGTCCTGAAATGTCATTCCGAAACACCTATTTTTTTAAACGTTTCCTTGATTTACCCGAAAACTGTAAGTCCTATCGAAAATTTCGTTCTTACCAAAACTGTACCTTATTACATTTCCAATCGCCAATTTACTGAGATAGAACTCTTGAGGTAGGACATACGATCATGGCTGCTGTGTAGAATATATTACGAAACCATATTTTTTCTGTTAGCTTTATTTCCTACGTAGATGTTTGCTAGCGACTGTAGAATTCAAAATTCTGGGGGTATTGAGGGTCAGTCAATGAAGAAAACACTATTCAAATGCCAACGTTTCGATATATTTCATATCATCATCAGGGCCTAACAAACAGGGGGGTATCAAGATTAGAAAAATATAATGGGTGATCGATTAAAATTATATATAGGTACATAAATATACATTCACTCATACAACTCCACATAAATACATATATACATCCTAATACATTCACATACATATACACATTGATGAACAACAAGGAAACTTACTTCCTTGTAAGTTTGTTAGGCCCTGATGATGATATGAAATATATCGAAACGTTGGCATTTGAATAGTGTTTTCTTCATTGACTGACCCTCAATACCCCCAGAATTTTATTTCCTACCGTTAACTTTATAGTTCACCGGGTTGGACGTCTTTCGTTCCCTCCGTATTCTTGTTTGCATCAACTAGTGCATCAAGTTTCATTCATAATTAAAATATGTGTATTCAACTTTAAGCTTCGTGAAGTTTGAGCAGTTGTATCCTCGAAAACAAAACAGCATTTTCGAATTTGTGAAGAACTTTTATGTAATAATAAAATCACTTTGTTGTAAATAGAAAAGAACATCATTAATATATGCCTTATCGCAGTAATTATAGCATGGAATTTACCTTCCGATTAGATAAAAATGTTTTTTTTTTAATTTTTGTTTATTAAGTGTCGGTAAATAGTCAGTTTTTATTTAAGTTTATTTTTTTTTTTTTGAGAATGAGGAAGTCTATTATCGAGGCCCAAAAACTGAGGTTTCTATTTCCAAGACTGTCTTCCTTAAGTTGAAAAGGTGACATTCACTGATGTTTAGAATAGGCACAAGATTGCAGGAATATCGTATACGAATATGGAAGGAACACTCATCAAAATCTGGTGGTATCCGAAAGTCTTTCAAACTTTACAACGAAGGTGAACGGCCACTTTTTTTTTTACTCACCCTATTTGGACTCCTTCAATGTGTCGCACTTTTATGTAATTTTTGTTTTGTTTAACTAAGGTTTAATATTTTACGATATCCAAATTATTTACCGTATATTGGTCCCTCATAGGCCCCGGGTAAATTTAATATAGTCCAGGATTCTGCTGTAGATTCTCTCTGCCTTAGTTCTGTTGTAGCAGTCCAGAACCAGTAGAACCTTTTGTATTCTAGAGTCCAACACTGGCTTAGAATATAAACAGGAGAATTATTTCCTTTGTAACATTTCGTACACAGAGATACCCTTACTGTGCAGGTCTCTATATAGTATTCGTTGTATGTTTCCATAATCAGAAAAAAAAGTCGTAGCATAAATAAATTAATTAAGTTTTCGCTCTCCCTTCAACATTTATCGGCTGTCTGGGTTAAAATTCATTAATCCTCATAATAAATGTTGTGTCACATGGAATGTTGTGTCCAACATTCAACACATCGACAGTTTTTCCTCCTTTCGGCCGATTCCATGGAAAAATTATAGATGCCATCCTTCTTGGGTTTTGAATTTAAGTATAAAATTTCATATCGATACATTCATTGCATCGGCAGTTATTAGAGTTTTTGTGTTGAGCCACTCTGATCCCACTCCCCTTCGACTGAAAATTAATAGTTGTCGTATTTGTACACCTTTAAATCTCCCCCCTAATCACTTCCTTCCCTTTGACCGATTTGGCTGAAAATAGATGTTGTCCTTATGGGGGTTTGAATTTACATATGAAATTGTGGGTCGATAAATTCATTCTATCGGACGTTACCGTTTTCAGAGGTGTTTTTTTTTTTGTTATCAGAAAACTTAACCTCAGGAAATTCCGTTGAAAACCTCGCATCAAATTTCCGATTACATAACTTCTTTTATACTTCGTATAACTGGGAAAATAAAATGTAGCTGGAAAGGTAAAATTTCCTGTGTGTCTGCGAACAAGATAACTCATGATAGAAAGAACGTATCGACACGAAATTTAATGTGTGTATCCCGAACCCAATATGGACGACAGCCAAAAGGAAGAGGGTGTTAGGAGGGACTCTAAACCCATCCAATAACTTCTGAATTTCATCATCATCATCATCCTAGCGTCCCCATCGACTGCGTCCATCCATCTCTTCCTGGGTCTTCCTCGTCCTCTGTTTCCCTCCGGGATCACCAGCATCAGTCTTCGTGGGGGTTCAGCCTCCTGCATCCTTTGCACATGGCTTGCCCATCGAAGCCTCGCCAGTCTTATCACGTCTCTTACCCTGAGCTCTCCAAACTCCGCAGTGACCTCGGCATTATTTTTAATCCTGAACATGCTGTTCTCCTGGACCGGTCCAAGGATCCTCCGCAGAACCTTTCTCTCGAATATCTCGAGGCTTCTCTCCTCTGCTCTGGTCATCGTCCAGGTCTCTGCCCCATAAGTCAGGACAGGCCTGACCAGAGTTTTATAGAGCTTCATCTTTATAGAACTTCTGAATTTATTATATGTAAATTTAAACCCCAATAAGGACGATCCCCATCAATTTTCAGCGAAAGAAAGCTGAAGAGAAAGGCCGAATCAGACGAGAGGGCTCTACTCGAAGACCTTAATAACTGCCGATTTAATGAATGTATCGACACAAAATTAAGTATGATTAAGAAGCCTCTGTGTGAGTCAACTGTCGATTAAAACGGTCGAATGGTTGATTAATTCGTGCTGCGGAAGTACATTGGTGATTTACTGACTTATTAAAAAAATCCATCGACCTCATCCTCAGCGCTATAGCCGGTTCCCTAGGTTGCTGTAAATGTTGATATCCCGAGAACCGGGCATTACAATGACGCTAGAGTACCTTCCTCAGCATGTTTTCTTAACAGAATATACATGAAAAAGAACAATCCCTTTTTATGAAAGGAGATTTCAGGGGTTAATCTTGTTGAAGAAAAAACGGAGACTCATGCAAAAAAGTTGAAAGAAAATTCAGTTTCAAAAGAAAATCCCCTTCTCATACCCCCACCCAAATATTCACTGCTTTATTTCACTGGTACAATTCCACACTCTATATTCATACAAAGAAATGTATAGATGTTGATTAGCGACTGTATATTCTAATTATAGGAATCTTGAGGGTCAATCAAAGATGGAAGAAAATACTATTCAAATGCCAACGTTTCGATATATTTTATATCATCATCAGGGGGCCTACAAACATGGGGGGGAAATCAAGATTAGAATCACAAGTAAATAAAAGTGTGTTGATGAACATTACTCAATGTTAAAATAGGCATTATAACGTTAAAAATTGAAACTGACTTACTATTTCAAGTTTCAGTTTCAAGTTCAAATTTCAATTTTTAACTTGTTATAATGTCTATTTTAACATTCAGTAATGTTTATCAACACACTTTTGTTTATTTGTGATTCTAATCTTGTAATTTTGTAATCAAGAGGTTTGAAAACCTGAAATTTCGATAGAAACTCAACCTCCCCCACACTTTACATGCTAGTTGTTGAACTAACATGAGGATGCTGCTCAGTGGTATGCGTGCTTGCCTACTGAGCTAAAGATAACGGGTTCGTAACCCGGCCGAGGCCTTTGTTTATTTTATTTGGGTGGTAAAATAAACTTAAGCCCTCCTTCAGATTAGACGTAATTTATTAGCACGTGAACCATTAAATAATCCCATGTGTGAGACGGGAGGATAATGTGGCTTCACGACCTGAAATCTTAACCTCGCGAATTATCTTACATGTACACTCCTTACATTAACTACATGAATAAATTATGTTTGATCGCAGAATTCTAACTGAGGACATCAAAACTTTAATTTTGCAAAAGCTACAATTAAGAACCTTCGGTGATTCACCGGCAATGTGCTTACCCCTGCACGAATTTATCAACTAATTTTTACCTTCTAACGTTTGGGCTAATTCTATGGTCACAGGGAATAAGTTGTTAAGTCGTAAAATGTCCAAAATGAGTTAAGTGTACTGTGATGATCTCGCAAGTCATCTGCGCACTGTGAAGAAATTGGGAGCTCAGAACTCTAATACTTTCGGAATTATAAAGATGTGAGTTTCTTGATATCTCGTAAAATTGTGTATTGTTCTCGGTTAAATCAACTCCACTACTTTGAGGAATCATTCACGAGATAACTGCATTTAACCATTTATTGACTACGGCAGACTATTCCAAGTGAAGAGGGCGTTTGCAGTTAAATCAACTTTAGAGAGGCATCATTCACGAGGCATCATTTCAAAAAGTATGCTTAATAATTAGGTAAGTACGTATAAAAATTAGGTAAGTGTGGTCAATAATGAGATAAGTGACGGGGAATGATTAGGTTAATAAGGGAAAATCCAAGGAAGGATTAACAATATTCATTTTCATTCACTCCTATAGATTTAGAAGGTATATGATTAACTATGATGCAAACATAATTTATTTATTATTAAAAACTGGATTTACACAATTAATGCAAAAATAAAAAAGTGCTGCCCTGAAAAGTTATGAATTTAGACTTACCAATTTATTCCCTATGACCTTAGAATTATCAATGGCTGACATCCATAGGGCTTCTGAATTCTCATAATAAATTTTGTATTGATACGTTCATTACATCAGAAGTTATTGGTTTTTTTTGAGTTTAGCACTCCCTCCGATCACCGGAAAATTGATGTTGTTCTTATGGGATTGTGAATCCTCATATTAAATGTTGTGGAATAGAGGGCGCCGGTAGCTCAGTGGTATGCGTGCTTGCCTTTTGAGCTCAAGAACGTGGGTTTGAAACCCGACTAAGGCCCTTAGTTTATTTTATCTGGGAGGTAAAATAAACTTAAGCACGCCGTCCTTCGAATAGGACGTTAAGCGATGGTCCCGAGCCTGTACGATGTCAGGTACTCGTTAAAGACCCGTGCCCTAGGTGAATAAAAATTTGTAGGCAAAATTTAGGACTCCCACAGCAGAGTCGGGCTCATGTCCACCAGAGTGACGAAAGAGCGTCTGGTATTAGACGATATGACCTCGTAGTTATAGCCCGGGCATGAGTTATAAAACCTAAACCTGTTGTGGAATACATTCATTCTATCGGGAGTCATCGTGCTCACTGCTTAAAGACAGACAGGAGATTTTTTATTTTATTTTTGGTATTAGAAGTTTCGAGAACATGAAATTCCTTTGAAAACTCAGCATTAAATTTCTGACGGAATACATAACTTCCTCTATACTTTGTATAGCTGCAGAAATAATACCATAATAATAGCAGGTTACCCGGCGTTGTCCGGGAGTAACTTTGCGTTATAATACTTTACCTGAAGCGATATCTGGACAAATGATAAAAAACATAATCTACTCCACATCCTAATATACACATACACTCGAAAATGTTTCCATTATTTTTAACTTTAGCGAAAAATGAATGAAATAGAAAAGTTTCAATTAGTAATGCCTTTTAGGTCATAGGTAACGTGCTTGCCTAATGAGCACAAGATAGCGGGTTCGAAAACCGAACGAGGCCCTTAGATTTTTTAATGTGGAGGATGAAAAAAAACCTTGATCACGCCATCTCTTGGATGGCACATTAAGCGATGGTCCCGAGCCTGTACGATGTCAAATACTCTTTGAAGACCCCTTTACCCTAGATGAATAAACTCGGCAGACAAAATTAGTACTTTCAGAGTAGAGTCGGGCTCATGTCCACCAGAGCGACAAGAGCGCCACAGGAGGTGATATTGTTATTGTAGTTAAAGCCCGGGCATGAGTCACATAGGATATTCAGGGTTTCTGAAACGTATTTCTGAATAGGAGATTCAAATGGTGAAGTTTGGCTGGTAATGTTTAGCCATTTCATCGTGGTGATGAGACAAACAGAAATACAGACAAATAAACTGACATGAAGCTGAAAACACTTTGTAAGGTCTTTGTTTGACCTGAAACGTCCAAAATCCAAATATGTATTAACATTTCTTGTATTGTTCTTATATTTACTCAGTTAAAGTCAATTTGCGCTCGTGATATTTGAAACTCTTTTGCAAGGCATTATTACGTATAACCTTATTTAAGTGCTTTTTGAAGAAGCAGTCTCTCAACACTCTGATCTTCCACTTTCTTTTTGAATTTATATTTTAAATTTCTTGTCGATACATTTTTTACTTCGGCAGTTTTTTTTTTTTTTTTTTTTTCATTTTTTACGCAACGGCTGCTGATAGGATTAGCGGTAGCGACGGAAAAGTATGGTGAGAGGTTTCGGACTCTCTCCAGTGGTAGCGTCGAGTCTAGGAAGGAGAGTTCCTCTTGGATGGTAAGTAAAGGTGGAAGCCTAGCACCAAGTCTAGGGGGAGTTGTCACAACGGATAGCAAGCCTCTCTAGGGGGCCAGAGCGTTTCCCATCGCACCGCCTGTTCTTCAGTAAACTATCTCTTAATGAATTCCAACAATCATTTCTAAATATGCACGAATATGTGTATCTCTTTCAGAAATTCACTTAAGTTCCGGAATCTAGGTGTTCTTTCGCTAAATATATCTTGGAGGGTTGCAGGCATGCTGTTATTTTCCCGATACTTGGCCAGCTTCTGACAATCTTCAATGACGTCTCACCGTCACCAACTCCCCACAGAGGACAATATATTAACCTCTCCCTATAAGCTGTACCGATAGAACCTGCTCTAGTTACCAGCACCTCCTATATTGAAGCTAAGACCCTTTCACGTGATTGGAATTTTAAATAAATCCCTGTTAGCTTAGTATATTGAAAATTATAGTCCAGGTTCTCCTTTGATAATTAAACACTGGGAACCATCCCACATCAACATATCAACAACTACCCGCTACATATGCAGACGACGTAGCCATTCACATTAATGTCCGAATACAATTCTGTCATCTATGTCAATGTAGTGGAACACTAATGAAAAAGTAGTCGGTAAATCCCCGGCAATGTTCTTCCCCAGAATTAATCAATTAACTTTTTGCTCTCCTCCAAAATCAGTCAACTGTTTGGGCTAATATTCAATAGTTGACTTACATAGCGACTCCTAAACCCTCGTACTAAATTTTTTGTAAATAAATTAATTACATTGGCAGTTATTAGGGATTTTGAATTGGGCCCCGTCCCTTTCCTTAGGTTATGGTTCCTTAGGTTATAATCCTCATTGGGTTTTGACTTCAAATATGAAATTTCATGTCGATATATTCATTACATCGAAGATGTATTCTGAGTTGAGCCCCTCTCTCCCTTTCCTTCTGCCTATTTCTCTGAAAATTAATAAGTGTTGTCATCACAGACACACACACAGACATTTTTTTTTTTCATATTTGAAATTCCGCTGAATATCCCACATCAAATGTTTCACCAGTTACATAACTTCTCCTGTACTTCATATAACTGGGGAAGTAGTATATGTGAAGAGTATGAAGTAAAGAAATAATGTTATCTGTTTTCTATTAGATAGACTTTACCCCAGGCCTGCACACTCTAGGAGTCCTAGCCGCCAACACCGGGTAATCCTGATGTATACTAATTGAAAACCATGCTAGTGCCCACTTGAAAGTCTGCCCGTGCAATATAAAGTGTGGCTACCCGTGCTATAAACTGCACTTGAGCTGCTGTTTGGAAGGCGATTATATGGATTTACACTTACACTCACAACACTTCCTTATCTTATCTTTGTTTGGGGATTAAAACAATTAACGGTCCTACCCTCCTTCTCAGTAGATATATAAAGTTGTCGGTGAATCATCAGCTCCAGAACGAATTAATCAATTACGTTTTCACTCGTCCTCCAAAACTGCATTTGGGCTAAAAAAAAAGAATACTTGACATACATAGGTGCTATGGAATCCTCATAAAAAAATGTTGTGTCGATATATTTATTACATCGGCAGTTATTAGAGTTTTTGAATTGAGGTTTCTTCCCTGAACCCTCATTACCCTTCGGCCGATATCGCTGAAATTTGACTCAATGGGTTTTGACTTCAAATATGAAATTTCATGTCGATATATTCATTCTTTCGGCAGTTTGTAAAGTTTTTGTGTTAAGCCAAGCCCTAATCTTCTTTTTGGTCAATTTGGCTGAAAATATGTGTCATTGTTGGAAGATTCTCGTACAGACACCTTTTTTTTTCATATTTGGTATCTGGAGGTCGAAAGACATGAAATTCCATTGAAAACTCAGCATCGATTTTTTGGCCAATTACGTAACTTGACATATATTGGTGCTTCGGAATCCTCATACTAAAATCTTTATCGAAACATTAATTTCATCGGTAAGTATTGAGGTTATACCGACATTAACATGTGTCGTCATTATGGGGTTTTGAATAGACATATTTTAATATTATTACATAATTTTATGTCATCCAATAATTTATCAGCACGTGAACCATTAAATAATTACATAGGGAGTTACCGCTCTCCCTCCCAAGCCAATTGACCGTTTTGACTAAATTATTTGATTTACAACTTCTAAGTTGAGGAACGCGGACATATTGTGGAAACTTGTAATAAATGAATAAAACAAACTTATTTTTGAAATATTGTCTATTCCACTAAAGATCTTTAGTGGAATAGACAATATTTCAAAAATAAGTTTGTTTTATTCATTCATTTGATTTATATAGTGGCTTCTGAATCCACATATTAAATTTTATGTCGACATATTTATTCCTTACATCGGCAGTTATTGGGATTTTTTAGTTGAGTTCCCTTCTGATTCTTATTCCGCTGAAAATTGTGTTATTCTTATATGGATTTCAATTTACATATGAAATTTTGTGTCAATATATTCATTACTTCGGCAGTTATTGGTTTTTGTGTTAAGCTACCCCTGTAATCCTTCCTTTTCTTTGGCCCAAAATCAATGGGTCTTTATGGGGTTGATACATCCGTAAGCTCATTAGTGTCTGAAACAAAATCATGGGCATTCTGTTTGCTTTGAGGCTATTTCTGTCTCCTTCAGTCAAATATGTTTCAAAGTTCACTTGAGCAGCTTATTCAATAAATAGCCTTATGTGCCCTTTCATTTCGGAAAATGTCATAAGTACCCTTAATGATCCTATTTGCTAGGTACTTATCGAGTGATCAGTGATACATGGCAACCTTCATTGGAGATGTGGTCGTAGTGGGTCTTTTAACACCTCTAGAATACTCATAAAGGTTTAACGTACTTCCCTTAGTTATCGTTCGAGGATACCGGTAGCTCAGGAGTAGCGTACTAGCCTCCTGATCTCAAGATCGCGGGTTCGAAACCAGAATGTGTCTCTTAGGTTACTTAAGCTTAGCTTAAAAACCTTGAGCACACCGTCCCTCGGATGGGGCTTTAAGCGATGGTCCCGAATCTGTGCAAAGTCAGATACTCCTAAGAGCAACTTATAGGATTCCTATAGGAGAGCTAACAGAGTAGGGATAAGAACATTAGATGCTTAGGTCCCTAGGTGTCCCTCCCAATATATCTGATTAGATAAGGTTTAAGGGCCATCGTCTGATTGAGCAGAGCGTACAGCGGACAGCACCAATGACATCGCACAAGATGAGGAGTATCAATTTACATTCCATCCGAACGGCGCGCTAAAGTTTTATCTACTTCCCAGTTAAAAGAATACAAGGGACAAGTACCCGGGATCTTGAGCACAGTAGGCAAGCATGATATCTCTGTGTTACAGACGGCAGCGTTTTTCTACAACAATGCCAAAACGACATTCCAGGACGGTATGTATCTGGAATTAGGATTAGGTCACAAACAGAAGCGGTATCTTGTAAAATGTACTTAGGCCCCGAAGTGAAGTGGTCTCAATTTTCGTCTAAACTCTAATAATTAAATGAAAAAAATTACATTAAAAAATTCTATATTTCAAGTTCATCAGCTTCAATCATTTCTGCGTTAGAGTGCTCACAACTTTTCATTAGACGCAACAAACGCACAGACAGACATCATCGTGAAAAAGGTCAAAACGTATTGAGGGGACCTTGGAACGTGAAAACCTGTTGAAACCTGATCTCTCTCTTATACTAATCGACGCCATTCCCCTAACATATTTTGTTCCAACATAGTATTCCAAATTGGATTATCTCCTGGAATGCACTGCAAATACCGTGAATATAATTTTAACCATTCTCCTGCTTAAACAAACATAAATACGGACAGACAGAAATTGCTCTGACGTTCAATGAAGCCTTCATGTAACATCAAAAGGATTTCTGAACAAACAAACAAACAAATCATTTCGACCATATACAAATATAGCTATGATTTTAGTTAGTTATAACTCATGACCGGGCTTTAACTATGAGGTAATATCACCTACTACCAGAGCGCTCTTTCGTCACTCTGGTGGACATGAGCCCGACTCTACTGTTGGAGTTCTAAATTTAGCCTACCCTAAATTTTTATTCACCTTGGGCACGGGTCTTTAACGAGTACCTGACATCGTAAAGGCTCGGGACCATCGCTGAACGTCCCATCTGAAGGACGTTGAGCTCAGACAAATCGGATAAGGAGAAGACAGGGATTATGAGAGTGGTTTAACAGTTTAATTTCCCTGCTCTACCAGAAATTTAATGTTGAGTTTTCACTATAAGTGCAAGTTTTCCGACCCCTGATTCCAAAATTATAAAAAAAAAAAAGTTGTCAGTGAATCACCGGCAATGTACTTCCCCAGAATGTTTTTGCGCTAATATTCACAGTTTCCTTACATCGTAAATCCACATACTAAATTTTGGGTCGATAAATTCATTACATCGGCAGTTATTAATTTTTTTGAATTGAGCCCCCTCCTCTGAATCCCTCTTTCCTTCGGCCGATATCGCTGAAATTTCACAGGCTATGAACTCAATAATTTTTGAATTCAAATATAAAATTTCGTGTTGTTACATTCATTACAACGGCAGTTATTAGATTTTTGAGTTAAGCCTCTCCCCTAATCCCTCTTTCCTTCGGGTCGTTTTTGCTGAAATTCAATAGGTGTTGTCTTTATGGGGTTTTGGTAACACATATAAAATTTCGTGTGGATACATTAATTCAAAACGAAATGTCTCTCTGTCAGTGTGCGTCCGTGAATACGATTACTCCTGATATTAATATACCGACAGAGAATTAGGGACCAGAGGAAGAAAAAATCTCCTCAAAAATCTCAATTGAATATTGATTTTTTGCCCAAACGGTTGATTGGTTTTGGACTGAGTGTGGAAAATTAATTAATTAATTCATGTTAGAGAAATACGTTGTCAGGGATGCCCCTACGATTTTTTTCTCACTGAAATCGGGCTGGGATCGCACCCTATTTTGAAGGGCAGTTGTCCTAAGTCCCCCCCTCCGATTTGTCCACAATGGTGGCTCCATGTAAATTGTTCCTATTTGTCAAACTGTATTTCTCTCTCTTACAATAAGTCTTCATTTACTATCAGGGTCTTACCGTTGTGGCTCATCATAAATCATTGTTACTGATGATATCAATATTTTATTTCCTATTCATTGTAATAAATTTCCTAAAACAAAACCTATAACATGTTTTTATTTTTCATCAAGACTATAAAGAATGGAATCAACATGAATAATTATTGATTCCATATGACCTACTTCCCCAACTATACGAAGTATAGGGGAAGTTATGTAATCGGTGTAAGATTAGATGCGGAATTTTCAACGGAATTACATGTTTTCCGACTTGTTTTCCAAGTATAAAAAATATTTCTGTCTGTGTGTTTGTTGACACGATAACTTCCGAAGGAATGGATGTCTCGTCACAAAAGTTTATATGTGAAATCAGTATCCGGGGGATTATGGGATAGACTTAAATCGTCCTCCTCAAATGCCCCAGATTTGAGGAGGGAAGGGAAAATCTGGAGTACAGCATGGGCGCCCCACTGACTGTTACGGGTTACATGAACGCTATATGCTGCACTCCCAGGAGTCGTGGGATGAGGGCTGCGAATTTGCAGCACATCATGGGAGAGGGCTGACAAGGAACAACGTTAGCGGCTATAAGCACAGAAGAAGGGGCGTTACCAACCACCCATCTTCCCTGGATGTGCGTAATTGGCATCTCCCCTCCTGCCAAAAAAAAAAAAAATCTATAATAATTGCCGATGTAATGAATGTAACGACATGAAATTTCGTATTTAAAATCAAAACCAATGAGGGCATAACCTGTCAAATTTATATTAGCGATATCGGCTTATGGGAAGGAGGTTCAGGGAAGGCGCTCAATTCAAAACTCTAATAACTGCAGATGTAATGAATTTCTCGACACAAAATTTAGTATGTGGATTTAGGAGCACCTATGTAAGTCAAATGTTGAATATTAGCGCAAAATCTCGACTGTTTTGGAGGGGGTGCGAAAAGTTAATTGATTATTTCAATACTTTGATAAGTTTTAGATTAAGTACATTGTCGGTGATGCTTTCTTATACATGCGAAGATCCAAGACTTTCATGTTTCAAGGTCTTATGAAAACGGTTTGAACATTTTCGCGATTATGTCGGTCTGTGTGAGTCTATGTGATTGGACTTTGTGAGAGCTCTAACTTCAAAAATAAAAATTCTAGCAATAAACTTGAAATTTAATTCTCTAACATAGATCTGATTAGTTTTTGGTGTACTGATATGATTAGGCTTACTAAAAAACACATTTTATTTGAAATAAGATTTTTCGAATGTCGCTCCGTTTTTCGAGGTACATACCGAAAACAGTCCTAAAATATTTTGAAACATATTTTAGACATTTCCTTAATTTACCCGAAAATATATAGAATACATTTCTTTAGGAAATATTAATAAGTTAGTTATTATGACTCATGCCCGGTTTTTAACTGCAAGGTCATATCTCCTACTACCAGAGCGCTCTTTCGTCACTCTGGTGGACATGAGCCCGACTCTACTGTGGGAATATTAAATTTTGTCTACCCTAAATTGTTATTCACCCAGGGCAGGGGTCTTTAACGAGTACCTGACATCGTACAGGCTCGGGACCACCATAGATAGGTAATAAAATAAAATTATTTGTTTATTTATTATTATTATTTTTCTCTCTTTCATTTATGTTAAAAAAATTGTTTCCATCTCTTCTTCACATTATTATTAAGTATCTGGTTATATTGTCCATAATGACTAATTTGTTTGTTTGTATTCTGTAGGCCCTGAAGAAGGAAATAGTTTTCGAAACGTTGGCCAAATTTTGAATTTTTCATTTACATGACAGAACCTGGAATTCCTTCTACATTGAAAAGATACTGTTGAGTCTATTAATATATATATATATTATGTTGAGTCTATTAATTAATATATTGTAACGGTACTTATACTCGCTTACATTTAAAATGATTAATATTTAAATTTAAGAATAAAAGTTATATGCAATTATATTACGATATGACCTGGTTATATATATTTTTTTTATAAATAAAAAAACTTTAAAATAAGTTGTTACATTTTTATATATTTAAAAATTCATAAAAGACATATTTTTATGGGTTAGTGACACAAATCTTTTACACACATAGATATTTTCCTTTTTTTTTTTTTTTACACAACATTTACTGAACCTGCAGGACGTTTCTCCTTTCTCCTATTGTTCGTATTGGTGGAATGATGCTTTCAACATGGTAAGTTCTAGATGGTGGTAGACATTGTGGCCACGTTGGTTTTCTTCTCTCTTCGGATCCTAATTTAGCTCATACTCGTCATGTTTCTATTTTTCGCTGTAGTAGGAGTTGTTCGGGACACTTCCCCTTAATGCCTTTCTTCCATCTCACACACACTTTATATATTTTTTTTTTTTAGAACTAACTCACTCACATTTTTTGTTTTACTTTCCGCACTTTTGACCACCTTACTCTGCACAGTTCTCTCATACGACAGACAGTCTGCCTTCTTGGGACTGCCTCCTCCTTCCATCCCGGCATTTGATTGGCTACCATTTTTATGGCCTTATGTTTTATATTTTTAAACAATTAAAATATATATATTTTTTTTAACAATTTTCTGACACACATATCCAAACTACAATAATACAGTATATTGTTTTATGCATACCAATCATCAATAAATATAATTAATGTTATTACTTCTATACAATCTGAATAACCTCCATGCAACCTTACTCCCACTCCAGTAGGCGTGGTCTGTTTCGGCAGTATTTCTCCCTCTCCACAAGAGATGTCCATGTAGGGTCAAACAGACCGCTACAATATATATATATATATATATATATATATATATTTATAAATATGTTATGAGCCCATTACAGGACTTTCTTATACCAACCACTTTTGTACACTCTCCTTCCCCCTCTACTCTCTCAAATTAAATACATACTGGTATTAATGGATATAAGAAAGTCACTCTCAGAATCACGCTGTACAATGAAACACAGAAAACTGCTGACGCCCTACACATTACACATTACTTTCATGTACCCAGTAATGTCAGCATGAAATGAATTTGAGTGAAGGGGAAGGAATTTTTATTTTTGCAGAACCCTGGTAACATTTAACATTTTTTATACGTTTTACCAGTTGTACATAAAATTCTAAATATATATTGTTAAATACGACAGACCAGTGCGCTGCAAGGACATCTTACTGAATTGTATTGTGGAAAAATGGCAACAACGTTGGTCACGATGCCCGAATGGGCGAACGACGTACGCATACTTCCCGGACGTCCGGGTACGCCTTGACTCAACATGGGTACAGCCTAAACACTGGACGTCTCAAATATTATCAGGTCATGGTGATTTCAACTCCAAGCTGTTCTTCTTTTACAGAAAGAACACCCCGAACTGTTCGTGCGGCGGTATCGAGACTGCAGAACATGTGGTCCTCGAATGTCCGCTGTACGACCAAGCTAGGGTGGAGTTGATTCATGGGACAAGATCGTATTTGGGACTGGATCTACGGCTGATGGTGACGGAAACTGACGATGTTCTGCCGATTCGTCGGCTCCTGGCGGGAGCAGAAACAGGCAATGTAAGATGGTAACCCCTTGATCCCCGAGCTTTGACTAAACGTAGACTGGGTGCACCCTCTTTTGAAAACAAAAAAAAAAAAATACGACTTACACATTTATTTAATAAAAATTGTTGTCTTATTTCTGATGGTGGCCTAAATTGTGTATTGGGCTAAATTTATTTTTAAGGGATGTTTTAAGATAATACAATTTTAGTTTTTTTTTTGTTAATTTTACTACCAGAGCGCTCTTTCGTCGCTCTGGTGGACATGAGCCCGACACCTACCCTGGGCATTCTAAATGTTGCCTACTTAGATTTTGATACCTAGAATAGGGTAATAACGAGTACCTGAGATCGCACAGGCTCGGGAACATCGTTTAACGCCTGACCAAAGGGCGGCGTGTTGAGTTTTTTTTTTATCTGAGAGAGATAAAAATACTTAAGGGTCTCAGCCGAGTTTCAAACCCGCGATCTTGAGTTCAGTTGGCTTGCTACCTCTGAGCGACCTCATTTTAAAGTTAATTTGCTGATTAAGTTAGCATTAATGTTTACATTACTTCCTTTAAATTCTTAATTTAATTTTATGGAACCATTTGTCTTCGTTTTGGACGTTGCTGTCTTCCTTCTTGAATATTATCTCTGTTCTGCGTAAGAAAATTCTGAATTAATACAAGATTATTACTTTATTATATTAATGAGTCATATTAATGAACGTTCTGGCAACTCATTTGTCAGGTTTAATGAACAATTAACTTTAATCGTTCATTAAACAGAACACATGTTTTAATGATATAATTGAAATTTTTTAATAACGATTTTGCTTTAAATTCTGAATGATGTACATAGAAAAATTAATAGCTCAGTGGTACGCGTGCTTGCTTACAGAGGTCAAAATCTGTGGTTCGAAACCCGGCCGAGGCCCTTAGTTTATCTTATCTGAGAATAAAAAAAACTTAAGCACGCTGTACTCTAGGGTGAATAAAAATTTAGGATAGGCAAACTTTAGGACTCCCATGTTAGAGTCATGTCCACTAGACTGACGAAAGAGCGCTCTGGTAGTAGGCGACATGACCTTGTAGTTAATGCTCGGACATGAGTCATAATAACTAACTAGAAAGACCCATATATACGATCCATTTAGTACACAACATCCGCTTTTCTTCAGAGTTCCAGAAACGGAATCTCTCTCTGAGACCCAACTTTGAATGCTGAACAAAACCTACTAACGAAGTTTAGCCGCTGTAAGTTTACGCCCCAATCAATTTTGCCTAACCTACGTGAGCTTGTCGGCAACTTTTACTAAACAAGTTACTTCCACATAGTAGCTTCAAGATATCTCGTCCATTTTTGCGAAATATATTATATATGAAGTATTTTTCTTTTATAGAAAACATAGAATAACTGTTAAAAGATGATGATGACTTCCCTTATTATATTCATTTATTCCTTTCAAAATTATACTTTCTTTTAAAGGCCTTCATCAACTTTGCTTCTCTTGGAAGGTTTTTTCCTAGAAAAATCTTCTTTAATACTTCATAAAGGTAACTGCCGCTGTTCTGAAATTTCAAGTCACATTATTTGAGGCGCTGTAACGTTGTAATCCCGTCTCAGATTTAAGGACACTTGAGCAATTGAAAATAGAATAAGAAATATTTTTGGTATAAACTAATTTTTCGATAGGGCTCCGTTTTCGGGTAAATCAAGAAAAGGTCTAAAAATACGTGCTTCAAAACAACATCTCAGAACGGTTTTTGGCATGTATCTCGAAAACAGAATACATAAAATTATGTTCACGGAACAAAAATTTTTTGACCTCGAAAGCCGGCTAGCACAATCAATAGAATCTGTGATAATACAGCGAGCCCAGCGTTCAGCCGGTTTGTCGGTTCCTGGAGGGAGCAGAAAAAAACGGTGTGGCGGGCTGGGGCGTCCACCGATCGCCGTTGATCGCCCCTGGCCCGCCATAGCCTTACTTAACTACTAGCCAGATCCCGAGCTCCCTCGACAAACAGAGACGGGTGATGTTGCACAAAAGCAAGGTGCACCCGACACATTACAGAGCAATAATTCAAAAAAAATGCAGCGAGCTTGCCCATAATTTACTTATCTATCTTTTATACAGGAGTGTGTGGTGCATAAAACTGCTACGGACTTCCATTTGTGCATCTATGACTAGTAGAAGAAGAGCCTAAGGTTTGTCCAATAAACAGAGAATGGCTGATTCTTTATTCTCTCTAACATATTCAATTGAAAATATCTTTTTGGATAGGAAAGTTTTTGTAACCGCCTCACTGGGGTTATTCATCCCTGGTTTAAAGGGAGACCGAAAACAAATATTTCTTGATGGGGAAGTACATTGCAGGTGATTTACCGAACACATTTCTCTTTTTCTGTTACAGTTAGCCAACAATGATGACGGGGGTTGTACTGGCACTGCTCCTACACACAGGAGTGGTGCTTCTTCCACCGTCCCAAGCCTCGCAAGATGTCCGAGCGGCTGTCATTCTCCCAGCCGACCCCCAGTTCGTGGTCTCTCTGCCCAAGGCACTCCCCGTCCTTCGGCTGGCTGCTCTTGCCTCTTCCACCCGCTACCTTCCAGGCCGACAGTTTCTCTTCGTTCCCTCCGATGATCGCTGTGAACCTGATCATGCTCTCAAGAATGCTGTCACTGCCAAGATGTGCCCTGGGGACCGCAACAGACTTCATGTCCTCTTTGGACCTACTTGTGAATATAATGTTGGTTAGTCTGCCTCTTCATTATTTATTTATTTTTCTTTATGATATTGTTTGGACCATAGCATGAGAAGTATTTAGAATGAATTTATTTCAAAACAAATACTTATTTGAAAAATACAACTTAATAATAAATGAAATCTCAAGACAATTTCAGGACTGATGTATTACTGATTGCACAACACAATTTAAAAGGAGAAAGAAGAATAGAAAATAATTTTGTTTTTCTTTGTTATTGTTTTCCTTTTTTTTTTTTTGTTGTCGTTTTTTATTTTAAACTTTTCTTTATTTTTTATATTTTCTATTTTACTCACTGAGGGTTCAAATCACAGATCGACTCGAGGAAATTGATGGCTCAAATGGATTTTTTCTCTGATTCCGTTATTTATACCATTTCTTCCTTTGTTTTTCAAATTTGAAAAATAAAGAAAATCACCATCAACGAAACAATAAACGGAGTCAAGCATGGGTCAAGCTGTCCCGTCGCCTCCCATTAGTCGCGGCACTGATAACATTTCTGAAAAAATAAAAATAAAAAATAAATCATAATAATGATAAAATGCATTTGTAATCCATTGTAAGGAACTTATCCTTATATTCTTTTGTAATAATAATACATTTAATGAGTTTTGTTCAATCTGTATTGTACACTCATTTAGAATAACGTATTTCTGTGTGTAAATGTACTTTTTATAATGTTTTCGTTATTTTAGTGTTCAGAGCATGTAAAACATTTTTTTTAGAACGTTTCGTCCCTTATCTGTGGGACACATTCGAGGTAATTATGAATAAGTATCCAATCACGACTTATTGTATAGATAGATAAAGATGTTTATAATCAATAAAAATATACAATGAACAGAAAATGATATCACTATTACGTCATTAGACAATGGTCATTTCACTGTCTGTCGGGATGGGGCATAATCGCTCCTAGCTACTGTTAATATTATGGTTAATAATAGTGTAATTTTTATTTCATTATGCCTATGAAATATTTAAAAATATATATAATAATAAATAAACAAATGATCTTGAGAAAAAAATAACTTTAAAAACAAATAAATAAACAAAAATAAAGCCGAAATAAACAAAAATTAATTATAAGCATATAAAAATAAATAAACAAAACTTTCAATTAAAATGAAATTTTATAGACGTCTATACTGCGATTCACACTTAACATAAAGATATAATACGTCCCCATTCAAAACTGCTAGGCATCCATTGTATTAAGAGATTTGTTTTTTAAGAATGGATCATTCATCCAAGAAGTGGATTATGTTTTCGTCCTTATCAAGATTACATAAAGTGCATTTGAAAATATAATTTTCACGCCATATGGTTGATAAATAAGGTTTAAGGATTCACACCGAGGCATATTTCCATTCTGTATATAGTCTGCCTTGCGAAAAAGTCCTTGGTCTCTAGTAACGAGCTCTCTATACTCGTATGTGTGATGGAAAGTAAAGTTGTCAGCCTCTCTAACTAAACTTTCCTCCTGTTTTTTACTTTCCAGGGAGCTTATCCCCTCTCTATGGAGACCAGTAATCTCCAGTGTTCCTTTCCCAAACTGGCCCACTCTACAAACCACCCTTCCCTACTCTACAAACCACCTTTCCCTGCTCTACAAACCACCCTTCCACACTCTACAAACCACCCTTCCCTACTCTACAAACCACCCTTCCCTTTGTTTAATCAGTTCATGAGTGACCTCGAAGAAGGGCCGCTTGCTATCTGCCTTCATCGAGTGAACTACATACACAGATAGAGCTTCAAGGGATAGTTTGCTAAGATACTTAGCACTCCGGATACTCTTGTTATCGCATAACCTCTTAGTATCTCTATCTTCTCCTATTCTCTAATGTCCCAAACCTGAGCCCCATAGCACATTACCCATCTTGATATCAGTATATATATACAAGATGGGAATACTCATTGTATACTCTAGGCCAGGAGTGGCCAACCCGCGGGCCGCTTGCGCCCGCCTTGAATAATTTTACGGCCCTCGAGATTCATCACAATTTTACAAGATATGTTTTTTTTATGCAATATTTTTGCAACATATTTGTTTTTAGTGTCGTGTTTTGTAACAACACTTACGTCACAAAAGAAAAAGTTTCTAATTTGAGCAGATTCTGGCACAAAAAGTTTTGAGCGCTTTTGTATCAACTTACACCTGCCAATCGTTTTTTTCCAAAATGAAATTTACCAAACATAAATCACGCTCGAACTTAACGGACGAAAATGAATAATAAGAACACACTAGTAGACATGTTGCGCGATTTTGGTCTCTGAGACGTATCTCAGGTTGTCTACGTAGACATGTCTATAGACCAAATCCGTCTACGGGCCTGTTGCGAGACCAAAAATCGCAAGTCTAAAGTCTTCCGATCGGAATGGGAGACCGCATGCAACGTTAGACATATTGCGCAACATTTTGACAGTGTGGACGTCACTCGGCGTCTAGAGGCGAGACACGTCCCAGTCTGTGGTGTACATGAGGCTCGTGAATGAGTCTCCACTTGCTAGGAAACGCAGTGTGATTGCCAGTCGAAGAGAAGCTGTGATGATTTCTCTAAATTTTGTATCTTGCTTCATTATTATCTTTGCAATCATCAGAAGCAAATCTTCAAAATCAGTAGGCAACAGCCGGGTGAAATTTCGAAAACCCATGGCGTCTTCCAGTCTTAATTTATTTAATAATGCATTACCAAACCTAGGTCCTTCTGCGAGCACTTCACGCGTCAACCAACGTTTACGTTTTCTCGTTCTTTCACTTGTAATTAGCACTAAGCAGGAACTCATTCTACCCAAAACAATGTCCTCCATGGTGGACTGCGAAGATGATACTGAGAAATTCACATGGTAGTGTGGACGCTAGACGAGACAAAGAACGGTGTCTCTAGACGGTCTATAGACCGTGTCTCGAGACCGCCTATAGACAAATCGCGCAACATGGTCTACTAGTGTGTACTAAGCTTAAGAACAAGGATGTGCTTGTGTGTGTACGTGGCAGTCCACAGCCTGGGATTGTTTTAGGACCCAATGATGCCTCCCCAATTGACTTAATTCTTACAATTGACAGACTAAACAACTACTAGTATTTTTTACTGGGTCTGCAATTTGTCCCATTTGTTACCAAATTAAAAAATTTCATTTAATAAAATTAAAACATTTTTTTGGCTTTTCTCTCTACTTTTCAAGGAAAGGAATGGAATTTTTATTGAACAAGAATATTAAAAATTGAAGTCAACGGAAGCAAAAAACTGTAATTTTGAACATATTTTTTCTATAGAAAAACTTTAATATTGAAATTTCCAATCCTTGATTAGAAAAAAATTGTTTAATAATTCGCTCTTTATTATGGTTAGTTATTGGGACTTATGCCTGGGCTTTAAGTACGAGGTTATGACCCTCGAAAGAGAGTTCTTGTAGAGGCGATATGTCTCTACAAAAACTCTCTTTCGTCACTCTGGTGGGAATGGGCTCGACTCTATTGTGGGAGTTCTAAATGTCAGTTCTTTGGTTTATTCACCTAGGGTAGGGGTCTTTAATGAGTACCTACTTCGCACAGGCTGAGACCATCACTTAGCGTCCTATCCGAAGGACGGCATGCTCAAGGTTTTTTCACCTCCCAGATAAAAAACCAAAAGGCTTCGGATGGCTAGCTCGCTACCTCTGAGCTACAGGCGCCCTTAGAGCTATATTTAATAATTCAAGAGGGGGAAGTACATTGTCGTTG
The DNA here is from genome assembly GCA_963662175.1 of Aradus depressus. Lineage (NCBI taxonomy): Eukaryota > Metazoa > Arthropoda > Insecta > Hemiptera > Aradidae > Aradus > Aradus depressus. The sequence continues at coordinate 62,480,855 of OY759214.1, read as the reverse complement.
AATCACCGACAATCTTTTTTTTTCTTTTCTGGGATCCTTCTTTTTTGTACGAGTAATACAGCAGAAAACCTTTGAAACGGTTTGGTATTCGTAAACATCTGAAGATGAATGTCCCACAGAAGGAAAACTACCTAATGTGACATTTAAAAAGGAACATCTTTTCCAATATGAACCGAGGTCTACAAATAGCTATGTTGGTCCTTTCCCAATGGAGGAGTACCACAAGGATCAATTCTGCTCCCCATCCTTTTCAAAATATTTACTTAAGTGATATCTCACATCTGGAGCTGTGTCAAACCTGTCCTCTCTTCCTCACAATATTTTGTTGTTTGTCATATAATAATACTCAACAGACATCAAAAACTATCCAGAATAAATTTATTATCAACAATGTTTTTGTTAATTAATAATAATGATTGTAAATATACGGGCATATATAATTCAGAGCTATTCATAAAAAGCATACATCTTAAGGAGAGGATTTTAGCATATGCGATCGGAGATAATACAATTTACGAAGCATTAAGCAAAATGGAAAGTTTGAAAGATGCAAAAATCTGCTATTCTTCATTTCGATGAAAAGGATTGTTGCGTGTGAGATCGGCAACGATACGAAGGACAAAAGGTCATATACGCTCGATATCTGAGTGTTACGGCTCGCGTACACCAAAACTGATTTTGTCGGCCGATGGCGGACAGAACTACCCGGACGAGTAACTCGGACTTGTATGTGCTTACACTGCAACAGTGTTACCACTTGTGCCGGCATTGGACGTTGCCAGTATTCTGTAGTTGACTGTGTTCAGTGTTGCTTAACAGAGTGAAAACGCGTTTTTAAAATGGAGGAATTCGAAGAAATGTATCTTTTAGAAAATTCATACCGCAATTGCATTCGTCGACGTCAACGTCGGCGTGTGTGGGTTAATGAAATATTTATGTACAGAAAACAACTGGGTGAATACCACCACCTTTTTGAAGAATTGAAATTACAACCCATCAAGTTCTTCGAATATTTTAGAATGTGTTTTAGCACATTTCAATATATTTTAAACTTCAGCCCATAACCGTTTCGAAACATCTCGATTATTGTAATTTTTTGAAGGTTTATCCCACAGGGTTGGTCTATTATAAACACAACTAATTAATTTTTCAATATCCATAGTTGTTTAGGTAGATAACAACAAAATTTAACTATAAATACACTCGATTTGCTCTGTAGACGCCGGCAGACTGGTGAGAAATCCCAAGAAGTTCGGACTCGACGGTTGATCGGCCGTTTTCGGGCGTCATCGGACGATGACGGTCGTGTTTGTGTACGCGCTCTCTTTCTTTTACAATTAATAAAACCTTATCAATATAAATAATAATAACTTATTTCCCCTTCAGGGCTGACGGATTCCAAGTATGAAAACAAAAAATTGTATGTCTGTGTGTGCGACTGTAAATACGATAACTCCCGATAGAATGAATGTATCGACAGGAAATTTCAAATGTGAATTCAAAACCACATAAGGAGATTTGTAAAGTAACTTCAGTACAACGCAATTACCTAGACTGAAGTCAGAAAATACACGTCGTTTTCTAACGACTTATTCCCACTGGAAATATGGCTGAATTTACATTTTGATGGGGTTTATTGTGATTTCTTATTTTTATTTGTCACGTATGACTTTTCAGACAAATACAGTAACTACGGGGTTACACATTTATTTTTGTTTCAAAAAAATTATTGGGTTGAAGCCACAAAATTGTAACAGTCACTATTTCCAAGCTTTAAAGCTCAGGTTGTTTGTTTGTTTTCGTAACTCATGCCCGGGCTTAGCTATGATGTCATATTGCCTCTTAACCAGAACGTCTCTACTCTGGGAGTCCTAAATTTTGCCCACCCCTAATCAATTCCCTACTCAAAGATTTTTCCTTGAGATGTAATTTTAAAAAATTGTTGTTTTACTTTTAGAGTTTGTAGTTCAGTGACCTTCATGTTTTCATTCATATGGCAGTCCATTATTCTGTCCAGAAATTAAAGCAACCACTCCTTTTATTCAATGGCATGTTGGGGGAATTATTTGGCCCTACGACATGGAAAGTTTTGAATATGCGCAATTTTTTCGACGAAGTATAGTTAGCTAACATCACTTATCATCCCATCCGAAGTACTCTTTTTTTTTTATCTCTCAAACAAAAACCTCAGTACTTCGGCCTGGAAGAGATTGGAAAGACGCTTTAAAGACAGAAGAAAAAAGTCGTCGGTAAATCACCGGCAATGTACTTCCCCAGAACGAATTGAACAATAATTGTTAATTATTAACTTTTCGCTCTCCCTCCAAAACCGCTCTATATATTGTTGACTTACATAGGGGCTTCTAAATTCTCATAATAAATTTTGTGTCGATCATTTATTAAATCGTTATTATACCCTAATAAATATTTTTAATTGAGCCCCCTCCCCTGAACCCCCCCTAATTACAGAATAATAGCAAACACATAAGAAAATAATAATAATAATAAAAATATGTACAAAACAATAGTTGGTAAGTGAATAAAAAGAAACCATAAAATAAAAGAGATAAAACAGATATCTGTAGTATTATTATATCTGTGAGAGGTCAGACTATATTTTTATTCTGCAACTATGTTTTTTTTGTGAAAATCTTCGGTAACATTCCGTATGGGCAATGCATTTCTTCACACCGCAGTAGGTCGTATGTCGTGAACTTTAACGTTTCAAGAGAACAAGAAATTTTCCTCATGGCTAACATAAAGTTATTGCTTTTCATAGAGCTGACTGCGTGTATATTAACGTAGTACTCCGTGGGTAAATATTTTTGACATAAGACCTTTTCAGGGGAAAAAGCCTTCCCTAATTTGACTATAACCATTTAGGAGCTGCTATCGTAATTTTCTGTGCTTAGGATTCATTACCACGATATTGCCAGTTTCCTGTTTTTTTTAAATTTAAGTTAATTTAATTTAACATTTTAATTTATAACATAGAAAATGTACGCTCTTCTTTTACCTAAAATGGCATTATGGTCGCTACTTACTAAAGACAGCTTCTCTGATGAAACCTGGCAAGAAGCACCCAACGATAGACAGACCGGAACCCGCGAAGTAGCTGATTCCACCAACGAATAAAGTTGCCAGACAGACAATCACCCCACGCTTTCTCTTCGTCTCTTTCCTGGGTGGCGGGTCATTTTCGTAGCTGAAAGTAAATATAATTTTTTATTAGTATTATATTAGATGGTAGAGGAACTAGTAATACTAAATAAGCCATATTCATGTTGATGAAGAGAGTCGTCCTGAAAGAAGGCAGTCTCCCGCATTAGGTTCTCCAGCCATATCCCCGGACCACCCTTGCCACTCCATCGAGTCACACCCAACAACTGTCGGCTCTCCTAGCTCTAAATGCTTAGATGCTATGTTATCCCTACCTGGTTGGCCGCTCCTGAGACCCGCCGGCGACATCAGGTTCGACGATGTGGTCCCTGCTTGTGTTGACATAGAGCGAGTCGTCGTCCTGGCGGATGGCAGTCTCCCGCATGGCGTTGTCCTGCCAGATGTCCTCCTGCCACATCCCCGACCAACCTCGCCACTCCATCGAGTCTCCCATCTCACCGCCTTCCCCAATGCCCAGCCACCCGTCTACTGTTGGCGCTCCACTGAACATCATCCGGCTCATCTGAAAAGGATGGTACGTACGAAACTCTTCTCTTGTTATCATCTCTGGCACCTCCATTGCCAAACTCAAATTGAATGCTTGAAATTCCTGATTGGCTGGGTCAGTATTTCTAATTCGTACAGAATTAGTTTCAACCACTTCAAATTCTTCTGATGAAGTATTTTGGGATGAAGATTCATTGTATATATTCGGTGGTCCCTGTGGTGAACGTTCTCTTGGCTTCTCATTTTTCTTCGGTTCCGAATTATCAGAAGATTGATGCGATTGGCTACCACCTGTGCTTGGCCGTTGTATTTCAATTTTCTCATTATTAACTACGTCTAACAGACCTTTCAATACAGACAGTGCTTCTTGAATATTCTCACCATCTTGTCGACGACTGCTGGGTCGTTCAGGACTGGATGGTGGAGCTTCTAGTCCATCCTGCCCGCTCACTTTGCTGATGACTGACACTCTAACTGCTTGGCCTGTACTTGATTTAGAAACAAGTACTTCTGTGGACACTGTTCCCTCTGAGTTTGGTCGAACAAATGGGGCTTCCTGTTTTACACAAATATCCAATTGATTGAGTCGTTCATTGGTTTCTTGGATATCTATCTCAGTTTCCTCTTTTGATAGAACTGTTCCAACTATTCCCGAGGCAGCTGCTGATGTTGGACGTGAAATCCTTTTGCATTCTTTGTTATTTTCATATTTATTTAAATTGACTGCTTCATTATCAGTCGTTTGACTTTCTTGTTGGAGAGAGTACGGCCTAGAACGAGCTACTTCATGGACAACCTGTCGGAATATTTCTCTCATTTCTTGAAACATTTCCTCTCTGTTGCTGCTGTCCAAAGTTCCTGTGTCTTGATGCACTACCTTTATTTCAGGTTCATTGTAAGAGTCATTATCATTTTTCTGATTTCTTGTATCAGGATAGACTACTTTCAATTTCTTTTCATTGGCCGAACAGTCGTTTTCTTCTTCCTCAATTTTTGTACGTGAACAGACTTGTTCTAATTCCTTTTCGTTTGGTGAAGAGCCATTATCATTTCTTGTATCCAAACAAATTGGCATTGATTCTTGTTCACTGGACGTTTGTGAACAATCATGGTATTCCTGGCTCTCATTTATATTCCCAGACGTTCCTTCTTCAAGAGTTGTTTCCCCTAAGCTTTCTTCTGTTACATCAGTATTTATCTCTTCTTCTCTCATTTCTGTTTCAACCAGTCTTTTTACAACTTCATAATTACTTGAACCCCCCTTCATTATGTTGTATAGAAGAGGCACACTTTGGTCCTCTGAATAGTTCGGAAACACTGAATCTTTTTCTTGGAGTTCATCTACGGGTTCTGTGATACACTTGTTACCTGCGGGAAATGATTTCTTTCCCAATTTTTTCCTCATTTCACTTATTCGTTTCATTCTTTTCCTCAGGTCTGGTGCATGCTTGAGAACAGGAGAATAGTCGAAGGTCTGTGCTTTCACAGCAGTTTTGAATGCTGGCCTGGTTTCAACTCCTGAGGAACATACTTCTGAACATTTTTTAGTATCTTTTTTGGCTGAAGTGTCATTGAGCATTCTTCTTCTGTTATACGCCTTGGCTCGAGCGTTGTTTACATTCTGTTGCTCCAATGACTTGAATGCTTTGCGTACATTCTTCATTCTCATTTTTCCTCGAACTTGTCTTTCAATTAGTGCTAGCCTGGATCGGTCAGACAAGAATGGTGACGAAGGTACACTAATATCTCCAAGGCCCATCTCCTCTGCTTGTTTAAGAAGAAATTTAATTTTAGCAGAAAATTCTCGTTTTCGTCTTTCGGTTGACTTCTGTTTTGCAGTTCCAAGTCCAGAATCAACATGAAAACAGCTATGAAATTCTTCCTCTTCCTCGAGTATTTCGGGTGGTTCATTCTGATTGTAAATGTACAGTATTTCGTTGGCAAGTGAAATGAGAGCTTTCATGACGTCTTGATCTACTGCTGTCAGAATTTCGTCAAGTGGGAGTCCTACACCTTCTATGATGTCCTTGAGAGAGAGGAAGAGATATTCAGTCCCGATTTCGCCGTCGGACATGAGTACGGAGTCGACATGTTTGATTTTGTCCAAATCCATCTGAGACATTCTCTCCCAGACTCGGAGTGCAGACTCGGATGCCTTATTAGGCCTGTCTAAGGGGCATTTGAGCCTTGTTGCTGGTATCTTCTCTTCTGGTTCCTCATTTTTGCCCCAGAATGCTAGAGAGATGTCCATCGACTGCACAATGGCTGCTGCTCTTCCGTCAACATCCTCATCCCGACATTCCATCCTTAAACAATCAAAATGTAACTAATAGTAAGATGAACGTTTCATGTATAAATTCAAAAATAATTAATGACTTATAGATAGACATAATTAATTCGAAACCAATATTAAAACACCTTCAATTACTGATATTCGCCTTGTGGATTCCATTGAACATTGATCCCCCAGATTTTTGTGGTTCTGAAGAGGATGAGTTTCATGAAGTGGAACGTTGCAATTTGGGATTATAACAAGTCAGGTTTCCACCTCCTCTCCTAGTCTCCTTCAGGATTGTATGGCAATTGCCGTGAAAAAGTGAGTAGATTTATTTATGAATGCAATCTCCTATGGACACGTCCATAAGTATTCTGTTACTTACGTATGGTGGGACATTGTGTGATGAGTCTGAGTGTCAATGACTGGAAAACCTAGGTGTTTTAGCCCAACAGTATTTTGTGAGCTGGTTTGAATATATAATGTGAAGCAGTTACCTTTGTGTTAAAGGCAATTTTGAATGTCTGTTCAAAAGGGAATAAAGCACTTTAATTCGCTTGTGTAATGCATTTCGGGTGAGGCGTATATGAGGATTCCATATCTATCTTCTTTTCAGTGTGTCCTAAATATCGATGTCAGTCTGAGGAAGGGGCTTGTTGTAGATAAAAACGGCGAGACACGTTTCACTTCTTAGTGTAAATGTTATATTTTGAGATTTGTCAATGTTGAGTTTCATTTTCCAAATGTTACACTACGGTAATAAAAACTGTCATGAGGTAACCACAAAGCGAGGTTATCTCAAAACTCTCATAGTCGTAGAGTGGGTACGTAATCGGATTACATAACCTGACAGGGATAACCATTTAATTTCTTTTATCTATACTTGCTTACCTCTTTACCTTATAATGGTAAGATGAATTCATCAGAATAACTGGGTACATTGAGTTTTCACATAGGTAACTCAAAAACCATTGTAGCAATGAACAAGAAATTTGGAGTAAACATGTAACAAAAGGTCGCTATCAATGGCCTTCAACTCAAAAAACATGCGTATGTCTACAGCTGATTGAACATAGAGAAATAATAAAATGTCAAAATATTTTTGGGGGGCGATAGCAGTTTTATGGGAAGGGTAAGAGGGGTAGAAATACAAAGTGGCCAAGAGACTAAATTTTTCCATCTGTACACAAACTTATAAATTTATTATCATTATTATTAAAAACAATAATTTTTATTGAAAATATTTATCCTTAATTAAAAAATCAGTGCTACAAATATTGTAACCTTTGAATAGTGAAGATAATTCAGTGGTTGGTTCTTTTGTTTTTTTTGGCAAATATAAATTTAAAACATTGAATAGAAAATAATTAAAATTTAATTATAATTATATCAGAACAAACCCTTAAACCCCTCTGGAACTGCGCCTGCAATGAATCTTTGGTTAATGTCAAATGATTTCACATACGACGTTTTGCAGTAACAGCAACGATTTACAGATATATATATATAATCATTATTCAAGAAAATATTATGTTAATTAATCTATATGAAAACTTCCTAGTGGGGACACTTTAATTTTATTCTGGGGAATTCGGACTTAGTTTTAAAATTTGACCTCCATCCCGGACCGAATTTCAATTTGAAGGGAAATATTTAAAACATTTAGAAAGATCCCTAAGTGTAGGACTGAGGAATGTTCATACTTTCACAACTAATCAATTTGAAGCTAATTAAGTTAATAAAGTAATAAAAAATAATAATTATAAAACTTACCAATTAAAAAATTGGTCACAATAATTCTCCATTTAGTGGCCTGAAATAAAAAATAAATAAATAGAAAAAAGAAAACATAAGAACTCATAAAAATTTCTTTGATGAATTACTGGCTATGTACCTCCCCAGAACTCTCCATAATCAATCAGTCGATTGTATGGGCTAAAATGAATAGTGGACACACTAATATATAATAGTGGATACACAGGAGCTTCTGAATCCTCATATTTAATTTTGTGTAACTTCATGTTGTTTATGGTTTTTTTTATTTTTTGTCTTTGTAATTTTGAAGTTGAGCCTCCCTCTTATACCCTCTTCCCATTCGACCGATTCCGCGGATTATCACTAGTCTGGAGGAGTTGAGCAATGGCGGTCCTATTCAAAATTTAATTTTGAGACCCATTGAAAAAGGGATGAAGGTAGAAACCCTTACCCGATACAATTACCATAAAACATGAGACCTAATATCCTACCAAATTTGCAAAGCTCTAGGAGGCTGTGCCTTTTTCGCCTTAGCGTGGGGCTGTCACTGGTGTTGGGGTTGTGATAGTCAACAAATGACACGACCACACACAATAATGTCATAATAAGGTTATCAAGAAGGACGTCTGGAAGATAAAAAAAAACTTTGAGCACGCCTTCCTTTGGATGGGACGTAAAGCGACAGTTTCGAGCCGGTACAACGTGAGGTATTCGTTATAGACCCCAGATGAATAAAAATGTAAGTAGAGTAGGGCTTAACACAATAACCGCCTATGTAACGACTTATCGACAGGAAATGCACGTCGAAAGTGAAGATAGTGAAGGAAGAGGATGAGGGTGGAGACCCAACTCAAAAACCCTAACAACTGTTAGAATAAATATTCAGACGTCCCTGAATAAGACCCCTATTTATTTTCAATTAAATCGATAGATTAGTTTCAGAGAGAGTACGAAAACAGTTGGCTATTTTCGGCGCGCTGGACAAGTAGGTACATTGCCGGTGATTCACCTACAATCAGTAACAAAGTTTTCGGACAATTTAAAAATTTTTTTTTTTGCAGTTACACGTAGTTATATGGTAAAATATTTAATTCAAGCAAAGTTTTTGTATTTCTATGTAATTCGTGCTTATCTGTTAATAAATAATATATGCTAAGGGTATATTTATATAGTAATATAGCATTGTAATAGTTGTTAAAATAACATTTATGAGCCAATTCTGAAAAAGCGGGAATTTTAAGGAAATCAAGTCCAACAAACATTGATTATTTTGTCGCGATTGAGTTGAAACCGTTATATTACAATTTATTTTTTAATGTGTTTTTACACTTTTTCTAGAATAAATAAAAATAAAGGACTTGTTTAAATTTTATATTGTCTAATTGCATAAAATTGTTTTTATTTTTCATGGAATTAGACAATATAAAAGTTCTTTAACTTTTAAAGATATTCTTTGTTTTTATTTATATAATTAGCTTTCCGTATCGGATCTAGTAGATTTAGGACTCTTTCGTTTCTCATACCAACCACTTTTATACAGATCTCTCTCTTCCCCCCCCCCCCCCCCCCCCCCTCCTCTCTAATTCACTACATGGCCTTACTGGACATATGAAAATGATATGATGGATGCCTCATGCCGTTTTGTTTGTTTCATTGTACTCAGTGATTCTCAGAGTGACTTTCTTCCACCCAGTAATGCCAGTATGAAATGAATTAGAGAAAATGGAAGGAGAGGGAGAACGATCTGTAAAAAAGTGGTTGGTTTAAGAAAGTCATGTTAGAACCATATCACATGTGACCATAAAAAATCTATTATCTAGGAGGTTAAAAACTTTAAACATGCCGTTCTTTGGATGGGTCGGGCTCATGTTTATCTTAACGACGAAAGATCGCTCTAATAGCAGGCAATACGAACTCGTAGTTAAAGCCCGGGCATGAGGCACAATAACTAACTAAGAAGGATGTAAATAGTTTCCGAAACCTTGGTTACATGTTGAGCTTCCTTCGATAGACACTCCACATTCCTCATAAGTACAGTCGCTTACACCCATAGTTATCGTGTTCACAAGCACACAAACAGATTTTTTTTTTGATTTTTGGAATCTGGAGGTCGGAAAACATTAGATTTTTTTAAAAACTTCGCTTCGAATTTCTGACTGATTACATATTTTCTTCTATACTTCGTATAGCTGGCAAAGTAACAGTTTAAACAAAATTAAGTAGGGTAAAAATCATAAAATATAAAATAAATAATAAAAACAAAAAATACTTACGGGACTTGAATCTTGTACTTGTTTCTTGACTTCACTGCAGGAGAGCCTTTGTGGTAGTCCTTTAGGTCAACATCCGCGACCGACACACCACCCACGTGAGATTTGTATTTTTTTTTCTTATATAAAATAGAGGGTAGAAATGTATATATTAAATAAAAAAATAGTAATTTATCTCATTACATTGAAACATATGTACTAGGCATTGGTCTTAACTGAACATATGTTGGAACAATAGAACTCACTTATCCTAATTTCTAAGTTATATTCCGGGCACTATTTCAATTAACGTACAAGTCCTACAACTTATCCTTGGCCTACGCATCCTTGGACATCGAAAATTTTTTATAAAGTTTTTAAACCATTGTTACTGCCATATTTATTCTGTCATATAAAAAATTAAACATATTTAGCACTCATTTAACATATGTTAATTTTATTCCTATTATAATATTTTCATTGATGTTAACATTTTGTTATGTATAAAGTTAAATTTATATCATTTTTTTTATTTACGGAAAAAAAATTGTGATGTGGTCATTACAGGACTTTCTTATACCAACCTCGCTTACAGATCACTCTCTTTCCCCCTTCTCAAAATTATTTCATACTGGCAATACTGGGTATAAGAATGTCTACTCTCAATATAACGCTGTATAAAGAGACAAAATGAAATGATTTTGAGAAGGGGAAGAGAGAGAGAGTGATCTGTAAGCGATGTTGGTATAAGAAAATCCTGAAATGGCCACCTCACATATATTTTTCTTAATTTTTATAATTTTTCAAAAAAGAAACTATCAATATATAAACCATATTTTAAAGTTTATTGCTATGAGTTACGATTTAAAAATTACAATTAGATATATTCGTTATAGACATTTAGTTTACATTTTTCGGGGCGCTCTAACTTTTGTCGTATTGATCTCGAATCTGAGGATTTATTAGCGATTGAAAATTCTATAATGAACAATATTGGAAAGAATAAATTTTTCGATAGAACTACCCAACCGTTTTCAGGTAAATCAAGGAAACGTCTAAAAATATGTGTTTCAAGATGGTTTTCGGCTCGTATCTCGAAAACCGGACAACCTGTAAAAAATCATATTTCATATAAATTATGTATTTTAGTATTCTCTACAACTATTACTCGAAAAGATTTTTGATTAGGTCATAGACATGTAGTTAAGTCCCGGGAGAAAGTGGTCTGAATTTTTTTTCGATTTCGGTCAAAATCTACTCAGACCTAAGTTAGAACATGTGACTCATTCATTTCAAATTTCAAGTTCATGGCTACAATCGTTTTTGTGGTAGAGAGCTCACAACTTTTCAATCACATACACACACCACACAGATATACACAAGCACAGACAGACATCATCGCGCAAATGGTCAAAACGTATTCAAGGGAACTTGAAATGTGAACATCTGTTGAGACCTCGATCTCGGATTTTCTCACGATTACAATTCTTCTTTATGCTATAGGTATAAGAAAATTATAATAATTTTGAGACGAATTTAAAATAATCTAAAATAGATTTAATTTAGAATTCAGACTGAAGTATATTATAAACATCTGTGAGTGGGAAAATGTTTTTGTAAGTTATTCTGACTCATGCCCGGGCTTTAACTACAAGGTCACATCGACTAGAACGCTCTTTCATCGCTCTGGTGGACATGAGCCCGACTGTACGGTGGGAGCTATATATTTTGCTTACCCACGTTTATTCACCAGCGGTAGGGATATTTAACGAGTACTTAACATCCTATAGGCTCGAGATCATAGCTTAACGTCTCATCCGAAGGACGGCGTGTTCAACGTTTTTTCACCTTCCAGATAAAAAATTTGTCGGTGAACTACCGGAACGAATTAATTTAGTTTTCGCTCTCCCTCCAAAACCAATCGTCCGTTTGGGTTAAAGATCAATAGTTGACTTATATAGGGACTTCTCATACTAAATTATTTGTCGATACATTTATTACATCGCAGTTATTGAGGTTTTTGAATCGAGCCCTCTCTGATCCCTCTAGTCCTTTCAGCCAATTCCGCGGAAAATTAATAGGTGTATTTCTCATGGGTTAGTGAATTTCCATATAACATTTCATGTCGATACATTCATTACATCGGCAGTTATTTTGGAAGATGTGAGTTGAGCCCCTTCTCTGGTCCCCTAAGAACCCCTCATGACAAAAATAAAAGATATTTGTGTATGAGTCTGAAAACACGATAACTGCCGACAGAATGAATATATTCATGATATATATATATATATATCAACACGAAATTTTATATGTGTATCCAAAATATCGTAAAGTCGACACCTATTGAGTTTTAGCTAGTTAGGTCGAGGAAAAGGGGTGGGGGAAGTGCTTAACACAAAAACTCTAATAATTTCCGTTGTAATGAATGTATCTACATGAAACTTTATCAGGAGACACGGCAGTGTCTCTGGCCAAATCCGAAAAAAATGTCGAAAGTTTCGAAGGGTCAAACTTGGCAAAAAATAACTTTTTTTCTTTTTCCTTTTTCAGTGTCCGGGCGTCCAGATGACGTCATCAATGTTAATATATGAATTTTTTTAAATTTATAATAAATACCATATGCAAAGATAAAGATAAAAATATATATATAATAAAACAACAACAACAACACTTTATTTGGACCAGAGCATTTTTCGGTTCTTTACACAAAAATATAAAATGGAATTATTAAATAATAATGTCTTGGTACAATCTTGGTTTGAGCCTTCTGTGGAGAATAGGCTGGCCAAGATTATAGTGGGCTGCTCCAGAACACTATATAATAAAAAATAACCCAATATTATAACGATAACGAAAAAAAGACAGCAACGATAAAATATATTCAGGAAATTGATAATAATAAGAAAAAAATGAAAAAGCTTGTGTTTGTTATTACGTCCTGGCCGAGCTTTTCAGTTTTACTGAATTTTCATTACATATTTTTTATAGAAGTTTTTAGATAGTTTTATTTATTTTTATTAGAAAAAATTTTAAATTTTATTTACTAAAATTATTTAATTTTCATTCAAATTTCATCTATTTTTATTTTATCGGACTGCCTGATGATTAGGGCAACATCGAAAGCCGGCTAGCTAATACAAATAAAAAATCTGTGAGAGGTCAGACTAAATCTTACTTGACAACCTGTGAAAGGATAGGAGAAGTTATGTAATCGGTCAGAAATTCAATGTTGTATTTAAATACAAAAACCTATAAGGACAACCTATATTACTTTTCCGCGAAATAGGTCGAAGGGATAGGGGGAACAGAGGAAGGTCTCGACTCAACATTTAGTTTGATGATTCATGATTTTTAGTGAAAATGGCCGATTTTGGAGGTAAAACTTATTTGATTTATTCGTGCAGGAAGAGTACTTTGCCCGACTCTTTCTTTTTTTTTTTTTGTTTTTTGTTTTTCTGACCAATTGATATAAGTTTGCCTATACTCGGTACAGGCGGGGAAGTAGAGGCAGACCACTGAACCAACTTGACATGACTTAAGATTAAGGTTGGATAAGGACAGCTGTGATGACACCCTCTTATCTGCTCCTAGACTCTTGGTTTATGGTTTTCTTTATTTCTGTTTCGATCCTCAATAGAGCTGATTGGAGTGGATTTTTTATCTCTGCACCTTGCCCATTCCGTTCAGATTTATCGTACAATATATGATGTGGTCATAACAGGTCTCTCTCAATACCAACCACTTTTGTACAGAACGCTTTCTCTCCCAGTATTCTGAAATTCAATTCATATGACATTACTGGCAATATGAAAGTAATGTTTTGGCGTCAGCGGTAATGTCAGTATTTGAGAAGGGGGAGAGTGTGATCTCCAACAAAAGTGAAAGATATAAATAAGTCTTCTAATGGCCATTTCACATATATAGGTTTTTTTAATCTGGGAGGTGAAAAAACCTTGAGCACACCATCCTATGGCTGAGATGTTCAGCGACTGACGTGTCAAATACTCGTTGACCCCTCCCTACCCTAGGCGAATAAACCTGAGTTGGCAAAATTTAAGACATCCTCAGTAAAATCAGGAGACGAAGCGTGTACTCTGGTAGTAGGCGATATCACCTCGTAGTTAAAGCCAACTAATATATTTTATCCTATTTAATAAAAACTACCCATTATAAGGAGATATTTTAAAATTTGTTGCTATGCCTTACAATTTAAAGTTTTAAAATTATTTAATTTTACGATGTATAGGGGAAGTTATGTAATTCGATGCATTCGAATATTCAACAGAATTTCACGTTTCAGAATTCTAGTTCCATATTAAATAAAAAATGCTGACTGTCTGTGAGTCTGTGAACACGATAACCAGAATTAATGTATTGACACGAAATTTTATATGTGAATCCAAAACTCTTTAACGACGACACCTATTGTTTTTCACCGAAATCGACCCAAGGGAAGGAGGGTTTAGGGGGAGGGGGGCTTAACTTAAAAAACTCGAATAACTGCCGATGGAATGAATGTAACGACATGAAATTTCATATGTTTGATTAAAACCCCATAACGAAAACCCCTATCGATCTTATAGGTAAAAACGATAAGGATGACAACACAATTTCAGCGATATCGGGCGAATGATAGGAAGGGCTTCACAATAAACCTACTAACTGCCGATGTATTAAGGGTCTTTCTTATAGGATTTCGAATTCACATATGACATTTCGTTTCGATATATTCAGTCTGTGAAGATCAGAAAACTATGTTGAAAACTCCTCATCAAATTGTTGACCGATTACATAACTTCTCCTATACTTCCTATAGGCGGGGAAGTGAGGAAAAACAGGATCGTGTATTCTATTACGTTACATATTCTACTAACGTTCCTTGCACCTCTTCGTACCTTCGACGAATCACTCTAGTTCGAGACCACCAACCACTACCTGTTTTCCTTAAAACCACCCTTTTAACCCCCCACCCCTCCTTCCACCCCTAGGGCTTTACCAACTTACATACATATCAGGTTATGGAGAAATATGTTTGTTACGTAGAAGGCGCCGATGGCTCAGAGTTAGAGTGCTTGTCTATCTGAGAGGTAAAAATCCTCGGATGGGACGTTAAGCAATGGTTCCGAGTCTGCGACGTCGTTAAAGACCCCTATTAAAACAACAAACACAAGTTGAGTAGGCAATATTTAGGACTCGGTAGAGTCGGGCTCATATCCACCAGAAAGACAAAATAGTGCTCTGGTAGTAGGCGATTTGACCTCTATATTTGTATTATCTTAAAATATATCATGTTCCTCCGTCCCTCTAAGAGGATTTGGTTCCTTTGCTGTAGCTGAGTTTATTCCCCCAAGAGAACTACCAAAGACCTATCAGCTGATGGCCAGATGACATAGTTCACGTGTCTCCTAGACAAACTTATCAGCCAAGTGGACTCGACGATAAAATCCTGTTCTTATGTCTTTGTATGGCTAGCTGTAGAGTCTCATACTTTCTCCATATTGACCACGGAAATTGGTATCGACCTCCCTATGGTTCTACTTCACCCCTATAGTAGTTCAGAGAAGTGAATTTTGCCGTTCTGGCCTATATTGATTTTGTCGCCCTAGATTGATGGCTACGACTAAGTGGCTAATCAAGTAATTAGTGTTGCCAGTTGTCCTGATTTCCGCGGGTCATCCTGTTTTCCAACCGTTCTGTGAGCTGCTACGCCAAAATTCCCGCTATTCAGTTACGAGCAATGCCCTATATTTTCTTCCCAAGCTACTCGTAGTCTTCGGGAAGTTATGTGAGTTACGGAATTTCATATTTTCGTTTCGTCCCCCAGATTCTAAATATGAAAAAAAAAAAATGATAACTCCTAATAGAAAGAATAAGACACCCTAAATATTTTCATCAAAATCAACCAAAGGGAATGTTAAAACCCCATAAGGGCGACACTCATTAATTTTCAGCGTAATCGGTAGAAGCTATGGGGATCAGAGGGGCTCAACTCAAAAACCCTATTAACGTCCGATGTAATGAATTTATCGGCATAAAATTTAGTATGAGAATTAGAGCAAACAGCCATTGATTCCGGAGGGGGAGCGGCAAAAATTAATTGATTAATTGGTTCTGGGGAAGTACATTGCCGGTGAATTACCGATGAATTTCTTATGTCACTCTTCACACTATCTATTCTGAATTTATTCGAATTATTTAACTTTATTTGTACTTTATTATGAAAATATTATTTATTGAAAATGTATCCTTTCCGGTTGGACATAAACTTCCATAAATATTTTCAACGGGGTAGCTCAAAGTGTGCTTGCCTACTGAGCTCAAGATTACGGGTTCGAAACCCGGCCGTGGTCCTTACGTTTCTTATTTGAGGACATGAAGCGATGTTCCCAAGCCTACG
This sequence comes from Aradus depressus, assembly GCA_963662175.1. NCBI lineage: Eukaryota > Metazoa > Arthropoda > Insecta > Hemiptera > Aradidae > Aradus > Aradus depressus. Next base: position 62,464,513 of record OY759214.1, on the reverse strand, counting down.
ACGGTAGTTGTTGGGGTTTTTGCATTGAACCTCATCTCTGAGCCAACCTTTGAATATGTCGTCCTTATGGGGTTTTGAATTCACATTACTTTTTGAGTTAAGCCTCTCCTTTAATCCACCCCTCTCCTTTTTGGCCGATTTGGCTGAAAAACAATAGATGTCATCGTTAGAGGGTTCAAAATTCATTCTATTGGGAGTTATAGTTTTCAAAGACACACAGAGAGACATTTAGAGATTTTATATTTGTATATTTTAATTGTAAATAATTACAATGTGTGTAATTTTATACATCACACCGGATAAGCCTCAATAACTGGTTTTTTATCCAGGTTTATCCCCCCCTGAAAATACGTAATGAACATTTAAACTACTTTTCAACATTCGTTCTCTTTAATGGGTAAACGTAGCCAGAGTTAACTACAGGAGTGTAATAAAACAGTTGACATTATGGTTATTAATAGTCCCCATCGTGTTGCTTGTTTTAACTAGCGATTGAATCAAAACTTGCAAGTTGAACTTAATAGGGTGGGACATCTATACTATGTGGAAGTTCGGGATGGAGAGGTTTAACGTCATTTTGCATCTGGTTTACCACAGTTCTGTTCTGAGAGCTAACACGAACTTCACCCAGAGGCACCTCCTACCTTAGTATTCAGTTCGTTTGAAAAGCTTCTTCTTTAGATATCTGTATAAAAAAGAAAAGGTGGAAAAATGTGTGTCTTCCTCAGTGGCATGAGCAGTATACGGAGCATTTGCGCGATGAATCACCGGCAATGTACTTCCCCAGCACGAAATAATCAATTATGCTCTCCCTACCCCCCCTCCAAAACTAATGGACTAGAAATCAATAGTTGATTTACACAGGATACTAAATTTTGTGTCGATATCGTATTCATTACATTGGCAGTTATTAAGAATTTTTTGTCAAGCCCCCCTCCTCTGATTCCCCCCTTTCCTTCCTCCGATTCTGCTGAAAATTCGTAGATGTCGTCCTTACGAGGTTTTGAATGGGCCAGTTGTCTTTTAAACGCCATGGTGTGTGGGTGGGATGAACCACTGATGATGACGCTGTTGCGTCGAAAACCGGTTCTGGTCAAAAATAAAATGGTGGGAAGACAACATCTTTTATTTTTATGAGAAATTTTTGTCCCGCAACATCTTACTATCACATTTGGGGTTTTGAATGAGTTTGAAGTTTTTTTTCTCCAAGACCTCATCCAAACTTCTTGCCAAATCCTTATCATCACAATTCCATTCGCACAATTCTTCAAAACGGCTGATGTGGCTAAATTTTTTAAAAATTTTCACGCCATATTTCTAGGAAGACCAGATTCTCCCCTCCTGCTTCTTAGACTTTTTGATACCTCGCCTCCTGGTCTTCCTCCACTGCTGGACAGTGTTTGGTTAGGCAGAGTTCTGGGAGGGATAGTGCTAGTTTTCCCATGCCTCCTTCCCTCTCCACTAGTTGAAGAATGGTGAATGGGAGTCCTACTGTCCTTGTATTTTTTATTTAATTTTTTTATTTTTTTTATTTTTATCTCTATAATTATTTACTTTGTATATATTTTTTATTATTATTATTATTTATTTTTTTTACCTATTTACATATTCCTTTCGTTATTGCTTCTCACTTCTTAATATTTGTTTTAAATATTTTGTAATAGTTATTATTTTATCATTCATTCTCATGTCAAACCTTCTGCTTATTGTTTTTGTACAAGTTATAGAATAAATGAAAAGAATAAAAAATAAAAAAATTGAGAACTTTTTTTTCACATAAAACTTAAATAATGATAATTAAAATTTAATTATAGGTACTTTAATAATAATAAAATAATATTAATATATATTTTTTTTATTACTTCTTCATTAATAAACATAGGCAAAGTTATGTTATATACTTAAAAAGCCGATGTTTTTAAAGTAATTTGATGTTGTCGGATCCCTACAATCCAAAGATGGCTAAAGCAGAACCCCAATAGAATTTTCAAGGGTACAGAAGCCAGTAAAGCGACTGAGAGCAGAGCCACTCTACCCTCTAGTACTTTATCTCAGGTTTGTTTTGTTTTATAATCGATAGATAAGATACCTTTCAGAGAGACTGGGTTCAAAATAAAAATTGAAATGAGTTATCCACCAATCACCTCGTGCAAATAGCGCCGCATTTCAATCAAAATGAATTTCGTTCTCATTTGTAGAATGATTGAAATTAGATCTTTCATTTTTAATTAGTTATTGTGATTCTAACTACGAGGTCATATCGCCTACTACCAGAACGCTCTTTCGTCTCTCTGATGGACATGAGGTCGACTCTACTCTGTCTTAAACTTTGCCTACATCATCGCTATTTACCTCTCAGATAAAAAAACCTAAAGGCCTCGGACGGGATTCGAACTCGCGATCTTGACCTCAATAGGCAAGCACATCCTATAGGGTTTTGAATTTACATACCTTGTGATAATTACAAAAAATGTAATATTAAATAAAAATAAATTTATAAATAATAATTGAATTAATAAAATTAATATTAAATAAAACCAAAACAATAAATATTAGCACATACAGGGTCCTGTAGAAATTATAGCTGGTCATCTACTAAATTTTGATTTCTACAGTAATTTCTGAAAAAGTCCTAGAAAAATATCGAAAGTATTTTTAAAAAATGTCCATTAATAATCATTTCATTTGCATTTATTCTAAATATAATAATGAGATGCCATATTGTTTTCCTAAATTAAAAAAAAAAAAAAGTTCAATCTGATCCAAAGGTATAAATTATCTTACTGTGTTAGCAGGGAAATGAATAGCATACAATAAGAGAACAAATATTGGATTTATTTACCTAAACCTACATTATAAATAAAAACAAAATATCAATATGAAATAAAAAATCAAATTACAATAAAAAAATTTTACAAACTAATTTCTACATCTACTTTAGTCTCTTCTCTTTTGAAATATTGAGGCCATTCTTTAATTAAATGTTATTTTGGGCATGTAAACATGTAAATAAATAAAAGTACCTTTGCGCATCTACTTCACTGTTATTTTCACTCCTACATTCGTTGATTGTTCACATTTCGTTTTAAAACAAAATGCGACTACTCCATCTTTGTATATTTATTCACTAATAAAGTTACTTCACTCCTAACAGCTGTTTTTATACAAATAATAATAATTGATTATATAATATTTTAATAATCTTAATGTGTGTATATTTTTCACATCACAACCTAGTTAAACCAAAACATGGTAATAGTATACGTCATAGTTGGTAATAGGATACGTCATGAAATAATGGAGTTGCCCAGCTTCAATTTATAACGTTTACGTTCTATCTGTGAAACCTATTTATGGATCTGATTGAAAATCAATGGGTGTCTTACGCAGGGGCTTCTGAATCCTCATACTACATTTCATGTTAATAACACACGTACAATTATATCGACAGTTATTAGGGTTTTCATGTCGAAGCCCTCCGCTGATCTATCTCTTCGTGGGTTTGTCAGTTGAGCCCCCGTTTTCTCCTTCGCCCTACTCCGTTGAAAATCGACATATGTCGTCCTCCTAATTACCCAGGATTACCCGATCAACACATAAAATGTCATGTCGATAGGTCAATTCATAGGCTATTCTTAGGGTTTTTGTCTGTTAAGCCCCCCTTTCTTTTTACCGATTTGGCTGAACATCAATGGTTGTAGTAATATCAGAGGAAAAGAATTAAATGGAAAAGATTAAACTCCTTTTTTTTTTTATGAAATGAAGAGGAAGGTTCCTTATATATAGCTATCAATTTCGAATAAAATCGATATAGTGATTAATTAAAAATATAATAACAAAATGAAAAATTTAATATATAGAAGCACCTTGAACATGGACGTTAAGTGATGGTCTGAGCCTGTGAGATGTCACATAGTCAGTAAAGACCCATCCATATCTTCATCCAACCGGGCAAATTTTTATCCCAGGGTCGGTCTCATGTCCACCAGAGCGACGACAAACCCTCTCGTAGTGGGCTAATCCCTCGGGAGTTGAAACGCGGGCATTTCACAAAAAAAAAAGTCGTCGGTGAATCATCAGCAGTGCACTTCTCCAGAACGAATTAATCAATTAAATTTTCTATCCCATTGCAAAACCAATCGACCATTTGGGCAAATGAATCAATAGTTAACTTATATAGGGGCTACTAAATAAAAAGTTTCATGTCTTTTTTTTTTTTTTTTTATGACAATATTTCGGGACACTTTTACGTCACTTCTTTTGGTAACTATGAACTATAGAACCGAGTTCATTAGAGACACCTCTTGAAAAAAATTCCGAAAAAATCAACATAATAACATCCCTGAGAAGCTTAAGAAATCGATTACTTCATTACATTGCTTAAAACACAAATGAATGTATCGACATGACATTTAGTAGTAAATTCAAAACCAATTCAAAACAGAGTTCACCATTTGCTATTGATAACGAATATTTTACTATATTAAAATATATATTTTCTATATCTAGGAGTTAAAGGAACCTTGAGTGTGCCGTCCTTCGGTTGGGACTTTATGCGAAGGGTTAACATCTCTATACCAGATAACTAGGCAAAATTTAGGATTCCCACCGTAATGTCGGGCATATGTTCACCAGAGCGACGAAAGAGCGAGTAGTAGATATATGAGGGCATAGTTAAATCTCGGGCATCGTTACACAAAATAAAAAAACAAATAATTTTATTTAAACATTTGTTTTTACATATTACGTTTTACATTGAACTAAAGTAAATATGTATTTTCCCAAGTGGATAAAATAAACAATAAAAAAAAAAAACGATACAATTTATGCTTTAAATATTGTATATTCATTATGGAGCAAATAATAAATTGAAATCAGAATATTGTATCTGAATACAGTTATTTCCCGTGGGATAGATTAAGACAAGGGACAAACATGGTTGGAACTTGAAGGGTAGAATCCCTTTGTCGAAATATTAATTAACTTGTCAAGTAATTAACCTGATAGGAGCGGACCTGACAGTCTCAAGGTCATATCGTTCTTACCACGGTAACTATCGGTAGTGTTCTTTTTGTATTCTGGGGTGGAAAAACAAGCAAAAAAAAAAAATACTTCGGTGAATCACTAGCAATGTACTTCCCCAGAACAAATTAAAAAATTAACATTTTGCTGTCTCTGCAAAGCCAATCAACTGTTTGGGCTATAACTCAATATTTCACTGACATAGCGTCTGAATCCTCATAATAAATTTTGTTTCGATACATTCTTTACATCGGCAGTTATTTGTGTATTAAAGTCGAGTCTCTCCTTTTTTTGTCCCCACTTCTCTTTGACCGATATCGATAATCGATCTTGTGTTGAGCTCCCCTCTGATTCTTCCCGCAAAGTTCAGGTGATTCCGCTGAAAATTATTAGTTGACGTCCTTTAGGCTTTCGAATTTGCATATGATGAAGTATCGAGAAGGCTTCAGCATGAAAGGAAGGGAGAGAGCTGGCCTAGCTCGAGGTGTTCTTGTCCGTCTGTCCCAGAGTGTGGATGTATCTGCATTTTTTTTCTATTTTATGGGGCAGCAACTTAGGACGAGAAGAAAGAAGGGGATGCCTGCTCAGCAAAGATCTGCAGTATTATGAGCTGTGAAGAATATAACACAAAATATATGGAAATTAAAATCTATCAATTTCCAAAGTACTCCCAAATTACAACCTCCACAAATATATATTACAATAAAATGTCGTTTCGATACATTCATTCTATTGTTAGTTATAGTGTTTACAGACGGACACAAAGGCAGACAGGACAGTTTTTTTTACATTTTTTGGAATAGGGGGTCAGAAAACATGAAATTCCGGTGAAAACTGAATATTGAACTTTCGCCCAGTTACGTAACTTCCTTTGGTGGAGAAGTTAAATGAAATGACTGCCCTTTTCACCTGCCAATGAATCCATGCGCTGGCCGATCGGTAAGTTCTGGAGACCGAGAGCTATGTCGGGATAATACGGTGACTGACATAAGTAGTGTATTTTCTGTAGGGTCTCTCTTGCGACGTGGGATCTCACATTGACCTAGTCCAATAAAACTCCGTGCTTATTGTCCAGAAAGAACGAAATGGCAAAAGCGATGGGAGGGCAATACTTTTCTGAAGTCGGTTAAACCGCGAATCGACACTGCTGATGAGATGTCTCTTTCCCGACAAGAAAGAAAGGTCCTAACGAGGCTAAGAATCGGACACACTTGGCTAACTCATGTCCACATTTTGTTGCGGAAACGCCCACCGAGATGTCCACAATGCAAGGAAGAACTTACTGTCTTCCACACACTTCAGTCCTGTGAAACTCTCAAACCCTACCGAGAAAGAGATGGACTGCCTCACGATGCTCGAGCAGTGCTGAAGTACTGCTCGGCCTACACATCCCAGCTGCTGCAATTCTTGCGAAACACTGGATCATCAACAAATTATATGGTGACATTCACGGAGGAATAGCTAATAGCCAGAGAGATAGCCTTAGTCATATTATGTCACCCTATCTACTATAATAATAGTTGTGCTGGCGCTAATGGCCTCTGCAGTCGATGCGCCTAATAATAAAAAAAAAATAACGTTTTTTTCTTCTAAGGCTAGTTTCAACGAGTCAAGAGGCTCGCGCAGTAGACCTCATTCTAAATTGTCTGACTACTTTTAAAAATGTGTAATGGATAATTCCATTCAAATCCTACAAAACAGGCAATAACACCTTCCATGGATGGAGGCCTCTCATCCACATGCCGGATGGGCGTTTTACCGGAGCTACTGCTCTCACTAAATGTCATTCTCCATAAAGTTCCACCACTTTTCGGTATGTGGAAGCCGCATTCTCAACTTTGCTGAACTCCCACACCACAACATGCCTTAAATACTCACGTGTTACTTCCATTTCAAAATGTAAACTAGAAAGAAAATCTGTTTTTCCCTTCGATAGTAGAATGAAAAAGTGTGTTATTATTCACAAACAGTGTACCTCACAGTACCCAATGTACTTCCCCAGTATGAATTATTCAATTAAGTTTTCGCTCTCCATCTAAAACCAATAGACTATTTTTATTTTATTTTATTAAAAATCAATAGTTGGCTTGCACATGGACTTCTGAATTCTCATTTTAAATTTCGTGTCGATACTTTCATTAGATATGCAGTTTTACAGTTTTTGGGTTAAGCCCACCCCTAATTTCCCTTTCACTTTGGTCGATTTGGTTGTAAATCAGTGGGTGACGTCCATATCGAGTTTTGGATGCACGTATAAAATTTCGTTTCGATACATTCATTCCGTGAGGAGGTATCGTGTCCATAGACATACAAACAGGACATTGTTTTTTTTTTTTCGGAAAACGTGAAATTCCGGTAAAACAGTATAACTCATAAATATATGCATTTTTTAATGCCCTTCCCTACTTTTTGAAAACAATGGTATTTCTCCAAAACCAGTTGACCGTTTGCGCTAAGATTTAATAGTTGACTTACAAAGGGTCTCCTTAATGCGCATAATAAATTTTGTGTCGATACATTCACTACATTGGCGGTTAATATAATTTTTGATTTGAACCCCCCCCCCCCCCCCCCAGAACCCTCCTTTTTGGTCGATTTGGCTGAAAAACAATAAATGAGAGTCCCTTGGAGGATTCTGGATTCACAAATAAAATTTCGTGTCGATTCATTCTATTGTGAGTTTTGTTCACAAACACACACATTTTTTTGTTCATATTTGGAACCCAGTGCCGGATTAATCTATAAGCAAACTAAGCAATTGTTTAGGGCATCACGTCTCGGGGGCACCAAGTCCGTAATGCTATTTTTTAAATAGTTATTTATTTAAATAGTTAATTATTTCTCAATTTTTATTTTTATTTTTTCGTAAATCTGCTATCATTTTCAATTAAAAATGGAACTGATATGTTAAATATGACATTTATAGGTCGCATAATTTCGGATGGAAGACCAAATATGGTAAGTATCTGACGAAGAAGTGCAACTGTATGATGAACGAATGGCGTATTTGGACGAAAGAGAAATTTAGTGTTTGATAAAATAATTTTGAAAAAATTGATTTTCTTATTTTCTCGCTTAATTAATTTTGTCTTGGTTTTGTTCAATTGAGCTTTAGTATTGAACTTGCCGACATAAGTACGACGTTAATCATATCAATAGTGAGGCGGGGGCACCATAAGCTCAGAATGCTTAGGACATCGAATAGTCTTAATCCGGAACTGTCGGAAAACATGAAATTCCTTTTAAAACTCCGCATCGAATTTTTTACAGATTACATAACTTCTCCTATACTTCCTGCGGAAGTATATAAATCATTTCAAAATTCAACTGAAAATGTATCTCTATTTATAAAAAGGAATTTTTTTTCTCTTCATTCAAATAGAATAAAATAACCATAATATAAGAGTTGTGTTTCATACACAAAGGCAATATTTCATTGTGAGCTTCCATTTTTATTTTCTTGGGAGAGTTCCTAAAGAGATATCCTCCGATAAGATCTATCAGAACTTTTTTGTTGATATTTTCAATATTTTTTTATTACTTTACTCCCCCAGAAATATGAAGTATAAGGGAAATTATGTAATTGTTCAGAAATTATTGAGTTTTCACAGGAAATTCATATTTTCCGATGTCCTGATTTCAAATAATAGGGAGAACAATGTACTGTCTGTATGTATTTTTCAACACGACTCCCGGCAGAATGAATAGATATATTGACATGAACTTTTATATGTGTATCCAGACAATCTTATTTTTAGTGTAAACCGGCAATATTAATAAATTAAGTTTCCGCTCTCCCTCCAAAACCAATCGACTTGGGCTGAAAATCACTAGTTAACCTTCCCAGGGACTTCTGAATCCTCTAACTAAATTTTGTGTCAATATATCGACTGTTATCAGGGTTTTTGTGTTGAGTCTCCCGTCCCTGATTCGTCTCTTCTCTTGGGCAGATTTCCCAGGAAATCCATAGGTGTTGTTCATATGAGATTCCGATTTTAAATATAAAATTTCATATAGATACATCGAATGTTACAAGATTTTTTTGTGTTAAGCTCCTCCCTCTGTTAACTTTATTAGGTGAGTTATTAGTATTATGAGTAAAATTTAGCAATATTTTCAATTTTTTTTTTTTTTTTTTTTTATTTACAAATACCTATTTACAACTGCATACAAATATATACAACAAGCAAATGTGCTAATAAAGAGGTAATGGCAATGTCAAAATGTCATGAGGGGAGAAATCACCCAGTGGTGATACTCCCTAGTCACTGTTTTTCTCTCGTTTATAGCTAATCACTGTCACTGTCACTGCTTCTGCTCAGGAGGTCTCTAGGCCATTGACGCTTAAGCCGTCGTTGGGGAAGTATGGCAGAAAGGAGGGCACGGACTAGAGGATTATTGTGGGGAACTAAGAAGGGAAAATAATTTTTTATATTTGGACTTAGCGACTTCAGTGATGAAAGGTACGTTAAGGTCAGTGTGAAGGGTTTTGTTGGAGACGTAGTAAAGAGCATTGGCTATTGTACGAAGGATTTTGGACTGAAGGGAAGGATGCGCTGGAGATTGGAAGCCTTGGCAGAACCCCAGAGTTCAAGTCCGTAAGTCCACATAGGTTTGAGTATTACGTTGTATATAAGTCGTTTTGTTGTCACAGTTAGTTTGGATCTTTTGTCTAGTAGTCTTAGTAAAGTTTATAACGTCTATTCATTTCTTGTCTTTTCAGTCTCGTGTGAGGGTTCCAAGTTAGTTGTTTGTCGAGTATGAGGCCTAGATAGCGGACTTCGTTTTTTAAAGGGATGGGATTTTGGTTAAGGTACACTGGAGGGCAGGTATATTTTCGACGAAGGGTGAAGACGATGTGAACTGATTTTGATTTTCAAATTTAAACTATATTCTGTTGTCTGTCTATTCCATCATAAGATTCGTTTATTATTTGCAACATGTAAGTATTTATTCTATAATACTTATTTGTTCTATAATATTTATCTATTCTTTAATATTTATTTATTCTATGATATTTATTTTAATTTGCAATATGTAAATCTTTCTACTTACTAAACCGTGGAGTTTGGCTCAAGTTCCACCCTTTTAGCAAGTTAAATGGAACCGATCTAAAGCCTGTTGTTCTCTGATGTGCTCTGCTCTGTCGCTAATGTAAGTCAGGAGAAAGGGTTGATTTTGGATTCTCTCCCATGTCCATTCTGGTTGTTTGTCTTGTCGTTTCTTTCATCAGTCAGACATCAGCAACAACAGGAGTCTATTGATTTCATGCTAAAATTGTCCAAGGTTCTACTCAGCTGTATGGCACATCGTATTGACTGCTATACATCCCAGGTCTTGATCGATTGCCATGGCAATCACTTGAGTGTGTTGTACCCCCGTGATCCTAAGTCCCTTCACAACCACTTATCCTTCTATACTTTTTATAAAAAAATAAAAATAAAAATAGTGTGTGCTCGGAACAAACACCAGAAATAAAACTTCTTTCGCGGTTTTTTATATTTTTGTTAAATCAACATTATTTTCGTTGTTAGGAACATCAGAAATCATTACATTTGATTCCAAAGTAGAGACAACCGACAGGCCTTGGTAAGAGAAATCTGTTCTGAGAAACAACGAAGGAAGATTAAAACGAAAGCAGCATAATTCTAATTTTACATTTTGCTTACTTTTAAACATACCTGCACTACATTCAGGTTTCATATTGAAAAGTAGCACTGATCCTCCGCGAAATATTGTAAAAATAAATAAACGAATTTTAACAACACCATTGTAACCATCACTGCCACAACCAGTGTTCATCAATTCATATTTGATGTACTCACAAGCTTGTATTAATTTAATATTTGTCCATATTCACACCTACTAGTATAGCATATAATATGCTGAACTAGTAAAATAATTTTTTTTTTCTATTTATTTATTCTACAATCTGTACAAACAATAACAATAAGCAGAAGTGATGACTAAGATGACATGATGAAATAATAAGTAATACAAAATATTTATAACATAATAAGAAGGAAAAAAGAAAGAAATGAATTATACAAAATAGTAGCAAACATATACAAAAATAAATAGATAGAATACGTAATAAAATGAAAGAGATAAAATAAAAAAAATAAAAATAAAATAAAGTAAAAATAACTAAATAAAATAATTAAAAATATATAAGAAACTGGACGAGGACAGCATCAGTAGGACTCCCGCACACTGCCATATACCTCTCTCCAACTAGTGGAGAGGGTAGGAGGCGGCGGGAGACCAGCGCTGACCCTCCCACCACACTATCCAGCCATCCACTGTCCAGCAGTGGAGGAAGACCAGGAGGTGGGGCGTCGAAAGGACAGAACTATATATCCAGTAAATACTGTTCAGTGTGACTTAATTAATAAAGTGTTGTTGAAAAAAATAACATTAAAAAAAATGAAGAAATCATGAAGGATTTATTCAGATCGGCATCAAGTTTCGAGCCAGAGTGTGCGCGCACACGCTCTTTCTCTCTCGTTCTTACTCTCCCCTCTCTCCTCAGCGCGTCACAAAATTTCGTAACTCATTTACCAGCTTAGTTCCCAAGTTGCCCAGTGCGCGTAAAGAAGTTTCACTTAAAAAAAAATAAAAATTTACTTTTTTCAAAAAACATTGATTACTTTGTATAATCAGGTTTAAATGACATGTTATAAATAATAATAATAAATAATCGCTCTGAGGTGGGGAGAGGGGTCAACCAAAAAACTCCAACAATAATATTTATTTCCGTTAAACAATAAAACAATTTGATATATAAACAGCTATTAACCCTGTGAACTGTAATAACAATAATAGTAAAAAATACAATGACATTTATTAATAAATACTAGAAACTAAATGAGTACAATAATACTAATAATTACAGTAGATACAGTTTTTAATATTATGATTAATATTGTTTTATCATTCTTCCGGAATTCTTTTCACGACCATACTTTTGGACGTTCTTCCCTTTCGTTCTTCTTCATCAAGTTAGAATATGCGAAATATACAAAAGAAAGTAAAAAATAATAATAATAATAGCTATACAAATTAAAAAGTATATTAATACATTAAAAAAATCAAAAGAAATAATATAAATTAGAATATAATATTTTTATTTTTTATATACTAAAAATTATATTATATATTTTAGTATATAAAAAATAAAGATATTAATAATGAAACAAAAGTAGAATAGACAGACCTTACAGAAGGAATTGTGGCAAGAAAATAAAAATGAAAGCTATATACGAACTAATGTTTTTATATAAGAAACACAATTTTTATATCATGGTTGTTTGCGCATTTCGCAGTCTTATGTCGTCTTCCCATTCGTCAGTTTTAATCCTTAGCAGTCACTCTGCTAGATGTAGTACTTCTCTTGCACTCCGCCCATACGGAGCTCCTCTTTGTTTCAAATAGTTTTTCTCATTATTAATTATTTTTGTATAGTATTTCTTTTTGATTATTGACACAATTACTTATGCTGAACTACAAAGGCATTTCATCTCACTACGTGGAGTGCAGAGCTCTCACCCCCCTCCCACCCCCTCCTCTTTAAGACTACACCAGGACAAGTACATTTTATGGCAATTTTTATCTTACAAAATCTTAGTTAATATAATAAGCATCAACAATGGTTATTGTATTCTTCTAAAACATAGAGAAAAAAAAAGATGTCCGATATATTGAATGTTTTTATAATGAAATTGTATATGACCATTGAGATATCTCTGAGTATAGTCCAGGCGCTGTAAGTAGTTGAGTATGCAAAATGTGAGGACCGAATTGCCACCAATGGATTTTGGTTGAGAATAGCTCAAAGATTGGTTTTGCTAGCATTACATGCTGTAATTGGTTGCGATACTACCAGTAGATTTGGCAGTAAACAACAATGTTTGAAAGCTGCAACTGAGGGTTTTGTACAAACAGCCCTTTTATCTTTGGGAAACCTTGACTTGAATAATGAACAATTAAAACAATTAGAGATAGTTTGTACATTTCTTTTTCAAAAAAAAAAAAATTGACTGCTGATGAACTCCGATATAAATTAATTTCTCAAAACATAGGCTTCGGTTTTAATTTAATGAAAGTGATATGCACGTCAGATGCTTTGCATTTGCATTTGTTAAGGGCTATAGTACAAACATTTATTCGGAAAAATGCTCATAAAACACAATTGCAGCCCATTGATTACTGATTATTTGGCTATGAAAAGCTTAATGGTGACTTACGTTCACAACAAATGACTAAGCCGTCTTTGCCAGTCATTAATACAGCCCTGTAAATGTACATCAAATTGTCGAACAATGTCTTGCAGCTGCAAGAAATCAGGATCATTTTGTATTTCTATGTGTAAATGCATCAATGATGATTGTCAAAATAATAATGAGTAATTGTTTGTCTTGCGTTATTGATAATATATTTTTTTTAATAATAAAAAATGTTTTTTATTATTTTATTTTTGTTTTTTATATCATTGAAAAACCCATCATCACTTTCATCATTAGAATAAACTATAAATGATTGCTGAAATCATCATTAAAACGACTTTATAGCATGCATTCCAGCGATTTCCTATACAATTAAGAGGAGATGGGGTAAAAAAAAATTGGACCAAAAAATGGACCGGCAAGATCCGTATTATTAATCTTAGAGCTATTGTCAACTAAAATCCATTGGCGGAATTCGGTCCTCACATTTTGCACACTCACTTCCCTGAGGACAAGAGTTAATTGGGAGAGGAGTAAAAACATAGTTTATTAGAAATAATTCAAGCTGAGGAAGTTTATTGTCAGTGATTCACCGAAGAATCTTTCTTTACACCGATGGCCGGCCATATATCTCACAAATATTTATTTATATGCTCCTTTGAGAATAACCTGGATTATTTCGTATGGATAACGCATCTTAAAACTGTTATATTAAATACAAAAAAAAAAAAAGTTAGCTCTTTCTAGTAATGGCGAAAGCAATTTTCTATTATCACTTGAGGTAGACTGTCCACACAAGAAACAAAATACGAGTAGATACGAGGAAATTACACACGTTTTTGATAGTATGCGAATTAATAAATACAATTATTCAAAGCCAGATATTAACATAAAAATGTATTGCAAACACACTTTAACAAGGATAAGAAAAGAGTGATATCACCAACCTAGGGACAAATACCGTGATACAACTTATAAATTGGAAAACGCATACATATTTTGGAAACATGTAATAAATAAAGCAAACTTTTGTTTTGAAATATATTTTGTTTATTTCACAAAAATTGTTACATAAAAACTACTTTTAAAAAATTGTTTATAACTAATCCTGATGATGGTGTTATATCGAAACCGGTAGTTTTTGTATAACAATTTTTTGTGGAATAGACAATATTTCAATTTATTTCATATATGTATATGTGGCAATATGATGTATGTAAAAACTTTTCGAAGATGGAAAACTTTGGTTATTTCCTAATTTGAACTGAAACAGAGAATTACCATAAGAATAATATATTATAGTTTCAATGTTTCAAATATATATATATTTATTTATTTATTTGTTTTATTTTTGCAGTTGTGTAAATTTTAAAGTAGGTATCTTATGAAACTATAAATTATTCTTATGGTAATTCTCTGTTTCAGTTCAAATTAGGAAAATAACCAAAGTTTTCCATCTCCGAAAAGTTTTTACATATATCATATTGCCACACTTCAGGGAATATGAGGGACCGAGTCCCATTTCGAAACATTAAGGGGAGTTTGCTCTTAACACTGAGATGGGGGGGAGGGGGGGATTTCTCATCTTGAACATCTCAGAACCTGAAATTGTTTCTACAAATCTTTTTGAATAGTCCCTATCCTTTCAAAATGGAGGCTAGGAGTATTAATTTTATGGAATTTTGATGTGAAAACGTTTATAGGATCGCCTTTCGACAAAACATCAAAACCTACTCCTCTCTCTAATTGCCCTTTACTTCGGCCGATTTAGTTGTAAATCAGTAGGTGTCATCCTTTTGGGGTTCTGGGCACACATATAAAATTTCGTTTCGGTACATTCATTCTTTCGGGTATATTCACAGACAGTCAGATTTTTTTTTTTTTCATTTTTGGAATCGGGGGTCGGAAAGAAAACAGGTAATTTTGGTGAAAACTCAATATCGAATTTCTGACCAATTACATAACCTCTCCTATACTTTCTAACGCTGAAGAAGTAAAAAAGCAACTATCAGGCGACTGAAGAGTGAGATAATCAGAGTCTCATAACGTGCGTAGTGGTCATACTCAATGGGGGTGGTACATAAATTAGGTAACGCGATTTTCGAAAATTAAACTGTCACAAAGTTCGAACCCATCCCCTCTTTCTTCTCCACCCGCTCCCCACTGTCTACGTTGCGTAATTTATGGACGAAAATGTGTTTATTTCACATCCCCACTCACTGAAGAATCCTTTTTATTCTTTGTTTCCTCAATTACTGTAATGTCTTAGGAATAATTCCTCATTATCGTAACAATAATGATTTATACTTTTAGAAATATTGGAGTGTGTTGTTAGAACCTCAAGAGGTTAGGATCGATGGCAAAGAATGACGTCTCCCAAGTAATTGCACATAAACCTTCCTGTAATTGATCTTCGCGCCTGAATGGTTTGAGTTATAAGAACATGGAGCCGAATGTAACTATAACGATATATACGTTATCAACTATGCTTTAACTGTCTCTTTTTCTGTCTTTCTCTCTTCCTCTTCGATCATTTTGACTGAAAAAAAAAAAATTGTTTCCACATTAGCATTATTAGCAGTTATAAGGGTTGGTAAGTAAGTTGAACCTCTTCTCCTCTGACCGATTCATCTAAAAACCTGTATTTGTCGTACTTATGGGGTTTTGAAACAACATAGAAGGTAGTGTTCATACATTCATTGCATCGGCAGTCCTCTCTCTACCTCCACCGCCTCCTTCACCTCCTCCTCTACCTCTACCTCCATCTCCACCGCCTCCTCCTCCAGTTCTACCTCCATCTCCATCTCTACCGCCTCCTTCACCTCCTCCTCTACCTCTACCTCCATCTCCACCGCCTCCTCCTCCAGTTCTACCTCCATCTCCATCTCTACCGCCACCTTCACCTTCTCCTCCACCTCTACCTCCATCTCCACCGCCACCTTCACCTCTTCCTCCAGTTCTACCTCCATCTTCATCTCTACCGCCACCTTCACCTCCTTCTCCACCTCTACCTCCATCTCCACCATTTGGGTCTTGTCCGAACACTGAGACAGTTAAGATCGTGTCTGATTCTGATTTGCTAAAATTAGTTTTTTACAGTGAATTGTGAATTGAAAATTTGCAGATAGATTTTTTTAATTATACTCTTACTGTGTATGAAATTGTGTCAAAATTGAACGATCCGTTCTTTCATTATAAACAAATATTTAATTGTTATCTTATAAGAATACAGTGATTAAGTGCTACACCCCAAGGTCACCGTGGAGAGGTGGGTACTGTTTACTGTTGTTGAATGGAATACAAACCACTGGTATAAACTCTCATTTCCTATTTTTATTATTATGTTATTTACTTTTTGCAAGATAAAATTAAATTTATTTGAAAATGAGTTCTTAATTGATTGAAGTTAAGAAAAATGCGTACGGAACTAAAAAGTGAAATAATTGATAATAGATCAAAAACTGCCTCTGAAATTAAGGAATTTATTAAAGGTATCGGATAACAGACTAAAATCAGTAGAAACAAAAGTTACCTACCTGGATCATGAAGTGAGAAGAAGAAATGTAGTTATATTCGGAATTGAGGAAGAATTTGAGAACTATTGGGAGTTGGAAAAATTTATATGTGACTTTCTATGTGAACGATTAGATCTAAAGGTTGGATTAAATGGACTAGATTTCGTGAAACGTCTAGGTAGAAAAGTTAATGATAAGAATCGTCCTGTTCTGATTGGCTTTATCAGCTATCGTATCAAACTTACGATATTAGAAAATGCACATAAGTTGAAGGGCAGTAATTTCTTTATTGTGCAAGATTTTTCAAGGGATGTGGTTGAAACCAGAAAGAAGTTGCAACCGCAACTTATTCAAGCTCGACAAGAAGGTAAATTTGCGATATTAAGATATGATAAGCTTCTTGTTAAGGAAATGAATCAGCCGCACGCATCTAACACAAAACGTAGGTATGCCCTCAATCTCACCATCGGATCATTGCGGATTAACGAGGAAACAAGGAAATTTTCAACTGATAAAAAATAAATTTGTCGAAAACCCAAAAATTAAATCAAATTTTGAACAATTTCCGACCTCGTACTTCGTCTGTTGGTTCTAATGACTTGGAAAGAGCACAAACAAAGGAAAATGAAAATCCGTCTGACACATAGCAACAAATCTCATCTTATGATATTTTGGACATTCTGGCGTTGAATATTGCAGGTCTCAAGGGTAAACAACACAACTTGGAGTTTATAATGTATGTGAAACAATTTGATGTATTTATTTTAATAGAAACTTTTATTGAGGAATGTGAAACAGGACTAGTGTCAGCACTATTTCACGATTATAACTTAGTGTGCACACCAGCTATTAGAAATAAAAAAAAAGGAAGAGCATCTGGAGGTAGTGTACCTGGCATTAGACAGACTAAGAAAGACTATATGCAATTCTGTAATATATAAGATAGAACTGTAATTAAAATAGATTTTAAATTTAAAAATCCGATCTATGTGGTGCCGGTCTATATCAACTGTAACAATTGGGATAAAGATTTCAGCAATTTATATAACTTTGTTATGGAGAACAGTAACCTCAAATTTATTATAATGGGCGATATGAACTGTAGAACCGGTAATATGCAAAAAATTTCCACTAAGAATAGATTAAACTGTCATTCAATAGAATGTCTGCATAGAAAATCTATAGATATGTGTTTAAATGCTGAAGGTAGAACATTTTTAGATTTTGCAAACGACTTTAATTTAATTCTTCTGAACGGCCGTACTAAAAGTGATGTTTACGGTGAATTTACATATTTAAGAAGTAATGCTAGCTCATGTATCGACTATAGTTGTATTAGCTTGGATGCAGTTGAACTTATTAAAGATTTTAAAGTAGATATAAAAAATTTCTCTGACCATCTGCCTATAATTACGAGTCTGATGTATACTGTAGAAGCGGAAAAGTTAGATCTCTTATCTCTCTACCGTAAGTTAAATTGGAACTCTATAGTCGCCGATGTCAAACAATATCAAGATAAGTTAGATTTTCTTATTGAACATACAACTTGATGTGGATTGTATTTGTAGCCTTATTAAAACTGCTGCAGGATATAACCCTAAACCTAAATTGAATTTAAAGTATAAACAAAGATGGTTCGATAAGGAATGTTATAACGCTCGTGGTTTGGCTTTTAAGTATCTTAACACATTTAGAAAGTATAACAGACAAGAAGATAAATTATTATACATAAAAAATAACTTGTTATTTAAAGAAATGTGTAAAAAGAAAAAAATAGAACATAAAAATGACATAATAAATAAAATTAACAACTGCAGAGATAGTAAGGAATTTTGGGATGTGGTAAATTCGTTCAAAAGAAAAACGTTTGTATGTTCACCAACTATTAAACCTAAGTATTAGATAGATTACTTTAAGAGCATGTTCAACTCTCCAATAACGAGTAGTAAGGTACATTATTGTGAACCTCATGTAGAGAATGTTTTCTTAGATAAGCCTTTTGAAATGGATGAATTACTAACAGTCTTAAATAAAGTAAAGAATGGCAAAGCTCCTGGTATGCACCGCATTCGTATGGAATTTTATAAATAAGCTTCAGAAACCTGTCTAATCCTACTCTTAAATAACTTTAACATCATTTTTGAATCTGCACAAATTCCACAGGCTTTCTGGGACACCATAATTTTTCCATTATATAAAAAAGATGTCCCTAATGATCATAGGCCTATATCCTTTAATAACTCCATTGCGAAATTATATACTAGGAACGATTGGTAGTATGGTCTGAGGGTATCCTAAAGGAGTTCCAGAGTTGCTTTAGGAAACAATATTCTAATGTTGATAATATTTTTAATTTAGTTAATATAGTCAAAATTATACTGAGTGTCAAAAGAAAAAAAGTGTATGCTTTTTTTATTGATTTTTCGTCAGCATTTGACACTATTGATAGACATGCCTTGCTATATAAATTGACTCAAGTTGGTAACTCCACAAAAATGTTAAACTCAATAAGGAATCTACTCAGAGATACTAGAGCCACTATATGGTGTACGGAAGGCTTGACTGATTTTTTCAACATTGGAATGGGCATTAAACAAGGCTGTGTTCTTAGTCCGTTACTTTTCTCTCTTTTTTTGAATGACATCGAAGAGTACTTGGATGGTGGTGGCATATACGTGTGTGAAAGACGTGTCCAATTATTGGCATAGCAGACGATTTGGTACTGTTAGCATCTGAGCCACAAACCTTTCAACGTATGATAAACTCCCTACATAATTACGTCAAAATGTGGAATCTGAGAATAAACATAGAGAAATCAAAAATAATGATTTTCAAAAATGGGGGAAGAAGATCAAAGAAAGAAAAGTGGTTTTATGGTAATGAAATAATTGAAATTGTCAGCCGTTATAAATACTTGGGGGTCCTCCTCACTCCAAGTATGTCCTTTATGGATGATTATCGTAATAATAATGATTTATACTTTTAGAAATATTGGTGTGTGTTGTTAGAACTTCAAGAGGTTAGGATCGATGGCAAAGAATGACGTCTCCCAAGTAATTGCACATAAACCTTCTGCAATTGATCTTCGCGCCTGAATGGTTTGAGTTATAAGAACATGGAGCCGAATGTAACTATAACGATATATACGTTACCAACTATGCTTTAACTGTCTCTTTTTCTGTCTGTCTCTCTTCCTCTTCGGTCATTTTGATTGAAAAAAATAATTTTTTTACTCATTAGCATTATTAGCAGTTATAAGGGTTTGTAAGTTGAAGTTCATCTCCTTTGATTTCCCCTTCTCCTTTGACTGATTCATCTAAAAACCTGTATTTGTCGTACTTATGGGGTTTTGAAACAACGTAAAAGGTTGTGTTCATACATTCATTGCATCGGCAGTCCTCTCTCTACCTCCACCGCCTCCTTCACCTCCTCCTCTACCTCTACCTCCATCTCCACCGCCTCCTCCATCCCTATCTCCATCTCCACCGCCACTTTGACCTCCTCCTCCACTTCCATCTCCATCTCTACCGCCACCTTCACCTCCTCCACCTCTATCTCCATCTCCACCGCGCTCTTCGCCGTCTCCTCTATCTCTACCTCCATCTTCACCACCACCTTTTCGCGCTGAAGATAATTATCCTATCGATAAGAAGAAAATGTTATTTTTAATAAAAATGGCAAAGTGACCCCATTATTTCAGGTGACTTTGCCCACCTTGTTTTTATTTTTTCTTGAAAAGGAGGGTTGATCCATTAAAATAAAAACTACATAAATCATATCTACGAACCATGAACCAAACGTACAAATTTTATTTTCGACTTTTAATCAACGGGTAGAATGAAAATTTTTTATTCAATTTTAATATAGAGCAAAGTCACCCCCAGTTGACTGTATTGAATTCATTTCATATATTTAATATATTTTTAGAATAAACATAAAAATAGTTTCAGTGCTGTAGAGATACAAGTAATATTTACTACAGTAAACGAAGAGCCGTCTGTATTCTATCTTCACGTGCTCAGGCTAAGCCTCATGGTGGTTCTTGTAGTACACTGTCTTAATAACACACTATAGTATATACTAGTTTAAGAGGAGCCCTATTACCCTTTTCACCCAATTATCCACTCTTCTGAAGCAGCCTTGTCTTTACTCCCCGTGCAGACATAATACTTTGAGTGCTCTCGGAAACCCCCGAAATGAAATTCCGAGTTCTATTGGATAGCTAGCTACCCTTTCATTAATAAACCTGATAAAATTGAAATTGAAGACTTCCAATAAGGACAGAAAAATTAATTACATTCTGAAATAATTTACCAACATCCAAATAAAACACTTTCACATGAACTGACTATGGAAAAAAAAAACCTTTGTTGGGCGCGAAATTTGCATTTGGGCTTATATAAGTTGGCTTAAATTGAGACTTCTGAATTATTAGGTTAGGTTTTATGACTCATGCCCGGGCTTTAACTACAAGGTCATATCGCCTACTACCAGAGCGCTCTTTCGTCACTCTGGTGGACATGAGCCCGACTCTACTATGGGAGTCCTAAATTTTGCCTACCCTAAATTTTTATTCACCTAGGGCAGGGGTCTTTAACGAGTATCTGACATCGTACAGGCTCGGGACCATCGCTTAACGTCCCATCCGAAGGATGGCGTGCTTAAGTTTATTTTACCTCCCAGATAAAATAAAATAAGGGCCTCGGCCGGGTTTCGAACCCACGACCTTGAGCTCAGAAGACAAGCACGCATACCACTGAGCTACCGGGGCTCTTAAATTCAATTTTTCGTCGACACATTCATAACATCGAAGTTATTGGGGTTTTTGAGTTGAGCCCCCTCTCTCATCCCTCCTTCCCTTCGGCCGATTCCATTGAAAATTAATAGGCATTGTCCTTGTATGGTTTTGAATTTACATATGAAATTTCATACCTTCATTACAATCGCAGTTATTTGAGTTTTTGTGCTAAACCATCCCCTAATATGTACTTTGACAGATTTGGCCGAAAATAAATAGTTGTAGTCCTTATGGGATCCTCGATAGACATATAAATGTTCGTATTGATACATTATTTTTGTCAGGAGTTAGTGTGTTAGTGTTCAGAAATATAATTTTTTTTTTTCATTTTTAGAATCCGGAGGTCATGAAATTCGTGTGAAAACCCAACATCGAATTTCGGATATTAGTTCCACGAAATAAGGCAGAGAAGGAGTGGCTAAACTCCAAAATCATAACAACTATCGATGTAATCAACGTATCGGCACGGCATTTAGTATGTAAATTCAAAACTCCATGAGGATGACACCAATACATTTTTAGTGAAATCGGTCGGGAAGTGAAAGGAGGATATACATCGACACAAAATTTAGTATGGGGTTTCAGAAATTCCTTTTTAAACCATATAGTAGTGTTAGAGGAAGAGCGAAAACTTACTTGATTAATCCAGTGATTCACTGACGACTTTTTTTATTACTGTTTTGTTTTTTTATTGACATTGATCTGAATACAAATGAATGATGACCGATGAATGGAAAATTCCCTCAGAATTCCCCCAAAACTCCCCTCTCTTGATCCCACTCGATTTCTTCATCCCGCTCCCGACGTCACACAACAGAAAAACATGAATATTCATCAGTCTGTTGGGGAATTTTTGATTAAATCTTATAAAAGTTATTTAATTATCAGAAATTATTCGAGACGTTTGAACATTTTATCGACAGCGAAAAGTTATTAATTAATAATGATTAGAAGTGATTTGTTAATTATTAAAAATTTGTTTGAAACTCTCCAGAAGATTTTGGAAGTGCGCATGGGAAATTTTAAATTTTTTTTTATACAACCTGAAAAACATTCTATCTCAGGATTTATGAAAACAGTCTCTATGGATAGAGCTGCTGAAAATTTAACATTATAATCTTGCCAGCAAATTATATATTATAATGATGAAATAAGGTCAGCTTAGACTCTGTCCCTTATTTCTCTTTATATTCTCTCGATAACTCTACCCTTAGTGGCAAATGGAAAACTATTGCAGTTTTGATGGTCGAGGATCTGTCGTGTAAAGAAGAAGCTTACTATTTGGACATATCCGTGGAGAATAAACCATCTTAAGACCTATATGGACTTGCGGACGAGAACTAAGCCATCCAACATCCAGTCCTTTCAATCCCAAGTCCTCAGAACCATCCTTGATGCTCCCTATTATCTTTCCAACCTTACCCTACACAATTATCACAAAGTTCCTTTTGTCGTTGACTTTATTAAGTCCCGCTTCTCAAGGTTTCACTCCAATCTTTTCTTCCATAACAATCCTGTTGCTCGATCTTTTTCATCATGTTTCCTCCCCGAAGACTGACGTGGTACTGGCCAAAAGACCTGCTATGATAAGATCCTGGAAGTGCTTGTAGTGACCAGCCACTCCCCTCATTGTCGCCTCTCTTCAGCTCTCCTGTCCCTCTCGGTCTGCCTCCACTGCTAGACACAGGATAGGCAGATCCGGGGGGTACGGGGACCACAGATTTCATTTTCAGATGAAGAGTTGTTTTTCTTATGATTTATCATAATATTTTGTATATAGTTTTCTTTATTTTCTATTTTGTTATTTTGTATGTACTTTATATTATTATTATTTTCCTTTCTTATTATTTTGTATATAGGTTAGGTTTTATGACTCATGCCCGGGCTTTAACTACAAGGTCATATCGTCTACTACCAGAGCGCTCTTTCGTCACTCTGGTGGACATGAGCCCGATTCTACTGTGGAAGTCTTAAATTTTGCCTGCCCTAAATTTTTATTCACCTAGGGCAGGGGTCTTTAACGAGTACCTGACATCGTACAGGCTCGGGATCATCGCTTAACATCCCATCCGGAGGACGGCGTGCTTAAGTTTATTTTACCTCCCAGATAAAATAAACTAAGGGCCTCGGTAGGGTTCGAACTCACGCTCTTGAGCTCAGAAGCCAAGCACGCATACCACTAAGTTACCGGCGCCCTCATTTTGTATATATGTAGTATATATTACATTGTAACCATTTACTTATGATTTCTTTTGACCGATTGTAAATATACATAAAAAAAAAAAAGGATTTGGACAACGTTTTGGAAACTATTTATTTCCTTCTTCATGGTCTTATATTATCTTGAGTGGACGTGTGTGGTCCACATCCAATCCTAGTTATTAGAAGATCCTGAAAAAGAACTAAATAGTTTCCAAAAGGTTGGCTGAATACTAAATTTTTTATTTGTACCGCAGAACCTCGATTTCCATCAATATGTATATTTTCTGTCTCAGTCTAATAAATAGAAAGAAAAGAATAGAAAGAAAAAAAATATGAAAGGCTTGAGAGAGGAAGAACACCCAGCGGGGAGCAACCCTGATGGCATGACTTCATAAGATGAGATCTCTGTGAAAAACTTTCTTTAACCTTCTTGTGAGATTTTGAAGTAAATTTGGATTTAATATTCTGAAAATTTCCGGATTGGTGTGTAAATACAATTTGGTGTAGAAACGTTGGTTGTGTCTATGGGTGTGATATTCAAGTCGCGGTGTAAAATCTAGTTGCTAACGTATGCTGAGGATTGTGTCATCAGTCTGAGAGCCATGGATTGAAATATCGGTATTCTATTAATTTTTGAAGCCTTTGTTGTACCATATAATTATAAACTATAAGTTTCTGAAACATAAATTGTATATTTTCTGTTACAAGACAAATACTAAAAGCAACTACTATTGGGCGCTGGTAGCTCAGAGGAAGAGTGCTAGTCTACTGAGCTTAAGATCGAGGGTTCGAAACCCGGCCGAGGCCTTTAGCTTTTATATCAGGGAGGTTAAAAAAGCACGCAGTCCTTCGACTGGGACGTTAAGCGATGGTCCCGAGCCTGTACAAAGGCAGGTAGGTACTCGTTTAAGACCCCTACCCTACCCATCAGAACGACGAAAGAGCGCTCTGATAATAAGCGATATGATCTTGTAATTAAAGTTCGAGTATGAATAAATAACTAATCATTAAACACTTGTCTTAATAAAAAATATAAATACTTAACATAATTACAATGAGTATGATTTTTTTTGAAATTATACCTGAGGATCCAGTTACAGATTCTATCAGATATAGCCGATTAGTTAATTTAACCAAATAGCTCCAACAAAAAATTAAATGGTTATCATTTTTTTTAGATTTAATAATTATTCTTATCATTTATTATATTTGGGGTTCTCTTCAACTCAAAATTTGAAGGTAGAAACCTCCAACCTTTCCTACTACTTAAAAAAAGAAAAAAAGAAAAGACTTTTCCATTAATTTGACGTGAAACACATTTAAGGAAAAGACTTTTCACTAATCCAACAGAACTCACTTCAGCTTTTAAGAGGCCGCTTTTAAGTAGAGGCCGCTTTTAAAAGCTGCTTTTCAAAAGTTTTTATGTTCACAGTATGAACAATATTTTTGTTCAAAATTTAAGTATTTAGCATTAAAAGAAAATGCTAAATACTTGCATCCAACTTTTTTTAAAGAACTTCATAATAAAACCCCTTATTTGTTTTAGGCAGGGAAAAAAGTTTTTTTTATAAGATATAAGCAGTACATTATTTTTATTCTTTATTTTAACATTTATATTTTCCTTTTTGTTTAGTCTTGTTTTTGGCTACAAACAATTTTATTTTTAACCCCCGACGCAAAAGGAGGAATGTTATAAGTTTAGTCTTTGTCTGTGTGTGTTTGGCATCGTAGCTCCAAGACGGCTAAACCGATTTCAAAGCGGTTTTTTGTTTCAAAAGCTGGTATTTGCTGGTATTTGTTAAAGATGGATCTTAGAAATGTTTGGTGGTAATTGGGTATACCGTTTTTAAGATGTTCAGGTTTCATCGGAGTTTGTGCTCAAACGTTTGTAAGGCCAACCCCCTCCCTCCCCTCCCCCAAAAAAAAACTCTCCCCACCAAGGTTTCAGTAAAAAAAAATAATGAACAAAAAAAAAAGTAAATTGACTTTTAATCAATCACCACGGACTTTTAAATTATTTAAATAAATAAAATCAGGATTTTGGCAGGGGGTGTGTCGTCGTCGTCCCACCCCCAAAATTTTATTGTGTTGGTTTTTTTTTATTTTAAATTAAATTTTTTGAGTTAAGTTTTTTAATATGCATTGTTTTTTAATCAACATAATGGAAATATATATTGCATTGCGTGGTTGCCTACAACGAGTTCGAAGGAATTTCAAATAATATAATTAGTTGCTGTGACTCATTCCCGGACATTAAATACGAGGTCACCTACTACCAGAGTGCGCATTCGTCACTCTGGTGTACATGAGCCCGACTGTGTGAGACCTATATTTTGTGTACCCAGGTTTATTCACCTAGGGTTAGGGATCTTCAACGAGTACCTGGTATCGCACAAGCTCGGGACTATTGCGTAACGTCCCATCCGAAGAACAGTGTGTCCAAGTATAGTCCAGGTATTTTACCTGCCAGATAGAAAGTCTAAGGGCTTCAGCCGCGTTTCGAACTCGTGATCTTGAGCGCAGTAGAATGGAACACTACCTTTGAGATTCCGGCGACCTCGGGAGTCTTTTTATATATTCCAATTATATATATATATCTTATTATATACTGAAGGTCCTCAATGTTAAGAAACCCGTTCACAATTTATTTCAATGGAAATGCTGTCCTAATTAATTTCATAAAACCCACGCGTTAAACCATTGAGTATTGAAGACTAAAGACTGATAAAGTACCCAAATTAAATTTTTTTTTTTTTTTGGATCAATTGCTAATTTGTGCTAAAACATTATAACACGGTAAACGTGATATGTGCCGGAAAAATTCTGGTTGATCACTGAAAATACCCTGCACTTCGCCTCCATTCAGTATCTAGAAGTTATGCAGTGGGCCAGTTCGCGTCGTTCTTCACCTTTTCCTCAGTAAAATAAAATTTCAGATAGAAACATTCATTGTATTGTGTACATTTTATGCGATACACAATAAGTACTATACGATGCACAATAGGTAAATTTAAAGCATTTCACATTTAAAAAAAAAATCAGATTAAGAGATAAAAAGTTTTAAGTTTTTATCTTGAACAAGAGCTGAGAATGAAATAAACTGAGTAGTTCAGAATTTAGCCGCTGGAATTTCTCAGGCACCACATGCCTGAGTCTAGAACCCAAAGTATTCAGATAACATCTAGTATCTATCCCCTCACCCTTTTTCATATTTTATTAATTTTCAACCATAAATTATATTTTTTTAAAGAAAATGTTATCATATTATTCACTTTTTATTACTAACCATTGATACGGCACATAGAAATATATTAAAAAGCATCAAAAGTGAAAGGTCAAGAATGTTACGAATATTCTCGTTTGCGTTTTGGATGAGGACAACGCTGCATCTACCTAAAAACGGCCTACTATAACTAATTAATTAAGTTAGACTTAAAAAAAATGGTAAAATTCTGAATAGTACATTCTGCATAAGTATATTGATGCTGTTTTTTGTAGCCGGAATCAGTTCTACGTTTCCACTGTCGCTATCTTCGTCATTCATACTAGTTGCGAAGAACACAAGGCAGAGGGCACCAGCTTTGATCACTAGGCATAATGGGGCAGTATCAAATCAGCTGTAAATCAGAAAACTAATTGAGGGAGGAGGGGTTGTTATTACCCTTTCTCTTCAAGCTCCAAGCTATTTAGGGTATTTCTCAGCGACCCTCTTTCATCTTGTTTGATCTTGCCTTTAATTTTGGCAAATTTATAACTATAACCCTTTACTCATAGAAATAAAATATGTTGTCTTTTCACTGTTTTATTTGCGACCAGAACCGATTGTCAACGTAAATGCGTCAACATCTATGTATATATATCGGGTGATTCATTTAACCTGAAAAATAAGAATAAATCGAAAAATAAGCTTTATCGAAAAAAATTGTTCAAACAAAAGTTGCAGGAGCTTCTCCATAAATGAAAATAATTTCAATTTTCTCCGAGATAGTTGAATATTCCATTATTAATTTTTAGAAAATTCAATACTTTATCACTGATATTGTGTACGTCTAGATAAAGCACAAGATCCACCTACAACAGAATTAGCTCTATTGTTTACACCTCGTAGTAATAAATAACTTCTTTGTTTCAGTTCTGTTTACATTTTATTTAATTTTAAAATAAATGAATAAATACATTTTGTGTAAAATATTGATTCTTTAATACAATAACTCTCATTTTAATTTAATCTATGTTTATTTCTTTGTGCATCAAATTTGTGTTTTTAAATTCTCAAAACCATTAAAAATTGACATTTTCAAACAAAACTTTTCCTACAAAAGATACGTATTTTTTCAAGTAGAATACAAGAATGCAATTAAAACTATGGGTTTTTATTGAGAAAATCGAAGTTGCCCTTGATTTAACCCTGAAAACGCCACTCGAGGTTAAATTTTGTATCACCATTATATGTCCCTCTTTAAACCCTGCAACTTTTGTTTGAACAATTTTTTTCGATGAAGCTTATTTTTCGGTTTATTCATGTTTTTCAGGTTAAATTAATCACCCGGAAATATAAATCACTGAAATTTGAAAGATTACATACACATTTGGTTTTGACATTAAATTTGAAATTTCATGTCGATAGATTCATCACAGTTATAATAATTTTTTACCTGAACCTCTCCCCTAATCCCCCATCCCCTTTGGCTCACATATTCACAAATAAAATTTCGTTTTGATACATTCATTCTATCAGGAATTCTTGTTCACAGACATACAGAAATTTTTTTTTTTTCATATTTGGAAACTAGAGATCGGAAAACATGAAATTCTGTTGAAAACTCATCAACTTCCCCTATACTTCATATGTAAAAATAAGCTGCTTCTACTATCTAGATTGGAGTCTCGACTTAATATCGTTTTAATCTAGGAAGTAATTGTCTATGGAAGGTGTCTCATGCTGCATCTATGGAGGTTAGTTCTTCGTCCTGTTGGTGGAGTCAGTCTCATAGACTAATGCCCGGGCTTCATCTACGAGGTCATATAGCCTTACTACAAGACCGCTCTTTTCTCGCTCCGGTGGAGATAAGTCCGACTCTACTCTGGGAGTCTTAAATGTTGCCAACCCAGGTTTATTCACTTAAGGCCGGGGTCTTTAACGAGTACCTGACATCGTACAGGCTCGGGACCATCCCTTAAACTTTCATCTGAAAAATGGCATGGTCAAGGTTTTTATTTTTTATATTAATAACATAAGGGCCTCGTCTAAGTTTTGAACCCGCGATCTTGAGCTAAGTAGGCAAGCATGCTACCTCTGAGCTACCGGTGCCCTCAATAGTAAGGTAGGTATATAAAAACTCCAAAAAATAAGAGTATAAGTAACAATTTGAAGATGATCTCTCAGCCAGTTGGTACTAAAGGCGCTTTGGTGTGTTACAGCTCAGGTGGGGCGCCTCATCAAGTTCTGGTCGACCCCACTCATCACCACAGGAGCCCTCACCTTCGACTTCACTCGGGACAAGACTTCACCCACCAGTGAGTTCCATCTGTTGGTCCGCATGGGGCCCATCAGCTTCGCAGACGTCGCTCACTTCATCATCGCACTACTCAATAAGTTAGTACACCTCACTATACATCATCGAATCTCAGTAATAATAATAATAATAATAATAATAATATTTATTTCCGTTAAACTATAACATGGTAATAGGATACGTCATAAGAATGTATACATTAAAGTAGCTTATATATTAGATACATAAACAGTATTAACTCTTAGAGGCTGGCACACATGGACTAAAATAATTTTAAACTCGTTTTGTTCAATTTTTCCAAGAATTTATTTATTCATTTCATCTTATTTTTTAGTAGTATTGTTAATTATTAACAATACTACTAAAAAATAAGATGAAATGAATAAATAAATTCTTGAAAAAATTGGACAAAATGAGTTCAAAAATAATATTTTTTATAACTTTTCCGAAAGTGTCTCTTTCACGACGACTTTTCGGGACGATCTTGAGTCTCTTCATCAGATCACAATGTGCTTAGTATAGAAAAGAGAACGAAAACAAAATAACAATACCATATATATAAATAAGTAAATATTTTATAAAATGATAAAAAAAATACATAAAAGAAAAAAAACAAGAGAAATAAAAAAAATTAATATATAAATAATAAAAAATAATGATTAAAACGTAGATTCGACAGATCTTAAAGAGGATATCTGTGGAGGAAGTCCAAAAAATAAAATGAAAGCTATGTATCAAATAATGTTTTTGAATATGAAACACAATTTTTTTATTATGGTTAATTTATTATTTTTGAACAATGATAATAATATTAGTTCTGAGTTTTGCGTGCCTATTAGAGGTTTTTGTTTGCCTATCAGCCGAGGTAAAGATCCTGCCCTGCCCTATGTAACTTAACCTGGCTGCAAAAAGGTTAGGGTTTAGTAAAGTTGGGATTAAGTCACCATAACGACGGAGGAGCGCTCTGTTAGTAGTCGATATGACCTCGTAGTTAAAGCCAGAGCTAGTCACAAAAACAATAATATTATTCTATGGTGGAGGAAGGATGTCCATGATTTGAGACGAGTTGTAACTTCAATAATAAAAAATATGGTTGAAAAAACAACACTTTATCAGCTATACGGTGTCCGAGGTATATTTATTTTCCATATATCGGTTAGGGGCGCCGGTAGCTCAGTGGTATGCGTGCTTGACTTCTGAGCTCAAGAACGTTGGTTCGTAACCCGACCGAGGCCTTTAATCTGGGAGGTAAAATAAACTTAAGCACGCCGTCCTTCGGATGGGACGTTAGGCGATGGTCCCGAGCCTATACGATGTCAGGTACTCATTAAAGACTTTTACCCTAGGTGAATAAAAATTTAGGGTAGGCAAAATTTAGGACTCCCACAAATAGAGTCGGGCTCATGTCCACCAGAGTGACGAAAGAGCGCTCTGGTAGTAGGCGATATAACCTCGTAGTTAAAGCCAGGGCATGAGTCATAAAACCTAACCTAACCATATATCGGTTGCGTTTCAACCATTTGGGAATTTTCGAAACTACGCCGATACGCAAACTTGTCCCACCATGCGTCTCCTAGCAGCCCCAGTACACTGCAGATTTTTTCGTTTAGGGCAGTCTTCTCCATACGCAGTTCTGACGTCCTGGAGAGCAGGGCACACGTCATGTGCTCACCTCCTTCACAGAGGACGCAGCTGTCCGCTACTCCGATCCGGTGGAGGTGTCCCTGAAGATAATTGTGTCCGATTAGTAGTCGGAAGGAGGCCACAGAGTGTTCTCGAGGTAGGTCCGGTGGCAGCCGGTCCCTTGCCTCCTCCAACACTGCTTTCACTCGGATTTCATGGAGTGCTCCAGCGTCCCCGCATTCTAGAGGGAACCCTTCACTATCCGCTTCGCGGCTTCCATAGTCAGGGGGTTCGACAGTTCCATGAGGCAGCCTTCCTTAGCCTGCCGGACCGCCTCCTCATTCCCACGGTCACCGCAATGTCCGGGGATCCACTACAGCCCAACCTATGAACCTCGATTTTTCAATATATAATATTGTTAAATGAAGAAAAACGTTATCGTTTCTTTTTTCTATTATTTTTAACTGTTATCTGAGCTCTAAGGAAGGTCAGTTCCGATTATTGGCTTGCTCTATCAACTGTTAATTTTATTCTTAGGCCAAGGTTATCTCAGAGCAGTTAAATGTCTGGAGTATACTGCAAATAGTTATGCTGGTTGCGTAACATTTCTCAGATACCGCTTGATAGAATAACTTCAATAATAATAATAATAATATTTATTTCCATTAAACCATTACAGTGTAATTGGATAAGTCATATAATTGTGTACATCAAAATAGCTTATAAATTATATAGGTACATCAACATACGTATATTAAATCTTCGAATACTAACCACACATATGGTATGAATATCAATAATGATTTAATAAAATATATGTGATGTGGCCATTACAGGACTTTCTTATACCGATCACGCGTAGAGATCACTCTCTCCCTCTCTCTACCTTCTGAAGAGAGTCAGTCTCAGAATTAGGCTGTAATTGAAACAAAAAAAATGCTGACTTCAACTCATTACTTTCATATAGCCAATAAAATAAATGAATATAAAGTTTCTAATGCTTGATGTAAAACATGAAAATACAATAAATACAATTTTCATTAATTTTTAATTTAAAATATTTTATATTATATTTCTTTAAGATTCAAGACGATATTTCAGCCTCTTCCTCAGGCCACAAAGAGCGAAATATAGAAAGAAAGAAAAATACATAAATAATTTAACAAATAACAAGAAAGTGAATTGTAAAAAAATAAATAAAATCTAATCAGCAAAATGAATTAAAGATTTTATATAATGGTTATTTTCTTCTCTTTGAACAAAAAAATCCAATTTTTGAAAAGAGTTTCCTCAAACATTAACGTTTTTAATGGATTACATTGTTTTTTTGTTTTTTTTATTGTCTTTATTCTTTTCAAGAAGTTGGGAAGCGCACTAAAGAAGTTGATTATTTTATGAGTTATAGGTTTATCCAAAAGACAGGAACAATGTTCAGTTATCTGAACGTGTCATAATCATAACTAGAATTGTTGAAAGAGATATATTTTTCTAATTATCATTAATTCTTCAAACATAAACATAAAAGGTA
Organism: Aradus depressus; assembly: GCA_963662175.1. Classification (NCBI taxonomy): domain Eukaryota; kingdom Metazoa; phylum Arthropoda; class Insecta; order Hemiptera; family Aradidae; genus Aradus; species Aradus depressus. The sequence goes on along the minus strand of OY759214.1, from coordinate 62,432,084 downwards.
ATGACAAGATTCATAGGTTGTAAAAATATTTCTCTGCAGCTTGTTCTTTGATTAATATTATTTATATTCTTAGGGCTTCATTTTGAAGTCAGAAATTATTAACAATACTATAATTAATTATAGAATGGAAATATGCATAATATAGTGTCTGTTTCCTGTGATCAGATCTTTTTAAGAATGCGAAGTAAAAAACAAACGGAACTCAATTTACAAGTAACAAACATTCGTTAGAGGGGTTACGTTTGTGATCTTCGTAATCCTAAAAAAATTTAAATTCCATAGTTTTTTTTCTTCTCATAATATCGTTTTCAGTTAGTTACTTATTTATTGTAATTCATGCCAGGGGACATGAGCCCGACTCTAATTTTGCCAACCCAGGTTTATTCACCTAGGGTGGGGGTCTTTAACGTGTATCTAACACCGTACAGGCTCATCGCTTAACGTCACATCCGAAGGTTCTTTCATCTCTCTGACAAAAAAAAAAACCTCAGGACTGCTGGGTTTCGAACCTGCGAATTTGAGCTCAATAGTCAAGCAGGCTACCTCTGAGCCTCCGGTAACCCCTTTAGATACAAAGACGGAAAATGCTAAATACATGTCAGTTAGAATATACTAATTAACAGTATCTTGGCTTGGTATAAATAGAACGTTGCATGGTACAAATGAAACGTTGCATGGTACAAATGGAACGTTGCATGGAACAAAATAAAAAAAAAGGCTCTCTAAAAAAATACGAATTAAAAAGACTAGTGCAGAATAACGAGCCTCTGGAGGGCTCCTCGTTCCTGTCTGGGTTGGAACAAGAGTTCAGTTCCACACATTCTTATGTGTATAATTATCTCTTTTGTATAAATTGTGAAAGTTAATGTGAAAAGACGGGAAATATAAAATAATTATAATTATAAATTGTTAATTATGTATGGTTTATTTAGACATAATCCTTGTAATAGAATGGTTAATGTTGTAAAACAGATTTTCTATTTTTAATTATATTTTATTTTATTTTTTAATAATTTTCTACTTAATAGTTGCTCAGGGTGATGTCTCATTAGAGTTTGATAGACCAGAATGGCAATGATTTCCGGACCGCCTGTCCCGGTGTGTAAGACACAATATTCTTCCTCAAATTCTTCAATGTTCGTACGTTCTGATAACTTGTGAGCTCTTTGCGTTTGGTGTCTCCGTTGAGATGGGCCAGTCGTAGTTTGTCCCCTTCGTTCAGATTGTAGTTGTCAATGGACGATATGGCTATGTTCTCCATTCCATTGGTATCCTTGTTTACCTGCCGTACTTGTCTCTCCTTATCTACTTCTCTCTCCTTATCCACTTGTCTCTCCTTATCCACTTGTCTCTCCATGTCCACTTGTCTATCCTTATCCACTTGTCTCTCCTTGTCCATCTGTCTCTCCATGTCCACCTCTCGCCCTTGTCTCTCCTTGGCCAACTGCCTCATCTGCATCTCCCGCTCCGCCGCCGGGACTGCGTCCACCCCAATGTCCTTCCCTCGTTCGTTGAACTCTTCCGGATTGTTCTCTTCATGGTGAGACACCTCCCTCCCACCACCGTAGTTCTCCAGGACGAGCCCGTTGACAAGGAAGGGATGCTTGTTGCACTTGAGTTTGGACATGTTCTCCCTCTTGTCGTTCTCCTCCAGACTGGCTCCCACCTGGTGACTCAGCTGTGCCTCCACCACGTCCAGGAGTCTGGGGTTCGGCCGGGACTCTGGTGGGTCGTCCAACAGCTCCCGGTTGGCATCGTTCTGTGCTCCTCCATATCCTGTCAGATAGTTCTCATATTGTGCCAGCTCCATGTCAGAAGGGAATCTCGTTCCATTGGACAATCTCATCAGCCAGAAAAGCCTAGAAACAGATATTTGAATAAATGTCAATAAGACAATTAAATTTCTAAAATTGTAGACCCAATGAATTTGAGAGGGAAAAAAGAGTGATCTGTAAATGGTGTTAAAAAAAAAAATACCATTAGTTAAAAAGCAATCACTGAAAATACTACCATTAGCAAAACAATATTTTATAATTCGTTGCTATGCGGTACGATTTAAAGACTTAAATATTTTCTACGGAAATATTTTTTACATTTTTTGAGGCACTATAACTCTAGTGGTATTGGCTCTATCTAAATCTAAAGACATACTAGCATTAGAAAATTTAATAAGGAACATTTAAGGTGACAACCAACTTTTCGATAGTACTAACCGTTCTCTGGTAAATCAAGAAAACGTCTAAAAATATGTGTTTAAAACGACATTTCAAGACGGCTTTCGGTATCTCAAAAATTGGACGGCCTACAAAAAATCATATTGCCTACAAAATGTGTCTTTTAGCTTTTTTTACTACTCTACGTGGAAATATTTTGGATTAGGTGATAAATATAAACGGTATCTTGTAAAATGTATTTAGGCCCCGAAGTAAAATACTCTCAATTTTCGTCTGATTTCTGTTTAAATCTAATCAGATGTAAGTTATCACATGTGACCAGTTCATTCCAAATTTCACGTTAGTTTCTGTATTTGAGGGCTAGCAACTTTCCAGTCACACAAACACAAAACATCGTTTAAATGTTAGTATAAGTTTATAATAAAATTATACCCAAATCTCAAACTTATTCATATTAACATTCGGCTGTGAACCGTCAAGTTTTGAGGCTTGAAGTACCTAGTTTTGGACTTATAATACCTTCAACTGACAAGGTATACGTATTTATGCACAACACAACACTTGCCACATGTCTACTTGTAAACTTTCTAACATTATCCTCCGAATATACGAAAGAGCAATAATCTTAATTTCATATTTACGAAATGAAATATGCTATCAAGTGTGTAGTAGAGATAAAATATAGTAATGAGTAGTAGTAGTAATAGTACAATTAGTAGTAACAATAGTAGCGATAGTAGAATTAGTACTTAGTAGTAGTATAAGTAGAAGTAGTAGTATTGGTAATGGTGGTAGTAGTAGTAGAAGTAGTAGAAATAAAGTATGGAAGGATAGTTAACTATATTTGTTGCGTTATTTTGACTTGAGTATAGTATACTAAGCGTTGTTATTGCTTCCAGACAATAAGTAACAGTTTTTATTATTATTTATTTTATTCCGCACACACAAATGTATAAATGGAACCTTTATACAATCTCTCAGTTAACGTCACAGCGGTTTTTATAGTAAATTAGATTTGAGTATTGAGGTAATAAAAAGGAATCTGTCCCGGGTTATTCCAGATCAACAATAATATATGAAATGACCCATTTACAAACATAAATGACTCAGTTATCGTACCTAACAATAAGGAAAATGCTGAGGGCACCGGTAGCTCAGTGGTGTGTGTGCTTGCTTAATGGGCTCAAGTTCGCGGGTTCAAAACCCGCCCTTAGTGTACTTTATCCGGGAGTTAAAATAAACATAAGCACGCCGTCCTTCGGATGGGACGTTACGCGATGTTTCCGAGCCTGTACGATGTCAGTTATCCTAGGGGAATAAGCAAAATTCAGGACTCCCATAGTAGCGTCGGGCTCATGTCCACCAGAGTGACAGTCTGGTAGCAGGCCATATGACCTTGTAGTTAAAGCATGGGCATGAGTCACAATAACTAACTAAAGTAAATGCTATGGAAGGTTTTGTTGGGAACATAGTAAGGAGCATTGACTATTGTACGAAGGGATCGGATGCGCTGGAGATTGGAAACCTTAGCAGAACAAGTCATTTTAATTTCAAATTTAACTTAGAACTTTTGTCTAATGTCTTAGTAACAGTTTTTTAATAAACTGCATCATGATACTTAACATTTTTGCAGAAATATTGTGAAACACCTAATAAAAAATATAAAGAGTATTTATTAAGTCGTCGCTGAAGATGATAGCAATACCGAAAGTACTCCCATATATTTCATGTATCTTCTTGTGAAATAGACAATATTTTTCAAAAGTACGTTTTTCATTATATTTTTTAAACTGAAACAAAGTCCCAATATAAACTAAAATTACTAAATAGGATTCACATTACCATAAGATTGTTATCCATTTTAACTGAACTTTGTAAGTAGCACTTCTTGAACTTTTTTTAAAGTTACATCCAAAATTAGATGTTTTTATCATTTAGACAGTTAATTATTTATTAAAATGAAGATATTGTATACAAAAAAATAATATTGGCACCATTCTCTACTGTTGTATTGAGGTAAATTAATCTAACAGATGTCTTGAAAAATTAATATTTAAAGTAATATTGAGAAAATTGGTCCGCTAAAATTAAATCATATTGCCTCTGCAATGAATAATTACTTTCGAAATTGTTGACTTTTTCTTAACATTAATATTTTTACCTATTATTTTCATATTATCATTTATGAATATAAAATCTTCTATTTCTCAGCTGTTTTGTTGTAATTGAAAACTCAAGACAGAGTGGCTTAGAGACCTTCTTAATTATTCAAAGAATATTATTTTACTTTTGTCTACTACCAGAGCGCTCTTCCGTCACTATGGTGGCATGAGCTCGACCCTACTATGGGAGTCCTCCTATATTTTGCCTAGCCTAAATTTTTGTTCACCTAGGATAACAGTCTTTAACAGGTCCATGTCTCGGGACCATCACTGAACTTCTCATTGCAAGGACTTTACAAAAAAAAAAAAAATTCTATAACTACCCATGTAATGAAAGTATAGACATGAAATTTTATACAAAACACCATAATGACGACACCTAACAATTTTCATCCGACTCGACTCGGGGAGGCGAGGGCCAGAGAAGGGGATTGTTCTCAAAAATTCCCATATTTATTATTATTACTAAAAAAACTACCAGGAATAAAGAAAAAATATTTATAAAGTTGTTTCTACGCGATACAATTTAAACAATTTAAAATAAATTTTTTACTTATTTTTTATTTTATAGAGGGCGCCGGTAGCTCAGTGGTATGCGTGCTTGCCTTCTGAGCTCAAGATCGTGGGTTCGAAACCCAACTAAGGTCCTTAGTTGATTTTATCTGGGAGGTAAAATAAACTTAAGCACGTCCTTCGGATGGGACGTTAAGCGATGGTCCCGAGCCTGTACGATGTCAGGTTAAAGACCCCTGCCCTAGTACTCGGTAAAGACCTCTGCCCTAGAATAAATAAAAACTAGGGTAGGCAAAATTTAGGACTCCCACAGTAGAGTTGAGCTCATGTCCTCGAGAGTGACGAAAGAGCGCTCGGGTAGTAGGCGATATGACCTCTTAGTTAAAGCCCGGGCATGAGTCATAAAACCTAACCTAACCTAAATATTTTATGGAAATTTATTTTTCATTCTTTGAGGAACTATAACTTTCGTCGTATTAGTTCTACCTCAAATCTGAGAACATTTTAATGTTGAGTATTTAATGAGCAATAATTTTTGTGTGAAGCAATCTTTCGATAAGACTAACCATTTCCGCGTAAAACGAGCATATGTCAAAATAAATGGATTTCAAAACGACTTTTTACGAGTTTTCGAAAAAAAACCTAAATATAAATATAAGCCATATCTCGTAAAATAGACCCCAAAGTAAAGGTGGCGGCCAAAATCTAACTAAACCTTAGTTTAGCACAGGTGACTCCTGATTTCCAAACTTAAAATTCATAGCTACAATCGTTTCTACGTTAGAGCGCTCACAACTTTCCTATCGCAAACACACAGACACAAACAGAAATGTGAAACTGTCAAAACGTGTTCAAGGGCCTTAAATCCGTTTAAAACTCGATCACGGATTCTCACACGATTACAATACTTTCTTATAATATACGTGAAATCCCAGAGATTTGAACTCGAAACTCTTCTTCTTTAGGAGGAAGAACAAACCGCACTGTTCATGTGGGGGCATCGACACTGCAGAACATGTCATCCTCGATTGCTCGCTGTATGATCAGGCCAGGGTTGATCATACCACGGACTGGATTTGCGGCTGGTTAACCAGTGTTCAGCCTGTTTGGCCAGTGCAGAAAAAAGCGGTGTGACGGGCTGGGGCGACCACCGATCGCCACATGTTGGTCGACCGGTGGTCGCTCCCAGCCCGCCATAGCCTCACTTAACCTTCCGACACATGCACCATTGATTTTTTCAAATGTGTTCAAATTTTTCCTTTTCAGCAAAAGGGAGGCGATTTGTTGACCTGTTCAATCCCTTTTATTCTATATTTAGACTTCCCTTGACTATAAGTTGGGGGTGTGTTTTTCCTAGTTTCTTTCCTCAGTGCGTGATTGCACTTCAAAGTGTATAAGTCGCATATGTTGGAAATAATCAAACACGCGAGTATTAGCTTTATAAAATATATGTAAGTACCTTTTATCTTTCATTTTGATACATTTCAATGTATATTAATTCTTCATCATGTTATATTTATTAGTTAAAATACCATATAATAATAAAATATATCAAAGAGGAAACAGAAAACTGATGTGCGACAATTGGTATTCAAGCATACCATTAGTGGATTACCTCCTAACTAAAAAAAATAACATACATTTTGAATTACTAACTTTTACTTTTTTTTATAATATGTCAGATAATAGAAGTAATATCCTGAATAGGTTTTAGTAAAAAAAAAAATCAGCAAAATGATAAATTATTAAATGTTTGAAGAAATCAAACGCGCGAGTGACCAAGTTAAAAAACGGGGCGCGAGTGGAGGAAGAATAAGCAATTCCCAGTTCTTGAGCTCCCTCCGCAAAGATGACACACTTGCAAAGTGCACCCAAAAACAATAAAAAATAACAAAGTAAAAAAAAAACAAAAAAAAAAAAAACGACCAATCATGCAATAGAAAAAATTGAGAAATGTTGTATTTTGACACAGTTTGACATTAACCGCGGTCGGGGAGCTGTGAAATCTATTTAAACTCCAGAGTTAAAGTTAACCGAATTGTAATCCATCATGGCAATCGATCAAAACTTGCCCAAATGTGTTTACAAAAGTACCAGAGCTCAACATTTCCGAAGTTTTTCGATCGAGTTTTCAAGATCCCCTGATTACGTTTTGACCATTTTCGAGATGATGTCTGTCTGTATGTGTGTGTGTGTCTTCACTCACGTCTGCATTGATTGTTGTGTGCGCTATAACGAATAAACGATTGTAGCTAAGAAATTTACAATTATCTTCCCTTCGGTCAATATCGTAGAAACTTGACACGTTATGTCCTCATTGAGTTTTTACTTTCATGAAATTTCATGTCGATACATTCATTACATCGACAGTTATTGGGGTTTTTGCGCTGAGCATCCCTCTGATACCCGATCTTATACCGATTCCGCTCAAAATTAATAAGTGTCCTTATAGGGTTTTGAATTCACATAAAAAAATTCTATGTCGATACAACAGCAGTTATTCGATTTTTTGAGTTAAGCCTCTCCTCTAATCCCCCCTTCCTTTTGGCCGATTTGGCTGAATATCGATATGGGTTGTCCTTATAGTTTTGGCCATACATATAAAATTTCGTGTTGATATATTCATTCTATCGGGGGTTCTCGTGTTCACAGACACACAGAAAGACAGAAATTTTTTTATTTTCATATTTGGAATCTGGAGGTCGGAAAAAATTAAATAAATTAATAGTATGGGTAAATCAGGGGCCGATTAGGTCCAAGCAATTTTTATTTTCTAACGTTTCGACCTCTTTTGGGCCATTATCAACAGAAACGATTGCTTATAAACATTTTGAGAAAAGTACATACTACTTGGAAAGCTTGGAGTTCCTGGGAGGGGAGTCCAGGGTTCTGAAAGACGGGATCCTGAACCTCAAAAGGAACGAGCTCAGGCAACTGACTGGAGTTCTCACAGGACATGGTCCGTTCAATAGACACCTACACACTGTGGGAGTCAAGGACAGTCCTACCTGCGATAGATGTGGGGAAGAAGACGAAACGGCGGCACACTTCCTAGGCATCTGCTCGGGATATGCGCGAAAGAGATTCCACATCTTTGGTAGAGATGCAATCGCAGAGGAAGACTTTAAAAGATTGGACTATGAGAGCATTCTTATGTTCATTAAGGAAACTGGGAGACTGAGCACTCCATGAAGGACTTGGGTCAGATAGTATAAATATAGGCATATAGTTAATATAATAAGGGGGAAGCCAAGCGCTTCCAGGGAAGGGATAAAAGCACTGAATGCTTAGGTCCCTAGGTGTAATACACCAGCCCACCATATATATACTTGAAAAGCAACGTGTCCATTTCTCAATTGTTTATAAGCAATCGTTTCTGTTGATATAGCCCAAAAGAGGTCGAAACGTTAGAAAATACAAATTGCTTGTACTTAATTGGCCACTGATTTACCCATACCATTTAGATAAAAGGTCTCAACGGAAAGAAACAATAAATAAATTAGGTTTCTCTAATAAAAAAATGGTATATTTTAAATATACAAATAATACAATTCAGTTCTGATATTCTTTTGGGACATAAATACTCGTATAGTGTTGTAGTGATGGTAGATATGCAGTTAGTTTCTGCAGTAACATATGGTGTCCTTGCAATAACCGCCCTTCTTACCGAGAAAAACGCAGTGCAGCGCACACAGAGAGTGGTTCGGAGTGAACCATTGCGACTGAAAACTGCCAATGTCGCAAGTTGCTCTCTTCAGACGGAGACCGTGCTCTTCTGTAAGCAGAATGTCACTTTAGTGCAATTTTACAAGAAATAAAAAATATAAAATCACTCAAAGTTCAAAAATTCTGATTTCTAAAAAAAATATGATTTGAGAAAGTTATGGTGCAGAGAATAGTAGAATATATGATAATGATGCAGATTTTTTTCTGTTTCCTAAATATAATGCAATGTTGCATTCCTGCATTAGATCATTTTGAGATGGCAGATGAGCTGAGCATTTCCCGTCATTTCATCCCTCCCCTCTATTTATTAAATAAAACAACAAAAAACTTTATTTGGACCAGAACAATTTGGTTCTTCATACAAAATATAAAATGAAACTATTAAATATTGTCTTGTATTGATATAATCTTGGTTTGAGCCTTCTGTGGAGAGTAGGCTGGCCAAGATTATAGTGAGCCACACCAGAACACAGGCCTAGTCTCCCCTGGTAGTTATCCACAAAAACCTTTGATAGGCTGCGACTATCACAACAAAGCCTCGAAATAAATAACAAATAATGAGAGATGAGTTATAGAGCATAAAATAGGATACGACAAAGATCATATTTCAGACAGAAGTGTCAGAGATAAATTTCTATATTCAGATAAATGAATAAAATTCAGCTTAAAGAAAAGTCGCATCATCTTTATAAGTTATTAAGAAAATATTAGTTTTCAGACTATAATTACTTAGTGACGAAAGAGCGCTCTGTTAGTAGGCGATATGACCTCGTAGTTAAAGCCAGAGCTAGTCACAAAAACAATAATATTATTCTATGGTGGAGGAAGGATGTCCATAAAACCTAACCTAACCTATTATGTAAGTTGGTTAGTATCCCAATCCTGGTTTTAGTTATTTATTGTTACTCAGGCCCAGGCTTTAACTACGAGGTCATATCGCCTATTACCAAACTGCTCTTTCGTTGCCCTGGTGGACATGAGCCCGACTCTACAGACGAAAAACCTAAGGGCCTCGGCCGGATTTCGAACCCGCGATCTTCAGCTCAGTAAGCAAGCACGCATACCATTGAGCTACCGGCGCCCCCTGAAATTTATATATGTATTATGTAGGTTGATGGCCCCAACCCTGATTTTCGTATTCGATTCATATTTTGAGGCATACATTTACGAAGGGATTAAAAAAACAAAATTGTTGACAACAGTCATATGAATAGGTCTCATCGAATGCAATTTTTTTTTTTTTTTAATCAAAATTGCGTCCTGAGGTTCCCGCGCAATGGTCAATTTGTGTAACATGTTATGTCTCCACGTCGCGTTTGGAAATTATTTAACATAGAATAATGAATTTCGACAGATACATAGTCTTCACGATTAGAACTAACGATAAATAAGTTTCATCAAAATCGACATAGAATGTCGTGAGAATGGCAGAAATTAAGTTCATATTAAATGCAGGTAGATATTTAAAGAATATGTTCTATTATTGTAGCTCAACCTAGCTCCCGCTAGATCTCGCCAGGGAGAACTTCAAAATACCTAGCTAATTTCTAGCACAAATACAGAATAGGGAAAAATGTAAGATTATGATGTTTTTGATCGGTTTATTAACACATTTAATAGGTACATTCTACATGACGTTCATTATTAATTAAACTTTAAATAATGATATTTTCTCTTTTTCACAAAAAAAGTCCCTATGGCGGGGCAAAAATATACTATTTAATTGATGAATTCCATTCAATTTCAAAAACAGACCTCAACAGTGTTTTGCAATAATAATTATTGTAATTAATTTTTTGTAAGAAATATTATTGTAATTTACCTTCTCCAGTGAGTTGGAGTGGCTCCCCGACTGCTAGTTCAGCGCCTGAAAATATTTATACAATTGAAATAAATAATAGGAATAAATATATGCTATGATAGTTCGAAACCCGACTGAAGTTCTTAGGCTTTTTATGTGGGAGGTAAAAAACCTTAAGCACCGCCGCCCTTCCGATGGGATGTTTAGCGATGGTCCCGAGCCTGTACGACGATGTCAGGTACTCGTTAAAGACCCCTACCCTAGATGAATAAAAATTTAGGGTAGGCAAAATTTAGGACTCTCACAGTAGAATCGGGCTCATGTCCACCAGAGTGACGAAAGAGCGCTCTGGTAGTAGGCGATATGACTTCGTAATTAAAGCCCGGGCTTGAGTCATAATAACTATTTACTACCAGAGCGCTCTTCGCTGTTTCGTCGCTCTGGTGCACATATGCCCGACTTTAAGGTCCTAAATTTTGCTTAGTTATCTAGTATAGAGATCTTAAGCCTTCGATAAAAGTCAAAACCGAAGGACGGCGCACTCAAAGTTCCTTTAACTCCTAGATATAAAAAATATACATTTTAATATAGTAAAGTTATCATTAGCAAATGGTAAACTCTGTTTTGAATTTACTATTAGTTAAAGATGCCTACTCTAGTACGTAACTAAACCAGAGTAGGAAAAATGTAGGACTCCAAGAGTAAAGCCATCTCCACCAGAACGACGATATGACCTCGTAGTTGAAGCCCGGATATGGGACAGAATAACTAACTATGCTACGATAGACGGGGGTTTGAAGACACATACGCACACTTGGGCCACACAATTGATAGTAGGATACATAAATAAAATATGAATGCAAAATCATTAGGATTTAAAAAAAATTCCGTATATCGAGAGGTCGCGAATCCTCCCATGTAAATTACTGTTACCACTGATAATCTATTATTTGGTATGGTGTTTTTACTAGCCCGGCTTTACGAAGTATGTACAGGGGAAGTTACGTAATCGGTCAGGGATTCGATGCTCAGTTTTCGATCTCCTTATTCCGTTTGTGTCACGATAACTCTCGATAGAGTGAATGTATCGACAAGAAATTTCATATGTGTATCCAGAACCCTCTAAAGACGATACCTATTGAGTTTCAGCCAGGATTGGGGACAAAAACTCTAATAACGCCTGATGTAATGTATGCATGAAAGTTTATATTTAAATGGAAAACCCCATATGGGAACCATCTGTTAATTTCCTCGGAATTCGGTCGAAGGGAAGGAGGGCCAGAGAAGGAGGCTCGACTCTAAACCCCCAATAACTGCCGATATATCGATGCAAAATTGAGTATGAGGATTTAGGAGCCAGCATGGGAGTCAAATATTGAATTTTATCGCAAAAGGTTGATTGGATTTAGAGGCAAAGCGAAAACGTAAATGATTAATTCGTGATCGGGGCCGACGATTTTTCTTTTTTTTTTTTTTTGGAAAATCATATTAATAAGAAGAAAATTCATTTAAACATGAAATACCGCTCATTTTCTTTTTACCTGAAAAAATTGAAAAACGAAAGCATCAATATAATGTATTCATAATATATTCATTTCACATATGTGAAAATATGTTGGGCGGTGGGCAGCTAGAAATGAGTTGGTAAAAGCTGGGAGATCACTTGATCAGCCTAACCCACTCATTTCCGTCTCATTCTATTGCCATTCAAAGTATTTAATATTCAATTAATATTAACAAATAAGAAACACAGATAGTAAATAGAAAAAATGTATGTTATACCTTGTGGGAGTTCAACTGGGAGTGCAGGAAGTGTGAAGACGACGCCACAAAGCGCAAGCGCAAACAAAACGCAGATTGTGACCTTCATGGTTGATATGGAAACTGAAGTAGAGAGGAGTGTGTTGTGAGGTGAGATGACAACTAGCGACTGATGTTGTCTGGACCTTAAGACTATTATATATATATATATATATATATATCTTAGGCAGACACACTGTGGTCCACCCCCCCCCCCCCCCCCCCCTCTCCCCCATTCTGTGAATTTCATTATGAATGCATGGGATATACACAATCTTTATCTTCGATTATCTCCCAATCCATTGATCTTTTAATTATTATTTTTATTTATTTATAGTTTTTTTTTTCACTATCCTATGAGGAAAGTTATCTACGAAAACAGAAATTCGAATAAGGTACGTATTTTAGGACGCAGGAGCAAAATGAGGAAGGGAAGAAAATGCGGCCCTCCATATAAGGGTGGAGGTGGGAAAGGCTTTAGCCTGAGGGCCCGGGGTTAGAGGGGCCCGGCGCCGTGTCATCCAACTTAGTATGTACTAGATATTTTGAACAGAAACACCGAACGTTAAAACAGAAGACGAAAAAGATACCGACTAGTATCTCTACTCATCTAAAATTATTTAGTATGCACATTACCCTCACACAGACATTTTGTTTCGCTTTGGACGTTCGAGAATTCAATAAAAACCGAATTATAGGGGAAGTTATGTAATCGATCCGAAATTCGAAGACAAGTTTTCACCGGAATTTGAGGTTTTCCGTGAATCTAATTCCGAAATTGAGACAATTTTTAGATTTTTTTGAGAAAGAGTGATATTCCATTTTGTAACAATGGTTTTGCTATTGCTTGTTCCCTGGTTGGGACCCTCACTGGGAGCCCCGGGGTCCTGTACCGTTTCTCTGCGGGATCCCATACTGATCTGAACAGTCAGTCATCAATGACCCTCGTGGTCGATGTGCCTTAAAACAAAAAAAAACAATGGTTTTTGAATTGTTTGAACATTCCTTAAATCAGCAGTTAATAGATTGTTGTTAGTCGGAAATTAGAAATTGAGTTTTCACTGGAATTCCATGCTTTCCGACATAATAATTCCAATAAATATCCGAAATTTTATATGTGTATACAGAACCCCATAAGGACGACACCCATTGATTTTCAGAAGAATCTGATGGAGAAAAGGAGGTTAACTCAAAAACTTTAATAACCGTTGTAATGAATGTATCAATATGAAATTTCATATTTGAAATCAAAACTCAATAAGACATAACCTGTCAAATCTCAGCGATATCGGATGAAGGAAAAGAAGAGTTCAGAGGGGCTCAACTCAAAAACCCCAATAACTGCTGATGTAATGAATTTATGGACACAAAATTTAGTGTGATGATTTAGGAGCCCCTATATAAGTCAACTGTTGACTATTAGCCCAAAAGGTCGTCTAGTTTTGGAGGAGCAAAAAGTTAATTCGTTGTGGGGAAGTACATGATGTGATCCACCGACGACTTTTTTTTGTACGTCTATAAGCTAGGTTTATGACGAGGTAATCACCTCCACTTGCCACCTCTCCCTAGATCCAGTCCAAGCTCTGTACCCTTATGGTACTTCATGTCAATTTCTATGGCTATAGACGACATGAGCCCAACTCTACTATGGGAGTTCGAAATATTGCATACCCTAAATATTTATTCATCTAGGTCTTTATTGAGTATCTGACAGGCTTAACGTCCAATCCAAAGGACGGCGTTCTCAAGAGTTTTTCACCTCCCAGATAAAAAAACCTAAGGGGCCTTGACCGGGTTTCAAACCCGCGATCTTGAGCTCAGTAAGCAAGCATGCATACGACTGAGCTAACGGCGCCCGGTGTATGTATCCTATAACATGTCCCCCTGTATGTATCATCATCATCATCATAGGCGCTACAACCCATCAAGAGCCTTGGCCTACTCGTCCATCCGTTACATGTCCAGCCCAACGGAGTCTGAAAACTCTAATCCAGTGCGACGATTTTGGCTCGGTATAGAGTGCGTACAACTCCTGGTCCCCCAGTATGTGTCCTATATCCTATCCCATGTATCCTATAACAATCTTGAGCTTAGAAGGCTCGTTAGATATAGATCTGCCCAGATTTACCATGTCCAAAAAACACTGACTCACACTTTGTGTTTTTGTCGTTTTTAGATTTTGATAATTTTGACCGATTACTTATCTTTGCATTCTTGGGGAGCATAAATAGGACTATAAATTAGACTTATAAATAAGACTATATTAAAAATACCCATTAATTATTGTTTCTTTATTCTCATTATATCTTTATTTATACTTATATAATGGATTTCAGTATTGGTGGGATTCATAATAATTATAGATAAGATAAATAAAAAAATGGTATATTTACAAATAAACAAAAAATACAATTCAGTTCTGATACTCTTTTGGGCTAAAAATATAATGTTGTTGTGATGATAGACTTGCAGTTAGTTTCTGCAGTGACATATGGTGCCCTTGCAAGATCCGCCCTTCTTACCGAGTCCAACGCAGTGCAGCGCACACAGAGAATGGTTCGGAGTGAACCATTTCGACTGGAAACTGCCAATGTCGCAAGTTGCTCTCTTCAGACGGAGTCCGTGCTCTTCTGTAAGCATAATGTCACATTAGCGCCATTGTACAAGAAATAAATAACAAAAAAACATATAATCATTCAAAGTTTGAATAATTCTAATTCCTAAAAAAAATATGATTTAAGAAAGTTATGGTGCAGAGAATAGTAGAATAGAGGATAATGATCAGATTTTTTTTCTGTTTCCTAAATATAATGCAATGTTGCATCTCTGCTTTAGATCATTTTGAGATAGCAGATGAGCTGAGCATTTCCCCTCCTTTCATCCCTCCCCTCCATCCCCTCTATTTTTCCCTTCTCTTCCCTTATTATTAGACATCGGATTTCTGTAATATTGCAAATCTTGTTTGATTTTTATATCCCAACTATAGGATATATAAGGGAAGATATGTAATTATTGGTCATTATTTCGATTTTGAGTTTTCACCAAAATTTTATGATATCGATTCCAAAAAATAAGAAAATAAAACTTCCTTGTCCACGATAGATTGAAGGGGGCCAAGAGAATGTATTGATGATAAGAGGAATCAGAAGTCCCTGAAGACATCTATTATTTTCAACCAAATCGGTAAACTTATTTCTGAGGAGAGCAAAAACTAAATTGATTAATTCGCGCTGGGGAAGTATATGGCCGTTGATTTACCAACTTTTTTTTTTTTTAGAACTGCACTGAATTATTTACGAATCATTCCAATGGGATCATATACACTGAATTTTATACTGCATTTTTTTCGATCGACCCTGTATAATCAATAAATAAAATGTTGTCCAGGTAGATGAGAATTCCCAGGTCGAAAAATGCATACAAATGTTTAGTGTACCCACTGAGACTAAATTTGAACAAAAAAATTTTTGAAAATAAATACAAAATATGAACAAAATAAAGTTGAATTAGCACTTAGACTGTCTAAATCCTAGAGGGTTGAATTGTAGAGCATTCAATCAGGGAAGACAAAGATCATATTTCAGATAGAAGTGTCAGAGGCAAATTTCTCTATTCAGACTGAATAGAATTGAGCTTAAGAAATAGTCGCATCCTCTTTATCAATTGTTAATAAAACACAAACTTTGTGGATTCAGGGTTGCGCATCCTAACTGTCCAAACTCAACTCTATTGTTCTCACTATTCAGTCTGTCTGTCTCAGCCTTCTTGCTCCCTACCCTGTAAGCGTTACAATAATGAAATTTATATATATTTTGTAAGTTGAACATTGAGCCCCAATCAAGAAGACAAATTCTGATGTTTGTATCCGACACATATTTTTAGGATGTACGCATACGAAGAAGGGATTAAAAAAATAGTTGACAATAGTCATGTGGGATGTTTATGAGAGTGGCAAGAAGAATGGGACAGGTCCACCAAGGGACGGTGGACCCATCGGCTCATTCCTCAGATTGAGCCTTGGCTCACCAGGAAGCATGGGGAGGTGAATTACCACCTTACCCAGGTACTCACGGGACATGGTGGGTTCTGGGGGTACCTCCACAAAATCGGGGCAGCAACAACACCAGACTGCCCCGCGTGCCTTGGTGAGACGGAGACGGCGGAGCATGTCCTCCTCAAATGCCCCAGATTTGAGGAGGGAAGGAAAAATCTGGAGTGCGGCCACTGACTGATAAAAGTTACGTGGACGCTATGCTGTGCTCCCAGGAGTCGTGGGATGAGGGCTGCGAATTTGCAGCACTCATCATGGGTGGGTTGGCCCTCCAGGAGAGGGCTGACAAGGAACAACGGTAGCGGCGGCTATAAGTAGAAGAAGGGGCGTAACCAGCCATCCATCCTCCCTTCCGCGAAGTAATGACAGGCCGTCAGTTCCGCGGAAGGGAATCAGGATCGTCGAAGCTACTGAGCTCAAGATTGAGGGTTCGAAACCCGGCCGAGGCACTTAGGTTTTCTATCTGGAAACAACTATGAGCACGCCGTACTTTGGATGGGGCGTTAGCGATGGTCCCGAGCCTTAATGATGTCAGGTATTCCATCGCTAACGCCCCTCTCTTGTGAGAGAAAATATACAATTTATGTTTCAGAAACTTATGGTTCACAATTATATGGTACAACAAAGATTCCAAAATTAATAGAATAGTATTCTATATGTTTCGGTAATTTCAATTTTAAACCATAAAATATTTTTCATATAGGTCAACATAGGTAGAGTATAATATATGCCGGAATATTGAGTAACCTACTCGAAAAAAAAGGTCAGAAAACAAAAGGTCAGGGATAGTACTCTATAATACAAAATGCCCTAAATCCGAGAGAGGCACTAGTCGGATTACCGCCACCCTACTGTACCTTAAATTAACATATTTTCCCCCTTTTTCACCAAAAATATTCCCTATGTCGGGAGAAAAATTTTCTATTCAATTTCCATAGTCCATTCAATTTTGAAGCTGACCTAAGTGTTTCGCAACAATGATTATTGTAGTTACAATTTTTTCTAATAAATAATTAAAGTAATTTACCTTCTCCACCGAGTTGGAGTGGCTCCCAAACTTCCAGTTCATCACCTGAAAATAGAAAATGTATAATTAAAAAGTAATAATTAAGAGTACTTACAGGAAAATATATGCTACGATAATCAGGCGTCTACCAATATGAAATGCATTTTCACTTTTTGCGCATTTAGTCATTTTTTGGTTCCATCATTTTATCTCTTAAGTTAGAAACAACGGAGATATATGACATTATAGGATAGAGGACGCCGGTAGCTCAGAGCTAGCTTGTCTACTGAGCTCAAGATCACGGATTCGAAACCCCGCTGGGGCCCTTAAGTTTTTTATCTAAGAGGTGAGAAAAACTTTATCTCACCGTCCTTTAGATGGGGAGTTCCCCTAAGATAAGTGAATACATCTGGGTAGACGAAATTTAGGGCTCCCATTGTAGAGTCGGGCTCATGTCTACCAGAGCGACGAAAGAGCGCAATATGGCCTCATAATTAAAGCCTGGTAATGAGTCACATTAGGTAACTAACATTATAGAGCAGTGAAAGAGACAATAAGCAGCTCATTGAGTTGGTGAGAGATCGCTCATCTGATCAGCCTAACCTACTCATTCCCACATTCATTTCCAATCTACATTATACACGTATTCACCGCTTTCGCACAATATGTACTGTTTATCTCCGTTAAATTAACTGGTACAATTAAATTCATTATCAACTAAAATATTCAATTATTATTAACAACAAAAAACTATGGGTAACACAGCTAGTAAATAATAAATATAAAAATTATAGTTATACCTTGTGGGAGTTCTACTGGGAGTGCAGGAAGTGTGAAGACGACGCCACAGAACGCAAGTGCAAACAAAAAGCAGATTGTGACCTTCATGGTTGATATGGAAACTGAAGTAGAGTGGAGTGTGTTGTGAGGTGAGATGACAACTAGCGACTGATGCTGTCTGGACCCCAAGACACACTATATATACCTTAGGCAGACTCTCTGTGATTCCCCGTTCTGCACATTGAATTACGAATGTATGGGAAATACACAACCTCCTTTATCTTAGACTATCTCCCAATCCATTGATCTTTAGATCTTTTAATTTATATTTTTCCTGTGGGGAAATTTATGTTATCACAAATTCGAATATGGTATTCATTATAATAGACCGAAGAAAGGGGAGGGGGGGGGGGGGGGGGGGGGCGAGAAGGGAGTTGAACTAGACAACTCCAATAACTGTCAATTTAAAGAATGTATATATTTTAATCAACACGAAATTTAGTAAGAGAAGTTCAGAAGTTCCTCAGTAAGTCATCTACATACTTACAACAAAATCGGTAGATCGATTTTAGAGGGAGCGCGAAAACTTAGTTTACTAACCAGCGCGAGCAAGCAAATTGCCGGCGATACATTGACTTTACTTTTTACTTTACCTTACTTTTTTTTAAACTAAGTAAACTAACATATTGGGTATTTTTTTATATATTATTAAACGTTTTTTTGGTTTTGAAATAGAATTTCTAATGGCAACAATAATTCATTAATAATATTTACAACTTCATGGATAGCATTATATAAATAATAATTTTTGTTAATTATGTTCCTATCAATCAAATATTTTTATTTTTTGTTTGTTTTGTTTTGGCCTTATGTACGGATGCATATTAGCCATGTCACTGTGTTATCTAATTATTTACGACATCCATGACCCTGGGAGGAAGTTCTATCTACGAAATAAACTCACACCCGGACGGGATTCGAACCCGCAAAACCATGGTGAGACCATGCGACCAAAGCTCTACGCTCTAGCCCGCATGGCCCCCCGATGATTTTTATTATTATTAATACATTTGAATAAATAGAAAAATGACATTTTATTAATCGTATTGACATTCAATTATTTTTATTAATTTATAATTTTATTTATTTTCTGTTTAGTTGATTATTGTGACTCATGTTTTTACTACGTCATATAGAGCCTACTACCAGAACACTGTTTCGTCGCTCTGGTGAACATGAGCCGGATCTACTATGGGAGTCATAAAATTTGACTACCCTAAATTCCTATTCAACTAGGGTAGGGGTCTTTAACGAGTACCTATCATCGTACAGACTAAGGGCCTCAGCCAGGTTTCGAACCCGCAATCTTGAGGTCAGTAAGCCGTGCATGCTACCTCTGAGCTATCGTCGACCTCTATTTAGTGGTTATATAATCCTGAATATTTGGCGCGAGTGACTCAGCTGTGACTGGTATCGTTTTTGACGGTTTTTTATAAGAAAATAAAATCATATGGCGGTTTTTCTATGTTTTTATGATTCTGTTATTTTTCAATAACAAATTTCCGCTTTGTTTCGTACATGAAAAAGGTTTTTCCTTAGTAATATCATCAGATTGGGTGAACATGAATAGATATCGTCCTTATGTGATTCTGGAAACTTTCTTGTTGATAAATACGTTTTGTCGGGAGTTATCGTGTTCACAAATACACAATTTTTTAAAATAAAATGGAGGAATCACAGAGTCGGAAGACAGGAAATTCTAGTGAAAACTCAACATCGAGTTTTTGACTGATTACATAACTTCCCCTTAACTTTGTATGAATCAAAAAAAAACTTTTAAAATTTATAAATTGTACCCACTAACCTGTACAGTAATTCTTTTCCTTTTTAGCCACCATGATCTTCAGAACATAGTAAAATCCTATAACGTATATTTGTTATACGTAAAATACAAATTGTATGGCTAGGTTTCCAGCAAGTCGTATTTTTATTTAAATGTTGGTAACTCATCATGAACGGGAAAATATCGATAATTGGAAATAATAAAAAAATCTTATTGTTTAGCAAGTTAACTAGTGAAATAATTTATACATTCTTACTTTTACACAAATATTAAAAATCAGCTTATCTATAGACTTAGTGCAACCTCCTAAACTGTTATCCCCAGTGTTGTTATATTCCTTTTTTTTATTTTATTGTTAATATTCTGCGAGACGTTTCTAAAAAGAAATATAAAATTAAATATCTTATCAGCATTCTCTGAGATGTACAGTGTTTCAAGAATATACCTTTTTCCTGAAGTTCCTTCTTTATGTAAAAATGTAACCACCTCAAAACCAATTTTGTATGAATTTGAAGAAGCGTCCTGAATTATGGAGCGTTTTGTTGGTTGTTCTCTCTTTTTTTTTTTTTTTTTACTTCCACTGGCATACGAAATATAGTGGAAGTTATGTTATCTGTCAAAAAATCGATGGGGAGTTTCTAACATGATTTCATGTTTTCCGACCTCCTGATTTCAAAAATGAAACAGATAATATTTCTGTGAACTCGATAGAATAGAATAAATGTATTGAGTCGATATTTTATATGTGTATCCAAAATCCTCGAAGGACGACACCTATTGATTTTCAGCCTAGGCGGCCAAAGGGAAGAGAGGAGAGGCTTAACACGAAAACTCATAATTATAATATGAAATTTCATATGTAAATTCAAAGCCATATAAGGAGACCTATTATTTTTGAGCGGAATCTGCTGAAGGGGAGGAGAGATCAGAGGGAGGCTCAACTCAAAAATCCTAATAACTGCAGATGTAATGAATGAATCGATACAAAATTTAGTTGTGTTTTTTTGGTGTTGGTATTTTAAAATCCAATTTAACTCTTTGAACATTGTGAACATTAATTGATTCATACCCTCTGAGAGACACCCATACATGTTTATTCTATTTAAATGAAGAAGAGACTCCTTACTAGAAGGAGTTAAGATTGTCTTCATAAATAAAATAGAAACAAACAAAATAAAATGAAAACTTATATTCTGAGTAAAAGCAAAACAGATAAGTCCCTCTATGATTAAACAGTCGAAAAAAAAAAAAAACTTTCAGACCGTAAACATTGAGAAGAAATAATTATATTATTAAAAAGAAATGAATAGATATAGAAATAAAGAGAGATTAAATAAAACGCTTTCGTTTAAAATGACATAATAATATTGAAAGCAGTATCACTATAAATGCATGTCAAAGAGGTGGATCACCAGCAATGTACTTACTCACAACGAATTAATCAAATAAGTTTTCGCTCTCCCTTCAAAACCACTCGACTATTTGCGCTAAAAATTAATAGTTCACTTAAATAGAGACTCATAAACCCTCATAGTAAATTGTCCCCACCCCTGAACCTCATTTTCCCTTCAGTCGATTCCACGGACATTTGACAGGAATTATCCTCACGAGGTTTGACTTTATATATGTATTTTCGCGACGATAAATTCATTACATCGGCAGTTATTGGGGTTTTTGAGTTGTTACCCTAATTCCTCTTTCCCATTGGCCAACTCTGCTGAAAATCAATAGATCATTTGAGAGTTCTGGATACACATATAAAACGTGTCTCATGACACATACACAATGAATGTATCAACATGAGGATTCAGAAGCCACTATGTTAGTCAAATATTGAGTTTTAGGCCAAACGGTCGATTGGCTTTAGAGGGAGAGCGGAACTCATGCTGGGGAAGTACATAGCCTTGTGATTCACCGACGACATTCTTCAACATGTTTCATATTTCTGTTGACAGATATTCATGGAGAAAGGTGATGCTGGTCTACACGAAGGATGGCTGCAGACAAGTATCTGGGAAACATACATGTAAACTTATGATGGAAACTTTGGTCGAGTTCCTGAAGGCAAGGAACATCAGCTACGGAGCCTACGATACAGAGAAGAACACACGACCTCTCAAACGAAATTTAGCAGAAGAAATTGGCGTAGAGTTTTCAGGTAGGTGGGAAATTGTGTTTGCACGCATAATGTTTTTCTGTTTTATGTCTGCTTAGCATGTTATTTTGTTAATCGAGTGCCAATAATAATACTAATTTTAAAAATTACTAATCCACTCATTTAAAAATTACTCAATGTTATTTGTTAAATAATACATATAAAACTGTTAATATGGTAATCTTTAAACTATTTAATATTAACTAAAGTATTCATTTTTACAGTGAACCAAAGAAAATTAATTTTATTAGATACACAAAAACTACAAAAAACATAAACAACATTTATTTAGCTGATCCACTCGCGCCAAAATAAAATATTCTTGGCGCGAAAAGAGCTAAAAAAATATATTTTCAAATGTTTTTTTTTTTTTTTTTTTTTTTCTAATGTGTTCCATATTATAAATAAAATGGTAGAAGTACTGTTAAGTTAAAATTCATGATTTCTTATTTTCCTCAAGGTTGTGAATATTCTCGTAAGGAAATTACTTAGAAAATTACATTTATTTATCATATATATTTTTTTATATTCTTACTATCATATATATTTTTAAGAATTATTTCTCCCCTTGTTTTAGCTCATCTTCCCAATCATTTATTTATCTTTATATATTGTTCTGATTGGCTGGCTAATTTGAAGATTTGGTAAGAATATTTGACGTGTAATAGTCAATGATAATTTAAAATATTTTATAATAATACTTTCGTGGTTTTTTTTTACTCTTTCAAGGATAAAATGATGGAAGAAAATGCGTGTTAAGTTCACGTTTTTGCCAACTCTGCCTCAGGTATCAAATCTTTTTTAAGAACTTACTAATTTGAAGGCAAGAAGAAAGTCATTGTAATAGTTTTTCTTTACTGTAATAATTTATTTATTTATATATAAGGTAAGTTTCAACAATATGTTCGCTTCTAACTATACTTCATGGAGTCTGCAGGACCGAAGTCACGAAGAAAAAACAATTAGAAATTTAAGAAAATAAAATTTTCAGTAAAAAAAACTTTCCTTCAAAAATATATTTCAGCCATGTTAGTTTGGCCATTCTAAAACCTTCCAATTATTCTCAGGATTGTACGAATTTTTCTTAAAGTTATAGATAGTGAAACTTCTCTTAACGGACACCCCTCTATTGCGGACCCTCTTCTAAGAATTCGGAGAAATTGATATGGATTCTGGACAATTTCCTATCCCTGGGAAACTGGATACAACAACACATTACGTGTTGATTCGATACCTCTGAGTATAGATACTTTTACTCATGAGAAGTATTGATTCGAAGTACCGATACTTACTTGGTATCGGAAAAAAAGTATCGATACGTACTGATATCTTTTGAATTGAGTACTTTTTCCTAACGATGATTTTCCACTAAAGGCGTAATTCCACTGAGGCAACACTGAACGACATGAGGCATGACACTTGTTTCCTAGTGTCGCCTGATTATAGGTGTGCGACTATGTGTCACAACATTCAAAAATGTCGCATGCGGCATTTGTCTCCCCACGTCGCATGCGCTTTGTCGTCTATGCTTGTAGCATGCGTCTAAAACGATTCCATTCAGGCAACTTCAGTTCGGTGCATCATGTCTTTACAAACAGTCGCGGCAGCTGCTTATTTGGTAATAGCTTTGAATCGTAAAAAGAAAAGAAGAAGGCCACGGTGGTGGAGAAGAGAACTATATATTGGTGGTCAAGAAACTCGGCATAATTTATGCAAGGACTTGGTTGTTCATGTTGAAGCTCTATTTCGAAATGTTACACGAATGAGTAAAGACGATTTTGAGTACTTGCTCAAAGTCCTCTTCATCACTGCCTGCAGTTGACAATGTTGATTTAGGTACATCGACGTCCAATAAAAAACTTAAAAGCTCAAAAGCAACCCATTTTCCTGTTTTGCTAGGAGATGAGCCAGTTTTTTTGGATTGTAGTTTTTTTCCCTCACGATGGAATGCTGAACGCAAATTCTTGATTTTCTTATTTAACTCAGCCACAGTACAATTATATTTATTAGCTAACTTTTTTAACTTGTAATTTTTTATTCGAATGTCTTTATTATAATCACTAATTTTGTTGTTCCATAATTCTGGTGAATTATGGTAATCATCAATAAATGATGTGATTCTTTCATTATTCCAATCCATGTCGCACGATACAAGCCGCACCGATCCGCTGACTGTTGGATAACGACGACACTGTTCGACACGTTGAATCCTGTCGGGAGGTGACGCATGCGGTCCGGCAACAATAGTCAACTTGTAGCATGCTGCAAGGAGACTTGTTTCTTGCCGCTTCGTGTTCCTTCAATGGAAAGATGTGTGTAGCATGCATCAATGCCGCATGCTACATGTTGCCCTAAAAGTTGCCTCAGTGGAATTGCGCCTTAACAGAACAAAAAAAAAAAAAACAGTGGAATGTATCTTAATTATTAATAATTAACAAACAATACAATACAAATTTTTCTTAATAGTGAAATAATATAGTCCTCCACCATAAGTACATTTTATACAATAAAGTATTTTTAAAAAAGTGAGCATTCAAATATGTATTAATATTAAACAAACAATACAATAAATATTTATTAATAACAAACGATAGGTAAAAATGTTTATTCATGACATAATAATTAAGTCCTCTCCTAAAAGTACATTTTATACAAAGAATTTTTCTTAAGAAAGTGGCCTAGAAACAATAATTGCTCAAGATGTTTCCCAGAAAGTTAAAAACATTTTTTACAAGTAGCAATTTCATTGTCTATCTTGTCAATATGTTTTATATGATTATTTATGTAGATATTTATACCTCTCCCCAACGGACACGCCGATATAACGGACACTATTTTCCTCACCTATGTCCGTTGTATAGAAGTTTCACTGTTGTTTATTTTAAAGTTTTTTTGAAGATTAAATTTAATATTATATGCATTGCCTTCAACTGAAAGAAGAAATATAAACTTCTTGACTGCCTCGGGCTATGTAATTCATTAAATATATAAACAAATACATGAAATATAGATACTGTACATTAACTAGTAGACATTTTAAATGGGTTTATTAATAATGCTAGCTACCAATATAGAAAATAGAATTCCTTTCTGCCTTATGAATAATACATTCTGATTTACAAATCTAAAATTTCTGTCAATGCCCATAAAAGATTGTTTTTTAGTAGTAAAATAAAAATAATATTCATTTACAATATATCTAATTTATATATTTGTTAGTTTTTCAGAAAATTCTGAGTAAGTAGATCAATTTGAATGAGACCGCAGTGGAGTCCATGTTCTGTGGCTTCCCTTCGCCGTGCTCTATTCTTCTATCAGCACTTCATTCTGGATATTATCATTGGTAAATTGTACTTTATTTTTAAATTTTTATAGAATAATTTATTCCATATATTGTTGAAATAATGAGAAATATGAAGTTCATAGGTAGGTTTTATGATTCATGTTCGGGCTTTAACTACGAGGTCATATCGCCTACTACCAGAGCGCTCTTTCGTCCCTCTGGTGGAAATGAGCCCGACTCTATTGTGGTAGTCCTAAATTTTGTCTACCCTAAATTTTTCATTCACCTAGGGGGATCTTTAACGAGTACCTGACATCGTACAGGCTCGAGCCCATCGCTTAACTTCCAGTCCGAAGGACGGCGATCTTAAGTTTATTTTACCTCCCAGATAAAATAAACTAAGGGCCCTTGGTCGGGTTAAGAACCCACGTTCTTGCGCTCAGAAGTCAAGCACGCATACCACTGAGCTACCGGCCGCGGCGCCCTCTGAAATTCATATGTTCAGGTTTTAACACAGAGGTCTAATCGTAAAATATGTTCTGTATAAAAAATATTATGATGAATATAAGGAAAAAAATGTTTACAATAAAGATCAGTAAATAAATTAAAGATGATGAGAGTTCTCGAAATGTCTTTTTGATAGGTTGTAAAGACCAACAAATAAATTGCGAGAGGAATAAAGCTTTGAAAATATATAAGATTATATATGAAATATTTAAATAATATAGTCACATCTCAATTTATCGGACTCTTAATGAAAACTGACTAAAATTCTTACTCTGAAAATGTCTACTAAATTATCACCAAAGAATATTCTAATTAACTATTGTTTATTTTGGCAGCTGACTGCTCTAGTTGGAAGTAATAGCAATCATAAAAAGCAAAAGGCATTAAATCATGTAAAAAAAGGGTGTCGGTGAATCACAGGCTATGAACTTCCTCAGCAAAAATTAATCAATTACTTTTTCGCTTTCCTCCCTCAAAAGCCAATCGACAGTTTAGATTAAAACTCAATATTATATACTGGCTTCTGAGTTCTCATCCTAAATTTTCTGTAGATACATTCATTACATCGACAGTTATTAGGGTATTTATGTGGAACCCCTCTTCACTAGATCCCCTTTTCCTTCGACCAATTTCGCGGAAAATAAATACCTATAATCCTTATGAAGTTATGTATTGAAATGTGTCGATCCATATTTATTACCTGGAAATTTATTGGGATTCTTGTGTTAAGCCTCCGCACTAATCCCCCCCCCCCCCCCCTCCCTTTGGCCGATTTTGTTGAAAACTAATAGGTGTTGTCCTTATGGAAATTAAATTTCAATTAATTCAAATTAAATTTTTTTCTATACTTGAGTAATATCGCAGCTGATACATTCATTCTATCGGGGAAATTATCTCTATCTGACAGGATTTTTTTTTTTTCCATTTTTGGAATTCCGACCATCGGAAACATGGAATTCCACTGAACATGACAGAATTTCTGACCCATTACATAACTTATTCTATACTTTGTATAACTGGGAAAGTGAAATTTCCTGCCTGTCTGTGGGTCGTGAACTTACATGGGCTTTGAAATTACTTATGAAATTTCGTGTCAATTCATTACATACATACGTACATTCATTACTATGGCAGTTATTAAAGTTACTTCTCGCATAATGCCCTCTTTTCTCTTGTCTATTTGGCTGAAAATCAACAGGGCCTTAGAGGGTTCTAGATACACATATGAAATTTTGTTTCAATACATTTATTCTATCGGGAGTTATAGATATGCACACAGACAGACAGACATTTCCACTGTCGGAAAACATGAAATTTAGTTGAAAACTTAGCATTGAATTTTTGACCGATTACATAACTTCCCCTATACTATACTTCGTATAGCTAGAGAAATTGGAAAAATATCCAAAAATTCCAAATCCGGTGACAACGACCGACAACTCGTTTTCCAGTGTAGGTACTTAGGTTAAAGTGGCAGAAATATATCCAGGAATCTTACAAAGTGCGTTACAGACATTAAAATATAAATGGGAAAATAGTTTATGTATTATTGTTTGATTGAGGAGGTTGGTAACATTGCGATATGTAAAACATTCCTGGACTGGTTTGGAATAGGTTTAATTATGTTTGATTAAATTAATAGGACTGAATTAGGTTATTAGATTCAATAAAGGGGTTGTAATGGGACAAAAAAGACAACTCTGTAACTGGTGCGGATCCAGAGGCAAGTTTGGGGGGCGATAGAACTTTTACCGGAAGGGAGGGGGGGTACAAAGTCTCGAAGAGGGTACATTTCATTAGGTGAAGGTAGCAAAATTAGTCAGTTAATTATGATGAATCACCGTGCTTTAACTACGAGGTCATATCGCCTACTACAAGTGCGCTCTTTCGTCACTCTGGTGGACATGAGCCTGACTCTACTGTAGGAGTCCAAATTTTGCATACTTAGGTTTATCGCTTAAGTTTCCTTCCAAAGGTTGGTGTGCTCAAGTTTTTTTTCACCTCCCAGATAAAAAACCTAAGAGCTACCACCCTCAGGTAGGAACGTAACGAGGTTGTTAATCTAACGAACAGCCATTAAACATGTGCTTATTCATCAAGTCATCTCAACAAGAACAATATTAAATATTTATTATTATTATTACAAAATTAAAAAGTAATTTGAATATATGCAAATTTAGGAAAAGATAAGATTTTTCATAATATTAATCCTACCTTAAAAAAAACAGGGATAGAAGAAATATTATAGTCTCTGAAAACGTGATATGGTTCAAGGATTTGTTCTTTAGTTTTTAATAGGGAAATTTTAATTTATAAGTTTTAAAACTTTAAATAATTTAAGTATTAAACTGAAAATCATTAAAAATTAATTACAATTACTTTAGAACATAATCTCTAGTTTTCAAATAATACAGTGTGCTATTTCTAGTTTATGTACTTCCCCAGCACAAAATAAACTATTACGTTTTCGCTCTCCCTCCAAAGCCAATCAACCGTTAAGCCTAAAACTCGATACATTCATTAAATCGGTCGTTATTGGAATATTTGAGTTGAGCCTACCCTCTGGTCCACCCTTTTCCTTCGACAGTTTCCGTTGAAAAATATAAGATGTCGTCCGCAGAGAGTTCTAAATGAATAAAAATTAAACATGTGAAATTTCGTGTCGATACATTCTTTTTATCGGGAGTTCCTCAGCTATACTGTCCTATAGTTATGTAATCGGTCAAAAATTCGATGCGGAGTTTTCAACGGAATTTCATGTTTTCCGACCTCCTGATCCCAAGAATGTCTGACTGTTTGTGAAAACGATAACTCCCGATAGAATGTATAATATTATGTATCGACACAATTTCAATATTCGAAATTTTATACGTGTAGGTATCTAAAACTCTATAATCACAACACCTAATGATTTTCAGCCAAATCGGCCAAAGGGAAGGGGGGCTAATAACTGCCCCCACAAATGTATCAACACCAAAGGTATGCATTCAGAAGCCTCTATGTAAGCCAACAAGTGATTTTTAGTCCAAACGTTTGATTGGCTTTGGAGGGAGAGCGAAAACGTAATTGATTAATTCGTGCTGGGAGTATATTACTTTTTTCTATACTTTTTTTTATTTGTTAGGTTAGGTTTTATGACTCATGCCCGGGCTTTAACTACGAGGTCATATCGCCTACTACCAGAACGCACTTTCGTCACTCTGTTGGACATGAGCCCGATTCTACTGTGGGAGTCCTAAATTTTGCCTACCCTAAATATTTATTCACTAGGGTAGGGTTTAACGAGTACATGATCGGATAGGCTCGGGAGCATGGTTTAACGTCCCATCCGAAGGACGGCGTGCTTAAGTTTATTTTACCTCCCAGATAAAATAATCTAAGGGCCTGGGACGGGTTTTGAACCCACGATCTTGAACTCAGAAAGCAAGCACGCATACCACTGAGCTACTGGCGCCCTCTTTTATTTGTTTTTATGTAAATATTCCCAAATGGTTGTTATTAATGGGTCCCGGATTGACTTTACTTCTAAGTTCCTCGAATCCTAATCAGTAGTCCAAAAGGAAGGTTCTGTGATTGACAGAAAGGTTCTGTTGTTCACAGACTGAGAGAAAGTACTTTAGCTCGACGGGTCACTCAAGTGTCTCTACCCAGGCTATCTACATGACATGACATACAATAGACTTTTTGATTTTTTCAGTGTCATATCTATTTGAGCTGAGTTTACGAAGCTCTTTCTTAGGCGACTCATGTATTTCGTTGTACTCGTACTCCTCCTAAACCCCTTTACCGATCACATTGAAATTTGCCACGATGGTAGTCGACACAGTGACGATGGTTTACTACTAAAAAACTCTGGTATTGAACATACCGCGGAGAAATAATCATCGATAAACGAAATCCCCATTGAAATCAATTGAGAGACAAAATTTTCGCGCAAAATATAATTTTTCTGTTTCAAATGTAAAAATCCGGGCGAAGCCCTTTTCGGTTTACCATCGGACACCTCTTTTTTTGAGCCGTTTTTTTCAGTGTTCTAACGTACTTCTGCTTTTTTTTGATAAAAATATTCTTCAACATACAAAGAACACATAGTAAAAAGAATTTTGTGCAAAAACAGCATGTTGTTGTCTACAAAAAGGCTAGAAAAAATCCATTGAATTCAATCGAAATCTATTTAAAATATTAATTTATTCATAAAGAACATACAAGGTTAGAAGTTACTGATAATTATTAAAACATTAACTGAGTTTTTTATACAGATATGCCTGACTCAGCTCAGTTTTTGCAAACAGCAGAATGTATCACACCTAGTATATTTTTTATTACATTAGAAAATAACACCTCAAAGAAAAAATTCTATTTAACGATGCCGAGTTTTGTTATTTGGTTATTAGAGACTTGGTTGATTCTTCTGTTTTCTTTAAATGGTTTATGTCGGTAAACCGACAATGTACTTCCCCAGAACAAACTAATAATTTAAGTTTTCGCTCTTCCTTCAAAACCAATGGACCGTTTACTCTAAAAATCAATTTGTGACTTCCATAAGGGTTACTGAATCCTCACACTATATTTTGTGTTGATACATACATTATATTGGCAGTTTTATGGTTTTTGTGTTCAGCTTCTGTCTGATGTCTACCTTTACTTTTGTTGATTCCACAGAAAATTAATAGATGCTGACCTTATGCGGTTTTGAAATTAAATATAAAATATATTCATTACATCTGCAGTTGTTGGGATTTTCGAGTTGAGTCCTCCCTCTGATCCCCACTTCTCTTAGACCGATTCCGTTGAAAATTGATTAGCACCGTAATACGTCTTTATGAGGGTTTTCAATACACATATAATAGTTCGTGTTGATTCAATTATTGATGAATTATTGTGTTCACAGACGCACACATAGACAGGCAATCGTTGATTTTCCATTTTTTCATTTTTGGAATCAGGGGCTCGAAAACATGAAATTTGTGAAAACTCATCATAGAATTTCTGACCGGTTATATAATCTCCTCTACACTTCAATACGCAGATTAGGCCAAGTTGCGTAAAGGCGCTTTTTCCTAGCTACAGTTTTTTCGCGCTGCGTAGTGCGCAGTACGTCCAACATAATGCGCAGTGGACCCAACACAAAAAAAGTAATGGGTTTGTTTTCCTACAGAGCGTATTGCGTTGTACGTCAACGTTTCACGTCCTGCGGAAAAAAAATTCCTTTCGAAGTCGGCCAAAAAGCCGCAAGCCCGTTTTAGTGCCGAGGAGGATGAACTTCTGATTGAAGCTTTGAGTGGCAAACCGTGTTTGTGGAACATGAGATCTCCAGACTTCAAAGATGTCGATTGAAAAGACACGCACCTTCGTCCTCTCGATCCAAAAACATATAACTCATTGATTTCCTTCTGTTAGCATAATTCAGAAGAACGAAATCCTCTTCTTTATCATCCATCATGTGTTTAGCTATCAGCAATCCAAGCAGTTTCCTTTTCTTTTCTCCTAGGCGATTCATTATTCAGATAAAATGATGAACGAACACGAAAATTGCTTGAACAGAGCTCTTTCCAGAAAGCACTGAGTATTTTATGCGCTCGCGTTTTCAGTTTGGAGGAAAACACAAATCCGCAGCGTGATTCAGTTGCGCGTTCTGGTCCACGCAACCCCACTACCCTTTACCCAATATTAATGAAAATTGACTTGCTTTATCTTGGGTTTTGACTTTAAAAATGAAATTTCATGTAGATACATTCATTACATCAGCAGTTATTGGGGTTTTTGAGTTAAGTCCCCTCTGATCCCCCTTCCCTTTTGCTGATTCCGCTGAAAATTAATAAGTGTCGTCCTCAAAGTTATTACAGTTTTTACAGATAAAAAGTTTTAAAATGTTAAGTGCTATCAAATTGTTCACTGCAAATACATAAAAGTTACAATGAAATATATTTTGATACCACTTAACATTTCATCAATTTTTGTCTTACATAATTTATTTATTGGTAATTATTGACGAATAGTAACAGTTCGTAATTCTAGTGATTTAAAAAAAATGTTTTTTTTTGGTTTATATATGTTCAGATTCACAACCTGAGGATGGCAGTTAATTGCTGAAACTAGTTGTGGTGTAAATAAAATATATTGTTGGTTTGATACTTCTTTGCTACTTATTTAAAACTGTATGTATTATTTTAAAACACCCCCTAAAATTAATTTATGTCAAGAATACAATTATGTGTAGCACACCATCTATGGAAATTAGACAACAAATGGTAGTTCTTAATGAGTTCCGGGTTGAACTTCCCTATATAAGTTAGTTATTGTGACTTATGCTCAGGCCTTAACTGCGAGGTCATATCGCCTACTACCAGAGCGCTCTTTCGTCGCTCTGGTGATCATGAGCCCGACTCTACTATGAGAGTTATTTTGCCTATCCTAAATTTTTATTCACCATAGGATAGGTGTCTTTAACGAGTATCTGAAATCGTACAGGCTCGGGATCATCGCTTAACGTCCCATTCAAAGGATGGTCAAGTATTTTTTTATCTCCCAGATAAAACATCTAAGTCTCAGACTTTCGAAAACCGCGTTTCGGACCCACGATCTTGAGTTCAGTAAACAATCACGCTAATTCTGAGCTAACCGTCCCTTCACTTCCTTATTTATACTTCGAATTTATATCAGTAGGGACAATAAGAAATCTTTCAAAAGACAGAGGCGGTTGTGTGGTTCGCAGATAGAGAAAATAGCTTGGCGTAGAAGTAAGGAAAAACATGAAAGTACATATATGTGCTTAAAATAAAAAAAATCGCTGGTGAATCTTCGGCAGTGTACTTCCCAGCACGAATTCATCAGCTAAGTTTTCGTCTCAATTTCATGTTGATTCATATTTATTACATCGACAGTAACTGCTATTAGGGTTTTTGAGTTGATCCCCTGTTCTCTGGTATTACCTTTCTGCTAATTCGGTTGAAAATTGATAGATGTCGTTCTTACGGGGTTCTTATACAAAATTGTTGGTATATTAATTTTATCGGGTATGATAGTGGTCACAGAATCCACGGGAAATTCCGGGGAAAATTCTATTTCTGACTAATTACAGAACATAAGTGGGACGAATTTTCGGAAAATCTGTTTTCGAGAGACTATTGTATCTATGTGTTTCCTGATGCGAGTAAGGACCATATATATATATTGATTTTCAGCCAGATCAGCCGAAGGATAATATCATGGGCTTAATTTCAAAAGTCTGGATGGAATGAATGTATCTATACGAAATTTTATATGTAGATCCAGATACTCGCACAGACGACACCTATTGATTTTGAGCCGAATCGACCGAAGAAAAGTGGGAGAACTAACCTGAAAACCTTAATAGCTTTGGCTGAAGCTGAGTGAATGTTAGAGTGTTAAAAGGGATTTTTATTGGTGGTCTCGGAAGTCCCTGAGTAAGACACATATTGATTTTCCGTCAAATCGGCCGAAAGAAGGAGAATACGGAGGGAGAGCGAAAAAAACATTCTAGACTCATCTCTAATACACTTTTTAAGGGTTCTTTTGGTCGTTGTCAAACGCAGAGCCGGATCTAGAGGAGGCAACGCGCCGGGAACCAACCAATAGACATACACAAGAAAAATATGAAAAATAACAGAATTTGTGAAAATTTAGGAATATATGGTGGAGGTTCTGCGAATCTGCACGCTCACCTTCCATAAAAACATAACATAATTGTACCTCCTTCCGATCGGATGAACGCGATTTTAGGTACTCCTTAAATACCCCATACTTAATTAAACCAGGTAAGCAAAATTTAGGAGTCTCACAGTTGGGCGTAGGTCCTCTAGCAGGGAAAAGCCCTATGGTAGTGGGCCATATGACCTCGCAGTTGAAGACTGCGTATGAGTCACAAAAGCAACTGACATCGTACATGGTCGGGATCATCGCTTAACGTCCCATGCAAAGGACGGTGTGCTCAAGGTTTCTTCAACTCCCAAATAAAAACCTAAGGGCCTCGGCTGGGTTTCGAATGGGGGCTGATCTTGTGCTAAGTAGGCAAGCTCGCTACCACTTAGCTACCGGCTACTGGTAGCTACCAGAGACGTTTTGTAAAAACCAAGTAGGTAATAAATGTGAGAAGAATGCTGCTGTATATTATTATAAATGCAGTACTTCCTTACCCAACGGAAAAAGTAATGCAGTTTTTATCGTCCAGTAAATCAAGAAAACAATTCTGCAGTTCCTTTAAATTTTATGGTAGTATAAAGAGGGAGCTGATAGCTCAGTGGGGTGCGTGCTTAGTTACTGAGCTCAAGAAAGCGAGTTCGATACCCGGCCGACGGCCCTTAGTTTATTTTATCTCAGAGGTAAAAAAAAACCTGAGCACGTTGTCCTTCGGATGGGACGTGTAAGCGACGAGTCATTGCGATATCAAGTACTCTAGGTGAATAAACTTAGGCAAAATTTAGGACTGCCATAGTAGAGTCGGACTCATGTCCATCCGAGCTACGCGATTGAGCGCTCCAGTAGTAGACGATATGACCTCGTAGTTAAAGCCCGATCATGAGTCATAATCACTAACTGACTGTATAAATAAATAAATTATTACTTTATTATCGTTCTACAAATACATGGAGGAATACGATAACGGAAAAATATTTAATATAAGATCCAATAAATTTTTTTTTTTAATTTACTTCTTTCCCGACTCTATTTAACCTAATCAAACATTTTTTCCCAACAAACCTAGAGGGGGGTCTTCTTCAAAGGTAAACCTCTAGGTACCATTAATAAAAAATATTTTATAATTCGTTGTTGATGAATACATTTTTAGCATGTATCCAGGAAACCGGACGACTTGCAAAAAATTGTATTCCATACATAATATGTTCTTCAGTTTTTTCTACAACATTTACTTTAAAATATTTTCGATTAGGTCACGGACCTAAGCGGTATCTTGTAAAAGTACATAGGCCTCGAAGAAAAGTGGTCTCAATTTTTGTTCGATATCGACCAATATCTAATCAGATCCAAGTTAGCACAGGCGATCCCTTTCAAGTTCATATCTACAATCTTTTTGCGGTAGAGAGCTCACAACTTATCAATCACATACACACACAGTGTCTTCATCGCGAAAATGGTCCAAACGTATTCATGGGGGTCTTGTAACTTGAAATTCCGCTGAAATCTTGATTTCGGAATACTTACGAAGATGGAAAACCGTTGGGATGGTAAGCAAATGCTTGCCAGGTCAGTCACCATTCTGGACCTTGAGGCTGGCGGTTCTCACAGCCTTAGCTTGCGGTTGCTTCCAAACGGCACCACCAACTGAGGTTGGATTCGTAGTGGCTGTGGTTACTGACACCAGCACCGGAAGCCAGTCCCTTGGCAGATTCAGATGCTGGCACCAGATCGAAGTAGTTGGTGTCCCAATTGCTCCCCTATTCCAAGGAACTCCACCCCAGACCAATTCGCACCAAAGCAGTAACCTTACATTTTTGGAATCTAACCTCAGCGGAGTATGGGCGAGAGCCTCAGTACTGATGAGTTACTTCAGATATAAGAAAGTAAAGATATTATCATTGTTTAAACACTATCTATGGTAGAGAAGTCCCGAAATGCCCAAGTTCCTAGAGACTAATATAACAGTATATCAAATTTCTCGGTGGACCAGCTCCTATTTGAGAGAATTACTGTAAATATTGACTGTCAATGTTCCGTTTCATATTTCTAATTAAACTTATGGAAGGAAAGTGGGTGTGAGAGCATTGGGATGTCTGTGATGTTTACAGAGAACCAGCCCGTAAGATGGCGCAAAATGGGTTTTTGATATGGAGTGGGGGGGATATTTTTTTTTTTTAACAATTTTTTTTCTATTATGTTTTTGCTCTCCCTCCAAAATCAATCGACCGTTTCAGCTAAAAATCTATAGTTGACTTGTGAATCCTCATACTAAATGTTGTGTCGATACATTCATTACATCGGCAGTTATTTGGGATTTTTGAGTTGAGCTCCCCAGTAGGGTAAGAAAGTCTGATCTCTTTTGGGTGAAAATGAACATATGTCGTCCTTATGGGATATTGGATACACATATAAAATGTATCGATACATTCATTATATCGGGAGTTATAGTGTTCACAAACACACAGACAATTTTAATTCCCCAGATATACGAAGTATAGAGAAAGTTATGTAATTGGTCAAACATTTCTTGAGGCAGTTCTTACAGATTTTGAGTTAAGCTTTTCCCATAATCTCCCTATTCCTTTCGGTCAATTTGGCTAAAAATCAATGAGGGTCGTCGTTAGATGGTTATGGATTCAAGGTCATTATATCAGGAGCTATCATGTTCATAAACATACAGTCTGACAGAAATAGGTAATAATGTATAATTAAAAAATAAATAATGTTTTCGGTGAATCACTGTCAATGTACTTCCCCAACATGAATTAATCAATTAAGTTTTCGCTCTGCTTCCAAAGCAAATTGACCGCTAGGACTAAAAATCAATAACAGACTTTCATATCGGTTTCTAAATCTTCATAATAAAGCTTGTGTACATACATTCATTACATCGGCAGTTATTAAGGATACATTCCTTCTATCGGGAGTTATCGTGTTCACAGACATACACACACGAAGAGACAGATTTTTTTTTTTCATTTTTGGTATCTGGTCAACGGAAAACATGAAATTCTGTTGAAAACTCCGCTTCGAATTTTTGACCGTCGCATTACTAATAAGTAGGGAAAATAAAAATAGTCTTTGATATTTTGGCATACCAATATTTGTAATATGTAATGAATTTTATAATTTAAAAGCAGTAAACACATTATCTATGTAAATGGTTGGTACTGCTACCTAGTGAGAGAACAATGAAGCTATACGTGATTCAAACAGCTCTCACTAGAGTGCTTCTCTAACCTATTTCTGGATTTGATCCAAGCAGTCAAATTCTATTTGGCTATAATTTAAATGGTCAGCATAATATTGAGGATTTGGTCACCTCTAAAATGTTTTCTGCTGGCAAATATAGTGAGTTGATTAGCCAATTGTGGTCAGCAAATAGAACAAGATTCAACAGCAAATAATGTCATATTGATCATCTCTGAACTTATATCTATAGCTAATTAAATAGATTTGCAGCAATAAAAATTACAAAATTTTTGCAAGCTGTAAAATTTATTTTATTATGCAATAAACTCTATTTTTTTTGCAACAATTGTATGCAACTTCCTTGCTGCTGTCAATTATTGAAACATAATGCATTAATATCATTTTGTTGCAGATGCTGACGTAAAATTTGAAACCCAAACAATCATTTAAAAAATATGTTTGTTTTTTTATTAGTAAGGAAAAATTAATTAATTCAGCCGTTTTAATCAAAAACCCTCAGACTGATAACACAGTGCCTACCATACATAAACAACAGAACACTTCATAACGATCTCATGATACACACAGTAGGTACCTCAAACAATACAAACTAAGTAGTTTGTAAGTACATACGGTTATTAGCAAGCTTTACACAAATACAAACCAAAATACGTACATTATCTTCACAACACTTTTTCTTTTTCTTTTTTTCCGAGGGCTGATTGTAATATGAACCGGAGTCTAATTTTCCTCGCCATATTTCCTGCACAGAGGGCTTCTAGCGATGCCCATATTGTATAGGTGTTTGTTCATATGACAGTGTCCTGTAATCAGCTCTGTCATAGCTCTAAGATCCATTCTGCTCATATTCAGGAGCTCTCGGCTCCTTTTCTCTGAGGGTTCCGCTACAAAGAGTTTTGAATATCTTTGCTTT
Source organism: Aradus depressus (assembly GCA_963662175.1). Classification (NCBI taxonomy): domain Eukaryota; kingdom Metazoa; phylum Arthropoda; class Insecta; order Hemiptera; family Aradidae; genus Aradus; species Aradus depressus. The sequence goes on along the minus strand of OY759214.1, from coordinate 62,394,498 downwards.
GAGTTTGGGACTCCTCTCCAGAACTGGATGTGTTTCCTGGTCAGCCAACTTTTGATTGTAGCCCTTGCGGTGCTCTTACAGACCCCGCAGAAGGGTTCCGGTCCTATAGGGCCTCTGTCAGCTCCTGACCTGGCTAGTTGATCAGCCCTTTCGTTGCCAACAAACCCTGATGTCCTGGCACCCATCAACTCTACTCTATTTTGGTCCGACAGGGACTTTCACAACACTTACCACATGATCCCCCACGAAGATTGAAGAGAAGGTGAAACTGCCTGCCTGCCACCTTGAATTATATTCGTTATTATTATTTTGCAACATTATTTTCCTTTAATTTTATTATCTCTCTTACTACCCATCAATTAAAATTGTCTTTCAATTTTTTAAAAAAATTTTTTTATTATTATTATTTCCTTTTTTTCTCTAATAATTAAGAGAAATTTTCTTCACCACTGGGTGGCCTTCCTCTCACACCCCATTCACGCCACCATATCTACATGTATATCATAAATGATGGTTGTTATCCGAGCAACAGTTCTTTTCTTTATAAATAGAAGACCAAAAAAAAATTCTAGTTTTGTGTGGGGACTGTGAACTGTGATATAAATAAACAACACATCACCATAGAAAAGTGACAACAAAACTTCAAATTTGAAACCCAAACAACCATTTAAAAAAGATGTTTTTTTTATTAGTTAATACAAATTAATTATTTATTTTTTATTATTATTAATCATTAAAATATATTTATTATATATATTAAATACATTAGAATATATTTTTTATATAGTTAACTAGAGTAGTTCCAGCAACTAAGGGGCTGCATTGAGCCGATCGGCGGGACATATCTGGCTTCCAGACCGTCGTTTGCTCATCCCTAGTCTAGCTAAAAGTTTTTCTAGTTTGTCAAGCTACATACTTGTTGGGAGGCAAAGAAAACTATCGAGAAACTATACTAGGAAACGACTGAAATGATGCTACAAGGACTGCAAGATAGGGCCCCGTCTGCTCCAGGGGCTCCCCGTCAGTCAGCCAAATTCATAGCTACCTAGCTACCCCCGGTGTACCCCCAAACCAGTACCCACAATGACCTAAATACGGCACTTCCACAAGGACGGATGAAAATGGAGTTACAGGTGCTGGAGGTCAGGGCCCCATGGCTACGCCTCCCGACTATTCCCCCGGTAGGCCCCATATTCTTCAGTGGCTCAGGGCCTCTAAAGACCGACACTTCATCAGGGATCTATTTATGGTTTTGCCAGAGGGATTGAAATTATGTAGGGACATAATACAAAAGGCTCACTCAATGCTTTTCGGCTTCCCATATAAGCTCCAGTTTGACCTGAAACCAAAGCATTGTCCAAGGGGAGAATACAGAAACTCCATGTTGTCATCAATGGAATTATAATGTGTTCACTCTGGCCATTTTACTAAATGTGGCTTTCATGTGAACCGTTGTGGAACTAATAGACAAAAACATATGTTTGTGTTAATTCGTTTCAAAATTCTGTGGACTTTGACAATTGAAATAATTCAAGCGTGAGCAAAATATACTAATATATAAAGAGAGAAATGGGGTACACAAAATGTACAACTCTCATAGTTGTCGGGCAATGTCCACCAGTGTGACTAAAGAGCGCTCTGGTAGTAGGCAATATGGCCTTGTAGTTAAAGCCCGGGCATGGGACGCATTCACCCTTGAACAAAAGGGATCAGAACATGATGGTAAAAGTGAAGCAGGTCGGAGGAGACACGGCCGTCCGAGCAGTTGTTGCATACTTTGCCTAAATCGTTGAAGATATATCAAAATGATGTATGGAGAAAATGTTGGCAATCAAAAGTTTAAGAGTTTTATCTGTATATATAAATCTGTAGTTTTGTCTGTTCGTGTGTTTTTAGCAAGGCGAAAAAACTACTGAATAGATTTTGATGAAATTATTATCTTTAGAAGATTGAATCATAGGACATGTGGCGTCTCTAATATTTTAACGGTTAATCGAATTTTTATAAAATCACAAATAGCATCCTTATAAGCCTGGTTCAAACTTGAACACGACAACTCCCGATAGAATGAATGTATCGATACGAAATTGTATAACTGTATCCCCATTAAGGCGACACTTATTGATTTTGAACCAAATCGGCCTAAAGGAAGGGGGGTTAACACAACTCATGGGGGGACTGAGAAGCTCTAATATGTGTCTTTGTAACCGGTGGCGTAGCTAGCCGTCAGTAGGCATTGGTATCAAAATTTCTTGGGGGGGCCCTTTTTCGGAAAATAAACAGACAATCACATAAACAAAATATATTTGAAAATAACAAAAACAACTATACATATTAAAAAAATTAACTCTAAAGAAAAATATTCTAGTAGATAAAAAGGTAATTTTCTTGTTTTTTTTTTCGGCAAATGTATTTATTATATCATCCATAGCTGAAGAAGATTCTAGTTTCTCAAGTTCTTCTTTTTCTATGAACAGTATTGATAAGTCCGATAGCCGTTTTTGTCCCATAGAAGTTCTAAGATAATTTTTAATACGTTATAATTTAGAAATTTGGTCTTGGCTTTTATCAATATGACTATGGATATCATTTTACGATTTTTGCTTACGCATGTTGGGACCCCTCTACCTCGGGGGCTCTGTATCATTGCTACAACTGCTACATCGGTCCCTGAATGTAATGAATATACCCGGACGAAATTTAGTATGAGGATTCAGAAGTCCCTGTATGAGATACCTTTTGCTTTTGAACCAAATCGATAAATTAGTTTCAGTGGGAGAGCGAAAACTTGATTGATTGTCGGTGATTCACCAACGAATTTTCTAAAGGTAATTTTTTTTCTCCTCATTATGAATAAGCACCTAAGTTTGCATGTTATGGCTCCCGGGTCAAGTGGCGCCCCTTCTGAGGGTGCCTTTCATCTTAACTATTCCTTTGAATTATCTACAGATAAAGAGGACGTACAAATGTTGAAAACGTGGTTAAATTTGCGATGGGGGGATGTTATTCTTGTGAATGTACCGCTCTAGCGGTCTGCTCGTTAAATCTTAAATTCAAATGAGGATTGGAGAAGGGAGTCGGCTAATGGTGGGTCGAGTAACCCTAGCTCAAGTATTAATCTGTGGTTATATCCGCCTTGATCTTGTAGATCAGAGAGCCGCTCTGGGAGATCCAGTTTACAGCATCCCAAACCAACCACATCCTCAGAGGAGGTCTCAGTCATATCAGCCAACTCACACGCTTTCAACAAGTGCTTTGACCAACTCTAATTAATATGATTTAATAACATGATATGGTACCAAGAGCAGTTCAGGAGGGCGGGAGGGGGTCTGAGGGAGACTTTCTTATACCAACCACTTTTGTATACAGATAACTCTCCCATCTCGCCGGTAGTTCAGAGGTAACACGCCAAATGAGCTTAAGATCGCGGGTTCGAAACCCGGCCGAGGCCCTTAGTTTATTTTATCTGTGTGGTTGAAAAACCTTGAGTACGCTATTCCATTGGGACGTTAAGCGTTATGTCAGGAACTAGTTAAGGACCTAGGTGACTAAACCTAGGTTTGCAAAATTTAGAACTCCCACTGTAAGAATCGGACTCAAGGTAGTAGGCGATATGAGCTCATATTTAATGCCCGGGCATGAGCCACAATAAATAACTAACTAAATGAATTTCAAACAGGCATACTGGCTAATATGAAAGTAATGTCCCAGTGTCAGCGTCATTCTTTGTTTCATTGTACACCGTAATTTTGAGAGCGACATTCTTCTTCAGTATAATGAATTTGAAAGGGGTGCTCAAATGTGGTTGTATAAGAAAGCTCTGTTATGGCCACATCCCTTTAAAAATAACTTCCCTTAAACTTCATAAACAAAAAATGATGATGCACAAACAAATCAACCAATCGATAAATCAATTTGAGAGGGAGAGTTAAAACTTATTTGTTAAATTCGGACTGGGGAAGTACACTGTTGGTGATGCGAACTGTGAAACCAATTCTGGATACACAAATAAAATTTGAACCATTTGATGTTAATATGTAAACACATTCGGTTGTGTCAGGAGTTATTGTACTCGTATATTACAGACACACATGGACAGACAAACATGAAATTTCGGTAAAAACATCGTAGAATTTCTGACCAATTACATAACTATATATTCGAATAACTAGGTGCAAATGTACCCTTTGCGCACAAAAGAGCAATTGTTAACTTGTCTAGTCCGTATTGATTTTTCCATTTTTTCAAACAGGGTCTTGGTAGATCTACCTCAAGAACTACTATCCAAATTGAACTCACTAATCCGTGACTAAGGGTCACGAAACTTCCCCACCAGTTGTCTATTTTTAGTTTAACACAAAGTGCTATTTTATCGATAATAATGAACGAAACATTTCACAGTTTGTAAAAAAAAAGTTGTCCGTGAATCATCTGCAACGTACTTCCTCAGAACGAATTTAACGATTTTCACTCCTACTTTACATCCAGTAGTCCGTTTGCGCTAATATTCTATAGTTGAAATACATAGAGGCTCCAAAATACTAATACTAAATTCTATGTCGATAAGTTCATTATATCGGCAGTTATTAGGGTTTTTAAGTTGAGCCCCCCCCCCCCCCCCCCCCATTTCCTCTTCTGGATTCCACTGAAAATTAATAGGTGTCGTCCTTACTGGGTTTCGAATTCACATTTGAAATTTTGTTACGATACATTCCTTAGATTAGTTTTTGTTTTAAACCTCCTACCTCTTCCCTTGGCCGATTTGGATGTAAGCAATAGTCCTTAGAGGGTTCTGGATTCACATATGTATATAATTTCTTGTCGATACATTCATTTTACCGGGGAGTTACCGTGTTCACAGACACACATGCCCTCAGACATACAGACATTTCTACGTTTGATTTTTGGAATCAAGAGTTTGGAAAACATGAAATTCCGTTGAAAACTCGGCATCGAATTCTGATTGATTACATTACTTTATTACCTTGTATAGCTGCGGAATTCATAATTTGATAATAATATGATTACACTTAAATAGTGTTTGTGCAAATTAGTATTTCAACAGTTCATTCCTAGCTGATCATACACAGTTTGAGATGTAGTTATGATACTCAGATTTACAGATAATAAAGTTATTTTCTCAGAGATGGATGCGAATTCGATAAGCTGGGTGCTGAAGGTACGAGGTGAACTTCTTTATTTAAATAAGTATTCTTACACTAAGGAAATCAAACTTTGCTCCATGTGAAATAACAAGCAAGATGAAGATGTGTTTCACTTTATTGCCGTATGCCTCATCTTAAAAGAATTTCGTTTTATTTATTTTAGTAAAGCAGAGTTAAGCTATGTTCAGTTTATTGAATATGTAAATGGACGAAATTACAAAAGTTTAATTAACTATTGCAAAGCCGCCTGGAATTATAGATTTGAGCTAGTTTCACAATTTATTTATTTTTATTATTTATTTTTTTTTTTTCATTTATTGATAATTTTTGTACAATGTACATTCAATTGTGCTAAAATAAAATAAAAACAAAACATCAGGCACTTGAATGAGGCCGCTGACCAGCGTCAGTCCTCTTGATTAAGGTCGCTATGGTGCTTCCTCTTCAGACGACGTTCTGGTCACAATTTAATTATTAATAATAATATTATTATATAAACAGAAAGATGTTTTTTATTTTTATTTTTTGTTCGTTTTTTTTAAAGGATCATTTAAGTTAATTTTGTAAATTACTGCATTTGTATTTGAATTATTTTATTTTTATTTTGTCACTTTTATGTATGTGTATTATGGAGTAGAAATAGAAGAGATAACCCCCTCAGACCGTGTCTGAGACAATGAGTATTGTCTGACAGTGTCCCTCAGACAATGAGCATTGTCTGTCAATATTATTATTATTATTATTAATGTACTTCTGTAAAAAGAAAAAGAAATAAAGACGTTTATTATTATTAGTTATGATACTCCTTCAACATGTATTTCCACATTGAGCATGCACTCGAAATACATACAAACTAGATTTCTACAAGAGCATATGATGACCATGGCCTATAGTAACAAATTTTCATTATCTACTCACTCTTTTTCTATTGTACAAGATATATAGGCTGTTCTTGAGAAGCTTTAGTAATGTTAGGATGGAGTTATCGTATGTATTTCTGTATGCTTGTCTACTGAGCTCAAGATCTAAAATAAAAGAAAATTTGATGCAGATATTGCGTAAATTATTATGAATGATGCATTTTGCTCCGCCTACAACCAAGGTAGCTTTAATAACGTACTATCGATGTTTTCTCTCTTACGAGTATTATAAGACGTTGAATTGTTAATTTTACTTCCCCAGGTATATGAAGTATAGAGGAAGTTCTGAAATTCGCCAGATATCCGTTTACCGAAGAGAAGAGGGGATCGGAGGAGAGGTGCTCGAAAACCCTAATAACTGCCGATTTAATTAATGTATCGAATCAAAATATCTTCTTCATCCGCTCCCATCGCTCCTCTGCCTTCCACAACTCTTTCCTTGTCCAGGTCTCCTCCTTCTACAACTCCCTGCCTCCGATGATGATTTTTATATACCTACATATTTGTTTTTTCTTTTTATTTTATCTTCTACATATTTATTTAGACAAATTTATCTTCTTTTGATTTCTTCTTAATGAATCTGTTATATTAACTCCTTTTTTACTATTAGTTTATTTATTTATTATTTAATTTTATCATCATTATCTATTTATTTCTATTTAATGGTATTTTCTTATTAAGTTTCATTTATTCTGCTCTTGGTTCTATCCACTGTGTCACCTTTATCTCATCACTGATATTTCATTTTATTTGTTGCTATGTCCAGTAACTGTCATGTATTTATTCTTAGGGGACCTCGGTCCCAGAATAAAATTTATTTTTATTTCAAAATTTATTTTCATTTCATTTCAAAATTTAGTATGAGGATCAGAAATCCCTATGTAAGTCAACTATTGATTAATTCGTAAATAATACATTGGCAATGATTCACCGACGAATTTTTTTAAATAGATTATTGACGGAGCGAGATACCTACTTTGACATGGACCAAAGTTTCCTTGTGGGTAAGCAATGATATCTGCCATATTTTCGGATGCAACGAAAACATTTCACACTTTGAACGCTTGTAGCTAGTTATTTATTATGACTCATGCCCGGGCTTTCTCTACGAGGTCATATCGCCTACTGTCAGAGTGCTCTTTCCTCAGTCTGGTATGAGCCCGACTTTGAACGCTTATATCTTCGAAACTAATAATCATAAAGTAATTAGATAGCTTATCAAGTCTCATTTAAAACATGCAACAAAACTTTCAGCAAGCTGTCTTTCGGATGGGACGTTCGAACCTTGCCTGGTTTTGGTTAAACAGGCAACATTTAGGACTCCCACATTAGAGCTATAGGGAAGAGATATAAGCAGTGAATGCTTAGGTCCCCAGGTTTCACCACCAGCCCACCCAGTATATGTAATGGTAGGGATTTCATAAAAGTCTGCCTCGTTTTGAATTCCCCAACCTCCGCACATGCTGATAACTCCAAATATCAGATATTCCAGGTATTCTGATGAGTGGTGCTCAATTGTCTTTATAAATGAGGTTATTAAGCCGAAGGGATGTATTTAGGGGTGGGGCGGGGTTGGGATTGGCCTCAAATTTCCTTATCAGAGTAGCTCGGGCTGGCCTTTCAGCCCGGTAATGAAGTGAAGGCCCATCTCGCTCTGTAGGCAGCCTCCCCACCCCCACCTGCCCCCCCCCCCACCCCCCGCCATCCTTCCTCAGCTAAATTAAATGGGGGTTTTTAAAACTTCCCCACCACCGCTCACTCTTTTCACACTTCTCAAACAGTATTGCAAATACCTTAGGAAACTGCAAGAAGGTTGGACTACTGGGTTCCCGGACACTCGGGAATTCAGGGAAACGAGGAGGCAGACCGACTGTAGGAGTCAAGGACAGTCCTACCTGTGATAGATGTGGGGAAGAAGACGAGACGGCGGCACACTTCCTGGCCAAAGATGTAATCACATTTTAGAAGATTGGACCACGGGAGCATTCTGAGGTTCATTAAGAAGGGATAAGAGCACTAGATGCTTAGGTCCCTAGGTGTAAAACACCAGCCCACCATATAAATATATATAGTATTACAAAGAAATGTGTGAAAATACCACATGACATGGTACTGTTTTATGAATAACTAGCGGGTTACCCGGAGTAACTTTAAGCAGGTTAGTAACTTTAAACAGGTTAGTCACTTTAAGCTACATAGAAATAAGTTGAAATTTTCGAATATTTTGTGGTCGGCGGTTTGTGATGTACCGCCACCCCCATCATAATATAAATGAAAATTTCTGATGCCTAGCAGCAATGTGACCTTTAAAACGATGTTCTACATGTTAAATTCAAAACTCGAAATCCATATTAGCCGCGCCTTTTTCTCCTCCCAAGACAGAAAGACTCGAACATAGACAGAAAGACTCTCCGCTCCCATATTGTGTAAACAGCGCTGTCTGTTGTCCGTTAGGGCTCAGAATTGGTGTAATGTTGAACATTTGTTTAAGCCCGGACGTGAGTCCCAGTAACTAACTATAATTATATCGGATTATATTATATTATAATCGGTATATCATGAGAGTATATTGTAACATAATTCCCACGTCTGAGAGCCGCTAAGTCTGATTGTTACTTAATAAATAAACTTAAGCGTCCTTCGGATGGGACGTTAAGCGATGTTGGTATAAGAAAGTCCTTTTGTGATCACATCACATATATATTCTTTGTGAGAATAAAAGTAATAAATAAGATTATTTATACAATAAATAAACCTTTTAACACCTGGAAGAAGAGTGTCGTTTCACCCATAAGAAATTCAGTTTAATGTCCCCTTCGAAGGACGGCATGCTCAAGGTTATTTTAGCTCCCGATAAGAGAGCCTAAACCTAAAGGCCTCGGCTGGGTTCCGAACCCGCGATCATGAGGTCAGTTTTTAATATCTATATGGATAAATGTATATTTTTTATTTTAATTATATAGGTATATTATTTTATATTTACTATGGTTAGTTAGTTATTATGATTCATGCCCGTACATAACTACAAAATCATATCGCCTACCACCAAAGCGCTCTTTCGTTACTCTGGCGACTCGTTTATTCGCCTAGGATAGGGGCTTTTAACGAGTACCTGACATTGTACAGGCTCGGGACCATCGCTTAACGTCCAATTTCGAAGGACGGCGTGCTTAAGTTACTATGTTTATTACTACTATTATTACTTATATTTACTATGTACATTGATCTAGTAAGATAATAATAAAGCTATGTGAGTTGCTTTAGTTTATTATAAAGTACATAAGCTTTTGTAAAGCCTTAGTGAAGAAGAGCTTTAGTAAAAACCTTTCCCAGACTCTTGATTCAGCTCTTCTTCAGCTCGAACAAGACCAAAATTCTTGTTTCTTAATAGAAGAAAAACCTGCTGGTGTACCGAATATTTAAGGGGGGGGGGGGGGGGGGGGGGGGTAGTCGCTGGCTAAAAAGATCTGTAGTTCAACATTTGCTCCCCCTGCCCCAATGTCGCTACTAGTCATCTGGTACATATATATATGTACCAGACATACATTTTGTAAACTAATTTGCATTTTATGATAAGAGAACGATTATCTTAAAATAGTCAAATCGTGTTCATTGTTTAATTGTTAAATCAAATGTTATGGAAGTAACACGATACCGAGAAATGGGATGTTGGAAAGTACAAAAGTGTGTGATAATCATTCTTGTTTACAGGTAGCTGTTGTTGGTCCCATTTCAGACCAAAATATTCTAATGAAAAATCAAGAACTATAGATCTATGATGGGTGCTACTAAAACTCTCGTGTGTCAGGTCCACAGTCATGGGGCCTCATCATCATCTTTATTAAATTTTACTTCTCCAACTATACGGAGTATAGAGGAAGTAATGTAATCGGTCAAAAATTCGATTCTGAGTTTTCAACGGAATTTCATGTTTTCCGAACTCTAGATTCCAAATATGAAAAAACAAATTGTTATAATATACAGAGACATATTATGTCTGTGAACACAATAACTCCCAATAGAATAAATGTATCAACAAACAATTTTATATATGAATTCAGAACACTCTACCAATGACACCTATTGATTTTCAGGCAAATCGTCCTAAGGGCAAGGGGGAATTAGGGGGAGGCTTAACAGAAAAACCCCAACAGCAGCCGATAGAATGCATGTATCGACACGAAATCTCATAAGTTGAGATTTCCACCACAACCCCATAAGGACAACACATATTGATTTTCAGCCAAAGGGGAGGGGGAATATTAGAGGAAAGGGAATCAGGATTGACTTTTTTTAGATTGATGTTAGTAAATTTTGAAAGGTCTATTTATTGGTAGTTATTTATTTTAAATATAATTACTACTAGGGCGCCGGTAGCTCAGTGGTATGCGTGCTTACTTTCTGGGCTCAAAATCGTGGGTTCAAAACCCGGCCGAAGCCCTTAGTTTATTTTATCTGGGAGGAAAAATAAACTTAAGCACGCCGTCCTTCGGTTGGGACGTTTTGCGATGGTCCCGGGCCTGTACTATGTCAGGCACTCGTTAAATACCCCTGCCCTAGGTTTTTTTTTTTTTTTTTTTTTAATTTTATTTGCAATCTATATACAATACATACATAATGAGCAAATATGTGGACAAAAGAAAAAAAAATAACGTCACTTGATGGGAGAAGCCAGCCAGCGCAGACACTCCCTCGAAAGTTAATTTTCACCATTCACTATCCTCAGAGAAGATCGCGAGGCCACCTCCTGTTCAAGCGGCGGGGAGGATTGTCAGGATGGGAATGATAGGATAGGGCTTGAGCGAGAGGATTTGAATGATAAGAAAGGTTTCTGTGAAATGTTTGGAATCGGGATTGGATTAGTTCGTTAAAAGTGGGAATATTGAGGTCTCTATGTAGGACTTTATTGGTAATGTAGAAAGGAGCGTTGATAATTCGTCGCAGGAGTTTGGACTGGAATGCTTGGATTCGATTGATGTTCGACTGTTTAGCTGCACCCAAAGTTCGAGTCCGTACGTCCAGATGGGACGTATAATGGTCTTGTAAATCGTAAGTTTGTTGTTAGTTGTCAGTTTTGATTTTGGTCCAAGTAGTCGACGTAACAGTCCGTATCTTCGATTCAGTTCTTGTCGTTTAAGTCGTGTATGTGGGTTCCACGTTAGTCTACTGTCTAGGTAAAACCCGAGGTAGCGGACTTGGTTGGAAGAGGTGAATAAAAATATAGGCAAAATTTAGGACTCTTACAGTAGAGTCGGGCTCATGTCCACCAGAGTGAAGAAAGAGCGCTCTGGTAGTAGACGATATGACCTCATAGTTAAATCCCGGGCAAGAGTCATAATAACTAACAAACTATAATTACTACTAATCATAAGTCAGGGAATACATATATTCTTGCATATTAAGATATGAAGATGGTGCGATGGGAACCGCTCTGGAGGCTTGCTATCCGTTCTGACAACACTCCCTAGACTTGGTGCTAGGCTGGCTGGTTGTCCAACCTACCACCTCGACTTATCAACCATAAGTCTTCTTTCTAGACTGGGCGCAACCACTGGAGAGTGTCAGACACTTCTCGCTATACTTTTCCAGTCGCCACCACTAATCCTACGGATACGTTAATTGCCGTAGTAGCGGATGCGTTAAAAAAAAAAAAAATCGGGTAATAAAAAATGTGTTTTATTTCTTCACTCTATTTCTTTCATATTTATTGAAAGTCAAAATATATAAATAAAAATAAATCCTATAGACTTTTTATACTGTTGTAAATCAGATGTCTAAAGACTCCACTTTATGAGGGCCACTAGTTGGAATTATATCAGCTTGGCAGCAACTTTCTTATAATCCGATCTTACAGAGATCTAATTTCTGCATTGACGGTCCTTCCAAACAAACTCCAGACTTATTAACTTCCCCAGCTTTAAGCCATAACTAAGTATAAGGGATGGTCCGCATTAAGTTAAGGGGGGATGGTAATTAGTTGTTATGACATAATATGTCATATATATCATCTAATATTATTAGATGTGGTCATAATAGGACGTTCTTATTCCAACCACTTTTGATGAGATCACTCTCCCTCCGCAACCCCCTTTCAAATTCATTATATTGGCATTACTGGGCATTAGAATGTCACTCTCAGAATTACTGTGTATTACCTGTTTGAAATTCATTTAGTCAGTTATTTATAGTGACTCATGCCAGAGCTTTAACTATGAGATCATATCGCCTACTACCAGAGCGCTCTTTCATCCCTCTGGTGGACATGAGCCCGTCTCTACTTTTGGAGTCCCAAATCTTACCTACGTCGGAAACGCCATCCGAAATAGTTTTGAACCAGCGATCTTGAGCTCAGCTAGTATGCTACTTCTGAGCTAGCGGCGCCCCATGGGGTAGTGATGTAATCGGTCAGAAATTCTAAGTTATGGTTTCACTGGAATTTCATGTTTTCTGCTTCCAAAAATGTAAAGTAAAAACCATTAAGGCGTAGTCAAGGTCCACGCAGTAAATTTTCCGTAAAAACGTCGGGATAAAATCATTTTTCATTTTCTTTTCGATGCTGCTGTAGCTCTTGCATTTGCTCGGCACTAGACTTTTTAGGTTTTTTAAATTCCTTTTGATGCGAGCTTTCCTCTGATTTGCGTTTTCTATAATTCCGCGCATATTTACGATTCATATGAGACGACATCTTTAATTTTTTTGCAACTTTCAATTTAATACCGATTTTTACATATATTTCGGCGAATATTTGTATTGTTTCACTTTGAATCCTAGTAGTGCTCCTCAAGCTCTTTACAATGACACCCGAATCAAGGTCCTATCTAAACGCGTTATCACGCAACACTAATTTCTAATTTTACACAACGCTAATTCGCAACAATCATCCGCCGGCGCCCACACTACCCCGATGACGTCACAGGCAAAACAAACACTACATAACAAACACTAACAGCCATGCTTTATTCATTGTGACCTCAACCGTTGTTATCGCATTATTAGTCTCGTAGTTATTATCGATTGAAATCTGACTGTATTTTGTAACACAAGAAAGTTGGACCGGCTATCACTGTGCTTAACGAGCGAATAGACGTTTTCACGTCAAAAGTTTCGGTCTGACTATGTGTGTGTTTGTGAACACGATAACTTCGAAACGGAAGGTGGGATTAGGAGAGAGGTTTAACAAAAAAACTGTAATAACTGTATGTATCGGCACAAAATTTCATATATAAATTCAAAACCCCATAAGAATGATACCTACCAATTTTGATTGGAATTGCCCGAACTGAAGGAGAGGTGGAGGGGGCTCAACTCAAAAACCCCAATAATTGCCGATCTAATGAATTAATGAACTCAAAATTTTTGTATGAGGAGTCGATCTAATTGGTTAATTCGTGCTGGGAAAGTACATTGCTGGTTTCATCGACGATTGTTTTTTTATAACAAATTAAATAACAAAAAAAAATTATGCAACAAAAACTTACTAATTAATTAATGCTGAGAGCTGTAACAGTCTCTGTTTCCACTGCGAGCTGTCGGACTCAGGCGTGTCATGGAGAATGGAAAATAGTATTTCGTGTCTAGTATTAAGACCAGGGTTGCCATTTTTTTTTTGTGCAAATAAAGTATATTTAAGGTAGAAAAAAAAGTACATTGTGTCAAAATAAAGTTCGATTTATTTTACTTTATTATTTTGCTTAAAACCATATTTTTCATTACTTTTAGCAACTTTTAACAAATAATAATGACTGCTAAACAGCTTCACAGCATCTTTACTATATCAGTCTATATTTAAGTTAAAGTAAATAAGCAATTCATTTTTATCAGATTCAGAGACGCTAAACTTTGTTTCTTTCGTCTCGCCATTTGCTATTTATCACAGAAAAAACTCTCTCTGTGAATGCTGACGTGGCGGGAATCGATAGTAAAAATGAAATTAATTTATACAAATTTGAAAAACTATCATCAGTCTTATTAAATACTTGCTGCCATTTTTGTGCAGTAGACAATTCCGCAAAACCTTCAGAGCTAAATATTTGATTATATAATTTGTTTAATAAAGAAATTTCTCCATAAAGATCATCCATATTTATATTAAGTTTTTGCAGATTTAAATTTTCAACTATTTTAACAAAATGATGAGAATGTTGACATTTGAGGTTAGGATGCGTTCAAAAATGAACGTTTCTGTGGCTACCGCCACAGAGTAGATTCGTCAATTATCGATCCTATTCGGCAACAGTCGATAACGTCACCGACCCCAGTAAATCTGTCGTTCTGTTTTACGCAAAAATTCTTACGACCAACCTTTTTTTTATATGTTATATGTAAAATGAATCCCAGAGAAATCAAATCATGCGAAATAAAGTATTTTCGCGTAATTTATTGTTCTTATTAAGTATAGAGTACAATTACCGGACATAACGTACAATACTTTATAATAAAGTACGGGTGGCAACCCTAACTTTGACTATTTCGACAAATCTTTCTCTTGACCTCAATGCAGGAGTTGAGTTTTCTGCTATGACGTGCCCTGTAGACAATTTGAACCTTGTGATCCACATCCCGCGCCATTAAGAATCCTTTTAGCAGTCCAAATAGTTTTTACTGTCCACACCGACTGGAAGTTTTATTTCAACTCCAGAGGGTGAACCTTGCGTGATAAGGAGACACACAGGGGGTACCTCTGTTCAAACGGCTCTCTTGGAGATTCACCATCAAACAGTGCCTTCTACTAATTGTTCCAAGGCACAACATTCCAAGGACGGCAGGATTTAACGGGAAATGTTTCTTTTGTGACAACTCGAGTGGAAACATCCTTCTGTAGAAGATAACGACACCGGAACTCTATTTAAGTTTGTGTAAGTCAGACAGACCCACTACTCAGAAATTTCTAAGAACAAGCGGAAACAAAGCAGAAAACAGTGGTACAGCTGGGGGGGGGGGGAGGGGGGGGGATAGAGCACTCATTGGTATCCTGTTTTTCCAGTATAATTTTCACTCCTCCCCCCCTCCCCACCCACTACCAAAGCGCTCTTTCATCACTCTGATGGATAATATGAGCCTTATGGGAGTCCTAAATTTTGCCTACCCTAAATTTTTATTCATCTGGCGTAGGGTCTTTAACGAGTACCTGACATCGTACAGGCTCGGGACTATCACTTAACGTCCCATCCGAATGACGGCGTACTTAATTTTTTATTTTACCTCCCAGATAATATAAACGAAAAGGCCTCGGCTGAGTTTTGAACCCGCGATCTTGAGCTCAGTAAGCAAGCACGCATACCACTGAGCCAAATTTATAATAAGTAAACTTAAAATTAAAATTAACGAAATCATCTCTATTATCCCAGTAACTGTCGATGTAATATATGTATCAACATGACATTTCATACTTGCATTCAAAACTCCATAAGTATGGCAACTATTAATTTTCCGCAAAATCTTTCACAGGGAATAAGTAGATGATGAGATTAGTTTACTGATCAAAATTACTGACCTAAGTAGGTAAAGAAATGTCTAATATTTTTAAAAGAATGTCCTGTAATGGTCAAATCACAATTTTTTGATTAATATTAAATACTTTTTTAATTTTTAAAAATGTTTCCTAAATAAATGGTATTAATGCAATATTGAGTTTTTTTCTTAAAAATTGAAACTAAATTATATATTTTTAATTTCTTTTTACTGTAGGTTCCATATGACCGATGGTGTAAGTGTGGAAATGCTCGTGAGTAACCACGGGTTAAAGTTCTACGATTAGGGTTGAACAAATCGTTGCTTTGTTCGTAAACCAACTGAAATATTTCACAAAACATAAACTTATGAAAGGAATGACACACTTTCCCCTATCCCAATAGCACATCTTTAAGATGACACAGAGCTTTACGAAATGTCTTTACAATCACCTCCTGGAACCATATCATTCGGCGACAAAAGAAATGATACAGATGAAAGGAAATATTGAGAGAGAAATTCAAAAGAAATTTGCATGATTGAACGGTAAAATAATGGATAAAGGGTTCAACGTACTTGTATCCTTGTTGATTATACGTTTCAACAGAACCCTCTAATTATAGTTTTGGCGAAAAGGAACCTAATTTTGGGTTATTGTTGGTACGTCAATAGACCTTCCAATCTTGCATAAAGCTAAAAGACGGGTTAGAAGAGATTCTAAAGACATATCCGTGGTCACAGGGAATAATGATATTTAACATTTTTGCAGGGAGATTGTGAAACACTTAATAAATTATAAAGAAAACACGAATGTTTTTGATATTGTCTATTTCACAAGATATATAAAATATATGGGAGTACTTTCGGTATTGCTACCATCTTCAGATACGACTTAACAAATACTGAATGGAAATTCAACTATTTTTACAATCTAACCGGTAGGTTGGTACCCTTACTCAGCCCCCCATGGGGTTTTTCCTATCCCTCCTGTACCGTTAAGATGGTAGCAAAGGTAGCAATACCGAAAGTACTCCCATATCATCATATATATAAAGCTGAAAATGTCTGTGCGTTGTACCGCTATAACTCACGAACGGCTTGATGGATTTGATTAATTTTTTTAAAAATTTGTTCGTCATCGTCTGTGGAAGGTTATAGGCGTATTAGTACCTCAATATTTGGTCCATCCCAGCATCCACCCACGCAATCTTTGTAACTCAAAAATCACTGCAATGATTAATGAGGAATCTTTTTGCATAGATAAGTTTTATCTACCGGAAGGTTAAGGTCTATTTTTTAATCAACCCCTGGTCCATCCCAGCATCCACTCACGCAATCTTTGTAACTCGAAAACCATTGCAACGATTAATGAGAAATCTTTTTGAATAAATTAGTTTTAGCTCCAAAGCTAGCGTTACTACAGTTGAAGGACTATAAGCCTTATTCCGTATGAATAATTGAAAATTATAACATCATGAATGTACTGTCGAGGAACTGAATAGCCTTATAGGAGATATTGGGAGAAAAGTCAAAGTTCCCCGGGCAACGCCGGGTATTACTGCTAGTATTATATATATCTTGTGAAATAGACAATATAAAAAACATTCGTGTTTTCTTTATAATTTATTAAGTGTTTCACAATCTCTCTGCAAAAATGTTAAATATCATATTTTAAAATATTTTAATAAATAGGTAAGATTTAAAAATGAAAATAAACGTATATAAAACTATTTAAGAAAAATTTAACAATTTTTCACCGAAATCGGCTGAATTAAGGAAGGGGTTGAGGGGGCTCAACTCACAAACCCTACTAACTGCCAATCTATAAATTGAATGAATTTTTTCGATACATTACATAAATTCCCGTATACTTTGTATAGGTGGGGAAGTCAAAATGAGACCATTTTGTAAAAATGTCAGCTATGAGAATAAAAAACCGGTTTTAGGTGGAATAGTCTGTCACGGTGTGAAAGGTCACAGATGGCGGAGGGTGTTGAACATTCAGCCTTTGTCTCAGACTAATTTGTGTTAACCTTAAATACCTTCTAGGGGAGGAAAAAATTGTAATAATAATAAATAATAAAAATAAATACTAATAATATGTATAGATATAAATATACCTATATATAACCATATAAACTGTAATGTTAAAAAAAAAAAAAAAAACATTAAAATACTGATGAAAGACACAGAGTTGTCCACTCACAAGTTTTATTAGCATAGCCAGCTTTCGGTCCTATAAGACCATCTTCAGTGCTAACACTTTACAAAGGTAGTGGTGTCCACCAGTTTCTGATTGCCACTGAACAGAAACTGGTGGAGACCACTACCTTTGTAAAGTGTTAGCACTGAAGATGGTCTTATAGGACCGTAAGCTGGCTATGCTAATAAAACTTGTGGGTGGACAACTCTGTGTCTTTCATTAAATACAGCTCACAACAACCTCCAAGAAATTCCTCATTAAAATACTGAGTGCATGGCGGAGGATGTTGAACATTTAAGCTTTGTCTCTGACTAATTTGTGTTAACCTTAAATACCTTCTAGGCGGAAAAAAATAGTAATAATAATAAAAAATAAAAATAAATACTGATATGTTTATATGGATGTACGATATGTAGATATAAGCCCAGGCATGAATCATAACTAACTCTTTCTAATTAATTTCTGACCGATTACAAAACTTCATTTGGGGTATTGTTATGAATTATTTAGAAAATAAATAAAACTTCAAAATCGATATGAATTTTATCTTTTCCGACCTCTAGATTCCAAATATGAAAAATGTGTGTCTGTGATGACTGATGATAACTCTAACATAAAGTTTATATGTGAACCCAAAACCCTCTAACGACGACACCTACTGTTTTTCAGCCAAATCAACCAATGGGGGGTGATTAAGGGGACGGGTGTAACATAAAATCTCTGATAACTGTGCATTGACACTAAATTTTATATATGCGACCAAAAACCCATAAGAACAACCACCTATCAACTAGTGTCTGGTGAGCGCCATCTCACTGAAGAGGGCCCGGAATTATATTGTCATTCTGTGATATTGGTTCAGTCTCAGCCACACCATTCCACCATCCAAAACATTAATCGGACTAAAGATACTTAGAAAAAACGAAAATTACCCATAATTTAGTTCACAATCGTACCACTAAAACTGCCAGCTATGCCGCGTTATCAACTCAGTAATATTTTTCCACACTTTTTACTTTCTTATATCTATAGTTAGTTATTGTGACTCATGCCCGGGCTTTAACTTCGAGGGTATCTCTGACTCTAGATACAGTCCTAAACTTTGCCTATCCAGGTTTAGTTACCCAAGGGTAAGGGTTCTTATCTGACATCGTAGTGGCTCGGGGCCATCATTTAAACCTGTAGTATAGAAAGAAAGTATTCTATTCGTATGAAAAACCCGGGATCGAGTTTTCAGCGGAATTTCACTTTTCAGGTTCTTCCGAATACGTTATGACCATGATGTCTGTCTGTGCGTCTGCTTGATTGGAACTTAGAGAACGCTATTAGTTAGTTATTGTGAATCATGCCCGTGCTTTAACTGTGTCTACTATGGGAGTCCTGAATTTTGCTTTTCCTAAATTTTTAATTACCTAGGAGATAGGTTTTTAACGAGTACCTGACATCGCACAGATTCGGGACTGTAGCCTAACGTCCCATTCGAAGGACGGCGTGCTCATGGTTTTCTGATCTCCCAGATAAAAAATCTAAGGGTCCCGGGTGAGTTTCGAATTCGCGATCTTAAGCTCAGTAAGCAAGCATTCTATCTCTGCGCTACCGGCGCCTCTACAAACGATTACTACGGGCTTACAGTTTGAAATAATCATCGCTTAACGTCTCATCCAAAGTTCAAGGTTTTTTTTTTACCTCCCAGATAAAAAAAAACTATTCTGAGGGCCTGGGCTGGGTATCGAACCTGCCATTTCGAGGATAGTAGGCAAGCACGCTATGAGCTACCTGACGTCCTGAAAATGTATTGTTACTACTTTATATATCCTGTTTACCTTCTTTTTCCCCAATCGATTTATTGCTAGGTCTCCCATATTTCCTTTTAGCCTCGTGCAAAAGTTTCAGTACATTTGAAATTATGACAGACATATAGACGTCAAACATTGGTTATTAATGAAAAAATGTACTCAAATGACGGTAGTTTAAAAGATATAATATGTTATTATAATTATTATTCGCATTGTATAACAGATAATTGAGGGCATTGACCCCAGAAACTATTTTGGAAGAATGTTCGTTTAGTTGCGGTTTTTTGGTTCCGGTTTTGGTCTTCAGATAAACTTTGACTCCGCAGGCCGCTAATGATCAGGATTAGATATGTTAACAGAAGACTATTTAGCAATTTGGTAAACAAATTAAAGTTTTATGTTCAGCATTCATTTATTTTTGGCCTAATTATGTTTGACCATAAATACTGCAAAACCGAGAGCTGGAAGTGCCCATAACAGAATTTTCTTATACTCGCCATGTTTTTACAGACTCCCCCCCCCTCAAAATAAAAATGTATTTCAAACTGACAGTAATTTCTTGACATCACTGGTTTTATTTCTTTCATTGTACAGCATAATTGTTAGTTACTGTTATTCATGCCCGGGCTTTAACTACAAGGTCATATCGCCTACTAGCAGAGCGCTCTTTCGTCACTCTGGTGGACAGGAGTTCGACTCTACTATGGTAGTCCTAAATGTTACTTGCCTAGGTTTATTCACCTAGGATGGAGGAACTCGGGCACCATAGCTTAACGTCTCATCCGGACGGAGTGCTCAAAGTTTTTTTTACTTCCCAAATAAAAAACCTAACTGGTTTTGAACCCGCAATCTTGAGCTCAGTAGGCTAGCACGTTATTACATTCCCTATAAATATTGATTATACTTTATTCGCGATGCTAAAACCTTATTCGTTTGACATAGTCTTCTTGTTCCTGTGGCGCTACGGTCCTGAAAGAACCCGGGCCTCCGTCACAATCCCCCCCAATTCGTCTCGATCCAAATCTTTCTCTCTCCATCCTGTGATGCCCAACACTCGGAGGTCCGCCTCGACGTCGTCCAGCCAACGGAGTCTCGGTCTTCCTCTTCTCCTGGCACCGCCTGGCCTATCGTAGAGGGCTTGTTTAGGGAGTCTTCCTCCTTCCATTCTCTCCACGGGCCCAACCAACGTAATCTCCCCTGCTTGATCACGGATACCAGGTCGGGATCCCCGTAGAGGTCTCTCAACTCTCTGTTCTATCGGATACGCCATCTGCCGTTCTCGAAAACAGGTCCATAAATTGACATAGTGATAGTTGGAAATTTAATAAGCAAAATTTTTGGTAAGAAGCAATATTTTTATTGGACTTAGCGTTTTTACGTAAATCGAGCAAACGCATAAAAAATGTTTTCAACACTTCATTTTTGAACGGTTTTCGGCATGTATCTCACAAACCCTTTTAAAAACCGTATTCTGCTCGTATATAAAATGTGCATTTAAGTTTTCTCTAATGTTTTATTTGAAGAGATTTGTGATCATAAATATATGCATTTTTCTGTTCTCCTGATGCAAATAAACATTATTTACAGACGACAGAAGCCATAATTTGTTTATTGTCGTTAATAAGATCACATAAATTAATTAAAAACAATTATTAATTGTAAAAGGGTCAATTAGCCATGAACATGTGAAAATGTTCTGTCAAATTTGGTCAAGTGGGTTTGGACAATCAATTTTTGGAATTAGGGGTTGGAAAACAAGAAACTCCGGAGCGTTTCTGACCTTTTAAATAACATCCCTCATACTATAACTGGGGAAGTAAAAAGAAAATTTTCTATATCTCATAATATTCGTGCAGGAGAAAACATCGTGCTTTGAACCTCCTCTCTACCTCTCTAATACAAACGATTGTGACCGATGTTTGTTTTTTTTGTTTTTTTGAAACTCTAATGTTTTATTACTTTTTAGGAAAGCAAGCATAAAGTCTTGGACTTGCAATTTGTGGACCGCAGTGAACATGATATCGAAATTATCAATTCGCAGCAGTGGATGGAAAGGAGGGAGACATCACGAGATAACGACGACTTTAATCTCAGGTAGACAGAATTTTCTAGTAATTTCAATATACAGAGATAAATATTATTGATTAATAATAGACAATAGATAAGTTACATAATATATCATAGACAGTCTCAGGAAAGAAGCAAGATAGGTCATTTGAATTCGAATGTTATATTGACATAAAGCTTGTCTTTAATCCGGAAATAATAACGTAGAAAATATGCTCTTATTTATTTATAACAGGCATTAAAATTTACATATTACCATTTTTTAGCGTTTATTCCCTCTAGAAAATTATTATCTAACTTCTTAGTATTTTTCTTTTCGTTGAGGTGTTAAAATTTATTGTCAGGCCGTATTTGATAACTCTAGTGTGAGCTGTAGGGCTTGCGGATTTTTACAGATGCTGTTTTGCCATTGACGATCGCCATTTTGAAAATTTGGATAAATAATCCAGTTTTTATAGAGAATCTTTATTACATTTTATTTGATAACCCACTTGTTTTAAAGCAAAGTTATTTGTTTAGAATTTTCCTCTCGTCCCTGCTAAAAGACATTGAAATATTCAAATGATAGGGGAGATACGCCATGAAACGGACGTTTAACTTTGAAGTATTATTACATACTGTAGTTAAAAACTTAGGAACTCGTTAACTGTCCTAAATGAATTCAGAGATAATATTGTATAATTATTCATGCACCATATTGTATGAGTATTGAATTTACTGTAAGAAATATTATGATTTTTTCTAACTCACTTATGTCCGTTTCATAACACAGGTAGCATTGAATAGGACAATGGGTGTCTTGAAACGGACTAGGAACCAATGCCATACTTTGAGCCACATGAATACTCAATGTTTCACAAATTCTTTGCTTTTACACAATAACTTTTATTTAAATAAATCAAACATTATGGTACAACATAAACTGAGATCAGAAAATAAACATTTACAAAAAAAAACATAAAATAATTAGACTCTCAACTTCTTAGCCTTAGTTTCAATTTGGCAACAATATAAGTAGGTTTCATTTTTTTTTTACAACAATGTCAATTGTTATGTGGCTAGAATGGTTGTCACATAGTAATAAACAAGGGTTTTCCTCAGATGGCTTCACATATTTGATGAAGTGTATCATGGCCTTGTAGAAACTCTCTTCAGTTATCCAACCACTTGGGTTGGCTAAACCCAATGACCCTTTTGGACCACCTCGTAACATGAATTCCTTGAAATGGACTCTAGGAAACACAAATACAGGAGATACGGTGCCACCAGAAGCATTTAATGAATCCAACCATTGTGACTAACTGTCCTCTCTGCCGATGTCACCTGTCCAACTTGTTTACACCCTCGGGTTGCAACTACTTTTGGCGGGTTGGTCACTGTTGAACATCCAGTTTCGTCAAGGTTCCATATCATATGAGGTTCAATTATCTTTTTATTTAATATATTTGCAAGATTTTCGTAAAACTTACTAACATTTTCTTTGGTTGAAAGATGTAGCCCTGGATAAGGAAGTATTTTCTGGTTTGCGTACTGATAATGATGGATTTCTTTTCATGAACCCACGAAACCAATCTTTTGTAGCCTTTTGTCGCTCAATCCACTTTTCAGGGGCTACATGATTTGCAGCTGCAAATTGGTAAGCAAGCTCTTTCTTCTCGGGTTGTAGTTAGTCCATAGCACATCTTCGAAGATCTTTTCAAATAATCTGCTAGTTGTTCCTCTTGTTCCAGGGTAAAAATTCTTCTATTTCCAATATTGGGATCATGAGTGAACGTAGTTGAAGACCCTTTAGCTTTCTTAACAATATCCGCCAAATATGATTTCGATATTTTATTTGCTGATGCAACTCAGCGAATTGACTGTCCTTTCTTTAGTACTTCTTCCACAGCAGACTCTATTGCAGCTTTTTCTGGACGAATCCTCTTCTTTGGCGGCATCTGTTGGTGATAAAATATAAATAAAACCAGTTTTAAGAAACTACAGTATGCAGGAGTATTGAATCGGACAGGCACTGACGCATTGAATCGGACGTCCGTTTCAAAGCGACGGTACCTGTCCGATTCATTGCGAATCTAACCTAAAAACATTTTAACCAAATTCAATATAATTAAGTATTGATAAGATTGTAACTCACCATTCCGTATCTTCTTGAGAATATGTCACAACAAATACAACAATCACAATTGTAGCTTAAGTTATTACCGAATTTTAAATCAGTTTGCAAAAATACAATATTTTTTACAAAACTCATGCGCTTCAACAACGTGCGAAAAAGTAAACAAAATAATGGCTGCCGGAATCTGTCGTTATTGTGGGTTTATCTATGGTCATCTGTGTTGCCAACAACCAAAAGACATTCATATTTTCGTTGATAAATTTTTAAGATATCGATAGTGTCCGTTTCATAACGCGTCCGTTTCATTGCGTATTCCCCCTATATATTTTCACAGATTTATAATTCTCTCACTTATTTATTTTTTTGGTATTTACAATCTAGCAATATATGACTTGTACCCCATTCCTGGGAGCGATGGGCTTCCTCCTTATCTTGTCGTCTAGTCCTACCTTGATCTGAAGATGTCAAGTTCTTCATGTTGGACCCAGTCTCCAAATGTCTTTAGCAAATTTACTTTTATTTATTCTACAATCTGTATAAACAATAACAATAAGCAGAAGTGATTTAGCAAATCTGAAATACTCCCGTGGTTTAATCGGGCAACGGGGCATTCCTTCCATTAGCAGGGCCGGTTGCTGTGGAAACCAAGGGACGCAGGCCTCTGATTGGTTCCCCACTTACCAACATCCCCACCTCTCAAGTGTCAACTAAGAGCGAACAGACTATAGATGTACTACAACCTTGGAAAACTCATGGAAAATACTTTCTTGGATTAACTGAAAGCTATTAACCAAATATTGAGAAAAAAAAGTAATGCAAATCCTCTGCGCGAATTTAACTACTTTTTCGGTTTTCCTCTCGGTGGGTCGACATATTGGCAATTATTGGGGTTTTTTGACTTGAGCTTTCTCTTCCCCTAAACCCCTTTTTCCCTTAGATTGATTGGGCTGAAAATCAAGAGGCGTCGTTCTTTCAGTATTCTGTATACATATATAAAATTTCGTTTGAATATATTAATATTGTCGGCAGCTATAGTGTCCATATACAGACATATTTTTTGAACTATTTGTTTCAGTTTAAGTTATTGTGACTCATGTCCGGGCTTTAACTATGAGGCCAGAGAGCTCTTTCGTAGCTCTGGTGGACTCGACTCTACTGTGTAAGGTAGGGAGGGATCTTTAAGGAGCTTTAACATCGCTTAACGCCTCTTCCGAAGGACGGCATATTCAAGATTGTTTTATCTTACAGTTAAAAAACGTCAGGGCCTTGGCCGTGTTTCGAACCCGCAATCATGAGCTCAGTAGGCAAGAACGCTCTGAGCTACCGGCGCTTTAAGATTACTTCTACCGAAGACGTAAAATAGGTAAACCTTTGCCCATTACACAAATTCACCGTAGCCATATAGACTACTAGACAAATCCCACCTAAAAGAAAGACGTTCCGAGAGCCTCTCGCCATCCGAAGACACGGAAGACCCCCTGGGCAATGTTCCCCTCCCTGTTTAACGACGCATGCGTGGCTCTGTCGTTCCGCTTCTCTGTTGATGTTCGCCTCAGTCTCTCGCGTGCCGTCATTCGTGACTCGTGTTTCGTTGTGTTGTTGGTTGTTGTTTTCGTGTTTCGTGTTTGTTGAACACGATCGTGTCAAGTCTTTGGGTGAAGTGTTGTGTCAATCCGACCTGCTCCACGCCTCTTAACAACGACCTTCACTACCTCAGGTGAAAGTTACATTTGAAAAAATAAATAAAATAAAAATCTATACAAACGCTATGACTCAATATATAGCCTACATCTGAACTCTATTTATATAGGCGTTTCGTAATTTTGAAAATTATTTTCTTTAGATCATAACGATAATAATTGTTAGTCATAAATATTTTTGGTATAAAAATATTCCATGAATAAACAATTTGGATTCATTATGCATTTGATATTTGTAATTATTTATAGGTATATACATTTTATTATTATTATAGCAGTGTTATAAAAAAAAGGTGAATCACTGTCAATTAATTAACTGAGTTTCCGCTCTACGTCAGAAATTAATTTACAAAGTTATCAACTTCTACAGAGGTCTTATTCATGGCATTCTGAATCCTCAAACAAAATTTCGTGTTGATATATTCGTTACGTCGACAGTTATTAGGGTTTTTCCATTGTGCCCCTTCTCTGAATCCCCCCCCCCCCCCCCCCCCCCACCTTCGTTGAAAATCCACAGATCTCCTCCTTATTGTGTCCTGGATTCAAGTATAAAATTTCGTCTCGATAAGTTTACTACATAGGTAGGTAGTTTATTAACGTTTTAATTCGATTCGGCTCAAAATTATAGTCGTCCTGATGGGTTTTTGAATTTAGATATAAACAATAAGTACATTTTATCGGGAGTTATGTTCACTAACAAATACACAGACAGACTTGAAATTCTGATGATAACATAACAATTTGTGTAGTATAGCGTGGAACAAAAAAAAAAAAATCAAATACCGCGTTTTATACCGCTTTTAGTGCGAAATATACATGCATTGTATAAAAATCCAGAAATGTCAGCTTTGTATCAATATATCAGAAACATTAACCAAAAAAACATAGCTATTAATTTTGAAAAATTGACATATGTATATTTATTCACGAGTATTTTGAACAACTTTGTAATTATTTTCAGGAGGTAAAATTCAAAAATTAAGGAAAAAAGTTCTCGAGTAATCACCGACAATGTTCCTTCCCCAGCTCGAATTAATGGTTCATATTACTGAGGGGCTTTTCTGTGCTCATACTACATATCGTTCAATACATTGACAGTTATTAGGGATTTTGAGTTCAAAACCCTCCCATTTTGCTTTGATCCATTCGACTGAAAATCTACCGGTATCATCTTTGTGGGGTTTTGTATCAACATATAAATTTCCGTGTCGATACATTCGATACATAAACAGTTAATGGAGGATTTTTGCGTTAAAGCCTTCTTCCCGGAAAGTTTCACTTTATTTTATAATAAATAAAGTACATTTTATGGTGCGTGGGCAGGAGCCAGGTGATGAGATTCTTAATCATGTCAAAAAATATGTTTAAAAGGTCAACAACAAATCGAATCAAATCTACCCCAACCGTGAAATAACCAGGCATTAAGAACCTGCTTGGTTATGGTATGTCCAGTTAATCGGCCCTAAACAGATGGGGTTTTTCCGTAATTTTACTTAATTTTTAACACAATTTATGCAGATTGGTTAGTTATTATGACTCATGTTCTGGCTTTAACTACGAGGTCATATGGTCTACTATCAGAGCGCTCTTTCGTCACTCTGGTGAACATGAGCCCGACACAATTGTGGAAATTCTAAATGTTGCCTGCCTAGGTTCAGCTAGGATCTTTAACGAGCATCTGACATTGCACAGGCTCTGGTTCATCGTCCGATCCGTAGGACGGCATGCTCAAGATTTTTTCACTTCCCAGATAAAAAAAAATCTAGCGGTCTCAATTTGCGATCTTGAGCTCAGTAAGCTACCTCTGAGCTACCAGCGCCCTCTATGCAGATTGGTAAAATTTGATTTAGAATTAGTTTGATGATTAATGTCCATCAAAGTATAGGGGAAGTTACACAAATTCGATGTTGAGTTTGCACCGGAATTTTAATGTTTTTCGACTCCTTGATTTCAATAATGAACTTGAAAAATTACTGTATGTTGTGTATCTGCAAAAACGATAACTCTCGATAGAATAGATTTTCAGACAAATCGGACGAAGTGAATTGGAGCATTAGAGAAGGGGGTGGCTTAACACGAAAACTTATAACTACCGTTGACATCTTTATATTATCACAAATTTCATAATACAGTAGAACCTCTATTAGTCGAACATCAGGGGAGACGCCACAAAATTCGAGTTGTAGAGTTTTCGACTTAGGCGGATTTTGATTCGACTTGTAGACGTTAAGATTCATTCTAACTAATTTCGAGTTAGAGAGGTGAAATAAATAAAAATTCAAGTTACAGAGGTAACAAACATATTCATATTTATTATAAATCAACATTATTTCAAAACATCCTTAAAATAAAAAATACGTAGTATATGTAGGTATTAAAAAAATTCAGTAATTTTTTTTTCTTTAGATAATTGGTAAATCCTATTTATTGTATATGTACTCCTAAATTGTTTTGTAAGAAAAAATGGTGTACATTGTCGGCAAATTCTTAAAGTCGGTAACTTATTTTTCTTCGAGCTATAGAGGTAATAAGTTTCAAATAATCGAGTTGTAAAGGTTGTAAAATAAAACATTGCTATGATCGAGATACAGAGGTCCAATTTATTTTTTCGAGTTATAGAGGGAAAATATGTACCAAAATGGCTTGTAGGGACTCACTGATTATTTCGACTAATAGAGGGTTGAGATTTCGAGTAATGGAGGTTTTAGGGCTTGAAGGGAAAGGAACAAAACTTCTAGGTTCTCCTGTATGAAATGTAAACAGAAAGAGATAATAAAAGTAAAGGAAAATAATGTTAAAAAAAAAAAAAAAAAAAATTAATATTAAGAACGAATAGGATTCATGGTGGCAGTAAATCGCGGTTCCATCTTCTCTTCAACCTTCGTGGAGGGTTTTGTGGTAAGTGTTATGAAGATAGAGTACGTATTTCTGGGTTTGTATGTGTGTAAAGTTTTCTAAAAAACCGTATGTAAGTAGAACTTTCATATTAAAAATAAATTCCGAGCCATAATGAAGATTACAGAACGTCACAGAGTAAAGAAATATTTCTGACATATGTATTATGTAAATTGGTAACCTCATAAGGACAACAACTATAAATTTTAAAAGGAATCGGCCGAAGAGAAAGATAGGATCCGAGGGGGCTCAACTAAAACCCAATAACTGCCGATGTAATGAATGTATCAACACAAACTTTAGTGTAAGGATTTATGTATGTCAACTATTGGTTTTTAGCCCAAACGGTAAATTGGTTCGGAGAGAGAGCGATAACATAATTCATGTCGAGGGAAGTACATTGCCGATGATTTACTTATGACTGTTTTTATGTTTAGTTTCGATATGTAGAATATGTATAAGAATGACGAAATATTTGGAATAGGATCTGTTCATCTTAAAAATAGAAATCAGTCAAGGCACAGGATGTACAAAAATCACTTCAGCTGTCTTCAGTCGACCTACACAAGGTGTCTCATAATGGGTCCCAAATCCAAATATTTCTTTGGACTTTTCAAGTCAACAATTGTGTATTGTAAAAAAATTAATAAGAGTCGATGAATCACAAAAATTATATTTTTTTGAATCATGCCTCCCTCGTCGGATCCCTTTTCCCTTTTGCTGATTTCGCGGAAAATTAATAGGTGCTACTCAGTTTCAGAGTTTTGGGTAATGTGAGGATTGAATCAACGCTCATATGTAAGTCTCAACAGTTGCATTTTAACCCCGAACGGTTGTTTGGCTTTGGCGGGAGAGCGAAAATTTAATTGGTTAGTTTGTGCTGTGGAAGTACATTGCCGGTGAGTGATCACTTTTTTCATTTACTATAGGTTGAGTTAACTTACTAACTTTACACTTTTAGTCAAAATTTCACTTGTAGTTTCGGAAATATTTTGTTGTGACAGAAGGAGAGAAAGACAGACATACGAATAAAGTATTTTCAACACGTATCGACACATTTAGAATGAGGATTCAGAAGCTCCTATGAGAAAGCGAAAAATTAATTGATTAAATCGTGCTGCGGATGTGCATTGCCGGTGATTTACCGATGTGTTTTATCATATATTTATAATTTTTTCTCATGACTACCGGAACCCAGGAACAAAAAATAGCAATGTTGAAAATATATTTTTCGTAGGTATGTCTTTCTCTCCGTCTGTCACAACAAAATATTTCCTAAACTAAAAGTGAAATTTTGACTACATCTACATCCTCTAGCAAGATTCCACCTGAAGATATCAGTTTACTGACGAAACTAGTCGTGTTTTTAAAAAATGTTTGACTGATACATCTTATTACTTATTTTTTAGTTTACTTTACATTTTTAAAGTTATAAACCCAATATTTAGTAAGTGAAAAAAGTGATCGGTAAATCACCGGCAAATCACATCCTCAGCGCGATTTAATAAATTAAGTTTTCGCTTTCTCATAGGAACTTCTCAATCCTCATACTAAATGTTGTATCGATACACTTATTGCATCGGCAAGTTATTAGGGTCTTTGTGTCGTTGAAATTACTAGTGTCGTCCTTATGGGATCTTAAAATTTCATATGATACATTCATTACATCGGCAGTTGAAAAACGCAAGGTTTTTGAGTTGACGTGGGGAAGTACAGAGCCAGTCCAATGACTTCTTTTATTTTCAAATTTATGGTTCCGTACGTCCAAGGGGTTCTATTGTTCTTGCCAAGATTCCGTTGGATCCTATGGACGCACAGAACCCTAAAATTGAGTTCTAGGAAATCAATGTCGTCACTTCCCTGAAGCGCAAATTAACTAATTTTTGTAGTCCCTCTAAAACCAATTGACCGTTTGGGCCAAAAATCAATATTTAACTTAGTGGCTTCTGAATCCATAAATTACATTTTGTATCGATACATTCAATTCAATTCGATTTTTTGAGTTGAGCCCCTTTTCCCCTCCGTTTCGGTCGAAAATCATGACAGATATTGTCTTCATTGAGTTCTGGACTCACATTTTTTCTGGACGGAAAACATAAATTCCGGTGAAAATGTAACATCGAATTTCATAATTTCTTTTATTCTTCGTTGGGGAAGTAAAATGAAATAAATGAAGACAATTCTAACCCGAAATTGTTTGTATTTTTAGTTATTTTACCTGTGTTTTGTGATGATGTCATCCATCATTGTCTTATCTTCTCTGAAACAAGGATTTAACAAAAAATGGAAATATGATCCCTTATTTCCCCCGTTAGAACGCCCTAATTTGATACACGTTGTAGAAAAGAAATTTATTTTTTTCAGTTACTTAACGTAGGTATTGTTATCTTTACTGGGGATATATAACAAGTGATCGAGTCACTCTTGCTATAACAAGGGATAGAGTCACTCCTGCTATAACAAGTGATCGAGTCACTCCTACTATAACAAGTGATCGAGTCACTCCTACTTTCAATCTTTGTCCTTATTAAGTAACACCTTCTTATTACTTTTTATGATTATACAGGCTCCAAAATTGGCTATAGTCTGCAGATTAGGTTACGTTATTAGGCAAAAATGTTAAATATCATTTTTTTAAATGTTTTAATAAATAACATTTAAAAATGAAAATAAACATATATAAAACTATTTAAGAAAAATTTAACAATTTAATATTTCATGGACTCAGATGGGGAACAGGAATAACATATCTAACCCCATCCAAGAAATATTAAATTGTTACATTTTTTAAAAATAGTTTTATTTACATTTATTTTAATTTTTAAATCTTATTTATTAAAACATTTTAAATTATGTTGTTTTCAAAGTTATTTTATCAGACTGTCTGATGATGAGGGCAAACTCGAAAGCCGGCTAGCAAAAATTAATTAAATACGTATATACATATTTTATTTAACATGTAAAAATAAAAAATCAAGTATTTTATTCTTCCTGAATATAAAATATAGCTACTGTTGTCGAGGCATAGCACAATTTCGGAGAATGTCAGGGGCTATGGTAGCTCAGATAGCGTGTTAGTCTACTGATTTCAAGATCGCAGGTTCTTGTTTTCCTGTCATAAAAACCTGATTTCTTTAAGCCATCCAAAGTGATACATTGAATTTCCTGCACTTACTCCACTTGACCTAATAGGAAAACTTTTATGTGCTTCTTAGGCTTCTCAGGGATGCTTGATGCTTCATACTTTCGGTAAATCTTTGAGAGGTTTCACACTTTTCTTCTGACTATATTTCGTGTAGATTCCACGTCTTCAGGTCACAATGAACTCAAGGGAGGGAAAATCGAACGGAAAATTGTTTAGTTTACCGAAATATATAACACATTTACTTGTGGGATATTTCCTTCCCCGGGGAAGTTAAGTGATTGGTCAGAAATTCGATATTGAGTGAAGTAAGTTCAGGAGAATAAAAGTATCACTTTGGATGGCTTAAAGAAATCAGCTTTTTATTAGAGAAACCCCAGAATTTCGCAAAAGATCAACAAGGTCCTTATCTTTATGTTAAGCACCTCATTAAAATTTATAACATTAATTTCCGGAAATTGTTTAACTCAAAATTAATCAAAGCTCTAGGTGGATCTTTATTCCTTCAGCCTTTATTTCTTCAGTAGAGAAACTATACTGTAATTAAAGAACAAATTTGATGCATTTTCAACTTTTTCTTCTCCTTAGTAGTTCGAGATGATTTGAGGAATAGACACCATTTCAAAAACAAGTGTGTTTTATTTATTTATTTTGTTTCAACAATATATCCGCATATCTGAGCTTAGAAATTTTATGTATTGTTTTGATTTTGCTTCTTCGCATTTCCGAAGCTTGCTTTGAGATCAGGCGAAGGGAAATGGAAAATCAGAGGGGTGCTCAACTCAAAAACCCTAAAAACTACCCAATTAATAAATGTATCGAAACGAAATTTAGTATTAATATTTATAGAAAACACTAGAGGGCGCCGGTAGCTCAGTGGTATGCGTGCTTGACTTCTGAGCTCAAGGTCGTGGGTTCGTAGCCCGACCGAGGCCCTTAGTT
Source organism: Aradus depressus (assembly GCA_963662175.1). NCBI lineage: Eukaryota > Metazoa > Arthropoda > Insecta > Hemiptera > Aradidae > Aradus > Aradus depressus. The sequence goes on along the minus strand of OY759214.1, from coordinate 62,362,102 downwards.
TATTTTATCTGGGAGGTAAAATAAACTTAAGCACGCCGTCCTTCGGATGGGACGTTAAGCGATGGTCCCGAGCCTGTACGATGTCAGGTACTCGTTAAAGACCCCTACCTTAGATGAATAAAAATTTAGGGTAGGCAAAATTTAGGACCATGGTAAAGTCCGTTCTGATCTATGAAACCTGGACCCTGACCTCACATCTGGAGAAACGTTTCCAGACGTTTGAAAATAAAGTGCTGAGGAGAAACCCAAGAGTGGAGGATCAGAACCAACAGGGAGCTGAGGGACATCTTCTGGCAACACCCGACCGTAGTTGCAGATATGAAATCACGGCGCTTAAGATGGGCTGGACACGTGGTGAGAAGAGGACAGCAGACAGCCATAGGACGCATCATGGACGCTCAGGTCCAAGGAGCCAGATCACGAGGAAGACCACGGCTGAGATGGGCTGACCTGGTGAAGAAGGATGCTGTGGAACACCACGTGGTGAACTGGCGACCGGTGGCGCACGACAGATCCCGGTGGAGAAGGCTAGTGTGGGCGGCTAAGGATCTTCAGGGTTCGTCGCCAACGGAGTAAGAGTAAGTAAAATTTAGGACTCCCACAGTAGAGTCGGGCTCATGTCCACCAGAGTTACGAAAGAGCGCTCTGGTAGTAGGCGATATGACCTCGTAGTTAAAGCCCGGGCATGAGTCATAAAACCTAACCTAACCTAACCTAGAAAGACAAATACTTATATTCATCTCAAATGGTCGATTGGTTTTGAAAGGAGAGCGAAATCGAAATTGATTAAGTCTTGCTGGGGAAGTATATTGCAGGTGATTCACCGACAATTTTTTTTTTCTTATATTGGTCTCTAGTAGTGGTGTTGAACTATCGATAGTCGGCCAAACCAAACAGTATCGATAGTTCTTAGAGTTCGTTTCCCGTTACGGTTGGCTATTATGTCAGTGACCAAAAAAAGTTGTTTCGTTTTAATCAGTATTATCAGTTCCTTTAACCTACTAGTTAATATATTTTTATTAAATAGTTAATATGTTTTTATTAAAAAAAAATGCTTTTATAGAGAAAAACAAGTTTTTTTTAAATGTATACTTCAGTTACCAGTTCATGTAAAATGAACAAGTACGATATCTATATTTTAATAAAATTTAGCATCATATGTGCTGTTTTATTTTGTGGCCCTAGGATCATCTGCTTGTGGTAAGATGGAAAATGAATAAATTAGGTGCCTACCTTATTCACAAAGAATTTACAGTTCCTCCATACAAGTCTGGTGCATGTCATGTTTTTGTCATCCCAGCGAAAAATAGTCAAAGAAGTGTAAAAGTTCAGTAAACTTATCATAAAATATAGAGAATATAGAAGAGAAATTGGGAGCAAGACCGCTAATTTTAAATCACAATTTCAAATTCGATAGTACAATCAATATTAAAAATAACTATCGATAATAATCAAACCGATTAAGATAGAAATACCGATAGTTCGACACTCACGCATTGTATAAAATTTGGGGACACATTATTTTTGAACTCTTTCTCCTGAGATGTAATCTACGGCTCTCAGTTCATTTTTAGTAGAACAGCCCTGAATTAAATAAAGATTAATATATGTTTTTTCCCCATTTTGAAAATACCTCAAAAAGCTTTTAGCTCAATTTATGTAAAACCTAGGATTCGAGGATACTCTAAATCCTTTTTTATTTTTTTATTTTTAGCTTCTTCAGAAGGAGCTAATTAATTTAGATGCATACTATCACATTGAACGTTTGGTGGTATCTCAAGTTAGTTTATTTTTCAAACGTTCGTTAAGCTCTTTGAGTGAAGTTTGTCACTGTTGGTTTTAACTCACTTTTATAGAGATAATTAATCCGAAGTTCTACAAAAGGGGTGTGGTACTTGGTAAAATGACATACAATACAGTTTTTCCAAAGCAATTTATTACCATTTCCTTTGTGAAAATGAGAAATTCTCGAATATGAAATTTACGTAACAAAATCTGAGTAGGCAAAATTTAGGATTGACTTGTAGAATGAATCTGGAAATCAGACGGCTGAATAATGATAACGCTTATGATATTATCGGATTACCTCTAACCGAACAGATTCGATGTTGAATGTTCACACGAATTTCATGTTTTCCAACCACCTAATTACAAAATTTTTTAAAAAATTATGTTTGTCTGTATGTGTGTTTGTGAACATAACTCATGATAAAATGAATCTATCGATCCAAAATTTTATATGTGTTCTTAGAAACCTCTAAGAACTCCACATATTGATTTTCAGCTAAATCGGTCAAAGGTAAAGGGGGAATTAGGGGTAGGGCTTAAGACAAAAACTCTAATAACTGTCGTTGTATTGACACAGAATTTCATATATGTAAATTCAAAACCCCCTTTCCAAGGTAAATACTAGTAATTCGGTACATTTAATGAGGGCGCCGGTAGCTCAGAGTTAGCGTGCTAACCTACTGAGCTCAAGATTCGAGACCTGGTTTTTCATCTTGGAGGTGAAGAAAACTTGAGCACGCCATCCTTTGCCTCTATATGATATGAATTACTCGTTAAAGACCTCTTACTTTAGGTAACTAACCTTCAATAAACACAATTTAGGACTCCCATAGTAGAGTCGGGCTCATGTTTACCAGAGTCTCAAAAGAGCGCTCTGGTAGTAAGCGATATTAATTCCGTTGAAAACTCTCTGGATCATTATATTAAATTCCGTCTTGATACATTAGTTAGGGCATCTGAGTTAAGCCTTCCTCCTCTGCCCTCAATTTTTATTACATTTTATATCGTTACATTCATTACTTCGGCAGTTGGTTTGAGGAAAATGTTTTATGTGGGATGTATTAAAAAAAAAATTGAGCATGCTGTCCTTCGGATTGGAAGTTAAGCGACGGTTTTAAGATTGTGCGATGTCCCTATCATGGTTAATATACTGAAGTGATATGGTTTAACCACTACATGACTTTTTGTAAATTGATTGTATTTGGTGGGGAGGGGGGGGGGGACTCGGAAATACAAAAAATTTAATTTAATTTTTGTAGAAAAAATATAGGAATCAATTAATTTATTAAGTCATACCTTATGAGGAACAAAAATAACTAAATTAAGAAAATCAAATGAAATATGAAATAGTTGTTTAAAAAAAAAAATAAAAAAAAAAGAAAATAGAAATTAAAAAAGGGAGATAATTAAACTTAAATAAAAAATATATGAACGAAAACATAAATAAAAAAGAATTCTATAATAAATCTGGTCACCAGTTGCAACATGGACGTTGGAGAATGGAGAGAAGTGGTGTACGTCTGTAGCTCTGCCCTGTGAGTGAGAATCAGGTGGACAAGTTAGGAGACCGCATGGCGATTCCTTGGACATAACGCTCATCCGGATACATCCTCATCACAGCAAGTAAAAATATAAATCATTTTGCTGAAAATAACTATAGGGAATAAAAAAAAAAAATTCGTAATTTTATATATATATTTTTTTTTTAAATGTACCTACCTAATTGTTTTGTTTAAAAAAAAAATTTTAACAATTATTTATTATCATTATAATAAAAATTGTATTGATGTACAATAAAAATGCTGATGAAATTTTTTTACAATAATGTGTCTCATTTTTTTATATTCTTCACCTTCCATTCAGTTTTTTTTCATCAGCAAAGAACCTACTGTCTGTTTAATTAAGTAATATAAAATAAAAATAGCTGAGATTTTTTCTTATTGTTATTACTTGCATAAAAATTTCTCTTAGCTAAAAAATTTCAATCATTACAAATAGCGCCCAACATGGGGCTGCTCTCTTAAAAGCTTGCAAAATAAAAGTTAAATTAATTAAAAATTTCACCCAGCTATAAAAACATACATTACAATACATAGGCAGTTCAAATTCAGGACTCCCGTATGAGCGACGAGAGAGCGTTCTGTTAGTAGGCGATTAGACTTCGTAGTTAAAGCCCGGGCATGATAACAAACAAATTACTGATAATGACTCATCCTTATTTATTTGCTTAAACGCGCCCCCACTCATCCTAATTCTTCTCTGATGTTGCTAGAAAGAAAGGTGGAATGTAGAGGAAATATACCAGGCTTCTAACCTAATCATTAAAAATATAATAAAAAGTATATGCTTTAAGTATCACTAAAATTAATATGCATTGGGGCTACCGGAATGTAATTTTAAACTGGTTATTGTTAATTTAACATAACGATGGTGTACCATTATAATAATAATAGAGAACATATAATTATAATTAAAACAAATACATTCCAGGTCGGACAGCATATAATTTTTACTCAACTCCATGTCTCTAATTAAACAGATCAGTGTGAAACTTCTTTTTGACAAATTAAACTGTGGAAAAAATTTCTAAGATTTGTGATTTTTTTACGTACGGTAATTTCCGATAGATTCTTCCTTATTACTCTTCATACGACGGAGACTGGTTGATATTAACTAAAAATCGTCATATATTATTTAACTACAAGCTCATATCGCCTACTACCAGAACGCACTCTTTCGTCACTGTGGTGGACATGAGCCCGACTCTACTATGGAAGTCCTGAAATGTTGCCCTACCATACCATTTTCCTCACCGATGTTAGTGGTCTTTAACGGGTACCTGAAATAGCGCAGGCTCGGGACCACTTAACGACCCATCCGAAGGAGGGCGTGTTCAATGTTTTTACTTTCCAGAACTAAGGGCCTCGGCCAGGTTTCGAACCCACAATTTTGAACTCAGTAGACAAGCACGCTGCCTATGAGCTAACCGCGCCGTCCATCCTTAGTATTCCTCTCTCTGTTCTTCCTACATCTAACGCCTTTTGTTAATTTTGTTTTAACTTATCTTGATAAGTTTTAACAAATCAATTATCAATTAGAGATAAAAAGCTTATTGATAAATTATATTATTGACCAACGATGTAATAAGAAGAAGGAGAGATGAGGCTTGTGGTCGAAGAAAACAAACTTGTAGAATTTCTACCAAGCTTTCGGCACTGAGTATGCCTTCTTCAGATCCTGTATTGACATATACTTATACACTAGGTGTGCAATACATTCTGCTGAGTCAGGCATATCTGTATAAAAAACTCAGTTAATGTTTTAATAATTATCAGTAACTTCTCACCTTGTATGTTCTTTATGAATATATTAATACTTTAAATAGATTTCAATTGAATGCAATGGATTTTTTCTAGCCTTTTTGTAGACAACAACAGCACGAATATTTTTATCGAAAAAAGTCGAAGTTTGTACGTTGGCTTTTGAGTCCTCATACTAAATTTAAGTCTCTTTTCTCTGGTCCTCCTTCTCTTCCTTCGTCCGATGTCGCGGAAAATCAATAGGACCCATCCTTACGGAGTTTAGAATTTAAATATAAAATTTTATGTCGAAACCTTCATTACATCGGCAGTAATTTGAATTTTTGCTTCTCTATGTCGGCCCAGCATCTCTTCGTTATGTCCCTACTTTCGCATTTCTGGTTAAATTAATTTGCTGAATTTTGTGGTTTCGCAAAACTGCTAAGAAGATCCTTATTTTTCTTTTAGTCTCTCTCCTAGAAGACATAAATGAGTTGAATGGAATGCAGGTCACACACACACACTGACATATTACCATAATTACAGAGACGGGACAGAGTGTTGTACGGGACTCACACAGATCCCATCCATCATGCATGATCCAGTGTATCTTCTCCACACATCAGACACTCCTGTTTTGACCTTTAAGACGGCTGGCCACTCACTGTGAAGAAATACTGTAACTTTGCACGATTGGTCGTTTCTAACTAAAATGGCTATTTTCGAGTCCAAGGCTATTTTGACATTTCATTTCAATTCTTATACCTATAGTATAAAGAAGTATTGTAATCGATAATCTGAGATCGAGGTTTCAACGGATTTTCACATTTCATGGTCTCCTGAATACGTTTTGACCATTTTCGCGATGATACCTTTCTGTGCATGTGTGCTCTCTTCGGCAAAAACGATTGTAGCTATGAACTTGAAATTTCGAATGAAGGGGTCATATGTTCTAACTTAGGTCTGCTAACTGAGTAGGTACATTTTGCAAGATACCGCTTATGTTTATGACCTAATCAAAAATCTTTTCAAGCGATAGTAGTAGGGAGCATTGAAATACATATTCTATATATTAAATACAAATTTTCGCTGGTCATCCGGTTTTTGAGATATATGCTGAAAAAGTCTTGAAAAGTAGGTTTGAAACACATATTACAAAAAAATGTATTCTTACCAAAAATGTTCCTTATACAATTTGCCAAAAAGTCCTGAAATTTGAGGAGTTTGGAGCCAGAGCGGACCAACTGGTTAAAACTGAACAGGAAGAAAATGGCAATTGAAAATTGAGTACATTTTGTTTATCTCCATAAATGGGCCCCAAATATTTATTTATATTTGAAATTTTAGAATAGTATTGGATGAGTGATCCCTTTTTGTGTTCTATATAGTTTTTGAAGGCCGTATGATCCATTGCGACTTTGAAAATATATGCACAAAATATTTGTGGACTAAACTTAAAGTGCTGCTATCTATCACTGAAGTGAAGAAACAAAGTGATCCACACTGGTTTTGAAAAAGGGAACCTATGCCAACATCAGGATGGTAATAACTCATTTTCCGAAAAATTGTGGGTTGGTCCGCTCTGGCTCTCTCGCTACTCCTCATTTGAGATAACCCTCTAACCGACGACACGTGTCTATAGTCAGCCAAATCGACCAAGGGGAGGTGGGTTTAGGGGGAGGCTTATCATAAAAGCTCTAATAACTGCCGTTAGAATAAATGTATTGAAACAAAATTTTATGTGTGTGACCAAAACTCCATGAGGACAACACCTATCGATTTTCAGCCGAATCGGTCAAATGGGAGGTGATACTCAGGGGTGAGACTTCATTCAAAACTCTAATTACTGCCAAATAATATGAAGACATAAATTAGTTGGGTGTTCATTGGTAGGATTTACGCGACACTTAAGGCGCGAATGAAGACTTTACTCGGTATATACTAAGCAGCCGCGGTTGTGATTCAAGAAGTACCTCGTTGAAAACTTTGTCTAAGTCCCCACGGGGGGGCTTAACCGAGATTTAAATTAAACTCCTTTTGTTGGCACAAGGGAGAACTTTAAAATTGGGTCTTCTTTGCATGCTCTTCTTCGCAAGGGTCGCATGCTCTGGTATTAAATGTTGGAATATTTGTATCTTTCTGTAATCAGAAAAGGAATCAAGGAAAGTTCAATTTTGGGGTATGTAGGTTTTAGCATTAAAGGGGGCGAAGATGTAAGCAGGTTGGAGGGATGAATGGGGCAAATAATAACATTGAAAACTGAGATGAATCCTTACTACTCGGTAATGTTATTTTGGGGGCTGAAATGTCCCCTGAAAAGAACTTTATCCTTGCTGTACAGTGAAGCAAGAGTGCTACAGTGCAGAGATGTCTCAAGCACGCCGTCCTTCGGATGGGACGTTAAGCTGTGGTCCCGAGCTTGTACGATGTTTAAGGCAGGGGCTAGGTGGATAAAAATTTATGGTAGGCAAAATTTAAGACTCCCACAGTAGAGTCGGGCTCATGTCCACTAGAATGACGAAAGAGCGCTCTAGTAGTAGGCGATATGATCTTGTAGTTAAAGCCCGGGCATAAGTCACAATAACTATAATAAGTCAACACAATAATAAGTGACTACAGTGCGGAGGGGTTATGTGATCTGACAGAGAAAGGGCTCAGATTAGCACATTGACTTGGCAATGAAAGAGAAAGCCCATGGAAAAATGGGAGAATATGACGGCGAAGAACGGTGGATGGCTAGACCGAAAAAGTAAAAGAGAATAGCGACAAGAGATTGTTAGAGTCGTACACTAGATAGCAGTACTGGTGTATCAGTCAGTGTTGCCAGACATTTTTTTAAAATTTATTTTGAATATTTACAATCGGTATGAAGACCATAAGTAAATTTGATGATACAGGTGGAAACATATGAAAAGTAAAAAAAATAAATATAAAAATCAAATAAATAATAAAAAAAAAATAATAAAAAAAATATTTACATCGATAGCAAAATAATGGTCTATGTACAAAACAATATAATATATAAAAAACAAAATGAAAATATTAAATTTGGATAATATAAAAAATGAAATAAAATAAACTTGAGACCCCTCGAAACACCCCCGGTCCTATGTCATCCCCATCCCTCCAACTTAATGGAGGCACGGGAGGCCGCGGGGGCTTGAGTAATCCCCCCCCCCCCTCCCCCTCGCTCTCTTGTCCCACCAATCACTGTCCAGCAGTGGCGGCAGACCAAGAAGGAAAGGATAGCTTAAGGGGAGAGAAGTACATGAGGGGAGAAGCTGGTCACCACTGGTATATTTTTGCTAGATTATAATAGCATGTCTCTTGGCCAGCGCCGCCTCATTCTTCGGTGGGATTATCTGGATGGGAATGAGATGACAAGAGTCGAGCAACTGGATTGACATGAACCAGAAATGTTTGGAAGAAATGTTGGCAATAAAATGTTTTGCAAAAAGTTTCACGACCAGTATACACTTATCTATAACAGCCTTCAATAAGAGGTTTTGTCTGTCCATGTGTTTGGGACAATTTGGTGCAAAAACTACTGAACCGATTTTGATAAAATTTCATATGAATTTTTCTTAAAAGCCCCATTAAGTCAAAAGCCCAAATATTTGAACTGGAGGGAGTTGAGGAGGGCCCAAAAAATATAAATTTCATGAAATTTCACAAATGGCATCCTTACGTAGACCATGTAGTATCTGTAAAATTTCAGCGAAAGAGGAGTCGTCAGGGGGATGAGGGTTAGGGGGCTTAATTTCTAAAATCATATAACTTGAAGTTACTAACCTGTTTAAAGTTACTCAGGACGAAGCTGGGTAACTTGCTGATTCGTAATAATCCAGATAATTTTAAACTAGGAAAAGTTCGATTGACTTGATGGTGGCACCGCGGGGGGTGTTAGAGGCGCCGCAACGGGGTGTTGGAGGTGCCGCAGCGGGGTGTCTGATATCGAGGTTCCATGTTGAGGCAGTCTTGTGTTGACCCGTATCCTCCCTCCTAACCCAACCCTTCTCTCTGCTAAGTGGTCAACATCCCTTTTAGTAAGGTGCTACTCGTACTTTCGGGGTTCCTTCACAAAATTGACTATTATTTTTATTATGGTTCTCTGGGTGGAAGCCGCACCTCCTCGTATACCCGAAATCAGATACCCTTTCTATTTACGACCTAATCAAAAATCGTTTCAAATAAAAGTTATAGAGAAAACCGAAATGCACATTTTTTATATAATACATTTTTTATATAATACCCGGTTTGCGAGATACATGCCGAAAACCGTCCTGATGTCTTATATTTATTTTCCATTTACGTTTGCTTGAATTACATTCGCTGCATGCTTACATTCGAATTAGACATTCACTGCATGGAAAGAAGGTATCAGGGACGTTGGGACTGTGCTATGATGGGGACTATGTATGGGGTATAGTGCATGCAGTGGAGTCAGAAAAACATAAGAGGACAGGCCGTTCTCATGTACATTTTTAAAAGACACTATTGTTGTATGAAGATTCAATGTTATTCAATATTTTTGTTCTTATTATTGAGGTAATGTATGTTAGATTTCTTCTATAGGACTCATATATTAACCCTCAAACGGTAAGGTCAGGGTCTAAAGGACCCCAAGCGCTGTATTTTCTCGGTTGCTCCTCACCACTTGGACTTAGGGCCAAATTACGTCAGGTAACCTCTCACTCAGTCTTCCTCTAGCGGACGTCGAGTTCACATGGCAGAGGTGAGTGAACTGCACTGAGTTATAACGAGTGTTATGTCAACTTTTATTTGGGGTCCCATGTCCTCCCTTGGCCAGAGCAAAAAACCAAGATAAAAATTAAATAAACTAAAAAAATAGTTTTTATTAAAAATGGATTGGCTGCAAGTTACCATTAGGATTTTCAAATTTCCCGTGCGTCTGATTCCTAAATCAACAATCAGCTGTTATACATAGATGTACATATTCAAAACAAGTCATATTGCATTTTTTAAATATATATGAATTCCGTCATTTCATTTCCTCGCTCAAAATCTTCATTTATGTTATACTTTATATTCTTAAAGCTGATTTTACATGCGCAGTAAAAATGCAAAGCGCAGCAGCAGCAAATGTACGCTATTGGCTGTGAGTCATTTAATTCTAAAAGCACAGTAACTACAGCGTGCATTTGCTGCTGCTGCGCTTTGCATTTTTGCTCCTCACATAAAGTCAGCTTAAGTATTACAGTCAGTGGTTACCTCAGGGGGGAGCATCTAGGGGTCCGAGTCTTCTAAATTGATAACAAAAAGTTTGCAGCGCTAACCACGGAAACTGCGGGCTGGGGCCCCGCGAGTCTATCCCCCCCCCCCCTCCCCCTGCTCAAAATCCTGGCTACGCCCCTGTAATGTCAGTTTAAAATGAATTTGAGAGGGAGGAATGAGAGTACAAAACTGGTTGATATAAAAAAGTCCTGTTATATTCAGGTCACATATATTTTTTATTAGTTTTTCTTTCAATATTGAGCTTTGTGAGACCGAAAAATACGAGACATCTTTACATGCTCAAGCCTTGAGGTAACTTTAACACGGCTTCAAACTGCATAACTAAGACTTATTTCGAAATACTGAAAATGTCGATTCCGCTGAAAGTTAATAATCGTCCTCATTGGGTTTTGACATCAAATATGTAATTTCAAGTCGATACATTCATTACATTAGCAGTTATTGGGGGTTTTGTGTTTAGTTCTCCTCTAATCCTCTGGTCGATTTCATGAAAATCACCCGGGGAGGGGTTCGTTATTTACCATTTTAGGACCCCTGATTTAAAAGTAAAATTTAGAAAATGGGTGGCAACCTTTGGATAGCCGGATGATTACCTTATAGCCCATCCGTTCAGCATTGAATGAGGAACATTAGGACTTGAAGCCCCAGTAAGTATCATCTATATAAAGTATAGAGACATTTATGTAATGTCAGAAATTCGATGTTAAGGTATTTTATGTTTTCCAACCCTCTTATTCCATTTTTTATTTATTTATTTATTTTTTTAACTTGACTATGAGATATTTACAACTGTATAAAAAATATATGAAACAAGCAAATGTGTTAAGAGAGAAAAAAAAAAATGGCAATGTCCAAATGTCAAGAGAGGAAATCACCCGGTGGTGACACTAGATAGGCATTGAGTCGCACTCATTTTTGGCTAATCACTGTCACTGCCTGATCTGAGAAGGTCTCTAGGCGGACATGGGTGTTTAAGGGTCGTTCGGGATGTTTGGCAGAAGGGAGAACAGGAACTAGAGGATTAATGTGGCTACTAAAGGGGGAAAATAATGTTTGTGTGCTTGGATTTAGCTAATTCGGTGACAAAGGGAATGTTGAAATCAGGTTCATAAGTTCACATAGGCTTGAGTATTGCTTTATATATTAGCCGTTTTGTTCTCTCAGTTAATTTTGGTGTTTTGTCCAATAGTCTTAGTAACAGTTCGTATTGTCTGTTCATTTCTTGTCTAGTGTGAGTATTCCACGTCACTCAAGTATGGATTCCAAAAAAAAAAAAATTGAAAAAATGGCCTGTCCATGTGTATCTGTTTGTGTGTGTGTTTGTCTTCCCACTGTTTTATTTTTGACCAGAACCGGTTTTCATAGCAACAGCGTCATCATCAGTGGCACACCTCACCCGTACAGCGTAGTGGCCAGTTGTCCTTTAGCTTCTATGTTGTACGTGAGGATGACGCTGTCGTGTTGAGAACCGGGTCTTGTAAAAATCAAACATTGGGAAGTCAATGTCTTTTATTTCTATGAGAACTACATATTTTAAACTCAAACGGTCAATTGGTTTTAGTAGGAGAGCAAAACCCTAATTGATTTATTCGTGTTGGGGAAGTACATTGACGGTTTCACTCATTTTTTTTTTTTACCTAATATATAATTAAAATATCAATCAAAATCAAAATCTCAAATGGCAAGTCTAAAACAGTCAAATAAGGTATAAATAAGTGATTAGATGTATCCGTCCAACATTTTTTTTTTTTTTTTATTTAAACCACTACTAGCTTCGGCAATTTGCCATCTTCAGGTGGTGAATCTACCACCAAGAAAAATAATGTATAATGTTTTATTAATTTCAGTATAGTATTATGCCGGCGTTACATGAAATAAGTAGCCATTTTGTGAAATGAATTTTTTTTTTTGTTTTTTGGTCGGAGTGAGGTGAAAAACCTTTAATAGGCGAGCATGTGACAAGATGACAGTAGTCACTGGACAGTGTAAGTCTCCCTGATTGGGCCTACTCAGTAGAAAACACCTCCCTATATCCTCTCTTGCCTCATTATCCCCGTCGAACCGCCATCACGCATTACTTCACTGTGGAAGCTCTAGCTGACGCTCTCCCACAAAGACAACTACGCATTACGCAATTCCACGCTTCTCCATCTCTAGGAGCTTCCTGAGGACTTCCGCAGCATACCCGCCAACAGCAGTCCACTTCTCCTGCGACTCGAGCGCCTGCTAGGGTCTCCGGCGTGAGCGTCTCACCTAGAACTCTTTCGAGCTCATGACGCTCCTCACTGAAGCGAGCACACTGGAAGAATATGTGCTCAACATCTTCCCCTGCTCCGCAGCAGTGTGGACAGTCCGGGTCTTCAACTCGTTTAAATCTGAACAGGTATGCCCGAAAACACCCGTGCGCAGACAGCAGTTGGGTCAGGTAGTACCCTACTTCACCGTGGGGCCGGTTCACCCACTTCTCAATATTCAATAATTATCGGCTGGTCCACCTGCCATCCGGTGAATTTGAAATGAAGTGTTACACTATATTTGAGGGTGACATATATAAATTTTCCATTTAATTTTAATTAACCATGTTACTTATATTCTTTATTTGCTCTAAAAGACCACTCGACTGAATGAACGTAGAAAGAACTCTTCTCTCTCGAACAAAAAATAAACATCATGGTCATGAAAAAACATTTATCAAATCTTTCAGAGAAAAAGTGATATTGTGTTAATTTTTCCTTCTCTCTCACTACCTAAAAAATAACATAAAACATTTCTGGCCCGGTTAAGGGATGGCTTTTTTTAGCCCCACATCCAAATTAATAAAAAAAATGTATCTATAAGAAGAAAGTATACCCTGATGTAATGAATGTATCTATACGAAATTTAGTATGTTGATTCAGAAGTCTCTCTATTGATTTCAAGACTGTGTTTCACCGATTTTTTTTTTTTTACATCGGAAGGTTTGACTTTCCTCTCACCAGAGTACTCTCAGTTCATGTTACTCACCATTTGAAGGTTTTTACAGACCTTCCAGTAGTTAATAGATAAAAAGTCAGATCGGACATATCTCAAGAGGGCATGTGCGCAAGCACCTGCGTGTTTCACCTGCCAACTCAAAATGAACCTATTAGTGATATTTTCCGTTAAACCAAATGGCTTCCTAACCTAACAAACAAAAAGTTGTCGGTGAATCATTTCACTTTTCAAGGCCCCCCTGAATATTTTCTGACCATTGTGAATGTGGTTGGAAAGTTATGAGCGCTCTACCACAAAAACGATGATAGTAGGAACTTGAAATTCGGAACGAAGATTTGACATGTGTTAACTGTGTCTGATTAGATTTTGGACGAAAATTGAGACAATTTTACTTCGGGGCCTAAGTACATTTTACAAGATACTACTAATATTTACCTAATTAAAAATCATTCCAAGTAAAAGTTGTAGAGAGAACTGAAATAGGTACATACTTTATATTATGTACAATTTTTCGCAGGTCATCCCGTTTTTGAGATGCCTACCAAAAACCATCCTGAAATGTAGTTTTGACACATATTTTTAAACGTTACCTTGATTTACCCAAAAACGTGAAAAATTGGTTTTAACCAAAAATGTTCCTTATTTAATTCCCAATCGCTAATTGAGAACTTATTAGCGATTGGGAATTGATTATTTATGATCAGCACGACAGAAGTTTGAGCGTTTGAAACAATGAAAAATACATTTCTGTAGGAAATATTTCAAAATGTTTAATTTGTAATGTAGCAAGACATTTTAATATATTTCATTTATTTTTGATAGTTTTTATGAGAGTATAAAATTGATTTTGAGAAGGTGGAGGGGGAGAGAGTGATCTTTAAGCGTGTTTGGTATAAGAAGGTTCTGTAAAGACCAAATCACATTTTTTTCTTGTTATTTGTAATGATTAACTGAATTTAACCCCTCTCCCCTTTCCCACCACAATGAGGGGACCGACCAATTTTGGTCATTCACCGGGTGCTTTAGTACATATCTGGTAAGTGGAAAACATACGATAAGGCATGGTTCGGAATTATCTCAGGAGAGCATGTGCGTTTGCACCTGCGTGTTTCACCTGCCACTTCAAAATGAACCTATTATAAAAACCATTACTTCGTCGCTCTGCATATAATATAACTTATAACCTAAGTATCAGCACGAATGCGAAGTCGTGCAACTCTGTTTGTATAGGCCAATCAAGACGTAAATTTTGAGAACGACTCAAAGAGAACACATTTGAAAAAAATACATTAATATTCACTAAACATATCAACGATATGGGTCAAATGTTCAAGGAGGGAGGGAATAGAGTACCTCCATCTTTGTAGACAGCTTGACTCTATGGAACAAAGGAATAATACTTGTACGTTGGTACAGGGGAAGTTATGTAATCGGTCAGAAATTCGATGCGGATGCGATCCTTATTAAGTTTTGAATTTACTTATGAAATTTCGTGTCAATACACTCATTGCAACGGCAGTTATTGTAGTTTTTGTGTTAGGCCTCCCCCGTAGTCCCCCCTTTACTTTAGGCAGATTTTTCTGAAAATCAATAGGTGTCCTCCTTATAGCGTTCTGGATGCACATATAAAATTTTGTGTGGATAGATTCATTCAACAGATTTTCTTCAGGGCCTACAGAATAAAAACAAACAAATGGACAATGATATAAACAGAGACTTAATAATAATTTGAAAAGAAGATGGAAACAATTTTGAAAGAGAGAATAATAATAACTAGGTATGCAATGCATTCTGCTAATTGCAAATATTGAGCGGAGCCGTGACTCAAATTGCCTATACCTTGAACTTTAAATTCATTAGCGGTCACTCGCTTAGCTTACGCCGCGAGCTCCCTCCATGCGACAAAACGTGGTTATCGTCAAGGAATATACTTTATTTACAAAAAAATATGGTCTTCCAACAATGGTCTCAGTTTCATTGTTTTTTTCAGTGATTATTCCTCGATGGTACTTCGATTTTATATAATTATTTCCTCATTGATTATTTTTTTATTATTATATTATATATTATTTTTTTAAACAAATCTTACTCTTGACCTCGACCTATGACCTCAATTTCATGCGCGTGCTTCATGCTATTGTCGATTGAGAAGAATTTGAACGTTTCGCATTGAAGTCTATGGATGAACATATTTTCGGTGATCATTCCTCCGTGGTACGTCCGATTTTCGAAATTATTTTTTAACAACCTTCACGTGACTGACATCCATCAATATGCAAAAATTGATCAGGATCAGATAAACAGTTTTAATGCAGGAGGAGCACAAACGAAACACACGAGTCGTCTAAAGATTGAGCTACGCTCATTCTTCCGTTTCACTCCAGAATGAGCTCCGCTCAATAATAAATAAATAATAAAAATAAATACAACTTTTGAAAGTAGTAATAAACTATATAAAACAATATATATCTCTCTAAATAACTAAAAAATAAAAAAAAATACCTTATAATGACTTGAGTGGATGTGTGTGGTGAAGGTGTTGTGAGTTTGTGTCCAGTGTAATGAATGCTATGATGTCGTGTAACGGTCGAGGGATACCTGAGTTTACCTACGTGACCCTCGGTGGAGGGGGAAATAATAACTAATTTGTTTGTTTTTATTCTGTAGGTCCTGAAGAAGAAAATAAATAGTTTTCGAAACGTTGCAACGCGTTAGCCAAATTTTGCATTTTCTTTCACACGACAGAACCTCGATTTCCTTCTACATTGAAAAGATACTGTCGACTCTATTAATCATTATGAAATATATTCCTTTGAGGAGTCGAATTTCTGAGCGATTATACAACTTCCCCCATACTTCGTATATCTGGGGATATAAAAATGTATTCAGACATACATAACAGCCTTGACGACTCCACATACTGATGATGTATTCGACCCAACCCTTTGAAACGTGTGGTTGTTCCCCAGTCAGTTTGCGGCCATGCACGACTGGTGTCATTAGCTCGCACACAAGTTGCCAGTCGAACCATCTCTCCGCTCTCTTCTGGTTGGTTAGCACTTCATTAAATCGCACACAATCACAACCAGATGTCGCATGTGTGCCCTCTCGGGGTTGGAACTAAACCCTATTAGCCCGAATGGCTTTCTGGTGTCACCGCTCATGCACATAGCAAATATAACGATTTACTGCTGTAGGATGCTTCCTACCATCGTTATTTACATTAGTACCACATATATTTTGTGTGAGCATTGAAGAATCGAAAAAGACACTGAAAATTATTATTTTATTTATTTTCTGATAGTATAAGGACGAGATTTCTCATAGAAATAAAAAAAAAAAAAGTTGGCTTCCCACTGTTTTATTTTCGACAAGAATTGGTTTTCAATCCAAATGCGTCATCACATCAGTGGCACATCACCCTTTCCTTTTGACATGTTTTCTATTTCTTTCTCTCTAGAATAACGTTTTACATCCATATCCTACATCGGTGAATCACCTACAACGTACTTCCCCAGCACGATTTAATCAATTAAATTTTGCTATGTGCTAAAAATCAATAGATGACTTACATAGGGCGTTTGAATCCTCACATTAAGGTTTGTGTCAATATATTCATTACATCGGCAGTTATTAGGGATTTTGTGTTGAGCTCTCTGATCCCACCTTTCAATTATAATTAATGTGTCGGTTATCCTAATGGAGTTTTGAATTTACATATGAAATTTCATGTCGATACATTCACTACAATGGCAATCATTACTTTTTGTGTTATGCACTTCCTAATCCTCATCCCTTTTGGCCAATTTGGCTGAAAATCATTTTGCGGTTCTGGATACACATATTAAATGACGTATGATACATTTATTACATCGGGAGTTATTGTGTTCACAGACAAGGTCTGAAAATTATTTAAAATTTCTGACTGATTACATAAGTTCTCCAAAACTTCATATAACTTGGGTACTTAAAATATATATGAAGTGAAGGCTGCTTGTAGTACTTAAAGAGTACGGATATATAAACTCAACGAGGACGCCTGTAGCTCCTGATTCGATACTCGGCCGAGGTCCTTAGTTTTTTTTATCTGGGAGGGGAAAAAACCTTGAGCACGCCGATGGGACGTTAAGCGATGGTCCCGAGCCAGTACGATGATCAGGTACTCGATAAAGACCCCTATTCTAGGTAAATAAAAATTTAGGGTAGGCAAAAATTAGGACTCTCATAGTAGTCGGGCTCATGTCCACCAGAGTGACAAAAGAGCGCTCTGGTAGTAGGCGATATGACCTCATAGTTAATAACTAACTCAACCGTCAAAATCCAGAATAGCAACGAGGACATGTAGACTTTTGGCGTTTGGAACGATCCTTATCCATATAACTATGGGCGGTGCTATCTAAAATATTCCATTTTAAATATGGGACTTTGTAAGAGAGAAACATCGATATTTAAATCGATTTAACTAACTCTGATTTACACAACGACCTCTCCCACACCTTACTGGTATTGGTCGTTGACCTACGAAACCCCTAAGATATACAATACATGCATACACAATGAGATACTTGTAGACAACTTTTTTGAAGTATACGATGATTAGCATATCTTTCCATATCAAAAGCTAGAGGGAAAAACTTTTATCAAAAAGAAATTGGCAATGTGAGCACATAGAAGAGTTTGCAGAAACATGGAAGGAAACCTGTTTCATAAGGTAGGAAGTTCACAGGAGCGTGTTCCATAAGTTATCATATCGTTAGAGTCCTCATCTTGCACGAAAGTGTTTTTTTAACGTATCATTAAGAATCTTGTATCATTGTTTGTTTGTTTGTTTTCACTTTATCCCCTCACAGCTCTCTCTCCCAATTCTCTGGAACCCCAAGGACCAAGGTGTACGCTATCTCGGAGCACTTTTGGATGCACGACTCACATGGAAACTACACATTAACAAAAACTATAGCAGTCATATTCACGACTTAACACCCTTCACCCTCTCATGAACAGAAACACTCCACTCAAACATTCTGCTATAGAAGACACTCCTACTTCCACTTCTAACATACACCTGTCCAGTCTGGATCGGTACCAGCAACACTAACATTAAACGACTACAAACATTTCAAAATAAAGTACTCCGAATAGCAACAAACGCACCCTGGTTTGTCAGAAATCAAAAACTACACGAAGAACTGGGAATTCCTCTATTTGTTGCTCACATCGAAAAGCTTGTGAAAAATCACCACGAAGCCCTTGTGAATTGACGGAGTTAGAATCAAAGTGGTCTAAGTGACATTTTTAAAACTTTGATGAAAGTTCTTAACTGATTTAAAAGATCTACTATTTATCTAAACCGGATGTATTTTGTCTTCTGTTTTTATGGTGAAAGTTGCTGTTAGCAAACCATAAAATTGAATAAAAATCTTAATTTCAAGGTCACTATTGATATGTTTATGTTACTTGTTCATGTCACCAAAATGGAATAAGTGATTTGCCACCAGGTCTCAGCACTGGCTAGGATTTCACTTGTACAACTTTTTTCCTGAACAGAACTATCATTTTTGTACCCGATTATGCACTTAACGAAAAATTTTCAAAAATGTCACTTGGACCATTTTGATTCTAACCCCAATTGTTTCGGGCCTTTACAGAGTTTAGGACCCCTACTCAGGGAAGCGTATACATAGCCTTCATGTATATTGCTGGTCCAAATAAATGTCGTTGTTGTTCCACTTCCCCAGCTATTCGAAGTATAGGGGAAGTTATGTAATCTGTCAGAAATTTGATGTTGATTTTTCACTAGAATTTCATTTTTTCCGAACCCCTGATTCCAAAAATGTCGCGTACACTATAATTATTGATATAATGAATGTACCAATAAGCAATTTTATAAGTGTACCCAGAACCCCATTAGGACGACACCTATTATTTTTCTGCGATATCGGCATAAGGGAATTGGAGGAATAGAGGTGAGGGCTCCACACAAAAACTATAATAACTGCCGATGTAATGAATATATCGATACAAAATTTATTATGAGGATTTAAAAGCCTCTCTATATATCAACTATTGAATTTTAGTCTCCAAATTTGGTTTTGGAGGAAGACTTAATTGAATAATTCGTTCTGCGGAAGTACATTGCCGGTGATTTTAACTTCAGACTTTTTATGACTCACCCCCGGGCTTTAACTATGAGGTCATATCGCCTACTAACAGAGGGTTCAGAAGAAATATAAAAAAAATGGGAAAACAACATATTTTATTTATATGATCTCATCCTCATCCCACAACGTCTATCAGATATGGGTTTTAATTTGGTCATTGACCAAGGAAAATCATCAAACAAGTAATAACAACAGTAATAAAAGATAATAATAATATACAGAAAAACGAATAAATAAATAAATAATAAATTTAAAAAGATAAATTAAAATATAATAAAAACATTTTATAATTCTTCGAAAAGTGTCTTTTTCATGACACTTCCCCTTCTCAGGTCACGATTTGCAAAATATAGAAAGGAAAGAAAAAGAAAATAATAATAATAAAATAAATTAATTAATAAATGAAATAAATGAATAAATGAATAAAAAATAAAACAGTAGACATATCTTAAAGGAGGATATCTGTGGAGGAACTTTACTAAGAAAATAAAAATCCGAGCTAATTTTGAAATAATGTTTTTGTATACGATACACGACTTTTATATCATGGTTATTTTTTTCTTTTTGAGCAATGAGAAAAAAAAATCTGAATAGAGTTTTGTCTCGCATAAACATTTTTAGTTGAACTTTGAATTTTTTTTATTGTATCTATTGCCCTCGGGGCAAGAACCTAAGGGCATTAAAAAAATTATTCCGTTGTGAGTTATAGTTATAGTTTTTCAGAATTAGAGGAGCAATGTTTAGTTATTTGAAAATTTTCTTGTTTAGGGTCCAACTGATAGACTGACCGGGGGGAGGGGGGGGGGGCACCTAAATTTATAGTTTTAATTTGGCCATTGGTACTAAAACCATTACCTTAAACCACCAAAATTACGCGTTATACATGTTTCAATTTGGATTTGGGCAAAGAAAAGACGTTGTCTTTCCTACTGTTTTATCTCTGATCAGAGAACCGGCCTTCAACTAAACTGTGTCATCATCAGTGACACATATGATTACATATAAAATATAAATAAAGAGAAGTAACTCTTAAAGCATCAGGGTATCTAATAACAAAATAAAATAAAACTACTCAACACCCGTTTAGTGTGGTGTTTAAAGGAACACCGCATAATAGCTAAAGGGGAGGGGATACGAGGTTTATTCACTCACTCTATATAAATGCCAATTTAAACATTCATTAACTAATATAAAAAACATGATACATATTTATATCAATAATACTGAATTAATATATCCACAAAGATGTCAATATACCCACTGTCCAGTTCATGATAAACTTTCAACCCATCCTAACCCATCTGCACAAGTCCTATCCTCCCATGTTCAGCCTAATAACGCTCCTCGTCGTCTAAAGAGAAGGTGGCCTCGAGATCTCCTTCCGTGATGTGTAATAAACTATCTAGGGAGTGTCAGCTTTGGCTGACTTATTCCATCAAGTGACGTTTTTATTTTATTTTTTCTTATAACCATAATCTTGGCCTATTGTACCTAATATATTGTACAAAATGTAAATAAGGTTGTTATTGAAAAAAAAAAAATAATAATAATAGAAATTCGATAATCAGCCAAATGAATTTTTGTTATGAAAAAAAAACATTTAGCAGAAAAAATTCACATAATATGTACTATCACAAAGCTCAAAAAGGAGTCAACTAGAGCGTAGGGCTTTGGTCGCATGGTCTCTCACCATGGTAGCGTGTTCAAATAGGTCAGGTCGGAAAAGGGAGTTCTTAACTGTTGTCATACCTTTCTGTGGATACCGTCGTCACTGGCTGCTGGTCGAGTACTGTGGGCGAGCGCTTTCCATGTAAAGACATCATCTTCAAGCCACTGTTAATATTGTACTGAGGTTAGTCCGAGAAGAGGAGTTCTTAACTGTTGTCATACCTTTCGGTGGATACCGGCGTCACTGGCTGCTGGTCGAGTACTGTGGGCGAGCGCTTTCCATGTAAAGACATCATCTTCAAGCCACTGTTAATTTTGTACTGAGGTTAGTCCGAGAAGAGGAGTTCTTAACTGTTGTCATACCTTTCGGTGGATACCGTCGTCACTGGCTGCTGGTCGAGTACTGTGGGCGAGCGCTTTCCATGTAAAGACATCATCTTCAAGCCACTGTTAATGTTGTACTGAGGTTAGTCCGGGAAGAGGAGTTCTTAACATCTAATTTTAATTTTTATAATTTTTTTTGTGGGGGGGGATAGAACCCCTAAATACTGCCAGTGTAATGAATGTAACGACACGAAATTAAGTATGATTTTTTTAAGTCCCCATGTAAGTCAACTAATGATTTATGGAATTGTATTTATTAATGTGATATTTAGGTGCAATGTTTCCTTCATAATTCTTACTTTACTTTATTTTAATTTTTTTTAAATGTTTTATTGATATTCATAATAATTTTGGTACCAATTAATCGATTGTTGTTAGATTCAATTAAGAGCAGTTTTGATTCTGAACCATTGTTTACAGTTTATATGTAGCTCTGATAATGAACGCTTCCGCGTTCGAAATGCATTAGTTAATAAAGACTATTTTGTAAGGAAGGTGTTAATTTTTTTTTTATCAACTAATGATGTTTAGCCAATAGGTATGGTCGAGTATGGTTTGTTTCAGAGGGAGAGGGAACACTTACTTGATTAATTCGTGCTGGGTAAGTAGTTTGCCGCTCTCTCAAACTGAATCACTGAATCTCCAGGAATGTCACCACTCTCTTTACTCTCCATATCAAACAGCCATGCAGGATTACAATTTTTCATTTCATTGCGATCAACCACACAATTCGTTTTTTTTTGTTTTTTTTTATGAAACGAAATATGAAAAAAAACGTTTTACATTGTCATATGCAGGCTCGTCACTTTCTGAATAATGTCAGGCATTTATTTTTTTACAAAATAAATTGTGTAGATATGTCCCTACGTATGACAGAGGCAAAAAAACGTTGCACCTCTTCGAATTTATTTTTTATTTTATTTTTACTTACCTAGCTATATAGCTATATGAAGTATAGGAGCTGTTATGTAATCAGTCAAGAATTCGACGTTGAGTTTTTCCTGGAATTTCATGTTTTCCGAATCTATGATCAACCAATTTTAAATCTTAGAATATAAACACATTTGAGATGAATAACCATTAGTGAATAATATTATATTTCATATCGATACAATCATTACATCGATAGTTGTTATTGATTCGGCTGAAATCATGAAAACACTTCAACGGGGGTTCACATAAAAAATGTCATGTTGATACATTCATCCTGTAACATTTTTATTTTTTGATTCTTGGGTGTTGAAATTCCGGTGAAAACTGAACATTGATTTTTTTTTCCGATTATATAACTTCCCCTATACTTCGTAAAGCTGGGAAATTAATCAAGGAATAACGATTATTCAACCTATTTAATGAATCTATTTTTTTTTATTTTAAAAGCAATGCTAAGGAGAAAAAATGTATTTGCAGTTGTTTTCTCAACGTGCCGCAGGTTGGAGAAGTATATTGGATCGAATATTGCGGATTTCAATATTGGATAAAGATTTTAATATAAGAACTTTAATAAAAATATGTATTAGAGCAGTTATCAAACGAGGTGCATATTGGGTCTGAGAGAAGTATTTGAGTTGGAGTTGGTATTTGTACAAGAGATTCGTTGAATCCTCAATAGAAGTAATATTATTTCCATCTTCGTCCTCAATTCGAGTTTCCACATCTTTCTTTTTTTTTTTTTTTGCAACAAGTTTATGCAATTAAATGAACAATAATTTTTATTTTGACTACACCTCAATGATTTTCAGCCAAATCTGCCAAACAGAATGGGGGAATTAGGGGGAAGGCGTAACACGAAAACTCTAATAACTACCGTTGTAATGAATCTATTGACACGAAATTTCATATGTAAATTCACATTTATTAATATTCAGCGGAATCAACTGAAGGGGAGACGGATATCAGAGAGGGACTTAAATCAAAAATCCCAATAACTGCCGTTGTAAGGAATATATCGACACAAAATTTATTATATGGTTTCAGAAGCCACTATATAAATCAAATATTGAGGTTTAGCCCAGTCGGTTGATTGGCTTTGAAGGGAGAGCGGAAATGATTAATTCGTGCTAAGGAAGTACATAATCGGTGATTCACCGACGGCTTTTTTTTTATAGGTTAGGATTTATGACTCATGCCCGGGCTTAAACAACGAGGTCATATCGCCTACTACCAGAGAGTTCTTTCGTCACTCCGGTGGACATGAGCCCGACTCTACTGTGGGAGTCCTAAATTTTGCTTACCCTAAATTTTTATTCATCTAGGGCAGTGGTCTTTAACGAGTACCTGACATCGTACAGGCTCGGGACCATCGCTTAACGTCCCATCCGAAGGACGGCGATCTTAAGTTTATTTTACCTCCCAGATAAAATAAACTAAGGGCCCTTGGTCGGTTTTGGTCGGAAAAAGAACTGTGGGAAGACATCTTATTTATTGTTCTCTATGCTAAAATAAAAAGATGAACTTATGACACCTTTTATTGATTGCGTTGATTTATGTTTTATGGCTTCGTTATCTTATTTTTAGACTCTTGTTTATTTTTAGTACCTAAATGACATTGAAATAATGTCTAATGTCATTAAATGGCCATTATTTTTTAAGTGATTTCACTTATGCGATAATCTAGAAATAATCGTAAAACAAATTATAATTAGTTTTCTTGCAAGAACAAGAATCTTTCAATAATGAAAGTGTGATGTAAAATGAAAGAATTACCTTCGCTTATATAAGAAGATGTTGTAATATATTGCAAATTATATGTTACAAGTTTGCTAATATATTCGAACTTACCATTGTTTCTCAAATCAAACCTCAAGTAATCTCCAAAATCATTTACATTCACATTTCAGCTGGGCCTAACGTGGACGGATCAAATTCAACTATGCAACAATTACACTCCGCTGAGGGATAGAGATCCATTGAGGACACCGTCCTTCGGGTGACACGTTAAGCGATAGTCCCGAGTCAGTATGATCTCAGGTCACATCCAGTTCAGGAGAGGGATCCCAAAGCAAAGGAACATTCAAAACTCTTCGTTGCGGAACCCTCAGAGAAAAGGAGCCGAGAGCTCCTGAATATGAGCAGAATGGATCTAAGAGCTATGTCAGGGCTGATTACAGAACACTGTCATATGAACTCTGCTTCGGGTCTGCCATAACGGAACCGAAGCAGGTAATGGAAGGAACCTGCAGAAGAATCTTGGACTTTATTAAATATACAGGGCTGCTGTAGGGACCAACACACACAGGGCACACAATAGGCCTGCTCTGGCCGCGGTAACACAATCAGCCCTCGAAAAAAAAAAAAAAAAAATGATTTCAGGTATTTGTCAAAAACCCTGACCCCACGTGAATGAACCTGATGTTGCTTGGCTGCGGCGCTTCTAAAGGCCATGCACAGTGATCTGATGATAGACATTCATTGGTGAAAATCATTGATGACCGTAATGTTATCTACCGTCATGATTATGATCTAACAGTTTCTTTGTATTGAATACATATGTGTATGCATGCTTGCTTACTGAGCTCAAGATCGCGGGTTCGAAACCCGACCGAGGTATAGGGAAAGTTTTGTAATTTTTCAGAACTTCAATGTTGAGTTTTCACTGTAATTTTTTGTTTTCCAATAATATATAAATAAATTAAGTCTGTGTTTGTCTGTGAACACGATAATAAACTTCTGTTAGAATGACATTTAAGGGTCATTCAGAATCCCGTACAGATAACACATAAGACGGGGGGCTTAACACAAAAACTCCAATTACCGCCGTTGTAATGAATGTATTCTCATGAAATTGCATAAGTAAATTCAAACCTCTATAAGGACGACACCTATTAATTTTCAGCGGAATCAACAGAAGGGAAAGGCAGGATCAGAGGAGGGGGCTCAACTCAAAAACTGCCGATGTAATGAATGTATTGCCACAAAATTTAGTATGAGGATTCAAAGTCCTTCTGTAAGTCAACTATTGATAATTAGCCCAAAGGTTCAAATAATTTCGGAGGGAGAGCGAAAACGTAGTAGATTAATCGCGCTGGGGAAGTACATTACCGGTGATTCACCGACGACTTTTTTGTATACATATATAAAATTCCTCATACATATGAATGACGTGGAAACCTCACATCAGACTGAAAAGACAAAAAATGCACCGATGATAGATACCCACTGTTACTAAGACTACTGGAC
Organism: Aradus depressus; assembly: GCA_963662175.1. Taxonomy (NCBI): domain Eukaryota; kingdom Metazoa; phylum Arthropoda; class Insecta; order Hemiptera; family Aradidae; genus Aradus; species Aradus depressus. The sequence continues at coordinate 62,336,397 of OY759214.1, read as the reverse complement.
AAAAGTTCAATATTAACTCTGAGAACAAGACGTCTAATATATAACGCAATACTCAAACCTATGTGTACTTAGCGACTTGAACTATGGGTTTCTGCCAAATCTTCAGCTCATTCAATCCTTGCAATCCAAAATCCTTCGTACAGTAGCCAATGCTCCTTATTACAACTCCAATAAAACCCACTGATATCAATATTCCTTTGTCATCGAATTAGCTCAAAACAGATACAAAAAATTATTTTCCTTTTTAGTACTCACAATAATCCTCTAGTTCCTGCCCTCCCTTCTGCCACACCCTACGGAACGACGCCTTATGCAACTTTCTCAGATCAGGCAGTGATAATGATTAGTCATAAATGAGTGCAACTGAGTCGCTAGGGAGTGTCACCACTGAGTGATTTATCTTCCCTTGACATTTTTACATTGCCATTTTTTTCTCCCTCTGAACATTTTTGCTTGTAGTATACATTCTTTATACAGTTGAAAATGATCTCTTCTTTTGTAAATAAATAAATTGTCAAACCACTTTTTCAACCGTTCCAGTGATGTGTGAAACATAACCCATGTTTGAACGCAATAGCTTCGACAGTTTCGCATCCTATAAGCCTCACACAAACGGACATTCATTACGACATTTTTTTTCCAAAACAAATAAATTTTTTAAACGTGATACCTACATACACGACTTTCTTGATATTCACATGGTAACATTAAGGTGAAACGAAGTCTCAAACACTTTCTGTGCTCTATAGAATTCAATACAAAACAATTTACGCCAATTCGTGCAATAATTTCAGTTCCACGAGAGAATGCACAGAATGTGGGGTGAGTGCGTGGGTGGGGTAAGGGTAGGGTAGAAATAAGTCTTAAACATTTTCCGTGCTCTATATAATCGAATACAAAACATTTTATGCCAATTCTGTCAATGATATTTGTTCCATAAGCGAATGCACGAAATGCGGGGGTGGTGGGGTAAGGGTGGGATCTAAACCTTCTCGGGGACTCGACGAACATAATTGCTGAACATAAGAACAAAATCGGATCGAAGTCCATTTTTGTTAAAATGCATATTTTACCATCATCAAGTCCGAAACTGTTTTCTTCTTCATTTTAAAAACCCTCCAAGTCCAAAATATTCACTGAACAGCTGGAAATGACACTACGGTTTATATGTGGAATGTTAACTGTCTGCGAAAATCCATTAAGTGCAGCTAGAAGTATTTGAGCGCATAGGTTGGTAAACTACAAACAGGGAAAAGCCACTAAGTATGGTAACCAATTTTTGGTTTTTCGGCTAATAAAATGGGCTAAGCCCTATTACTGAGTTTAGGTATTAAGTACATCAGGTACTTCCTAAAGTTTGAAATTTTATTTTTCATTATTATTATACGTATAATGTATAAATATATTGACGTATTATTGCAAAAAAATTATTTTTATAGACATTACTATGCTTTGGTTCAACTAATAAAAAAAAAGGGTTTAAAAACAATTTCTCAAGTAATATTTCGCGTGTCTGAAGTTCGCATGACAATTGTTAGTAATTACAAGAGCAGTCGATGCTGCTCCCATTCCAAGTTTCGATAACTAAGTGATTAAAGCGTTCTTCCGACTTAGTCATTCGTGTCACCTTTAACATTTTTACTGGAATGTATGTAAATGTTAAAATTTACATTGCAAATCAGTGTTGCTATAAATGAATAATGAATCTTACATATGACTCCATAAATACCTTTCAACGCCAAATACCCTTCCATTGTACATATTCGTGTTCCCTTTGTTGTAAAATCGTATGCGCATAAATGTTGTTTATTTTTAACAATAGTTTTTCAAGAGTCTCTTTTTTAAGAACCTATTCCCGAGATATACGAAGTATAGGGGAAGTTATATAATCAATCAGAAATTCGTTGTTGAGTTTTCCCGATTCCATGATCCTGAGGGAAAAGGCTTTAGGTAAATACGAATGGAGGAGGATTGTGTCGAAAGTCCGGGCTTTTTTGGCGGTCGATTGGATTTTTTGGGAGAGAGAATACTTGAATAATTCGATTTGGGGAAGTACAGAGCCGGACGACTGTTTTTATATGTATTCATAGATGGAATCGTTGGGATAAACACACTTCCGAAGAGTTTTTTTTGAAAAATAGTTATCTTAATTTTTATTAAATTGAAAAATGTGTATACTTATTGTATATGTATCTATGTATTAATTTTTTTGTATACTCATATATTTTTAATATTTATTTATTCAGTTTTTATTGATTTCATTTTACTTTTTTTAATAGTTTTGTTATTACTACTAACCATAGATGTGTTAGACTCAAGTAGTTACAAATCTAATTTATAATCTATCTTAATGTATAAATTCTTTTGACATATCCTATTACCATGTATTGGTTTAACGGAAATAAATTTATTATTATTATTATTATTATTAGATGTCGTAGTTGCGTTGAAAGCCGGTTCTGGTCGGAAATGAAACAATGGGAATACGTATTTTATTTTTATAAAAAAAACAACTTATTGTTCTCTATGGGAAAATTAAATTAACTTTTGACACTTTTTATTGATTACGTTGATTTATGGTTTATGGCTACGTTAACTTATTTTTACATTATAAGTACATAAATGACATTGAAATAATGTCTAATGTCATTAACTGGCCATTATTTTTTAAGTAATTTCACTTATGTGATAATCAAGAAATAATCGTAAAACAAACTGTAATTAGTTTTTTTTAGCGCGAAAATCTAGTTTAATTGTATCAGTAGTTTTTAAAGTCTCATTTTGAAAAACCTATTAATTTTCCAGCCATACGAAGTATAGTGTAAGTAATCGATGAGGTATTCGTTGTTGAAATTTCACCGAAACTACATTTTTTCCGACATTTTTATTTTTTTTGGCTTATGTACGGTGCATATTAGCCATGTCAATGTGTTATATATAGTTATTTACGACATCCATGGCCCCGGGAGGGAGTTCTATCTACGAAATTAAACTCACCCCCGGACGGGATTCAAACCCGCAAACCATGGTGAGACCATACGCTCTAGCCCGCACGGCCACCATGGCCCCCTTTCCGACATAAAAGTGAAGAAAAAAAAAATTATGTTTGTAAATGTGTGGGTGTGTGTCTGTCTCCTGATGAAACTAATTAACGGGGGAACCTAAATTTATAGTTTCAATTTGGTCATCGGCCAAAGAAAATCATCAAAATGATGTGCTACACACGTTTCAATTTGGATTTGAGCAATGGACACAATTAAGAGGCTATTATTGAGATTGGCAATTTTGGTAAATTGACAGGAACTCATGTTGGGTAGGTTACACAACCTCTCCAGTCCCTCGGCACTGGAATATTCCTTTATCCACTTCTAATCCAGGTTTATTAAAGTGTTATCTTGTTACTCCCCCATTTTTGGGGAGTATAGGGTAAGTCATGTAATTGGTCAGCAATTCGATGTTGGGTTTTCACCGGAATTTCATGTTTTCCAAATACCAGATCCCAAAAATGGGGGGAATAATGTCTGTCTGTGTTTGTCTATGGGAACACTATAACTCCTGATGTATCGACATAGTATATGACAACATTTTGTATGCATATACAGAACCTCTGAAGGATAACAACTGTCGATGTAATGAATCCAATGATAAGGAATTTCTTATACATAATTTTCCGCGATATCAGCCGAAGAGAAGAGGGGGGAGCTCAACTCAAAACCTCTGATAACTGTCGATGTAATGGAAGATCGATACAACATTTGGTATGAGGATGAAGAAGCTTCTATATCTTTAAGAGGAAGAATATCCCGAACTGTTCGTGCGGCGGAGTCGAGAATGCAGAGCATGTGGTCCTCGAATGTCCGCTGTACGATGATCGTACCTGGGACACGACCTACGGCAGCTGACGGAAACGGCTATCCAGTGTTCAGCCGATTTGTCGCCTCCTAGCGGGGAAAAAAAACAAACACTTTAACCCTGCGCCGGGGACGACTGCAGGCACGCCGGTTGCCCGGCGCCCCACCTTACTACATCCAGCCAGCGCCCCACTCTCGGCGCGCCAAGCAGCGCCATCAAAAAAATTAAGGTGGGCTGGGGGGTTCTCCTCCTAACCGACCACAGCCACAGACTATTTTTTTTTTTTCTGAGGGCTGATTGTGTCACCACGGCCAGAGTAGGCCTATTGTGTGCGCCACAGACTATCAATAAATAAACTTGATAAGCCCTCTTCCCAGGGTGTTGTGGCAACCCCCCCCCCCCCCCCCCCCTCCCCCCCCCAGAAAAAAAGACTTCTATAAAGTCGAAAAAAGCGATTTTGGAAAAGAGCGATAACTTAATTGATTAATTCGTTCTGGGGAAGTACATTGCCTACTTTTTTTTTTTTTTTGTGGAAATATTCGTTCAGAGTCAAGTTATTTTGATCAGACAGAGTTCAGTTATTTGTTTACCAGCGATCATACTATACGAAAGGCTTGCTGCTAACCACACAATTTACCGATTTTTTTTTTTTTTGTGAATATGGATTTCTAGGAACAAAAACAATTGTAAAAGTTGGGCTCTACAATAATCTATTGACTGGGAAGAAGTGGATGAATAGAGGGACGGATAGAGTAACCAGTGGAAGTTCTCTATTGTTAGGGGAACAAAAACCCAAAGTTTTCTTTCCCTACGGATTGACATGGTTTGACGGAAATCCGGCTTAAGGAAGAAACTTTGAAGACCGAAATAGATGCAACATTCTAGTGTGTTTCTAGTCCAACAGATCGTAGCGCTGAGCTATTAATTGATTGATTGCAGGGTAGGTTTTGTACTCATGTTATCCAATCCTAAAAGCCCCTCGTTAATATTTATTTACTCTTTAATGAAATGCAGGATCCTTTCGAAGCTCTTTTTCCTCAGCTCTTCTGGATTAAGGAACGCCATATCGAAGATTCGACATAATCTTCGAATTCGCCCAGGAAGTGTAGCGTGGTTAGGAACCATTATCGTGCGGAGTCATGTTAGATATCCCATTACTTTCCCTTCGGGGTTCGTCAAGAGTTGTCCATCTCTTGTTATCCGGTCCTCTACTGTCAACTCTTTTGATTGTCGACAACCCAGTTGTTCGCGCCCAGTAAATAAGACCTACTGAGGGGCCGTTGCTGTTTGTCGACTTTTTTTCTTTTTTTTTTTTTTTTTTTTTTTTTTTTCATTGTGTGTTATTACATGGAAATTTGACAGATTCTCCATTGAAAAAGGTAAATTTACAAAAACACCGCAAGTCATTTCTTGAAGGATTTTCTTCTGAATTTAATGTCGTATACTAAACGAAAATCGGAAAGGATTAGGAAAGTTTTGAAGAGATGTCATGGCTCGCTGCTTCCTGGCCTAATTGTGGTAATGAGAAATCTTACTTCAAGGAGCTCTGTTCTCTAACCTGACAAGAACTTCTTAAGGAAGGCGAAACTAACGGGGCTAGGAGGGACAGAACCTGTGTTGCTAGTTGATTTTCGTGGAACGTTCCATTATTATTCTTTATTGTTTTCAGGTGCACCTTACTCGTGTGCAACATCACCCGTCCGTTTTTGTAGAGAGAGCTCGTGATCTGAGTAGTTCTTAAGTAAGGCTACCAACCTGTGGCTATCGGTGGTCGTCCCAGCCCGCTTTTTTCTGGTCTCATCACTGGGTAGCCGGTCTCCATCATCAGCTGCTGTAGAGCAAGTCCCATGTATGATCCGGTATTCCATCCCTCGGCCTGTCCATACAGCAGAATCTGCAGTCTCGAGTTTGGAGTTAAAATCTCCGTGACCAGATAATATCTGAGACACCCAGTTTTTCAAGCATTCTACGACCCGTCTCGCCAACACCCTCAGCGGGATGCCAAAAATCTAGCTTTTAAGGCGAAAGAGAACAACAATCAGAAAAGTGCCAAAATCGTAGAATCCATTTCCTGGGTATCCAAATTATTGGTTTTTAGTTCTGAAAAATGCATTGGATCCATCCATTTTTGGAATGCGGAAAGTCATTTATATTGTAAAAATGTTTACCACAGTCAGATGGCAAAAATCGTAAAAAAAAGTTTTAATCAAAAATCACCAGTGATCATTTAGCAGAAAGTTTCGCCCTGAAGAGAATGACATACCAGTGTTCAATAGAAACGTCGACATCGTTTGCAGACGATTGAACAATGAGAACGGGTTTAAAACTGCCATTAGGACCCCCTCCACCTGGCTAGAGTCTGGAGCAAGACAGCAAAGTAAATAATTCAATTATCCCTTGTGACAATACTTCATGGGCCATTCCTTCTTTTTTCCCCTATTCTTGTTATGCGACTTCATGATTCAAAACCTGAATAAAAATATGTGATATGGTCATTACAGGACTTTCTTATACCAACCACACTTACAGATCTCTCTCTCTCTCTCCCTCTCTCTCTCTTTCTCTCTCTCTCTCTCTCTCTCTCTCTCTCCCTCCCTCTCCCTACCCCTTTTCAAATCATTTCTTACTGGGATTACTGATATATGAAAGAAAATGAAGTGGCGTCAGCTGTATGTTTTTGTTCCATTGTACAGGTTCGTGTAAGACGTTATCTTCGCTAAACCACTTCCTACCTTGTGTTGGAGAGGTAATTAACGCTGAATCTTCTCGGCCCAACCTCCTCAAATATCCTTTAATGAAATTATTCCCCAGCAAAATGTGACCCTCATTGTTTGCCAACCAAGAAAATCGTTAAAATTCATTATCGTCAAAAAGGCCTTTAATGTAGTGAAACAGCTTACGTCTGTCGTCTTCAACGTTAATGGTTTAATACATCGGACAGAGTTAACACAAGAATTATATACAATAGGTTGGGGACTTACTTTGGCTTAACTTCATTAAGTCCCTTTGTCTTTGAGGAAGTTTAGTATACTCAAGTCGGAAGGGGTAGACCGCAAAGGCAATTATTCCTGAGATAATAATTGAAGGTAGCAGGGAAGGGAAGTGGTTGGGTTGCCAATGATCGGGACAAACCGCTCTAAGTCGGGACATTGGCAAAATAAAACTTTAAAGCCCCTTTAAAGTTTTCTTAGGTATATAAACTTAAATTTTAATGTCCAAATACATCAGTCAAATGAAAGTAATACGCATAAATAATGAGTAAGTTAGTTATTGTGGCTCAGGCCGGGCTTTAACTATGAGCCATATCAGATCGCCTAATACCAGAGGGCTCTTTTAAAGCTCTGGTGGATCATGAGCCCGACTCTACAATGGGAGTACTAAATTTTACTTACTTACTTACTTACTTAACGCAGCTCTACAACCCGCTAACGAGTCTTGGCTTCCTCGAGCAGCAATCACCAGGAGTCTCCGTTTTGTGCGGCTCCCATCCAGTTCTGGATCCCGATGTTCCTGGCGTCGTTGGTCACACAGTCCGACCCCCGCACTCTCGGTCTTCCTACTCTCCTCCTTCCGTTCAGGACTTCCGTTAGTAGCTTTCTTGGGATCATGTCTTCGCTCATCCTGATAATATGTCCGGCCCACCTTAGCCTGCCCAGTTTTATCACTTTAGCCACATCTGGTTCTTTGTACAGGTCGTACACCTCCTGGTTGCTCCTACGCCTCTCTCTATTCTCTAAATTTTACCTACACTAAATTGTTATTTACCTAACGTGAAGGGGTCTTTAACGAGTACATGACGTACAGGCCGGGACCATCACGTAACGGCCCATCCGAAGGACGGCTTGCTCAAGGTTTTTTTCATCTCCCAGATAAAAAAGTTCCACTTTTTGTTGTTTCCGGCATTTTTTCCTCCAGAGGTGTCTTCTTTTTTTTTCCTTCGTTGGACAATATTTCGGGACAATTGCAGGTCCCTTCTTCTGGTCACTGGAAAAACTTAAATGTCACTTTTTAACTTTGTGCTGACGATCGCACAAGCCGAAACTGGTGCACTTAATGTAAACATTTTAGTGGAATTAGACAATATGGTACTAAACAAGTTCTTTGTTTTATTTTTCAAATAGTTTATAATGGTTTCAGATGGAAAGTAAAAATTTAGTTGATCAATTCGAAGTACATTGCCAGTGATTCTCCGTATATTTATTTTATTAACTTTGTCTATTATTCCATTTTGTTTTAAGAAAAATTAATACTTTTTTATACCTAAGTATAAGGGGTTTTTTTACTTACCGAGTTATACGAAGTATAGGGGAAGTTATGTAATCGGTCAAAAATTAGATGCGGAGTTTTTAACGGACTTTCATATTCTCCGACCTCTAGATTCCAAATATAAAGAAAAAAATGTCTGTGTGTGTGCGCCTGGGATCACGATAACTCTCGATAGAATGAATGTATCGACATAAAATTTTATACGAGTGACCAAAGCCCCATAAGGACAACACCTATCGATTTTGAGCCAATTCGATCATAATTCAAAGCAACATAAGAACGACACTAATCAGTTTTCAGCGGAATTGGCAAAAGGGAAGAGGGGATCAGAGATGGGATGAACACTCAAAAAACCCAATGACTGCCGATGTAATGAATGTATCGACATGAAATTTCTTGGAGTTTCAGGGGAGGAGGCTCAATTCAGAAACTCTAATAACTGCCCATGTTATAAATTTCTCGACACACAATTTATTACGAGGAATTAAAAGCTTCTATGTAAGTCAACTGTTAAATAATAGAGCAAACGGTCGACTGGTGTTGGAAACGTTTATATATTAATTCGTTCTGGGGAAGTACATTGCCGGTGAGTCACCGACGAGTTTTTAGTTAAGAATAATTAAAATTAAAATAAATAATTTTTTTGACATTTCAATACAAATTTATGACAGAACATCATGAGAAGAAAGGACTGAGCTAATGTCTAACCTAGAAGTGTCCATCCTTGGCTTTAAATCAATGGCTGTCAACTGAAATTATTGTCTAGCAATTAACTTTTTTTGTGAGGTAACATTTGAATTTCGTTAAGTGCCATTTATTTTTACAACGTACAGTATTATGCAAATCTGTCAATCAATTCTGGGAACAGAAAAGTGTAAACATGTTAAAAATTGGTACGAAGAAACCAAAATTATTCCGGTAATATATTTTTCTTTTAATTACTTTTTCTATTTTTCCATTTTGTTTTTGCTATACGAAGTATAGGAGAAGTTGTGTAATCGGTCAAAATTTCGATAAAAAATTCCTCTAGATTCTAAATATGAAAAAAAAAAAGTCTGTGTGTCTGTGAACACGATAACTCCCGACAGAATCAATGTATCAACAATAAATTGTCTATGTGATCCAGAATCCTCCAACAAAGACATTTATAGTTTTTCAGCCAAATCGACCAAAGGGAAGAGGGCGATTAGGGGTGAGGCTTAACTCAAAAACTGAATTTTCATAGTTAAAGTCAAATACCAATGAGGGCATAACTGGTCAAATTTCAGCGATAACGTAAGGAGGGAGGGGGATTGTCCGGTTATATAGAGAGATGGTGTCCGTACCGTGTAGTATAAGTGAGTGGATGTAATCGTACGAAAATTCGAAATCGAGTTTTCAATGGATTTTCATGTTTACAGTTCCCCTGAATACATTTTGAACATTTTCACAATGATCTCTTTCTGTATGTACGTCTGTGTGTGAATATGATCGAAAGTTTGTGAGCGTTCCAATTCAAGTACGATTAGCTATTAACTTAAACTTTGAGATGATGTCACAGATAGATGTGATTCGATTTGGACTGAAATCGGTTGAAAATGGAAATCACTTCAGTTGGGAGCTTTAAGTACATTTTACAAGATATCGCCTGTGTTTATATTGTCTCTTCCAGTAAATGTTGTAGAGAAAACTGAGAGACATAAATTATATGAAAGATTTTTCGCAAATTTTTGCGAGATACACGCCGAAAACCGTCCTGAAATATCGTTTTGAAACACATATTTTTAGGTTGTTCCTATGGAAAAAATGTTCGTTATAAAATTTCCAATTGCAAATTTGTCATCAGTTTTGAGATAGGGCTCTACTGAAATTTCGTGTTATATATTTTCTATCGGGAGTTATCGTGTTCACATACATTACAGACATAGAATCAGTGTTTTGGAAAAAGTTATATTCCGGTGAAAAACTTAAAATCGAATTTCTGATCGATTACGCACTTTCATAGAGCTGGGGCAGTAAAACCTTGGAAATACTGAAAGGTAAAGAATGGCTGCCCGAGCATTGCTGTTAAGCTTGTTAATTATACAGATCCGTTACTTGGGTTTGGAACTTTGACCTAAGTTTGCTTCGAATATTGATCCTAAATGGGCAAAGGATGTATAAGTTATGTAATCGGTCAAAAATTCTGAATTTTTCGAACTTGAAATCTGAATTTCAATTATGGAAAAAAAAAATGCATGTGTGTCTGAGCGTCTGCGAAGACGATAACTGCCGATAAAATGAATGGGTCGACACTAAATTGTATATGTAAATCCAGAACCCTCTTACGACGGCACCTATTTTTTTTTTCAGCCAATCGATCAAAGGGAAGTAGGGATTAGGGGGAGACTTAACGTAAAGACTCTAATAACTGCAGTCGTAATGAATGTATCGACATAAAATTTCATATGTGAATTCAAAGCCTCATAAGAACGACACATAGTATTTTCAGCGGAATCGGTTGAAGGGAGGGGCTCAACTCAAAACCGCCAATCTCTGACCTGATTTAATATGTTTTCAATTAGGACAATATCGTATGGGTGTGGCGTCAGTTAGTTGTGCTCATGCCGGGGCTTCAACGGGGGTCATATCGCCTACTACCAGAGCACTCTTTCGTCACGTCTACTATGGGAATCCTAAATTTTGCCTACATTACATATTTATTCACTATAGGGTCTTTAACGAGTACCTAACTTCGTAGTACAGGCACAGAACCATTGTTTAACGGTCCCATCCGAAGGACAATGTTCTCAAGGTTTTTTCACCTCTCAGATTATGTGAATTACAGTAGCGCCCCAATGGCTCAACTAGGCATAAAGACTGTCACACTGTCAAACTATCATTACGACGAGCGAATCATCCTGGCAGTGCACTAGCTGTATTTATAACACTAGTCATAACTCATAATTTATTACTATGTTGGCATCAGAAGAGAGAAAGCCTGCACATTGATTACTGAACCCTTGCAGAAGTAAAATACTAATTATAGTCCAATTAATTATCGTTCGTATAGAAAGCCTGCACATTGATTACTTCACTAAACGCTTGCAGAAGTTAAATACTAATTATTGTCCAACTAATTAACATTCAGTATAGAATATATATATATGTATCTCTTTACTATTTTATTACCAGGTTGTTAATATTGTAAATCCAAAAGATTTAATTCTCATTTGATCGATACATTTTAATTAAGTAAATAGCAGATTTGATTGCAGTATTAATTTATCGTATATTGTTAAAATACATATTGCTAATTTTTACAATGATACTAAGTATAAGGGAAACTTTGTAATCGGTTAGAAAGCCTACGATTTTTATCATAATTTCATGTTTTCCGACCCCTGATGCTAATAATTAAAAAAAAAAAAACTGTCTATGAACACGATAAATCTTGATAGAATGAATGTATCGATACATTTTATATGTGTATCCAGAGCACTCAGCCAAATCGGCCAAAAGAAAAGAAGGGACCAGGAGGGCACTTAACAAAAAAACTGTAATAACTAACGTTGTAATGAGTTTAGGCACAATATTTCTGAATTGAATTTGTATATTCAAAACTTTATAATGGGAGGAAGGCTCAACTCAAATCCCAATAACTGCCGATGTAATGATTTTACCGAAATAAAATTTTATATATACCCACAAATGGCATCTATTAATTTTCCGCGAAATCGGTCGAAGCGTATATTACAGTATTTTAATATTTATAATGTGTGTACTTTTTTTACTCCTCACTGTAAACATTTTTATTTGTATTCGTTATTATTATTACTTTTTTTAAACTTCATTTCTTTGTCATCAAATTTATTAATGGTTTTATTTTTACCGTTTGTAAATATGCTCAATAAAATAAAATAAAAAATAAAACCAGCAGAGAAGCTAAGGAACATCCTCCCTGTTAATCGGCAGTGCCGGGGTCCAGATAACACCGGATAAGAGGGAGTCCCTAACCATCCTAGAGACATCGTACATTATAATGTAGCGATGTCAGTTCAAACAAGTGTTGGAAGCAGACAACATCGTTTCGTACTCAGTTTCCTTCGGAGAGCCCAGAGTTAGCCAAGGACTTTCGCCCAACACGGACTCATAATTAGCAGGGAGGCAGAGAACGCCTCACTTCTAGTTTCATGGACCCATTCTCTCCCTAGGGCTTAAGTCCAAAATTAGATTTAGTAATCTTCCCTCTTCCCTTGGGCCAATTTTGATAGACATATAAAATTTCGTATCGATACATTCAATTTATCGGGAGTTATTGTGTTCACAAACACACGGACAGAAAATGCTTTTTTTATTTTGAAATCAGGACGAACGGAAAAATGAAATTCTCAACTGGCCATCAATTTTTTTAATCGATTACACAACTTAGCCTTTTGGGATGGTTGGAAACATATTGATGCCGCGGAAAGGATTTGATGCCGAAAAATTGACTGAAGTTGGTGAGAGAAATGAGCAAAAGAGGAGGTATTCGTTGAAGACCTAGGTGAATAAAAATTTAGGCTAGGCAAAATTTGGAACTCTCATAGTAGAGTCGGGCTCATGTCCACCAGAGCGGCGAAAGAGTGTTATATGATCTCGAAGTTGAAATCCCGGGGATGTGTTAATTAACTAACTACAGTAAAAATCGTTTGAAAGAACACCGGTTGTAAAAACATATCGATCATAAGAACGAAATTTCTAGTTCCCGGCCAGCTTTAATGCAACTTAATGTAAAAAATATCTGGTTATAAGAACATGGTTAGTAAGAACATATCGCTTTTAGTGACCTAAAGTTAATGGATTTCTAAGAAAACAAACCTTTTATAAGAACTTCATGAGAAAACAAATCCCTCGAAAGATGAGTTCAGACATAAAATATTCTATGAAAATAGTAATCAATTATTTTAATGGAATGTTTCCGTCGTTTTTTACATTATTTTCTGACTACACATTCTCTCTCAGTTCTTTGCAGTTGTTCAAACAGGATGGTGCAATGAGTGAAAAAAAAACGAAAAACCTTTACAGTGGAGGAAAAACTCCATATAATTTCTCGTTTGGAAAATGGAGAAAAAAATGGAGCTTTGTCCAATGAACTAAATGTGAGTAATGCAACCATTTCAAACATTTTTAAGAACAGTCAAAAATTAAAAGAAGAATTCGAAAACGATCGTACCAGCAGGAAAAAAATTCGTACAAGTTCTCATGGTGATGTCGAAAAAGCTCTGTTGCAGTGGTTCAAGGTTCAAAGGAGTGCAAACATTCCGATAAATGAACCAATTTTGTAAGCAAAAGCAAATGATTTTGCAAAACTGTTGTTACTAAATGCGGTTGCTAATTTCAACCCCTTAAAGTAGTTCGGGTTTAAGAACCAAGTTCAGACGGTCCCTATATTTACAAACAGGTTACCCAGTTTTGCCCGGAGTAACTTCAACCAGCTTAGTAACTTTATACAGGTTAGTAATTGAGTTTGCCCGATAACTTTATGTCATGTGATATCAGACATATTGAAATTTTCTATGATTTTGAGGCTCAACTCACGCTCAACAAACATACGGACAGACAAAACTACCACTATTTATATACAGATATAAAAACTCTTATTGACGGCTATCTGTTATAGATAGGTATATGCTGTCAACAATTCCTTCATATATCATTTTGATACATCTTCAACGGTTTAGGCAGCGTATTCAATAAATGGCGCCCGAACTGCCATTTTTCCTCCGACTTGCTTCACTTTTACCATCACTGCTCAACTTCCTTTTGATGAAGCGTGAAGATATATAGCCAATATCCACCGGAAAGAAATAAGCTTCCTAACGGTAAAATAATTATCCAAAACGGTTAAGTACTTTGTGGTAGATAACCACAAATACACAAACATACTTTCTCTCTTCATTTATTAGTTTTTGATTATAACTTCATGATTTATATCAATATCAATTCAATTTATGTGATATTACTCGTAATATATATAAAAATAAGAAGATATTATCAGATATATTAAATTAATATCAGTTTATTTTATTCACAATAAATCTTTGCCTCGTGTCAAACTTATCATTTACCAACACATATATAAAAAGAAATAAACAAAATTGACTAATTATCCTAGAAGAGTGATATTATTATCACTGTTATTAACGGGACACTCAACTCAAGTAGTCACATCCATGTTATCTTGATTAACCATAATACATTTTCCACACGAATATTTACACCACTCAAGATTAAGTGTTATGAAAATTTTTTATACATAATTTTCTCATGAATGACTGATTATAAATAAATTATGAGCCGAGGGGGAATGAATTCATTCATGCTTATTTACATGTTGAGTAGTCAACACGTTAATAATTAATTATTTTTATAATATATACTGTTTTAAAAGCAAATATATTACCTTAATGCAAAGAATTATATTTTAATTGGTTACTTAGAAATAAATTAATAAATATATTTGTATTTATATATATATATTATGACTTAAGTGTAAATAGTTTATGAACTCAATGGATAAACTAACGGAATTCTTGGTTATTTTAATTTTGGTAAATAACATGTTTTTTAAAATAAATAATTGTTAGTCTAGGGTTTCGTGAAAAGACTAGAAGAACCTAATCTCTACTGATTCACTAAAAGCTTGGATAGTCGAAACGTTATTTTTGTGAATACAATACTTTATTTGTATATACTTCTAACGGCGAGTTTCTATTGAAATAACGAAGAGTTCAGTTTGTTTGTAAACTTCCCAGTGAGTTTATGAACTAGCCAAATTTACATTTTAGTACCTAAATATTAAGTTAAGCGCAAACAGCGAGAAAACTGTCCAGATCGCTTCCAGAACTGATTATTTGAAATTTTTTTAATACATTTTCCTACCTAATTTTGGCAATTGTTTTCATATGTTTTTATATTTGTTCAATTAATTAATTAAAAAATTATATGCGTTAAGAGGCTGGGTCCACAATGCGGAACTTGTCGCGGTTATGTGATCGTATAGTTTTTTTTTTTTACAAATTTCAGAACAAAGAAATTGTCTCGCTACATGACGCTCGACAAGTTGCAAAACAAAGTAAGTTGTCTCGCGACATGACGGCAGACAAGTTGCAAAACAAAAGAAGTTGTCTTGCTACATGACGCTCGACAAGTTGGAAAACAAAGTAAGATGTCTCGAGACATGACGCCAGACAAGTTGCAAAACGAAGGAAGTTGTCTCACGACATGATGCTCGACAAGTTGCAAAACAAAGTAAGTTGTCTCGAGACATGACTCCAGACAAGTTTCAGAACAAGGAAGTTGTGTCGCGACATGTCGCCAGACAAGTTTCGTAGTTTGGCCATTCTTTGATATTAACCTACAGGCCTACAGATATTTCCTGTCTTTGATATCTTCAACTCGCGCAATGTACCTCGATACATTTTCTGCTCAGAGTGTGTATCCGGCTTTAAATTCGTCTAGTACATTTTCTAATTATTTGCTCAACATTTCATATAATAGATTAAAATTACTTATAGCCCAAGTTACTACGACCATAGATAGCAGTACAGGAAAATAGATATATCTATAAAACAACATTATATCATCGTCCCATTCGTCTATCTTAATTGGTTCAAATGTTATGCGGGTTCATTTGCTGACATAATTATAATGTGTTTTGATCCTTGCTGATTTATTGAAAGTATTGACGATTAGATAGATGTGTTTAACAGTAAATGAGATCTTTGATTTATTTTATATATGCATATATATTTTTATTTTAAGACTTAACTGTATACGAGGGAGAGACTGAAAAAGGGGATAGTTTGGATTGTAAACTGATGGAACTTCCATTTAGTATTTGTTAAGTCGTGGCTGAAGATGGTAGCAATACCGAAAGTACTCCCGTATATTTTATATATCTTGTGAAATATACAATTTTTTTTTTTTTTAACATTCGTTTTTCTTTATATTTTTCTTAGTTACAAATTGTTAACCAGATGCATTTTTAATTCTATTACAAAAACGTGTTACTGCACAATCACACAAACAAAACTTATATCTTACAAAAATTAAACAAAAGTAACATAAACTACGTACGCTAAAATCACAAGAAACTTTTGTAATTTTATTTGACCTTAAAGAATAAAAAGTTTTATGAAAAAAAATTTCCTAAGCCCTAAAATCATGTCACTTACGAGTAACAAACAAAACATAGGTACATTCAGATTTATAATGTTACTGGGACTTTAAAAATTAACAAATGATACTAAACTATAAAATAGCCAAATATTTTTCTATAAACTCAGATTCTACATAATTTTAACTTGCACTTGTTATCACCATCGACGTATTAGCAAGAATAACCTAGAATACCCAAGAATAACTAAAGAATAACCGCTCTTTTATGGTTGTTTTCTTTAGAATTAAGGATTACAAATATTTTTTTAGCTTTTAGGCATAAACAGTGAATACGAAATGTAAATTGCATGGTGATTTTAGCCAAAGAAAAAAATCGACAAGTATAAATTTCGAATAACTTGGTTAACTTATTGATATTTTGTCAAATTTACAGCCAAAATGCTGCCCTTTAGATTTGCCGCCCCTAGAGCGGGACCTGCATCAAAATATAAACAGCGGCAAGTCCGGGTACTAACACATTTTTCATAAATTTGTATTACTAAATTGTGGAAGACGAGAAAGGACAGAGTGGGTGAATATGTCAAAACACATTCTTCAGCTACAAGAAGTTTAGGAAAAGTTATGTAATCGTTTAGAAATTCGATGTTGAGTTTTTATCGGAATTGTGTAGGGGTGAAATAAGGGTGTCGCTCAACACAAAAACCCTAATAACTGCCAAAATATTGTTTGTATAGACACATTTGATGATTCAGAAAACACTGAGTAAAAAACTTATTGATTAATGAACCACATTGGTAAAAGAAAAGAAAGCGAAAACTTCGGGTCATTCACTGATGATTTTTCTGCATGATGAAGTTAATATTCCCAGGGACCTAAGCATCCAATCTTCTCATCCCTTTCAGGTTATCTTTATGGGGCCCTGCGGGCTAGTGTGTAGAGTTTTGATCGCATGGTCTTCTCTACAGTTGCGAGTTCGAATCCAGGGGAGAGTTTTATTTCATAGATAGGACTTCCTCCCGGGGCCATGGATTTTGTGTAAATAATCACCGTTCTAAGCCAGAAAAAAAAAAAAAAAAAAAACTCCTTTTAGAAGGACGGCGTGCTCATGAGTTTGTGACCTCAGGCGGGTTCGAACCCGGGATCCTGAGCTCAATAGCAAGCACACTACTGCCCTTATTGAGAAACCGTACTTTTGCTAAATCTCAGCAATTATACTTAAGTCGATGTCACTAGTTGAAAAGTATTTTCTAGTTTTTACAAATAATTATTTAAAATTATTTCCTAGCGACCTAGTTCGTTCACCTTCTGAACTAGTTCACTTCAGTGAATTGATCAATTAAATTTGTTCATTTGTGCAATCTCACTCATAGTAATATGAATATAATTGATTTCCGTTAAACCATAACACGGTATTCGGACTTGTCATAAAACTGTGTTCATTGAGGTACTTTATGAATTATTATTAATATGTAAACAATTATTAAATCTTAGAGTTGCAATTAGTAATAACAATACTAAAAAAATAATAATATATGTGTTGTGGCCATTACAGGACTTTCTTATACCAAACATGCTTACAGACCATGATTAAAGAGGGTATATGAAAATAATGACTTGATGTCAACGGTGTTTTTTTATTTCATTGTATAGTGTCATCCTGACAGTGACTTTCTTATTCTCATTAATGCCAGTATGAAATCATTTTGAGAAGGGGGAGGGGAAAAGAGAGTGAACTGTGCGCGTGGTTGGTATAAGAAAGTCCTATAGTGACCCCATCACATAATATTTGATATATAAATATATTATATTTTATTTTTTTTTTCACTTTTATAATTTTTCATAAAAACTATCAATAATAAAAAAAATCTTTTATAATTGCTACAATTTAAAAATATTAATAAAGAAATGTATTTTTTATTGTTTGAGGCTTTATAACTTTTGTCGTATTGATTCTATCTCAAATTGATTGGAAATTTTATAAAAAACATTTTTTGTAGGAACCTATTTTTCGATAAAACCGTTTTTGGGTAAATCAAGGAAACGTCTAATAATAACTACATTTTTGGACGGTTTTCGGCATGTACCTACGTATCTCAGAAATGGAACGACCTGCGAAAAACTCTATTGCTAAAATATGTATTTCAGTTTTAAAATTAAATACATAAAAAAAAACAATTAAAAACCAATAAAAATGAAATAATTAGTAAATAACTAATACAAGAAATAATGATGATTGTAAGTAATGAAAATGTTTAAGAAAAGACGGCAGACCTTAAAGATGGGGTTGAGGAAAGCCAAGAAAATAAAAATATAGAGCTAAGTATGAAATAATATTATTATATATGAAACACGACTTTTATATCATGGTTATTTTGCACTTTTGGACAGGGAGAAAATTTACTCCATTAATCAATAAATTTGAGACTTTGGCCTTTGTAGTTTTTTTGTAATACACAGCCTTTTTTTTTTACGATTCTCTCAAGTCTGGAAAACAAAAAGATTGGAAACAAAGACAGTGCCAAAAAATAGAATGTAGATACAGATAATATATTGGGGTCAGGGTTCGTTAGTGGAGATATTCAGTGTGTAAATTAGACAAATTTTATCTTCCATTCTGATTTATCGTCTTTACAGAAACAAAAAGTATTAGAAATGAATAAATAATTAGATTGAAGAAAACAAAATGCCAAAAAAAATAACATTTTTTTATTTATTTATTGTGGATGTGATCGCTAGGCTTTCTATAAATACTTGTAATTTGAGTATATGTATATATACGCCTCGCAAATACATATATTTATATATATTAGTGAGGGCGCAGGTAGTTCAGTGGTATGCGTGGTTGCTTACTGAGCTCAAGATTTCGAGTTCAAAACCCGACCCTTAGTATATTTTATCTGGGAGGTGAAGAAAACATGAGCGCGCCATCCTTCGGATGAGACATTAAGCGATGGTCCCGAGGCTGTACCATAATAATAATAATAATAGACTTTTACTTCCCCAGCTATAAACGTAATAAAGAGAAAATTATGTAATCGGTCATAACATAAAAACTCGTAACAACTGCCGATGGAGTCAATGTATCGACACGAAATTTTATATGTGTGACCAAGACCTGAACAGGACGATTATTAATTTTCATCAGAATCGGGAGGGAAGGATCAGAGGGGGCTCAACTAAAAAAAAAACAATAACTGCCGATTTTATGAATTTATCGACAAAACATTTAGTACGAGGATTTAGGAGCCTACTTTGTAAGTCAATTGTTGAATATAAACGTAAACGGTCGATTGGTTTTGGGGGAGGAGCGAAAAGTTAATTGATTAATTCGTTCTGGGGAAGTGACTCACATGAAGTTGTTTCCTGTGGGTCTTGTTGTAGTGAAGCCCCATACCGTCAGCGGTGTCGGGTCATTCCTTCAGGATATGCAGAACTCTGAGGCCAGGTTCCCATTACTCCTAAGATGGGCAGCAGGGAAGCTTAGTTATCTACACGTTACTGGATAGTGTGATAACGTGTTTTTTCTCTGAAATAGATTCCTCAATGGCAATTCTTTCAATGTATGAATATGTATGAATATATACTTTATTTACACATGCACTTACAAATCATTCTAATATCAAGTATACAATACTGACAATGGCAAGGGGCCGTCTGTCAGGTGAGAGGGTCATAAGAAGCAAAAATAAATAATGAAAGTTCAGTCCATGAAAGTGCCAATAAGACATATAAAAATGAAATAAAGAAAGTAAAAAGAAGAAAAAAAATAATAAGACAGATAGGCAGAAAATAGAAATAGCAATTACAATTGTAATAAAATGAAACAATAAACTATAGGTACTGTAATAAGAAAAACAAAGCACAACATGGATGTAACTGTAAAGATTTTTTAAAATATATTATTTAATAATTAAATTATTCAACAAGAAATTTTCTGTATTTGGTAGCATGCTGTTTGAATAGACAGAGTGAGTGGCAATCATTGCCATTGAGTATCTGAATGGCCTCCTTGGAATTCTTTCAATGAGTATACCGGCAAGAAATTTTATATGTGCATCCAGAACCCCAGAAGGACAACTGTTCCAGAAGCCCAGAAGGACAACTGTTCCAGAAGCCCAGAAGGACAACTGTTCCAGAAGCCCAGAAGGACAACTGTTCCAGAACCCCAGAAGGACAACTGTTCCAGAACCCCAGAAGGACAACTGTTCCAGAACCCCAGAAGGACAACTGTTCCAGAACCCCAGAAGGACAACTGTTCCAGAACCCCAGAAGGACAACTGTTCCAGAACCCCAGAAGGACAACTGTTCCAGAACCCCAGAAGGACAACTGTTCCAGAACCCCAGAAGGACAACTGTTCCAGAACCCCAGAAGGACAACTGTTCCAGAACCCCAGAAGGACAACTGTTCCAGAACCCCAGAAGGACAACTGTTCCAGAACCCCAGAAGGACAACTGTTCCAGAACCCCAGAAGGACAACTGTTCCAGAAGCCCAGAAGGACAACTGTTCCAGAACCCCAGAAGGACAACTGTTCCAGAACCCCAGAAGGACAACTGTTCCAGAACCCCAGAAGGACAACTGTTCCAGAACCCCAGAAGGACAACTGTTCCAGAACCCCAGAAGGACAACTGTTCCAGAAGCCCAGAAGGACAACTGTTCCAGAACCCCAGAAGGACAACTGTTCCAGAAGCCCAGAAGGACAACTGTTCCAGAAGCCCAGAAGGACAACTGTTCCAGAACCCCAGAAGGACAACTGTTCCAGAACCCCAGAAGGACAACTGTTCCAGAACCCCAGAAGGACAACTGTTCCAGAACCCCAGAAGGACAACTGTTCCAGAACCCCAGAAGGACAACTGTTCCAGAACCCCAGAAGGACAACTGTTCCAGAACCCCAGAAGGACAACTGTTCCAGAACCCCAGAAGGACAACTGTTCCAGAACCCCAGAAGGACAACTGTTCCAGAACCCCAGAAGGACAACTGTTCCAGAACCCCAGAAGGACAACTGTTCCAGAACCCCAGAAGGACAACTGTTCCAGAACCCCAGAAGGACAACTGTTCGTGCGGCGGTGTCGAGACTGCAGAGCATGTGGTCCTCCAATGTCCGTTGTACGACGGGCCTAGGGTGGAGTTAATATGCCATGGGACTCGCAGCTGGTGACGGAAACCGGCTACCCAGTGTTCAGCTCATTTGTCGTCTCCTGGCGCCCCCACGTACTTCAGCCAGCGAACACCCTACATTTATCCAGAGCTGGTGGGCTGGGAGTGACTGCTTATCGTCGCAGATGGTCGGCAGCGGTCGCTCCTAGCCTACCACAGCAACAGGAAATGTTCTAATTTTTGAATGACAAATAAAATTGTTTGGCCCTACATCCCCGACGATTCGGCGATGGTGTCGTGGCCTCCACCGGAAGTTGGCCACCCCCCCTCCCCCAAAAAAAAAAAAAAATGCTTAAAGTTTCGAAATGTACAGTATTTTTCGTACTATCGCAGGTGATGAAAACCGATTGAAACTTGAAGGCCAAGATTTCTTTCGTGAGTATTAAACTTTCTGTCAAATTTGGTTTGAATAGGTGAAAGCGTTAAAAAAAAAAAATGTTGATATACTCCTATAAAAATGGAGAGGGACAGACGGTCAAATGGAATTGGGTAGCGAATCGTAATTTGCCAAAACAGAAGTATTTGAAAAATTGCCTCATCCTGACTGAACATTTCTCTGACAAATTGTTTCCGAACGACCTAAATTATTGTGATCTAATAGGTATGGGGGGGGGGAGGTCATTGGATGAAAGACTGGAACGGGGGTGATGATAAATGGACGATTTGCAGGCGCCAACCTGACCAGGCCGGTCACCATACTTCACTATCTGCAATTGGCACAACAGTCAACAATATTTATATGATCCCATTGGGCGAGTATAAGACCCTTATAACGAGTGTATGGGGGGGGGGGGGGGGGGGGGGGGGGGGGGGTCAGAGCAGGAGCCTCAACTCAAAAACCCTAATAATGCCGATGTAATGAATATTTACAACACACAATTTACAACGAGGATAAGCCCCTGTTTGTCAACTATTGATTTTTAGCCCAAATGTTTATGGAGGATAGTGAATTGATTAATTCGTTACTACTGAATAACCGTGAATAAATTTTGTAAACAAGATCGTTTCAGTTCCTTCATTAATTTTAAGTTTCCATTTATGGAAAAATCCTTTGATTCGTCTATAAGCGTCCGTTAGTCTATGATTTATTGTGTCTGTCCTCGAGGAGTGTGAAACGATAGCTGTGTCGTCAGCGTAAAGGTATATTATTTCGAAAAAACGACATTACTTAATGAGCGATCGACACTGATTGGAACAGCTCTTGACTTACTAGGAGGAACGTAACAAGGTAACAGTTAGAATTGCTCCTGTTTGGAACTGGCTTGTAACTTTTCTTGTTACTAGTTGTTTGACCGGAGAGCTGTTTAAATTCCAGACTCGAGGTTGTCCCATTAGCCCGAATTATCCCCTCGGGGCTCCTGTAACATCCCCTTACAAAACGAGAGTCAAAAGGCACAGGGGGTTTGGGACTTTTCCCCCCAATAAACATTGGGGGCGTCGGTAGCTCAGTGGTATGCGTGCTTGCTTACTGAGCTCGAGATCGCGGGTTCGAAACCCGGCCCAGGTCTTTATAGTTTATTTTATCTGGGAGGTAAAATAAACTTAAGCACTACGTCCTTCGGATGGGAGGTTAAGCGATGGTCCCGAGCCTGTACGATGTCAGGTACTCGTTAAAGACCCCTACCCTAGGTGAATAACAATTTAGGGTAGGCAAATTTTAGGACTCCCATAGTAGAGTCGGGCTCATGAATCTACTATAATCTAAAAATTGAGTCTGAGGTCCGTATGTAAGTCATCTATTGATTTTTAGCACAAACCTTCGATTGGTTTTGGTCGGAGAACGAAAACGTAATTGATACTTCTTTCTGGGGGGTGTACACGACTTTTTCGTATCGCTCAAATTCATAATTTTCTCTTTTTTTAATGCTTTGTTTCATTTTGTGTAATGACGAACCTTGAAGTTCTTTTTGTTGTTCGACCGTTGCTGAGTTGTTAAAAGTTGTTTTGGACCCCTCGTTAGAAATGTTCTCACTCTATGACAAATGTTAATGACGACAGTCTTTTGTTGTAACAAATACTGAGTTCTGTTCATAATAATGAAATAGGGTATAAATCTGTACTGGGAGAGACGCATTGAGAGAGTGTTCTGCTTCTTTTTATATTGCTTTTAAAAGAACATTGTGTTGACTCGTGGTTGGTGAAATGAGAACTGATAGATCTAAGTTTACAGGAGATGAAACATCGTCAGAGTTCTTCCCCAGCTCGAATTATTGAACTAAGTTTTTGCTCTTTCTCTGAAGCCAATTCTTTGATTTTATTAAAAATCTATAGGCTTTATAATCCTCATATTATATATTACGCAAATATAATCCTTATTTCGACGGTTAGCAGGGTGAGCTCTTGATTTGGCTAAAAATGAATAGGGGTTGTGATTACTCATATAATATTTAGTGTCGATATATTCATTACATCGGCAGTTACCAGGGTATTTGAATTGAGCCCCTCCCCTGAACCCCTTCCCCTTTCCTTCAGCCGATATTGCTGAAATCTTAAAGATTATGTCCTCATTGGGTTTTGACTTTAATTATGAAATTTCATGTCGGTACATTCATATTACAACGGCAGTTATTAGAGTTTTTGAGTTGAGCCCCCTTGTGATCCCCTCTTTCCTTCAGCCGATTCCCCTGAAAATTAGTAAGTGTCGTCCTTATGGGGTTTTAAATTCTCATATGAAATTTTGTTTCGATAGATGCATTACAACGGCAGTTATTAGAATTTTTGAGTTATGCCTCACCGCTAATCGCCCCCTCATCATTGGTCGATTTGACTGAAAAAGAATAGGTGTCATCATTAGTGGGTTCAGAATTCACATATAAAATTGTGTGTCGATACATTCATTCTATCGGGAGTTCTTGTTCACAGACATAGACTGCAATTTTTTGTGATAGGGGCCACACACGTACAGTCAGAAATTTATTTTTTCATATTTGGAATCTAGAGGTTGAAAAATATGAAATTCATCTGAAAACTTCGCATCGAATTTTCGACCGATTACATAACTTCCCCTATTCTTCGTATAGCTGGGGAAGTAAAAACCAAAGTGCCTTGGCAGGGTTTCGAACCCTTGGATGTCCTACTGATGATGATGACGTTGCCTTGAAAACAATGGTAAGTTCGAATATTAAGGTTACAAATTGGAACTTGTCCCATGCTTTTCTAGATCAACAATGAATACATGAAGTTATTTACTAGCAAAAATAAATATTCCGTTCGTAACAATATAATTCAAGTCACGAATATTAAATTAGTGTATTGTGTCACCTATTCTATTCGTATGGAATTGGTGAGTCTACTTTTGTCAAGTCTCTCTCCTCTCTTAGCCGTCTCTCTATACTTTAATAAATATTCAGTTCGTAAAAATATAATTCAAGTCACGAATATTAAATTAGTGTATTGTGTCACCTATTCTATTCGTATGGAATTGGTGAGTCTACTTTTGTCAAGTCTCTCTCCTCTCTTAGCCGTCTCTCTATACTTTAATAAATATTCAGTTCGTAAAAATATAATTCAAGTCACGAATATTAAATTAGTGTATTGTGTCACCTATTCTATTCGTATGGAATTGGTGAGTCTACTTTTGTCAAGTCTCTCTCCTCTCTTAGCCGTCTCTCTATACTTCAATAAAATCTATATAATGGAAAGAGCTGGAATAGATTGAAGGAACCAATCAAATAATTCAGACTTGAAGCAACCACGAAATGAGATTGGTTCTATAAACCAAGTAATCCCATTTGTTGGGCGCAATCCATCAGAGAGTCCATAAATAGTGTGGGGCCCTTCATTAAGTCAGTCCAAACAGACCACTCCAACACATTTCATTAATGGCCTGATAATCTCTGTTCAAGCTCTTCGTTGGGGCTAATCCTGGATGTAGTCAGATATGTCGTTAAGGTCTCTCAGAATCTCTTTGGAGATTTCAGCTTTCCTTATCTCTCTGTAGTTTCCTACTTTCGGACAGTTTGACCCATACATTTTCTTGCTGTTAAATTTGAACGATCCGCATATTAACTTGCCAAACAAAATAAAATAAAAACAATATTGTTGAAACCATAACAATTCAATTTATTAGTTGGCTCCCAACACATCCATCATAACAACACTAAGGATAGTGTCACAAAAATGACATTATAGTGATATATATATATATATATATATATAGTTTATTATATAATATATAATACATAATTTGCAAATATGTGATCAAAAATTATAATTATAATAATAAAATGAATTAAATATAATAATTATATATATATATATATCTATATATTTATATAATTATTATAGGTTAGGTTAGGTTTCATGAATCGTGCCCGGGCATTAACTACGAGGTCATATCGCCTAACTAACAGAGCGCTCTTTTGTCACTCTGGTGGACATGAGCCCGACTCTACTGTGGGAGTCCTAAATTTTGCCTGCCCAGAATTTTAATTCACCTAGGACAGGGGTCTTTAACGAGTACCTGACATCGTACAGCTCGGGACCATCGCTTAACGTCCCATCCGAAGGACGGCTTGCTTAAGTTTACTTCACCTCCCAGATAAAATAAACTAAGGGCCTCGGTCGGGTTTCGAACCCACGTTCTTGAGCTCAGAAGACAAGCACGCATACCACTGAGCTACCGGCCCCCTATAATTATTATATAAATAAAAAATATATAATTAATATTCTTAAACTAACATTTATTTAATTAAATAATTTAAGTAACATTTATTACAAAATATAATATTAAAATGTGAATTGATATATATTTTATCGAGGGCGCCGGTAGCTCAGAGGTAGCGTGCTTGCCTACTTAGCTCAAGATCGCGGGTTAGAAACCCGGCCGAGGCCCTTAGGTTTTTTAACTGGAATGTGAAAAAACTTTGACCATGTTCCCCTCCGGATGGGACGTTAAGCGAAGATCCCGAGCTCATAGCATGTCAGATACTCGTAAGCAAAATTTAGGACTACCACAGTAGAGTCGGGCTCATGTTCAACCAGAAGAGCGCTCTGGCAGTAGGCGATATGACCTCGTAAAGCCCGGCCATGAGTTATAATAACTAACTACTTGACCTGTTTAACCCGACGCCTCGTCACTGATTGCGCCACAAAAATAGAAAGAAAGAAAGAAAAGAAAAGAAACAAAGGGACATCAACCCACCAAAGAAGTTACTTGTTTGGTTAATACTTGAAAAAAAGGAGACGACTAATTGGCTAAGACGGCGGCGTGTCTGTCAACAACGTCTGGAGGAGAATTGCATGTCTTGTGACCCCCCTCGGCAGACCAGAGGAACTCTTCCTTTTCATCTTGAACTAGCAGGTTGCCTGGAGTTTAGTAACTTTAACCAGGTTAGTAACGTTATCTGCCTTGGTTACTAACTTTGAGTTAAATGATTGTAGAAATACGTTTTCATAGATTTTTAGGCGGTGGTTTACGATTTACCAGAAATTTCCAGTCATTCCACATGACCTAAGTTAAGACATTTAAAAACAATGTTCTACTCAGTGTTCAATCAATTCAAACCTCGAAACTCATATTAGCAGCGCTTGTTACAGTAACTTGTAAACACAGACGAAACTACAGATTATTTTTTTTGGACTTATTTACGGTGCATATTAGCCATGTCAATGTGTTAATCTAGTTATATTTACGACATCTATGGAAGGGGGTTCTATCTACGAAATAAAACTTACTCCCGGACGGAATTCGAACCCGCAAACCATGGTGAGACCATGCGACCAAAGCACTACGCTCTAGCACGGCCACCATGGCCTCCAACTACAGATTTATATATAGAGATAAAAACTCTTATTTAAGGCTATCTGTTACAGATAGGTATCTGCTGTTATATATAGATATCTGCTGTCGCAAACGTTTTTGTAGAACTTTGTATTGCTCTTAAATGTTGCCTACCTAGGTTTAGTTAAAGAGTACCTGTCATCATATAGGCTCGGGATCATCGTTTAACGTCTCATTTGAGAACATGCTCAAAGCCTCGGCCGGGTTTGGAACCCGCGATTTTGAGCTCAATAGGCAAGCACGCCACCTCTGAGCTACTCAGCGTTCTCGAACTAAGGAAGTACTAATCGTATTGAGATAACGGCTGACAGTTATTAAAGTTAACAAGGCACGTCTCTTGTAAAGTTGTTAGCGCCAGCAAAACGTGACAATAATATATTTCTTAGTAATGATAACATATATGTATGTAAGTAACTTGCTGATCTTGCGAAACCACGTTCGTTTATGAAGGTTTATTTCTGCTTTATATTTAGCTTGGTCATAAGCTCCAGAACTTCAATAATAATAATTATTATATATAATATATTTATTATAGCACTCACATCCTCTTTTATTTTTACTTCCTCAGCTATAAGAAGTATAGGGGAAGTTATCAATTCGGATCAATTTCAACGGAATTTGATTTTTTCCTACCTGCGGATTACAAATTTGAAAAAAAAAAAAAGACAGGAAGCCGATTAAGCGCGATATCCGCACAAAGCTTATTCTCTCCACCCGATCATATCACTCCCCACTACTATGGCAGTTATACATGTCGGGTTAGAGGTCTTTAACGAGTACCTGACAGCGTACAGGCTCGGGACCATCGCTTAGCGTCCCATCCGAAGGACGGCGTGCTTATGTTTATTTTACCTTTCCGATAAAATAAACTAAGTGCCTCGGCTGGGTTTCTAACCCGAAATCTTGAGCACAGTAAGCAAGCACGCATACCACTGAGCTACCGGCTCCTTCTAATGAGTTATATATACATATTGGACAATATAAAAGTTGAACAAGTTTCTATCACTTTCCACTATACATAGATCGCAGAAATATATTTGGGTATTAACATTTTTCTGTCAATGAGAATTTTTATTTTTACAGAACATATTTATTGAGTCGACCTCTATATTCAAACATCAAGGATGCCCCAGATATTATCAGGTTAAGTAGATTTTAACTCCAAACACTTCTTCTTTAAGAGGAAGAACAACTCTGAACAGTTCCTGCAGAGGCAAGGAGACTGCAGAACATGTAGTCTCTGCATGTCCGCTGTATGACCAGACCAGGATGGAGTTGATCCGTGGGACTGGAGTCAGCTACCCAATGTTTGTCACTGGCGCGAGCAGAAGACGACAGAATAACGAGCTGTGGGCGAACCTCAACTTGTAATAGCCCTAATTAAACACTGAGCTCCCAACACCATTGACAGATGATATTGCACAAGCGCAAGGTGCACCCAAAAAGTTAATTAATAAATAAAAAAAAGTTTTCAAGAAAGTTTTTAATGTAAGCTAACCTATCTATTTTGTTCATAAGCTCATTGAAGCTTCCATAAAAAAAGTTTGAGCTCCAATGTTCAAAGAAGTGGGATAAGGCTGATGGCTCTTTGTCAAGAAGATAGTAAAAACAAAATGATGGGGTTGAAAAACTTTTTAAACGATTTGTCCGAACAAACTTCTTAAACACGAAAATGTATTCAGGTCCTGTTGAATATTTATTATTAATTTGCATAAATAAGGATATATTAGAAGTTTTCTTCTGTAATAAAGATGTACATGGGATGCCAAGACTAATTGTAAATTATGCGCAATTTCTTAAAGTCTACCTTTAATACTAGAACATTTGGTACCATATAAGACAAAAGTTGTAGGTTCTCTTCTTTATATTCATATTATATACGCATTTGAGGCACTTCGATCTCTCAGGTTTGTCTCGTTCTCGAGAATGTGTAAACATTTAACTTGTCGATAGTTGAGTGAGATATTCATCAGCCAGTTTTATTTCTATGTTTGTAGTAGCTTGGAGAGTCTCGGGAAAAGGTAGGAAAGGTTCGCTTAGTCTTCCCAAACAGCTCCGTTAGCAGTTATAGTCGCCGTCTTGGGGTGTTCCAGTTGGTGCCGCACTTCAGCAGTTAGTACATGATGCATGGCAGCCCCTTGGTTTTTCCCCCAAGAAATTTTCACCAACTCTGCAACATCTCATACAATAGGGAGCTTCTAAGCGCATATCTTGAAGGATGAGAATTCACGACTGTTCATAACCCCTTACGGTATAAAGTTGAATAAATTGCGTTTATCGGTGGCCGATACACTCTCACGTAACAGTGAACTGTTAAGTTGGTCATCGCGAAGAAAGAGTTTCACTTTACAGTGTAACAAGATATATGTCATCAATATGAAGATGGCTGATATAGTGAAAAGTGATTATTTCGCACTTAAATAAAAATCTGTGAGAGGTCAGACTACCCTATATTTGACATCCTGCGAAGTATATGTCATCCGTCCATGAGCGCCTGGGCAACTCCGCTGCACCTGGTTCTCAAGAAGAACGAGGAAGTGGAGACTCTGTGGCAAACACCATCCTCGCAGTGGACCGCCTCCAGCCAGCATTCGGCATGGGGTGCAAGAAGTTATCTATAAGCCAGCTTCCGCTCCGCCGTCGACTCCGCTTGGTCCAGTTCTAAGAAACCTTTGCCACTGCCGATGAGGGAAGGGGAAGTGATTGATGTAGCAGCCACAGTTGTTCTATTAGTTATTATAATATTAGTACATATATAATTATAATTTTTAAAAATGTATATTTAATGTTTTTGGTCTTGTCCAGTATTATTGTGACTCATGCCTGTGCGATTACTAGGTCATACATAACACCTACTACCAGAGCGCTCTTTCGTCTCTCTGGTGAACATGAGTCTGACTATACTGTGGGATTCCTAAAAATATTTCTCTTTAACGAGCACCTAACATCGTACATACTCAACGTTCCATCTGGAGGACGACGCGCTCAAGGTTTTTTCTCCTCCCAGTTAAAAACCTATGGGCCTCTGCTGGATTTCGAACCCGCGATCTTTAGCTCAGTAGGCAAGCACGCTAGGCCCTCAAAGTAATCCAATCATTCTATGTAAACACTACTGCTACAAGGTCTGAGAGATTATGTGAATTTTAAACATCCGAAGATTTTTTATTATTGCTGTGTTATAAAAATACTAAACAAAATACAATAATTCTCTACCAATTATTGGAAATTATTACTATTATAATGAGGAAGGGTAGAAACAGATGAAGTTGAAAAATTGACCAAGCTCCAGTAAACAGAAGTTGTTTATAAGCCAGTTATTTCTCTCCTCTCCAATTCTTTCTTGCGGAAGATTGGCCTTCCTGTCTCCTTCAGTGACTCTCTGTGCTCCTGGATTTTCTAAGAGTTTAATGAGAGCACCCTTCAACTACAGCGACTGTTAATTGCCCTGTGTTATGTAAAAGACCCGTACCGGAAAACTCAGAGCATACCCTTCCTGAAGGTCAACACAAGAAATTACCATTTACTCGTACCGCACTATCAGTCAGTGACACCACAAAGGCAACTCTCTTGTGAAGTTCCGTCGAATGTTTAAGATAAAAGTGTTGTGGCTCTCAAAGCGTATGCCGCTCTGTCTTGAGAGCGGCGTGGGCAGTGGAGTGACGCAGGTTTCATCTTAAGGTGAAATGGGAGGGCAATTGAGGCCTCAATAGAGATAAGAGATGGCACCACTTTCGGTGGTAAACGTGCATCGGTAAAATTATCCTTCGATCTTTAACGAGTACCTGACATAGTATAGGCTCGGGACCATCGCTTAACGTCCCATCCGAAGAACGGCATGCTTAAGTTTATTTTACCTCCCAGATAAAATAAACTACTTATTGTTTTACAGTTGTAATGAATGTATTGACAGGAAATTTCATATGTATATTCAAAGTCATATAAGGACAACAGCTGTAAATTTTCAGCGGAATCAGCCGAAAGGGGGATCAGAGGGGGCTAAACTCAAAACAAATTCATCGACAAGCAATGTCATATGTGATGATACATTAATTTGCAGGCTTCCAATCTCCAGCGCATCCAATGCTTTCAATCCAAAATCCTTTGTAAATCAGCCAATGTTCCTTATTACTTCTCCAACAAAACTCTTCACATTGACCTTAACTTATCTTTTGTCACCGAAGTCGCTAATTTCAAATATAAACAATTATTTTCCCTTCTTAGTTCCCACAATAATCCTCTAGCCTGACGAATCTGCAGATGGACAGGGGGGATCAGAGGAATCTCAACTCAATAACCTTTCTAACTGCGGATGTAATGAATTTGTCAACACAAAATTTAGTATGACGATTTAGAAGCACCTGCGTAAGTCAATTGTTGAATATTAGCGCAAACGGTCCACTGGTTTTGGAGGGGAAGCAACAATTTATTTGATAAAATTCTTCTGGAGAAGTTCATTGCTGGAGTTTCTCCGACCATTTTCTTCGTTGTTAAACTGATATCGATCTATGGGTTTTCCAGTAAGAGTCTTTACTTAAAACAGGTCAATTAACCTCCTCTGTTCTTGGAGGGTGCTCTCATTACACTTAGGACACCCAGAAACACGGAGGGGGGCGGGGGCACTGAAGGAGACGGAAATGTCAATCTTCCACAAGAAAGACTTAAGAGAGGAGAAAAATAGCTGGCTTAATCAATGGCGGGTAACTGGAGCATGGCTCATTTTGCAAAGTTCGTATCAGTGTCTAGCCTTCCTCATAGAGTTATCGATTTGGGTTATATTTTTATAATGATAAAGGGTAATAATAAAAAACGTCTTCGGTAAATGACCGACAATGTACTTCCCCAGAACAAATTGATCAATTAACTTTTCGCTCCCTCTTCAAACCCAGTCGACCGTTTGCGCTAATAATCAACAGTTGACTTACATAGGGACTCCTAAATCCTCATACTAATTTTTGTGTCGATAAATGCATTACATCGGCAGTTATTGAGTCAACCCCCTCTGATCCCCCTTCCCTTCTGCTGATTCCGCTGGAAATTAATGAGTGTTACGGGGTTTTGAATTCAAATATAAAATTTTGTGTCGATACATTCATTAATTTTTCAGTTTTTATTCAGTTTTTACTAAGCCTTCCCCTAATCTCCCCCTCCCCCCTGGTCGATTTGGCTATAAGACAATGGGTGTCGTCGTTAGAGGGTTCTGGATTCACATATAAAATTTCGTTTCAATACATTTATTCTATCAGGGGTTATCGTGTTCACAGACAGACAGACATTTTGTTTTTCATATTCGGGTCGGAAAACATGAAATTCCGTTGTAAAAAGAAGTAAAATCTGCGGAAGATTGAAATGTTATCTATGAAAGCCAAAGAGAATTCATGAAAATGACAGATGAACGTCCTAGGAGAGCGACTTGCACTTCGTTGCACCATTTACTTAAATTGTTTCTACATAATGCTCACATTTTCAGGCGCCAGGCGTCTACAATTGGCGATAGAAGAATGGTATTGATACGTGAGAGCGTTGTCCTTTCCAGCGATTTGCACTATGTTAGTGGTGTATTGAGCTAGGATGTACAGAAACACATTTAAGAGAGGCATTAGAAAATACTTTGCGAAACTAAGGGAATTAAGCTTACAGAAGCCAGATGCGACGAGATTCAATTGGGTGTCCCAAGTAAAAAGCATTTTAAATGAAATTAGGGAGGGAGAATTATTAAATATATTGGATCCGGTAATACTAAAGAACTCTTTGCTCAGGATTTCGGACGCATTGGCGAATCATCTGAAGAATAAAGATAAATATTACCTTTTAGAATGCCGATACAACTTTTATCCCAATATTTACAACCCAGATCAACTCCAACCATACCTAAACCTGAACGCTCCTTTGTCACACATCAAAACACTGGCTCAACTCCGTCTATCTGGCAAGTACTATCTTAAAATCAGTTATAATAATAATGTATACACCCTTAATCCCCAGGAACTTTGTACATTCTGCAATAAAAATGAATTGGAAGACGTATACCACCTGTTAATATCCTGTCCGATATACTCCACCATTGGAAGCCACTTCCTGCCTCAGAGTATCAGTATAGACAGAACCAACTTTCATACATTACTCCTGGCCCATAATAAGAATGAGATCTCAAATATTTTCTATTATTTAATTAGCGTTCTGAAACTTAGATCATTCATTGTTAATGAATAATGTACATACATGAACTTACATATTATATTGATATTCAATATCTACATCCCCACTCCATATTTACTGTCTTTGTTACATTATTATTATTATTAATTTGTAATTACTTATTTTTTTTATTTATGTTATTTATTTAGTTACTTCTAAGTTGAGGAACGCGGACAAATTGTGGAAACTTGTAATAAATAAATAAAACAAACTTATTTTTGAAATATTGTCTATTCCACTAAAGATATAAATATATATAAGCTCTCTGCAAACTAGCTTAGTTCATAACTAGACCTGACGATGGTGTAAGGCCGAAACCGGTAGTTATATATATTTATATCTTTAGTGGAATAGACAATATTTCAAAAATAAGTTTGTTTTATTTATTTATTTAGTTTGTTAAAGGTTCCTTTATATGTGTCATTATTGTTTTATATGTGTCATTATTATGTTAATATTGTAAAAGTAATGGTCACTGACTCAATTGTATAGGCGTGATCCCTTTAAACAATAAAAATTATTATTATTATTACTTTACGATATTCATTTTTTAATCACTGAACAGCCTTATTAAGCTTCGTGTCATAAAGTGCAGAGACAGCGATGCATCAGGCTTCCGATGACTCTCCCCATGCAGCACCGGACATGTACGGATGTGTAGAACAGGTTGAACAAGGTCGTTGCTAAATTTCCCACCTCGTTTAAGGGTCAGTCACCCTGTTCTCATGACAGGAGGCCTCTGGAACCATCACGATCTACAGTCAAGGCCATCTTGCCAATCCCCTACATAGGATAGAGCACGTCATGATCTCAAGTGATTCTTTACTAATTCAGCCGATCGGACAAAACCTAGAGCGATGCACATCAACTATTATTTTGCAAGAACTGATATGCGCGCACTTTCATCTCTGGTAGCGCGTCGCGCTCAAGTAGCACCTACTTGCAATGCAGTTTAATAAAAATTTAGGGTAGGCAAAATTTAGAACTCCCACAGTAGAGTCGGAGAGTGATTATTTCACAGGTGGTAAAATAAGATGTAGTCTGAACTCTCACAGATTTTATTTGTATTAGCTAGCCGGCTTTCGAGGTTGCCCTCAACATCAGGCAGTCTGATAAAATAAAAATTTTTGAAATACCCTAATTAAAATATTTTAATAAATAAAATTTAAATTTTTTTAATAATAAAATAAACTATAACTAAATAAAACCATCTAAAAAGTATAACAATTTAAAATTTCATGGATGGGGACAGATAAATTATTCATGTGTTTCTTAAACTTCTCTGGGTCATCGTTCATAGTGACCAGAAGAAGGGACTTGTAAGTGTCCCGAAATATTGTCAAAAAAGAAAAAAAGAAGTGCCGGGAAAAATCAACAAGTTATTCCTGTCCCCTGTGACTCAGATGGGGGACCGGAATAACTTATCTGTCCCCGTCCATGAAATTTTAAATTGTTAAAGTTTTTAGACGGTTTTATTTATTTATAGTTTATTTTATTAATAAAAATTTATTTTAATTTTATTTACTAAAACATCTTATTTAGGTTAAGTTCAAACATTTTTATTTTATCAGACTGCCTGTTGATGAGGGCAACCTCGAAAGCCGGCTAGCTTATACTAGAAAAATCTGCAAGAGGTCAGACTATATCTTATTTGAAAACCTGTGAGATACAAAACAGGAGGAAAGAGGCTATTCGAAAGAAGAAAAATATCAAAAATAGAATTATAATCCCAAATAACAGGACTTTATTATACCAACCAAGTTTTTCTATGTCGTTCTAACATTGATCGTAATGATCCCATCTCAAATCTGAATTTAATAAAAAACACTTTTGGTGAAAAGGACCAATTTTTTACGCGTCAATCAAACGTCTAAAAAAATGTTTTGTGACATCATTTTAAGATGGTTTACAGTATGTAACATGCAAACCGTCGTATTTCGGCCAAAACCCAAGCAGATTATTTGTCATGTTGCCTTTAATTTCGTTGGTTAGAGCTAAAGTTCCAATCAAATACTCACGGGCAGACATCATAGAAAAAATGATCAAAACGTGTTCAGGGGACCTTGAAAAGTGAAATTTCGTTGAAAACTAGATCTCCGATTTTTGCACTTTATTATAATGCTTCTTTACACTGAAGCTATACGAAAGTAACAATGTATCCATTGGCAAAGTGGAGATAATGAAGTGCTATGCTGAAGCATTGACGACTTAAGACCAGTCATTCATGAAGCAATCACGTTGATATTTCGAGATTGCCAATGGATGACTGTACCTATTCATATTGCTTACATCTCTCTCAGCAATAAATATTTAATGTGTTCCCATTATCTTATTAAATCATTCCTAAGCTTAACTAGGCTAGATGTGTCGCAAGTTACCTATCAGAAAGAAATTAATAAACAAAAACATTAGTTGACAATGTACTTCCCCAGACTGAAGCAATTAACTTTTCGCTCCCCCCTTCCAGAATGTGCTAATTGAGAGATAATGGCAATTTCAAAAAGTCAAGAGGGGAGAAATCACCCAGTGTCACTGCTGCTGGTAAGGAGGTCTCTAGGCCATTGACGCTTAAGCCGTCGTTGGGGAAGTATGGCAGAATGAAGGGCACGGACTAGAGGATTATTGTGGGAACTGAGAAGGGAAAATAATTTTTTATATCTGGATTTAGCGACTTCAGTGACAAAAGTACGTTAAGGTCAGTGTGAAGAGTTTTGTTTGAGACGTAATAAGAAACATTGGCTATTCTACGAAGGATTTTGGATTGAAAGGATTGGATGCGCTGGAGATTCTATGTTACATTATTATTATTAATTTGTAATTACTTATTTTATTTACTTATGTTATTTATTTAGTTTGTTAAAGGTTCCTTTATATATGAGGAAGTGACATTCAAAAGGTGTTAAGTGCCATTTTTTTTGATACCGAGATTTTTGCACTATTGTATTTGTAAGCCATATTGTCATGTTTCTGAACTCACATAACCGTCCAAAACGAGCTTAGTCCAGTATAAATTAAATAAACAAAACTGATATTTCATACAAAACATGTTTAGTCCAGTGCCGTGTTCTGTTCAAAAAGTATCTAGTCCAAACTAGCCAATGAGATGCGAGGATTTCATCTGAGCGCATGCGCACAGTCAACTGACACAGATAACAAAAATCATTCCATAATATTTTTGTTTTTTCAATGTGGTTTAGTTAGTTCTTTCAAAATTTTACGTTAATATATTTTGCTTCCAGAAAATCACTTTATAACTGAAGAAAAGAAAAAAAGACGTCAACAAGTTATTAACATTGATGCTTGGAGAAAATTGGGCGAACGAAGAATCAGATAGGTTTTCATGGTACAAACAAATTTTGAACAAGCATAGTAGTGGAGTAGCTGTCACTACTAATACAATTGACCATTGTGATTGCAATGAGGCTGACGATGTAGATTTACACATTTGAAATAATTTCATTTATAAACAATAAACTATTTCAAATGTGTAAATCAACACAGGCAGTTGTTTTTAATTTCTAAGTATTTTTTTAATTTTTTTTTATCGAATAATGATTTGTATTATGCTTTTACACATTTTTTAGGTTATTTTAAAAATATACTGGGTTTTTTCTCTAATGCAGTTACGTGAAAAAATGTTTATCGTCAAATCCCAAATCCTTGAATTGGTTTGCTCAAAAAGAGTTTAGTCCACTGGTGTTGCAATCTAAAGGTGTTGAGTCCAAACGTTTCATGCAGAACGTGTCAAGTCCATATTTTATATGCATTTTTCGAAATGTTTCCTTAGGAATTTTTTATACAGTGCTTTTTCTTTGTTTCTTTAAAGATAATGAAGCCAAAGGAAAAGAAATGATCCATGAATGTCAAAGAGGAAGAAATATAACAGTTTTTTGCTTCTCTTGTAAAATTTGTTTATTGTGACTTGACACCTTTTGATTGTCACCTCCTCATATGTCATTATTGTTTTATATGTGTATTCCTTTATATGTGTCATTATTGTGTTAATATTGTAAAAGTAATGGTCACTGACTCAATTGTATAGGCGTGATCCCTTTAAACAATACAAATTATTATTATTATCTCTGTGGCTCTACAGCTCCATCCTCTTCCGTCTCCATAATTCGAAAATCTTCCCATTAGTACCCAAATTTCTTCTTCATATTTGTACAGGCCGCTCAGCGCAAAACATCTCCCCATTATCTGCGAATGTCTTCATGAGATCTCACTTATCCCTCAGTCTCAGTACCATATTAAGATGTTTATCCGAAGAGTGTTGGCTACAAATGCGATGGTGGTTAGAGAGCCTGTTTTAGCGGGTGTTGTGTGTCCCAACACTGATACTATCTGACAGGAGACCACAAATATAGTGACACGGCTCGGGGGTTAAGGTTCTCACTTAACTTCACTACCTCTAAACACAACTATATTTAAACACAACAGATTATATCACTTCAGTGGCTATTCTGTGAAGCCTGTCCAGTTCTGTAAGTTTAGCTACGATGTAGCGTTACTTTATTTATTCAAGTAGTTTTTTCATCAATGAAACTTGAAGACATGTTGAGATACAAACTTAATTGAAAAGGGAGAGGATCCGATTCCCAGGTTATTAAACTAAACATGTTAAAAAAAAAAATGTGTGACGTAGCCATTACAGGACTTAACCAAACTTACAGATCATTCTCTTTCCCCCTCCTTAAAATAATTCCTGGCATTACTGGGTATAAGAATGTCTACTCTCAAGATAATGCTGTTCAAAGAGACAAAATGAAATGATTTTGAGAAGGGGAAGGGGAAAGAGAATGATCTGTAAGCGTTGTTAGTATAAAAAAAATCCTGTAAAGGCCGCCTCACATTATTTCTGTAAATACTACTGAATAAAACACTTAGAACAAGTCAAAAAATTCCACTATATTTATATAAAATACACAATATATTTCGCTGGTTAGAGCATTGTCAAATGTACAGGATACAGACTTATGACTCAGAGGGACTGACCGAAATTATCTCACATCATACTTGGCAGAGGTGAAATATTAAAAGACATTGAGTAATTTTATCAATATATTAGTGAAAATACGTGTTAACTAATAAAGTAAGTAAATAAAGTATAAAATAGAAAATATTATTCAATAGAAAATATTATATATGTATATAGAGAGAGAGAGAGAGAGGGCGCCGGTAGCTCAGTGGTATGCGTGCTTGACTTCTGAGCTCAAGGTCGTGGGCTCGTAACCCGACCGAGGCCCTTAGTTTATTTTATCTGGGAGGTAAAATAAACTTAAGCACGCCGTCCTTCGGATGGGACGTTAAGCGATGGTCCCGAGCCTGTACGATGTCAGATACTCGTTAAAGACCCTAGGTGAATAAAAATTTAAGGTAGGCAAAATTTAGGACTCCCACAGTAGAGTCGGGCTCATGTCCACCAGAGTGACGAAAGAGCGCTCTGGTAGTAGGCGATATGACCTCGTTGTTAAAGCCCGGGCATGAGTCATAAAACCTATCCTAACCTATATATATATATTGTGACGTGTAGAATGGGGGGGTCACAAAGAATAAAAGAAATGGTTATTCTTTATAAAAATATTAAAAAAAAAAAAAAAAATATAGTAAGTACAAATAAATAAAAATGTAGGTACATCTTGGCAAAAGATATTAAAAGTAAGAAAAAAGAATATGATTTATTGTAAAAGAAAAGACTAACCTGATGACATTGGGTGGGGGAAAATATGGCGACAAGGGCAGAAGGAGCCGACTCGTGGTAGTAGGGTTTTGTAGGATCTTGGAGGAGGTGTAGTCTGTTTTTGGAGGAACTTGGAGGAGGTGTCGGGTGTTTTGAAGAGCGTCGAAGGAGCGTAGAAGATGGAAGGTAGCACATTTATATAAAGGAGTGTCGTGGAAGAAGAAGAAAGAAAAATCCCGAGAAGTTAAATTTTATATATGGAAGAAAGAAAAGGCTGAGAAGAAAGTGACGAAGGAGGAAAGATGCAAACGAGGATATAGTATGCCGTGAGTTGCCAGAAATTTCTAATCCATATTTATAATCATCTATTTTGTTGTCATTTGCCAGGAGTACATTTTTTTTTGTCTAAATTAACTCATAAGAGGTTTATTTCATCTATTGTCAAAAAATTATAATAGTTCACTAACCCAGTAACCTTTTTTTTTATACCATTTACAAAAAGAAATTAAAATATACAACTTATAAAACATTATGATTTAAAAATGTAGTTATCATTTTTTCCTTTATTTTCACCTTAGCACTCTAAATAAGAAAAGGATGCCACCCCTGTTTTTTTTTTTATAGATTTATGAATTAAAGAAGGAATAATTTAAATCAAAGTAAGTAAGAATCTTCTCATTGGCGCCCAACGTGGGGCATTTGCTAAAAAAAATGAACAGATAATCAATTCATAGAAGTAAGAATCTTCTCATTGGCGCCCAACTAAGTGGCCAATTAGAGTGTGCGAATAAAGGGAAATCTAACAATTAAAGTGAAAATATATAGATTTCTATGTTTAATGTAGTTCAGTATATTTTAATTTGATTAGAATTAAGAATATTTTTTGATCTGTAATATCTTGTAATTTTTTTTGTTGAATAAGTAGCATTGTGAAAAGAAAATGGCCGACGAGCAGGAAAATAAGGTATCTCATGAGAATATCAGGGAGCAAAGTACAAGACGTGTATTCGAAATAGATGAGAGGGAATTAGAGACAGGAACGGACAGACGGACAAGTGAAATCATGGGTTCGGGGCCAAAACATGGAGATTTGAATGAACACGAGTCGGGATTTGTGGAAAGGACGGGGAATTTTGAAATTAGTCTAGAAGCGTCAACTCCATTTACTAGACGGAAACATTCGGTTGACGTAGAAAATACTGAAATAAATAAAGTTCAAGATATGCCCGCGTATTTTGAACAAATGATGTCATTTATGCAGATGAAATTTGAACAAATAAATAATAACTCAGAAATAAATAAAAAAATGTTGGAGGAAAAATTCGAAGAAATAAATAATAAACTAGAAATTAATAAGAAAGAAATTATAGAATCAGTTGAGTACAGGCTAGAGGGGTTTGAAACTAAACTAAAAGACCAAAAAAATAAACTAGAAGATATGGAAAGGGGACTAAAAACTGACATACAAATAAATAAAAATAATACGATACAATTAGATAAAGAAATAAAGAATGTGCAACAATTGGTACTAGATAATAAATTAAATAATAACGCACAGATAGAAAGAAGCAGAGTCGACTTAATGAATTATATAACCGACGAAAAAATAAACACCGAAAAAAAAGAAGGCTCGATGTCAAGTAGGATCGATGAAATTAACAACGAACTTAAGATTATCAAAGAGGGTTATAATAAAAAAATTAATTATCAAAAGATGATTTTTAAAAGAAAATGTAGCCCGATTTTCAAATTAAATTGTGATAAACCCAAATTTAGAATAATTAATGATAAAATAAAATATAGTTGGATGTTAAAATCAAATCATGGGAAGATCGGATTTCGAAAAATAGAGTTCGCAAAAATTGTAAACAAGCGAAAACAAATTAAATCGGCAAAGCAATATCGTCATAAATTTAAAGTCGCACTGCTATTAAATTGTGTAGAAGGTATTCCAAGATTAAAGAGAATCAAAAATCATAAGAAATTTAAAAAAAAAAAAATGTCTGTAAATAAAAAAACAAATCGATTATTCTATGATAAAGGAACTTGTGTAATTGGATTTTTAAATGGACTTATGGCTATGGTTTGTGTTTTTTTAAATGTATGTTTCTTAAATCATAATAAAATAAAATTTTAAAGTAATAGTAATCAGCTAACGAATAAATTGTTTTTGTTAAAGTAGTATCAAATAATAGCTTTGTTGTGTGTTTCTCACCTTGGAAATAAAGATTAAAAAGTCTTAAACTGAGAAGCCGTTATCCTGCTTATCTATAGATTTTTTGGGTCCACTCCCTGTAACAAAAAATAACAATAAATATATTTTAACCTGCCTCGATGTATTCACTAAGTATGTAAAAATTTACCCGATTGCTAAAGCAAATGCTAAACATGTTATAAACATAATCTTTAACCAGTATATCCCAACAATAGGGAAACCGGAGAGAATATTGTCAGATAATGGAACCCAGTTTAATGCCGTAAGTTGGATAAATGCGTTAAAAAAAATCATATTATCTTAAGTAGGACATCTATAAGACACCCACAAGCTAATCCGGTAGAACGCACTCATGGGACCATATTGAAATTTTTTAGAATCCTGATCAAAGAAAAACACGATAGATGGGATACTGTAGTAAACAAAATAGAAGTTTGCATTAACGAGGTAATAAATGAAACAACACGTTTTTGCCCATATGAACTTATGTTCAAAAAGAAGCCTACTCGTATTTGGCATAAATGGATGGGGATTAAGATAGATGAAAATCAAGCGGAACCCGAAGTGCAAAATTTCCATTTGTTCCTTGCTACCCAAAATATAA
Source organism: Aradus depressus (assembly GCA_963662175.1). Lineage (NCBI taxonomy): Eukaryota > Metazoa > Arthropoda > Insecta > Hemiptera > Aradidae > Aradus > Aradus depressus. The sequence continues at coordinate 62,294,525 of OY759214.1, read as the reverse complement.
AAAAAAAACACTTAAAACAAGTTGCAAGGTATGATCAAAATATAAAAACAAAATTTAAATTGACGATAGGAACGAAAGTTTTGGTTAAAGCTCTGCGGGTATCAGATAAGAAAAACAAAATATTTGCAAAGTTTCTAGATATTTATGAGGGACCATTTGAGGTTATGCAATGTTATGACAATGGGGCTTACTTATTATATGATACAACGAATAGGAAACAAAAGGGGACATATAATTTAAAAGACCTGAGGTTAGTGGAGGAGTTAGATAACAAAAATTGAAATCGATAATAAAATAATAAATAAATAAAAATATAATAAAATCCGAATTGGTAGTTTGGTAACGAACTAATATCACTTATAATACGGATATCACTAAAAACCAACATATTAAGGGAAGATAGATTCTAGTGGAGAGACGAATTGCAACTAACGGGATCCTGTGGGACAGAGAGGTAGTACACAGTTCAAAGAGGATTATGATAGTTTGACCCATATAAACAATGAATATAGGTCTGACCTAATGACCGATATCTAGCTAAAAAATTGTAATATAATTCGATTCTTGATATTTTGTGAATTTGTGATGTAGAGAGAATTTATTGAAGTCTTGTGTCATGTTGTAAAAAAAAAAAAAAATTTATAAAAATAATAATAATGTCTCATTATGTGAACTTGTTTGTAGTATGTCTGTCTAGTTAACATGACATTTTTATTGTATTTTATGTATTATTATAGGGTTCATTGCAAGATGTGATACATATAAATAAAAAAAAAAATTTATAAGAATAAAAAAAAAAAAAAAAAAAAAATTATAAGAATAAAAAAAAAAAAAAAGTTATAAGAATAAAAAAAAAAAAAACAGATAAATATCATTATGTGAACTTCTAATATGTCTAGTTAGCATGAAATTTGTATTGTATATTATTTATTACCATAGGATTTATTGCATGGTGTGATAAAAAAAAAAAAAAAAAAATGTTACATATTGTGTTATTAGAAAGAATGTGTCATAAGGTTCAAAGTATTTGTATGCATAGGGCTGTAAAGAATAACAGATTTCTTTTGTATATAGGAAGGGGATATGTGACGTGTAGAATGGGGGGGTCACAAAGAATAAAAGAAATGGTTATTCTTTATAAAAATATTAAAAAAAAAAAAAAAAATATAGTAAGTACAAATAAATAAAAATGTAGGTACATCTTGGCAAAAGATATTAAAAGTAAGAAAAAAGAATATGATTTATTGTAAAAGAAAAGACTAACCTGATGACATTGGGTGGGGGAAAATATGGCGACAAGGGCAGAAGGAGCCGACTCGTGGTAGTAGGGTTTTGTAGGATCTTGGAGGAGGTGTAGTCTGTTTTTGGAGGAACTTGGAGGAGGTGTCGGGTGTTTTGAAGAGCGTCGAAGGAGCGTAGAAGATGGAAGGTAGCACATTTATATAAAGGAGTGTCGTGGAAGAAGAAGAAAGAAAAATCCCGAGAAGTTAAATTTTATATATGGAAGAAAGAAAAGGCTGAGAAGAAAGTGACGAAGGAGGAAAGATGCAAACGAGGATATAGTATGCCGTGAGTTGCCAGAAATTTCTAATCCATATTTATAATCATCTATTTTGTTGTCATTTGCCAGGAGTACATTTTTTTTTGTCTAAATTAACTCATAAGAGGTTTATTTCATCTATTGTCAAAAAATTATAATAGTTCACTAACCCAGTAACCTTTTTTTTTATACCATTTACAAAAAGAAATTAAAATATACAACTTATAAAACATTATGATTTAAAAATGTAGTTATCATTTTTTCCTTTATTTTCACCTTAGCACTCTAAATAAGAAAAGGATGCCACCCCTGTTTTTTTTTTTATAGATTTATGAATTAAAGAAGGAATAATTTAAATCAAAGTAAGTAAGAATCTTCTCAATATATATATATATATATATATATATATATAGGAGTCATAAGTCTGTATCCTGTACACTTGACAATGCTCTAACCAGCGAAATATATTGTGTATTTTATATAAATATAGTGGCATTTTTTGACTCGTTCTAAGTGTTTTATTCAGTAGTATTTACAATGAACTTCCACAAGATCTCTGGCGAAAACATCTCTAATTATTTTTGTAATTTTTATGGTACTGGTGTGTTAACCCCACGCACTTACTAGTTATCGATTTTGCAATAGAGATATTTTAAAATGTTAAATTTTAAATAAAACATAATAATATGAAGATGGCTGATGTAGTGAGAAGTGATTATTTCGCAGGATGTCAAATATAAGGTAGTCTGACCTCTCACAGATTTTTTATTTAAGTAAGCTAGCCGGCTTTCGAGGTTTCCCTCATCATCAGACAGTCTACAAAAGAACCATCCTTAATAATATGTAATATAAATAGCAATAAATAATTAAAAACAGTCTCACGTACACCGTTCTCCCAGTTGTGACTCAGATGGTGGACAGGAATAACTCGTCTGTCCCCATCCATGATATTTTAAATAGTTAATGTTTGTTGTTGTAGATTGTTATTTATTTGTTTTTATTATTTAGTTTTATTCAAAAAATTTTTTATCAGGTATGTTTTATCAAAATTGTGTTTTTAATTATTTATTGCTATTTATATTACATATTATTAAGGATGGTTCTTTTGTAGACTGCCTGATGATGAGGGAAACCTCGAAAGCCGGCTAGCTTACTTAAATAAAAAATCTGTGAGAGGTCAGACTACCTTATATTTGACATCCTGCGAAATAAAACATAATATTTTCTATTGAATAATATTTTCTATTTGATACTTTATTTACATATATTTAACATGTATTTTCACTAATATATTGATAAAATGACTTATTGTATTTTAATATTTCAAAAAAAGTGTATTTTTCACCAACCCATTGCCACCATATAAACTCTGCTAAGTATGATGTGAGATAATTTCGGTGAGCCTCTTCTTTTGTTATTACCCCATTTTGCGGACCCCCACAATCGTTCAATTTTTTGTGTATTTTGGTATAAAATTTTAAACACGTGATGACAACAACAAAGCGAAAATAATCTTCTAAAGAAAAAATATCGACATATTTAAACATCGATATTGAAACATCGATAATGAGCTTCTGAAAATGAATGCGTGGGGTTAGCAGACCAGGACGGCGTGCTTAAGTATTTTATTTTTTTTATTTTTTATTTTACCTCCCAGATAAAATAAACTAAGGGCCTCGGTCGGGTTTCGAACCCACGATCTTGAGCTCAGAAGACAAGGATAGGCAAAATTCAGAACTCCCATTGTAGAATCGGACTCATGTCCACCAGAGTGACGAAAGAGCTCTGGTAGTAGGCGATATGACCTCGTAGTTAAAGTCCGTGCATGAGTCATAATAACTAACTCTTAAAACATCAGGGTGTAGAATACCAAAAAGAATAAAAAACTTCCTTATCTTATGCGTACAGCGTAGTGGCTAAAGAACAACTGGCATAGCTTAAAGGGGTGGGGATAGCGAAGTTCAATCACTCTACATACAAAAAACATTTTTTCAAATATACACAAAAACTATAAAAACAAAACATACTATTCAAATAAATATATCTGCTATAGTATAAAATTCAACATATAGTCAAAGTAATTTTTATCATCAAATATAATAAATAAATAAATTTAAATTTTAAAATACTATTATAGAGTTAAAAAATAAAATACATATAATAAATAAATCTATAACAACCAATCAAGTAATATTTTACAATACATCACCAGGACAGCTACTTCCCTTAGACTGGAACCAGTCACACCAGGCTGGTCAGGCAGGAGAAGAGAGTTCTTAACCTCTACATTTTTGTTAAGACTGCTCGTATCTTCATTTAAAGAATTTTCTTCATTATTTATATTTTATATTTATTCAATCATAGATGTAGAAGAGAACTCCCACAGTAGAATCGGACTCATGTCCATCAGAGTGACGAAAGAGCTCTGGTAGTAGGCGATATGACTTTGTATTTAAAGCCCGGGCCCAAGTCATAATAACAAACTAACTTTCACCCAAGTTACTTATTTACAAATAATTATTTAAAAAAAGTTTGTTATTGTTAAAAAAAAGTAAGAGTGACTTGTATTAAGTCTTGAATGGCGCAGTTAAGAAGACATTTGAAGCAGGTTGAGCTCGCTATGAATGGATATTGTCTCATTAAGAGCCACTTTGCCGCTCTCTTTGTCGCGTCCTCGTATTGACTTACTAATTAGCTTCCAATGCTTCCTTTGTCTCCCCCATTCATGATTTCCCCCTTCTCATTTCTCATTATGAATGAACATTTCCAAGGTCATTTCTCCATTGATATTTGTTGATTTCATCGAACATTTAGGACATCCGTTTCACAATCTTGGAATGAAGAATTAAATGCGGTTTAGTTGTAAATGCAATTCAGAAGAATGTGTCCGTTATAATGTTGGTCATGATTAGTGTAAGATAATATATGGGGATTCAGAAGCCCCAATGTAAATATATTAGTTATTAAGTTAACACAGTAACATGGCTAATATGCATCGATAAATAAAACAAACTTATTTTTTGAAATATTGTCTATTCCACTTAAGATATTTATAAAATTAAAACTAGGTACCGGTTTCGGCCTTACACCATCGCCAGGTCTAGTTATAAGACCTGACGATGGTGTAAGGCCGAAACCGGTAGTTTTAATTTTATAAATATCTTTAGTGGAATAGACAATATTTCAAAAAATAAGTTTGTTTTATTTATTTATTACAAATTCCACAATATGTCCGCGTTCCTCAACTTAGAAGTTGTTAATATGCATCGTACATCTTTTGGGCTAAAGATCAATATTTGACTTGCATAGCGTCTTTTGGTATTCTCTGAAATCAAATTTGGTATCGATACCTACATTCAATCTGCCGGGAGTTAAGGGTTCAGAGACCCACAGACAGACAGGAAATTTCACTTCCCCAGTTATACGAAGTATAGGATAGAAATAAAAGACGTTGTCTTCCCACTATACCAGAACCGGTTTTCGACGCAACAGCGTCATCATCAGTGGTTCATCCCACCCACACAGCACAGCGGTTGGACGATAACTAGCTACTACTAACCAGTTATCTTCCAACCGCTGTGCTGTGTGGGTGGGATGAACCACTGATGATGACGCTGTTGCGTCGAAAACCGGTTCTGGTATAAAATAAAACAGTGGAAAGACAACGTCTTTTATTTCTATTAGAAATCTCGTCCCACAACATCTTACTATCACATATGAAGTATAGGATAAGTTATAGTTATAGTAATGGGTCAGAAATTTGGTCTTTTTAGTGGAATTCCATATTTTCCGAACATCGGATTCCAAAAATGAAAAAAAAAAAAATCCTTTCAGGTAGCGATAATTTCCCCGATAGAATGAATGTATCAGCCGCAACATTATGTATATGTATTTATATATATATTCATTTCATGGCAGAAAGATTGAGGTTATGAACAAGGCGAGTACAGAAGTGATCGATTTGTTATTGTGAATTCTTATTCCTTATACATGCAACACAACCATATTTCTCACGAAATCTATCAACTGACTTTACAAACATAATATGTTAGGTGATGGCATAAGATGACATATTATGTTATCAGTCATGTTATGCACTCTTTCGTCACCTACGGAGACTATCGACCAATCAGCATAGCTGTTACAAACGCACTTCCAGTCCAACTAATCATAAACCAAAATAGTTGACCAACTGTTGACATTTACAGTTAATCCCGATTAAATTCTGTGTTAAATCTTTAATCATGATTATTTAACCGGGAATAAATAGAATATGATCAAAATGTATTCTGTTATTTAATTTCTTTGACTAGTCTGATGGACATGAGCCCGACTCTACTGTGGGAATCCTAAATGTTGCCTAACTAGGTCCCATCCGAAAGACGGCGTGCTGAAGGTTTTTTTATCTCATAAATAAATAACCTAGGGGCCTCGAATCGCGATCATGACCTCAGTAAGCAAGCACGCATATCACTGAGCTACCGGCGTCCTGTTATCGCTAATATTTAACATGTAGATAGATTCATATGTGCCGCAGAATAGCCTTAATAACATTGCAAAAAATACCAATATGGCAGATTTTATTGGTTATTGAGCGTCTGAAAATAATTATAAATATAGGGTGGAATACTATAAGTGATAAAATCCTATGTATTTTTTAAAAAATACAAAAATAATCCAAAAAAAATTTAAATATATGTGTTTCTTGAGGTTATTCTTTAGTTAATTTTTCTCCTTAAATTCTTCCAGAGGTTTCATCTTAGTTTTACAGTATTTCGGGACACTTCCACTGCTTTTGGTTACAATACATATTAGATCTAGTAGAGGCGTTATCGACTAATCGATCGAATCGCTTCTACCGGCAGATGCTTGAGAGTCGATAAGAAGGAAACCTTAGATTAAAAAATAACTGGACATCCCTGTCATTATACATTTTTAAAATGAACATAAAAATATGTATATAGTTGAAATGGAACTGAATTCACCACTGCTCTTTGAGACCTCCCCTCTTGAGCCACGGGGGTAGGTACTAGGAACCACCCTTATAGTAACACTTTCAAAAAACGAATATAGAGCTTCTCATATTCTTTTATTCTATATCAACTCACTGGAGAGATTTTTTATTGAAATTTTAGTCCTGCTGTCACCTCAAGATGGAAATATAAGAAAAAATATTGGTCGGTGAATCACCGGCAACATGCTTCCCCAGCTCGAATTTATCAACTATGTTTTTGCTATCCCTCTGAAATTAATTTATCGATTTGGTTCAAAAATAACTTCCCCAGACAAATTCTCGTAAAAAACTTCATGTCGATATATTCACATTCAGTTGGAAGTTGTTATGTGTCGTTTGCTCTTAGGCTCAACTCAAAAACCATAATTACATGACATTTCATATTTGAGGTCAAAACCATATGAGGGACATAACCTGTCAAATTTCAGCCATATCGATAAAAGGAAAGAAGGGTTCAGGGTCAGGAGGCTCAATTCAAAATAAATAATATTTCCCAATGTAATGTATCGACACAAAATTTAGTACGAGGATTTAGGAGCTCCTATGTAAGTCAACTGTTGAATATTAGCGCAAACGGTCTTGGTTTTGGAGGAGGAGCGAAAATACATGACAAATCGTACAAAATTTCATGTCGATACATTGGTTATATCGACAGTTATTAGGGTTTTTAGTAGTACGATGGAGCTGGGTCCCCCTTCCGCCCCAATATCGATTCGACTGGAAATTTTTGGATGTTTTCTCTTCAACTTTGATTTGAAAAGATTTTTGTTTAGATCATTAATATAGCGGTACTTCGTAAAATGTACGTATTCAGGCACCGAAGCAAAGTTGTCTTAATTTTTGTCTGATTTCTGCCAAAATCTAATCAGATCTATGCTAGCTCATGTGACGTCTTAATTTCAAATTTCTAGTTTCTTTCTACAATCGTTTTTGTGTAAGAGCTCTAACTATGTTCCTATCTCATACACAGATATTGTGAAAATGGTAAAAGCGTGTTCAGGGGACCTTGAAACGTGAAATTCCCTTTTATATACGGAACCCTTTTCTCCCGTGTCTCCACAAAACGCGGGCGTCCCTCAAGGAAGATCCTGGATTCTTTCCTTTACACAATATACACAGCTGATATCCCCACCCATCCATCAACACAACTCCACACCTTTGCAGATGACACTGCTATCCTCTCTCCTAATCCCTACACATCCTATTATCCAGATACCTCCAAAAACACCTGATATCCTTTCAGTCCTGGTACAAGTCGTCTTTACTCTCCGTCGAAAATATATCTGTCCTTCATTATAATTTAACAATAATCCCCTCCGTTCAAAAACCGTGTCCGGTATCTAGTCCTTCTACTCGACAAGCGACTAACATGGAACCCTGACACGAGACAAATGAATAGACGCTACAAACTGTTACTACTAGACATTAGATCTAAATTAACTTTCAAGATAAAACGACTTATACACAACACAGAGTGCTGAAACTGATGTGGACTTACGGACTTATAAAGCTTCCAATCCAGAATTCTGCTTCTTACTGTTTCCAATAAAATCCTTCATATCCTACGTCACCGAAGTAGCTAAATCCAGGTACAAAAACCTATTTTCTCCAGTAATCCTCTAGTCTGTTTCATTCTGCAACACTTCCTCTTTACGCTTTAAGTAGAGTCAGTGGCCTAGAGACCTTCTTAGTAACAGCAGTGACTGTAACTAGTTATAAATGAGTGCAACTCAGTGCCTAGGGAGTGTCACCACTGGATGATTTCTCCCCTCTTCACATTTTGCAATGCTATATATTTTACACTTTTAGCACATTTCCTTGTTGTTCATGATGTTTATACAAAGGACGACCTCATACACTTTTTGTTCCATTGTCCTTCTCTGAGTATCCCCAGGCAAACATTTCTCCTCACATATCTTACAAATAAATCAAACAGCGACTTAGAATTAATTGTACAGTTTTTTGACAGTGTGGATGTTAATAAGAACAATAATCTTTTTATATTTTTCACTAAAGGTTTAGAAATCAAGAAAATTGTATTTAATGTATTGCTTATAAGATGATTTCTGATAATTATCGAAGTATAATGAATCGATGGAAAATTAAGCTCCCAAAACAAATTCATTTTATTTTATTATGTAATTATCCTTGATTTTTTTTTCTCTGTGATAATGTCTTTTATTTTTGTTTTATATAATCTTGAATTAATTTTGTTTCCTAATTGCTTCCACAATTTCTTTTTGTTTCTATTAATGAGCAGGTCTGTATTTATTTTTATATTATATGTATATTTTTATTAAGTTACTATTCTTATTATCTGTCGTTATTTTTTCTTTTCTATAACTATATTATATATGTAAAGAGCCCCACATTGCCTTGAAGCTTGTATTCTTCTTTAGTTCAATAAAAAGTTTATCTATATATTGATATTATTTATAAATTTATGTGAATACATATTTGTAAATTTAAAAAAAATATATACATATATTTATATATGAATAGAATTTGATCTTGAGATCAAAAAGTTTTCTAAGTAAACTAGGCAGACTAGGAAGGGACTTGCAGCTACTGCAAGTATGGCGAGCTTCGCGGCGGTAGATAAGTTGGCATTTGTGACTGCCAAATGCAATAAATCGTACTGATAATAATTCAAATATATAGCAGCCATAACTTGGGATGGGGTCAGCTTAGTCGGTGTCCTGAAAAGTACCCAAGATCCGAACCTCGTGTATTTGGCTCCGGTTTCTCACCTTATAACCTATAGCACTACTGAATTCCCAGATAAATATTCAAATTAAAACATGCAAATCTGATATTATATTGACAATATTGTGTAATTATGTTTTGTTTTTGACGTGAAAACGTCTAATCGCTCGTTAAGCGCAGTGATATCCGTTCAAACCGGGGGTTTGAAAGGAAACTGAATAAGAAAAATCCCATCTCCATGGCAATCATTGTTCAGTCTTTTGTCATCTCCCGTTCTATTTATCAAATTTCCTATCTTATTTTCATAAACAATATTAAATTATTTCCTCATTTTTTTTTTTTTTTTTTTTTTTTTGACGTGAAAACGTCTATTCGCTTGTTAAGCACAGTGATAGCCGGTCAAACTTTCTTGTGTTACAAAATACTGTCAGATTTCAATCGCTAATAACTACGAGACTAATAATGCGATAACAACGGTTGAGGTCACAATGGATAGAGCATGTCTGTATGTGTTTATTGTGCAGTTTTAGTTTTGCCTGAGACATTATCGGGCTAGTGTGGGCGCCGGCGGATGATTGTTGCGAATTAGCGTTGTGTAAAATTAGACATTAGTGTATCGTGATAACGCGTTTAGATAGGACGTTGATTCGGGTGTCATTGTAAAAAGCTGGAGGAGCACTACTAGGACTCAAAGTGAAACAATAAAAATATTCACCGAAATATATGTAGAAATCGGTATTAAATTGAAAATTGCAAAAAAATTAAAGATGTCTCATATGAATCGTAAATATGCGCGAAATTATAGAAAACGCAAATCAGAGGAAAGCTCGCATCAAAAGGAATTTAAAAAAGTCTAGTGCCGAGCAAATGCAAGAGCTATGGCAGCATCGAAAAGAAAATGAAAAATGATTTTATCCCGACGTTTTCACGGAAAATCTACGGCGTGGACCTTGAATGGGCTTTAATGTTTTTTCTACAAATCCGTGCTTATTAACATATTGTCATACATTTCCCACTGGGTCTAATTGTGACATACATAACACACACTGCAGTCTTTATTCACTTTTTCTTTCCACAGATTGTGATAATGAAATATAGTCTTACCTCTCACGGATTTTATTAATATTTGGTAGTCGGCTTTCCGGAAAAACATGAAATTTTGGTGAAAATTCAACATCGAATCTTTGAATGATGACACAACTTCTTACTGCTTGCCAAGTAAAATGTATTAGGGATTGCGTAGAAGTCTGAAATAGTCCAATGACTTTTCTGAGCATTATCTAGTTGCTGTTAAGCTATTAGTCCATTGTTTTTCTGAGTAGCATTCAAGGGCGGGTATCCTTTGTCGGGTCCGAGGTTCCCAGCCGATTATTCTCCTCCCGGTGGACAATGGTTCCATTTTCAACAACCACCTCACGTTCTTCATTGCCTACTAGTCTATCTTAGAGTTTATCTTGTATTGCTTTCAGTCGGCCTAACTTCTAACTCTGAAAATTATGACAGTTTTATCTGTGGAATTCTTATTTATTGGACACTTTGTTTAGCAGGATTTTAACATTTTTCATACAGAAATGATGAAATGTGAGGGTCGATCGAAATCCCGTCGGGAGTTATCGTGTTCACAGAAAGAAAGGGGCGTAGCCAAAGGGGGGGGGGGTGGGTGGTACGTGCCCCCCCTGGCCAGAGCAAAAAACCAAGATGAAAATGAAATAAACTAAAAAAATAGTTTTTATTAAAAATGGATTGCTAGCAAGTTACCAATAGAATTTTCAAATTTCCCGTGCGTCTGATTCTTAAATCAGCTGTTATTACATTTATTTAAATATACATGAATTCCATCATTTCATTTCCTCGCTCAAAATCTTCATTTATGTTATACTTAAAGCTGATTTTATATGCGCACTAAAAATGCAAAACGCAGCAACAGCAAATGCTTGCTATTGGATGTCAGTCATTTCAGTCTAAAAGCACAGAAACCACAGCGTGCATTTGCTGCTGCTGCGCTTTGCAGTTTTGCTGCTCATGTAAAGTCAACTTAAGTATTACAGTCAGTGGTTACCTCAGGGGAAGCTTCTAGAGGTCCGAGTCTCCCAAATTAATAATAAAAAGTCTGCAGCGCTGCGCCCCCAGGAGTCTATCCCCCCACCCCTGTAGCCTAACTTTGCCCCCCCCCCCCCCTGCTCAAACTCCTTGCTACGCCCCTGCGCACAGATACCCAATTATTATATATTTTTTCATAATTGGAATTAGGGTTTCAGAAAATACGAAATTCCTCTGAAAACTCAACATCGAATTCTTGGCCGATTACTCTACACTTTTAGTTAGTTAATTATTATCAATCATGCCCGGGCTTTAACTACGAGATCATATCGCCTACTACCAGAGCACTCTTTTCTCACTAGTGAAAATGAGCCCAACTCTACTGAGCCAAGATATAAATTTTGCTAACCTAGGTTTATTCACCTACCTATCTGAAGGATGGCTCAAGGTTTTTTCACCTCTCAGTTACAAAACCTAAGGCCTCGGCCGGGTGAACCGGGTCCCGAGCCTGTGCGATGTCAGGTCCTCGTTAAAAACCAAAGTGTCGGAAAAGCGCTCTAGTAGTAGGCGATATGACGTTGTGGTTAAAGCCCGGGCATGAGTCATAATAACTAACTAAAAGTATAGAGGCAGTTACGTAATCGGTGAGAAATTCGTTTTCTGAACCCTGATTGTGTGTGTGTATTTGCGAACTCGATAACTCCCTGTACCAATAAGAAATTTAGATATTATATTTATAGCTGGGAAAGTTTTTTTTTTTACGGCTATCATGACTGAATGCTTGAGCCATTATATAATAAAGTAAATAAAATTATATAATAGTATATATTTTATTTATGTTATATTAACAATTTAATATGAACAAAAATAATAAACATGTTAAAGTAAGGACGTACCCTTGTAAGTAAACTTTGTCAATAATCAACACTTAGATTAGATATAAAGTACAGACTCCTTAATTAAGTAAGTACCTATTTGAATTGTGTTCACAATATTCTTAAGATTAATTTATTTTTTACTGAGATCTTGTATTTAGCTCTTGGTGATTAAAGAATTACCTGATTATCAGTCTTAACAACAATTACAATAATTTGTACGACTATCAAGTAATTACCTAATTCAAAAAAACAGTTATAAAATCAAAAGAAAAAAAAAAACGAAATATTATTATTAGATTACTAATTAATTTTAGTAATTGTAAGTCAACCACACACGACTCACAAGCCATGAACTCATCCGAAGTTAGTCGAACCACGCACGACAAGTCACGAAAACTGAGTTTCGGCGTGGCCGAAGTTGGCCGAAACTAGATTTTTTGGCCGAAACTGACCGAAACCGAAACCGAATCTTCGGTCGGTCACTATATAATAGTATAATAAATAATAAACCAGTATTTTGTTGTGTTGGGCGTTAACGGATCGTCAACCGTTTTGATGAAATAGAATAGTAGCTTACTATAGGGCTTACCCTGGAGGTACAAAAAAACTTGTTTTCAGTTTGCGTCAATCTTCTCTTTTTTTATTTAATAACAACAAATGAAAAAATGTTATTATTTTTTTTTATAACAATAAAAATTAAATTTATGATGCTTCTGGGTCCACTTTTTACCCAATTAAATTAGCGTAGAAACACTGATGGAAAAATTTATGGTCGTTTAGAGGTTATATCCAAAAATGAAAAAAATATGTCGTCAGCATATGCGAACATTTCTGCCCACTCGGCAGAATGATTATAATATATATTATAATACACACAAATATATATAATATAGTATATACTATATAATATCAGCCGTGGTATGAATCGCAGTGTGAGTGGCGAATCTATGTCTAGAATGCCCTCCCACTGTCTGTTGATGGTCTCATCTGAGAACCGGTTCTTCTCTCTTCAGTTCATAGAGCCAGACATGATTAACAATTACAGTCCATCATTCCTTTTACATAACACATACACTATTCACTTATTAAAAAAATCGTGTCCATGTGTGCCTGTGAACACGATAACTCCCGATTTAATATCGACACGATTTTTTTCATATATTTATATATTATATATTCGGGACTATATATTCGGCCAAAGCCGGGGATTGGGGGGAGGGGGGGGCACAAAAATCTTAATAATAGAAGTAAAAGACGTTGTCTGCCCACTGTTTTATTTTATACCAGAACCGGTTTTCGACGCATCAGCGTCATCATCAGTGGTTCATCCCACCCACACAGCACAGCGGTTGGAAGATGAACTGGCCTACCAACCGCTGTGCTGTGTGGGTGGGGTGAACCACTGATGATGACGCTGTTACGTCGAAAACCGGTTCTGGTATAAAATAAAACAGTGGGAAGACAACGTCTTTTATTTCTATTATAAATCTCGTCCCACAACATCTTACTATCAAAGATGAAAATCTTAATAACTTTTGATGTAATGACATATCAACATGGTATAATTCAGAAGTCTTTGAGTTGATTTTCAACAAAATCGGTAGATGGGATTCTTGGTTTCAGAGAGAGAGCGAACACTCAGTTGGTCAGCGCCGGGGAAGTACATTATCAGTGATTCACCGACGACTTATTTTTTTACCTCTATGGTATCTATGTTAGACAATTGACGGGGTTAAAATCAAAATGGTCCAAGTGACATTTTTAAAACTTTGAAGAAACTGTGCATTAAATTCTTAACTGATTTAAAAAATCTATAATTTCAAGGTCACTATTAATAAGTTACTTGTTCATGTCACCAAAATGGTAAAGTGATTTGTCCCTCGATCTCAGCACTGGCTAGGATTTCACTTGTACAACTTTTTCCTGAACAGAACTATCATTTTTGTACCCGATTATGCACTTAACGAAAAATTTTCAAAAATGTCACTTAGACCATTTTGATTCTAACCCCGTCAATTCCTATCTAGGAGGCGTAGATAAGATAATTTATTTATTTTGGTAATAACATACATAGATAGAGATGGTAAAGTATATAATATTGACTTACGATTGAATAAATTGGTTGAAAATTAATTGAATTCTGTAAACCGTATGATTCATATTATTAATTTGCATCAGGGGGGAGGGGATTATACAAGTTTTTTTAAATAATTAATTTATTCGTTTTTGTTATTCCTTTTTTGATGACATCATTGAAAAGTCTAATTTAGTTGGTGAATATTTCCATTCCAATTTAAATTACCTTCCTTTTTTTTTATCGCATTGTTTATTTTTTAATCTGTAATTAATAATTATTATCAGTGGCTCTACAGTTCACTTATTATGGGGATAAATCAAATGGGGTTTTTAATCAATTTGTTTATCAGAAGGAAATAATTTTTTGATTCCCATATGTTATGTTTTCTGATCTCAGGATCGCGGGTTCGTAACCTGGCCGAGGCCCTTAGCTCACGTGCTCCAGTTGTCATGGTTAAAAATTCTTGAGTAGACCGCAATTTCATGTTTTCCGACCATTTCAAAAATGAAAACAAAAAGTTCTGTCTTTCTGTATGTATCTGAGAACATGATATCTATACAATAATATTATCAACATACCAACTCTCTGGTAGTAGGCAATATGACCTTGTAGTTAATAGTCTCTTTTATATAGAACATATTCTTATTTACTTCCCCAGCTATACGAAGTATAGGGGAAGTTATGTAATCGGTCAGAAATTTGATGCAAAGTTTTCACCGGAATTTCATCTTTTCCGATCCCCTGATTCCTTAAATTAAAAAAAAGAAAAGTGATGTGGTCATTACAGGACTTTCTTATACCAACCACGCGCACAGATCACTCTCTTTTCCCCTCCACCTTCTCGAAATTATTTCATACTGGCATTAATGCGTATAAGAATGTCTACTCTCAAGATAATGCTGTTCAAAGAGACAAAATGAATGTATTTCGAGAAGGGGAAGGGGATAGAGTGATCTGTAAGCATTGTTGGTATAAGATAATCCTGTGATGACCACGTCACATATTTTTATTAATTTTTATAATTTTTCAAAAAACTACCAATACATAAACCATATTTTTAAGTTCGTTGCTATGAGTTACGATTGAAAAATTACTTAGATACCTACTAGTTAGGTTAGGTTTTATGACTCATGCCCGGGTTTTAACTACGAGGTCATATCGCCTCCTACCAGAGCGCTCTTTCGTCACTCTGGTGGACATGAGCCCGACTCTACTGTGGGAGTCCTAAATTTTGCCTACCCTAAATTTTTATTCACCTAGGGTAGGGGTCTTTAACGAGTAGGCTGACATCGTACAGGCTCGGGACCATCGCCTAACGTCCCATCCGAAGGACGGCGTGCTTAAGTTTATTTTACCTCCCAGATAAAATAAACTAAGGTCCTCGGTCGGGTTTTGATACATACTAGTGAATTGAAGACTAATCATCTACAAACGTTTTATGATTCTTTTCATGTATATATTTTTTTTCTTTTTTATATATATTTTAATTTCTCTTTCTCATCTGTAATAACAAGATAATGGAGTGTCATTGGTGAATGATTTCTACTTCAACATCCAAGACATTTATTTATTATCTATCACATTTGCTTATTATACAGGGTGGCCCAGATAAGCGGGCCACAAGTGAAATAACTCCTAAACGGTTAGAGATATCAAAATTGTGCATAGGACTACAGTTGTAGCACTCGCCGAGAGCTATAGTATGGCGTCCTCGAAAAGACATAAATGACCCTTTTAATGGCTCAAACAGCCCTTCGATAACTATTTGACGTAACAAAAATCTGTTTGCACAGTTCTTCCTTGTTTATTTAGTACTTTAATAAAATGTAATGTAACTTAAGGGTCAAAAGGGAACCCCGCCCTTCGAAGGGTTGTTTGAGCCATTAAAAGGGTCATTTATGTCTTTTCGAGGATGCCATTCCATAGCTCTCGGCGAGTGCTTTAATCCTATGCACAATTATGATATCTCTAACCGTTTAGGAGTTATTTTACTTGTTGCCCGCTTACCTGGGCCACCCTGTATATTGTATATACAATATACTAGTTGTGAATACATAATTTAAAAAAAAAATAAAAAAAAAAATATTCCTCATAGACATTTAGTTTACATTAGCGATTGCAAATTTTGTTTGAAACAATTTTGGTAAGAGTCCATTTTTCGATAGGACTTACAGTTTCCGGGTAAATCAAGGAAACGTCTAAAAAAATGTGTTTCAAAACTACACTTCAAGATGGTTTCCGGCATGTATCTCGAAAACCGGATGACCTGTAAAAAATCATATGTCCTATAAATTACGTAAGACTCCTATTGATTTTCATCCAAATCGGTGTATTGGTTTCAGAAAGAGAGCGAAAACATATTTTTATCGCGACATTGATGTAGTGAAAAATATTCCAACCATTAACCCAGCTTCCGTCCCTTGCAGACGATATTGCTACCCTCTCGCCTCATCCTGGTCCAGTCCTTTCAATTGACTATCTCCAAGAATCCTTGACATCTCTTCAATCTGGATATAAAAAGTGGAGAATTAATGCGATCGACAATACGTCCCCCCGCATTGTATTTACTCCTGTCTTTCATAACAAAACTGACAAACGAATGACGTGGAATCCTCACATCAAAATCCTACATACAATAGCCGATGCTCCTTATTACATCAACAAAATCCTTCAGACTCAATGTTTCCTTTGTCACCCAATTAGCTAGATCCAGGTACAAACATTTATTTACCTAAATGACTGCATCTCAGTGCCTAGAATCACTATTGGATGATTTCTCCTTTTATTAACATTTTGACATTGCCATTATCTCTCTCTTAGCACAAAAGAATAGAATAGAATAACTTTATTTGTCGGCGTTCAATGGCGCCATACAAGTGATTATATTATATCGATGAGGCGACTTGATTTCATTGCGGATAGGACAGCTTCTATAGACGAATTGTCATATCCTAGCATCTCATGTAGATTTCTTGTTCGTAAACCCATGGCCTTAAATATATTCCTCACATCCAGGGCACTCCTCCAGGATGTGGCTTACTGTGAGAGGCCAGGCCCCACACCAGGTCCTGTCACAGCCCGGGGCCGTCACCCTGTTGATGAGGTGGCCATGGGTTAGCCGAGTGTGGTTAGCCTACACGGAGCCGCATCAGACACACCTCCTGCCTCCGTCTTTCCGAGCTTCTCCACTCATCAATACATATTTGTTTTGATGAACCTAAGTTTGTTTGCTTGTTGTACATATTTTTTATACAGTTGTAAATATCTGTTTGTAAATAAAAATTAAAATATTAAATAAAAAGACTGAATTTGGCAATTTTGCTTTTTACAGGTGAGTTTTTGGCGATTTTTGCTGACAACTCCCCCGATTATTTACTTGAATTTCAACTAAGGTAAGAATTTTCGTTCACTTTCATTTCTTATCTGTGTAGCAACAAATAGTACCAATTCCTGATGAACTCGATAACTCCCGGTAGAATGAATTTATCGACACGAAATTTTATATGTGTTTCCAGAACCCCCCAAAGACGACACCTATTGATTTTTAGCCACATCGGTCAAAGGGAAGGGGAGACTTGGGGGAAGGCATAACATAAAAACTACCGATTATTAAACTACCGATGTAATGAATGTAACAACATGAAATTTTATATTTCAATTAAAAACTCCATAAAGATGGCGCCATTTAATTTCTATGACGATTCAGATGCCACTTTGTAGTGCATGTACGAACTGTCGATTGGGTTCGGAGGGAAATCGAAAACGTAATTGATTAATTCGTGTTGGGGAAGTTCATAACGGGCGATTCACCGACGAACTTTTTTCTAGAGGACTTTTTTTTATATTATCATCCCAGAAAGCTTAAGAAACACAATATAATTTCTCTTGATTTTTCCGGCATTTTTTCGAGAGGTGTCTTTTTGACAATATTTTGGGACAGTTCCACTTTATGAATCATTGGTTCGTAGTAGCCAGAAGAAGGGACGTGAAAGTGTCTCAAAATATTTTCAAAAAAGAAGACACCTCTGGAAAAAATGCCGGAAAAAAACAACATTTCAACATCCCTGAGAAAAGTAAGAAACACAAATTTCATTTCTTTCCTTATTAACCATTTTAAAATTGATTAATTATAAACCTTTTTATAATTACTATTTTAAAAGTGTCAGCTTTTAAAGAAAGTACCAAAGAATTATGGCTTTTCTCGAGAGTGGATGGGTTCAAGTCCTAAAGTTAATTTCAAGTGTCAATTATTAGTTGGACATTTGTGTTCTGTCGGCTGTGTTAATTAGTTCGAAAGTCTTCTTTGATGTAACCTTTCCATGATTATTGAGTAGTGCTCCTTGGTCTCCTTAAATATTTATAAAAGCTAATACAGATGGGTAGACCGTTTGAATTGGCTCCCATCAAGTTGCCTTATTGCCTTCAGATTGGGATGAGGACAGGAAAATTGTGTTTATTTAATTCACGTTTGAACCTCTCTACTCTACAATAAACGGTTAATTATTTCCTGAAAATTACATAAATAAAGGGACAATTTGTGTATAAAATTACCTGTTAATTAACTCAAATTCCCAGGGAAATAAGAGGACTATTTTTAGCTCTATTTTCTCATTCGGTTTTAAACATTTTCCACCCAAATCATTACGAAGGGAATAATGATACATTCATTCTGTCGTGAGTTATCAAGTTCACATATACACACACAGGCACACAGAGAGATAGCATTTTTTTTTTTCATTTTCGGAACCATGAGGTCGGAAAACATGAAATTCCGTTGAAAACTTGACATCGGATTTTTGACCGATTACATAACTTTCCCTATACTTTGTATAGCTGAGGAACTATGAGAGCTGCAGGCTGACCGAGATGGTACCGGACTTCTCCAGAGGAGGCTGACAGATCTTCGTAGATCCCGATTGATTTGGGAATTCCTGATAAATCAGCGTGCGTTCTCCGATATATAGAGGACCTTGTTTTGGAATGTTTATGTTGATGTGGCTGGTGCAGAACCATACGGGGCGTTGATAAAGAGTGGAAGTATCAGTGTTTTGTAAAGTAAGGATGTGCTGAGTGTATGTATTCCGGTTTATGGGTGGGTACATAAGTCTGAGTTGTGTGTGTGCTTGTTGGATTTTTATGTTGATGTGTAGGCGCCATGTTAGTCGTTTGTCAAGGTGCACTCCGAGATAGCGCACACCCTGGTCTTCAGGAATCGGGAATTGATCGGTTATCAGCCTTCTGAGGTGTTCTAGCCCTCAGAGCATAAAACCTTCCTTTTCTTAACAAATCATTAAGATTACTTGTGAACTGAAAGGGGGATAGGATAGGCATACAATAAAATACATTTTATTTACAAAAAAAAATAAACGTCTTTGGTGAATCACGGGCAGAGTACTTGCCCAGCTCGAATTAACCAACAGAGGGTTTGTACTCCCTTTGAAACCTTCGTGTTCACAGACTCACATGTTTAATTTCTAGAATCAAGGGATCGGAAAATATGAAATTCCGGTAGAAACGCAACCTAGAAAAAATATATGTGATGTGGCCATAACAGGATTTTCTTATACCAACCACTGTTTTACAGATCATTGATCATTCTCTCTCAAATTTATTTGATACTAGCATTATTAGTGGGTATAAGAAACACACTCTCAGAATTAAGGTGTACAATGAAATAAAGAAAACCGCGGACGTCAAAGCATTACTTTCATATACCCACCAATAATGTCAGTATGAAATGAATTTAAGAGAGGAGAGGGGAAGAGATATAGATCTGTTATAATGGTATAATGATGGTAATAGTGGTATAATGGTTATATCATTTGATTGAGTAGTCTTCTTATTTAAACTGTTAAACCCGATATTGAATATTAATTAATACATTGAACACTTTACATGAAGCTTCGTCCTTCGGAAGAAAGCCTGTTCGAAGAGTCGAACTCATGTCCACCAGAGTGACGAAAGAGCGCTCTGGTAGTAGGCGATATGATCTTGTAATTAAAGCCCGGGCATGAGTCAACTAACATGAATATTTTTCGATACATTAATGTCGGGACGGGACGAAAATAAATAGGTGCCTTACTCCAGACTTCTAAATTTCGTGTCGATTCATTCTATCTGGAGTTATCTCATGGTTATAGGCATACATGATTTTTTTTTTTAATTTTATTTTTTTTTAATTTTGGAAGGAAAACTCTTTACACTGACCGTTAACCTTTTGTCACTGAAGTTGCTAAATCCAAGTATAAACAATTATTTTCTCTTCTTAGTTCCCACAATAATCCTCTAATCCGTGCTCTCCGATCTGCCATACTTCCCCAACGACGGCCTAAGCGTCAATGGCCTAGAGACCTCCTTAACAGCAGCAGTGACAGCGACAGTGATTAGTTACAAATGAGAGAAAATCAGTGACTAGGGAGTATCACCACTGGGTGATAACTGAGGGCGCCGGTAGCTCAGTGGTATGCGTGCTTGACTTCTGAGCTCAAGGTTGTGGGTTCGTAGCCCGACCGAGGCCCTTAGTTTATTTTATCTGGGAGGTAAAATAAACTTAAGCACGCCGTCCTTCGGATGGGACGTTAAGCGATGGTCCCGAGCCTGTACGATGTCAGGTACTCGTTAAGGACCCCTGCCCTAGGTGAATAAAAATTTAGGGTAGGCAAAATTTAGGACTCCCACAGTAGAGTCGGGCTCATGTCCACCAGAGTGACGAAAGAGCGCTCTGGTAGTAGGCGATATGACCTCGTAGTTAAAGCCCGGGCATGAGTCATAAAACCTAACCTAACTGGGTGATAACTCCCCTCTTGACATTTTAACATTGGCATTATCTCTCTATTAGCATATTTGCTTTTTGTATTTATTTTTATACAGTTGTAAATATTTGTTTGTGGAAAAAAAAAAAAAAAAAAAATGGAATAAGAGGGAAAACCAGAAATTCTGGTTAAAACTCAACATCGAATTTCTGACTGATTACATAACTTCCCCTATACTTCATAAAGCTGGGGAAGTAAATGAGAATATGTTCTCTATAAAAGAGACACCTGGCAACTCTTTTTAACTTAAGTCTTCTTGCTTCATACAGCCAACATTGTTCGTCAATATTTATTCACTCTTATCTGTGACATGTAAGGGATGCTGTAAAACAATTACATTGGACTTTCTTCTTTGTTCTTCTTTTGACTACCATGTTCTCAAAGAACATACGGAAGTATCATGTCAGGGGGAAAAATTGTGTCTGAGATTGATTTTACTACACGTCAAATTTTGATTTTACTACACTCAAAACGTAAAGAAAATTGTTTTTTTGCATGGCGGCTGTGCGTGTATCTGAAGTATAATTTCTCCAAAATGCACCTGTTCATTTCAATCCATGAGTCATAAAAACTTAAATACAAATAACGTCTTAATTATTCAATCATTTAATTTTTATGTACAAGAATGCTAACCAACCATTTTATCGGTCGTTAGTTACTTACAACTTTTAATCACAAGGTCATATCGCCTACTAGCGCTCTTTCATCACTCTGGTAAACATGAGCCCGACTCTACTTTGGGATTCCTAAATTTTGCCTACCTTCAATTTTTATACACCTAGGGTAGTGGTCTTTAACGAGTACCTGACATCGTATAGATTAGAGCCATCTCTTTAACGTCCCATCTGAAGGACTGCACGCTTAAGTTTTTTTCTAAATCTCAGATAAAATAAGCAAAGGGCCTCTGCCAGGTTTCGAAACTGCGATCTTAAGCTCAGTAAGCAAGCATGCATACCGCTTATTGCTGCTGTAGACCAAGATAATAACTAAAAGTTTTATTTGCACAGTTAGCCCACTGGTGAACAGTCATGAATTTCTAGCACTAGAAATAGTTCACTTGAACATCAAATTTCTGATCGATTTCATAACTTCCCCTATACTTCGTTTAGCTGTGGAACTAAAAATATTTAATTTCAAAATGCAATTGTTCTATTTATCTGTGGGTCTGTTCCTTTTCAAATGTCAATCCCTGTTTATTTAGTTGTTTTACCAGTTTTGTCTTATTTTTATCAGATATATTTAAATTTATCCGCCCACGCTTGGAGTGACCCTCTGAAAATAAACAGAAAATATAAACGTAAAGAAAAAAAATATATAAATTATGGCGAACCATACCGGACTTTAAAGTGCGAATTAATGAATTAAGTTCTCATTCTCTCCATCTGAACCCAATTTATCGATTTGGTTGAAACTCGATACGTGCCTTACTCAGGGACTTATGAATCTTCTTATTAAAATATGAAGATGGCTGATGTAGTGAGAAGTGATTATTTCACAGGTTGTCAAATAAGATGTAGTCTGACTTGTCACAGATTTTTATTTGTATTAGCTACCCGGTTTTCGAGGCTGCCCTCATCATCAGGTAGTCTACAAAAGAAACCATCCTTAAGCATCAAAAAACATAAAACAGGTTCTGTTGGTAACAATCATAAAATATAAAGGCAACAAATATTTAAATAAATATAAATACATTAAAGTATAATTGTAGGAATATTGAGGGTCAGTCAAAGATGGTCACAGATGACTGGATTTTCATTGCAATGTAAGACTCCATCCAGTGTACATGTCTTCTCCCCAACCCTGCTTATTCATAGTAAGTCATTTTAATGTTTACTCTTTATTATGTTTTTTTTTGTTTATTTTTGATTCTAATCTTGATTCCCCCCCCCCCCCCCCCCCCCCCCCATGTTTGTAGGCCCTGATGATGATATAAAATATATCGAAACGTTGGCGTTTGAATAGTGTTTTTTTTCCATCTTTGACTGACCCTCAATATTCCTACAATTAGAATCTACAGTCGCTAATCAACATCTACATTGAAGTATAAGTTTGAAACTGTTGTTTTACTTTTTATAATTTAATGTATTTATATTTATTTAAATCATTGTTGCCTTTATATTTTATGATTGTTACCAACAGAACCTGTTTTTTTGTTTCTTGTTGCTTAAGGATGGCTTCTTTTGTAAACTGTCTGATGATAAGGGCAACCTCGAAAGCCGGCTAATTAATACAAATAAAAAATTAAATTTCGTCTGAACGTTCATTAATATAGAAGTTAGAGGGGCTTTTGTGTTATGAATCGAGGAATGGGAAGGGGGATTATGGGGGAGGCTTAACATATAAAATTTAATAACTGCCGATGTAAATAGTGTATCCAGAACCCAATAAGGACTACATAACTGCCGATGTAAAGAGTGTATCCAGAACCCAACAAGGACTACATAACTGCCGATGAAAGAGTGTATCCAAAACCCAACAAGGACTACATAACTGCCGATGTAAAGAGTGTATCCAGAACCCAACAAGGACTACATAACTGCCGATGTAAAGAGTGTATCCAGAACCTAACAAGGACTACATAACTGCCGATGTAATGAATATATCGACACTAAAAACTTAGTATGATGATTGAAGAGTCACTATTGATTTCTAGCCCAAATAATCGATTAGTTTTGAAGGGAGAGCAAAATTTTAGTTAATTAATTATTTATAATTAATTAATAATAATTATTATTAATAATTTATGCTGGGGAAGGACATTACCGGTGATTCACCGACAAACTCCTTTTCTTTCTCCTTTATCAAGGATGTATCTTCCATCAGTCTTCACTAATTCATTAAATGCATCGAATTCATTTAAGAGTGTAACGGTATTCCGTTGCATCCAAGGTACGGTACTCAGAAGTGATGCCCCGTTTTGGTACCGGCCACATACCACAACATACGAATATTGACTACCAGCCTTAACTGTATCCGGACATTAAATAAAAATACTTCTTTTTACCATCGTTGTAGAGTTCTTGTTGGATTCCAACGATCTGTCTCATACATAATAAACAAAAAAAGTCATCGATAAATAAGCGGCAATGATCAGGTCATCCCATAAGTAATGTCGGATTTTAAATAAGTTGGATGGGAAAAATGTTATCAATCAACTATGTCTTTTCCCTCATTTTTTACAAAGTTTTTCCACCTAATTTTCAAGTCTATTCCTTTTTAAAAAAAATCTTTCTCTTTTGAAATAAAAAATGTACTCACTATAATTGGCTTTGATGGGTAAGCGAAAACGTAATTGATTAATTATTGCTGGGGAATTACGTAGGCAGTGATTCACCAATGACTCCTTTTTTCGGCGAAATGAAAGAAAAATATAATAGTTATTATGACTAATGCCGGGGCTTTAACTACGAGGTCATATCGCCTAATACTAGAGCGCTCTTTCGTCACACGGTGAATGGGAATCCTAAATTTTGCCCACCTTTCTGTATAAATATTTTTAACGACTACTTGACATCGCACAACTCGGGCCATCGTCTAACGTCCCATCTGAAGAACGGCTTACTTAAGTTTTGTTTAAAATAAACTAAGGGCCTCGGCCGGGTTTCGTACCAGCGATCTTGAGCTCTAGCAAGCCCTAAGCTACCAGCGCCCTCCAAAAAATGATATATAATTCTGACTGTTTAGTTGGCAATCAGTTATCAACATCTCTAATGGCTCTGTTAATTGTCGCAAACTTGGTAGGCTAACTCCGGAGAGAGTTGAGTGTCCTTCACTGGAAGTGGACAAGTTTGAACTCTTGGACTTGTCAATCTTAAGCAGGCCGTTCCGTTCCATGAACAAACTTGACTCGTTAATCCGAATTGTGGCAATTTAAGTTACAGAACAAATGAAATTATTGCAAAAAAAGGTCGAGACGGATTAGAGCTGTCTTGTCAAACTAAGATGGTTGTTGCTATGGGGCTCTGTCAGCTGTTCCAATAAAACAAGCAAGTATGAAATATTTTTTTTTTTTTTTCTTTTGGCTTTATGTACGGTGCATATTAGCCATGTCAATGTGTTATTCAATTATTTAAGACATCCATGGCCCCGAGAGGGAGTTCTATCTACGAAATAAAACTCACTCCCGGACGGGATTCGAACCCGCAAACCATGGTGAAACCATGAGACCAAAGCCCTACGCTCTAGCCCGCACGGCCACCATGGCCCCCAGTATGAAATATTATTTAACAAAATAAATCAGTGAATCACCGGCATGTACTTCCCCAGAAAAAAATATTTTGCTCCCCCTCCAAAACCAGTCGACCGTTTGGTCTAATATTCAATAGTTGACTTCAATAGGGGCTCCTAAAACTTCATACTAAATTTTGTGTCGATAAATTCATTCTATCCGCAGTTATTAGTGTTTTTCTGTTAAGCCTCCCCCTTATTCCCCCTTCCATTTGATCGATTTGGCTCAAAATCAATAGTTGTCGTCATTGAAGGGTTCTGGATACACACAATACATTTCGTGTCGATACATTCATTTTTTGGGGAGTTCACAGACACACAAACAGCCATTTTTTTTTTTTTTTCATTTTTGGAATCTGGAAGTCTGAAAATATGAAATACCTGACCTATTACGTGACTTCCCCCATGCTTCGTATAGTTGGGGTCTAACATAATTTAGTGAAAAAGTTTTTTTTTTTTTTGGCCTCATGTACAATGCATATTGGTGTTTTACCTAATTATTTACGACATCCATGGCCCCGGGAGGAAGTTTTATCTACGAAATAAAACTCACTCCCGGACGGGATTCGAACCCGCAAACCAAGGTGAGACCATGCGACCAAAGCCCTACGCTCTAGCCCGCACGGCCACCATGGCTCCCAGTGAAAAAGTTATAAAATTCTAATTGCCAAAACAAGTACAGAGAAATTTTGGCTGTATGCGCTAAAATTAATAAACAAATAAATAAATTTATAAAAAAAAGTAAATGAATAAATAAAATGAAAATCCCATTAATATAAATTATAAAACGGACTAAACAAAGTCGTCAAGTGAATCACCGGATATATACTTCCCCAGCACGAATTACTTAATTACGTTTTTGCTCTCCCTTCAACGCCGTACGAACGTTTAGACATTGGTGACTTCCCAGGTATTGAATGCATCTGTACAAAATTTAGCATGAGGAAGCCAATATGTAAGTCAAATGTTGAGTTTTAGCCCAAACGGTCGATTGGTTTCGGAGGGAAAGCGAAAACCTAATTGATTAATTCTTGTTGGGGATGTACATAGCCGGTGATTCACCGACGACATATTTACGATATATTTGGTGCCTGTACCTTATGGGAGTTACGCGATTCAAGTCAAGTACAAGACTGTTTTTGCTGCATCTACCCCGTCTCAGTTAATCTAAACACATCTCAATTTATATTCAACTCAATTAAAGACCAAAAAAAAAATTATTAATACAATAAACATTAATTTAAATAATGAAAAGTGTAGATGTTAGTTATATTTGATGTGGCGATGAGTTAGTTAAAGTGGCGAATGGACTCCATTAACATTCAGAAGGAAGGCTCTATCTGTTTTATCTACGTCCGGAATCGTTTCGCTGAAGATAATTCACTCGAAAATACACAACTGTGAATACCAAATGCATTTTGGATTTTAGTTAGGCGTTATTCATTGCAAGCTATTCTTGGGAGTTGAAACATTTTTTCCACTTCCACAGTTATATAATCGGTCAGAAATTCGATGCTGAGTTTTTAATAGAATTTCAAATTTTTTGAATCCCTGTCTGAATTTTCATATGTGTTACCAAATCCCCTAAAGACGACCTATTGATTGCCAGCCAAATCGGCCAAAGGCAAGAGTGGAGTGAAAGTGATCCCGGGCCTTTTAAATTTAGGACTCGCACTATAGGAGTCGGGCTCATGCCCACCAGAGTGACGAAACACTTCTCTGGTAGTAGGCGAAATGATCTCATAGTTAAAGCCCTGTCGTGAGTCTCAATAACTATAAAGGACGAGGAATTAAATTCTACTTCTAAGTTGAGAAACACGGAAATATTGTGGGAACTTATAATAAATCTTTTAAATGGACTTAAATTGGAATATTGTTTATTCTATAAAAATGTTACACATAACTGTTGAAACACTGTGAGGGCAGGGGGCTGACTGATAGTGGGAGTTTTATCTCCCAGATAAAAAAATAAAATTTAAAGTCACGGTCGGGTTTCAAGCCCGCGATCTTGAGCTGAAGTATTGTAATATGTCAAGTTTCCACCTGTTGAACCAATATGCCCAGATTGAAGGATAACCAAGCAAAACATGTCCACCGGCAGGCAATGGCACTGTGGGAGGATGAGGCATGTCATGACAGTAGAGGTGAAACAGAAGGGACTAAGGATAGCACCCTGGGGAACACCCCACTGGAATTTATCCGGGTCTCAAATCGGCTCCTAAGAATGTCTGGTACAACGTATTTTCCGTCATGCCACACGCTGTCAAAGGCTGCAGGTACATATGCGGACGTGGATTTGAAAGTTTACAAGACTTTCAGCCCTTGGCAAAGGAGAAGGAGAGAGTGTGGAAACTTAATTATAGTAATACTTATTTCCGTTAAACGATAACATGGTAATATAATTTAAAATTTAAACGTCATAAGAATGTATACATTAAGATAGCTTATAAATTAGATACATAAACAGATATTAACTCTTAGAGACTTTCACACTTGTGATTAGTGATAACAAACCTATTAAAAAATAAAATGAAATGAATAAATAAATACTTAATAATATGAGTTCAAAATAATAACATTAATTTAATTAAAATTAAGATAATATTTTTTTATAACTTTTCCGGAAGTGTCTTTTTACGATGTCATTTCGGAAATGTTTTAAGTCATTTTATCAGGTCACAATGTGCTAAATATAGAAGAGCTAAAGAAAACAAAATAACAATAAGAAATATAAAAAAATATATGTTAAAAATTATTGAAAAATGAAATAAAATAGGCAATAAAAAATCATGGTGAAACAAAATATTGATTTGACAGACTTTAAAGGATGATATTTGTGGAGGAACTCTGCCAAAAGAAAAAAAAAGAAAGCTTTATGAGTTTTAGTTTTTTTTTGTTTTTTTTTTCAAAAAAAGAGCAATGTTTAGTTATTCAAAAATCTTCTTTCTTCCTGGTATCGTAATCATGACTAAATAAACACTTGAAAATATCAATACAAAAATAATATTATACAGTAAATAAATAAAATTTATAATAAATACAGTAGATAATTTATTAATTTAATTAAAATGGAGGTAATAATTTTTGATAACTATTCCGGAAATGTCTTTTTCACGAAATTCTCACGTCCCTTCGTCATGTCACAATGTGCAAAATATAGGAAAGAGAAATAAAACATAATAACGGTTTTATGACTCATGCACGGGCTTTAACTACGAGGTCATATCGCCTACTACCAGAGCGCTCTTTCGTCACTCTGGTGGACATGAGCCCGACTCTACTGTGAGAGTCCTAAAGTTTTATTCACGACCCTGAAGACACACATACCTGGCATTGAACAGAAGATAGTTTAGGACAATGGGACAGACAGAAGATCCATCAGCGGTGCGGCCTACTGATGAATGACGCCCCTTGCTTCACCTTACACTTACACAGATAACTCACTGTCTCCTCTCATTTTGCAAGTATCATTCACTTTTACATATCATTAATCTCCATAGTATTTTTGTAAAGAATGGCCATGTTAGTTTAACTACTTCTGCCTTGTGATATGCATTCATAAATAATAATAATAATAATAATATAATAATAATAAACGTCTTTATTTCTTTTTCTTTTTACAGAAGTACAATAATAATAATAATAATATTAATAATAATAATATTGACAGACAATACTCATGGTCAAATTGACCGTGTGAGGGGTTATCTCTTCTATTTCTACTCGATAATACACATATATAAAAGTGACAAAATAAAAAAATTCAAATACAAATGCAGTAATTTACAAAATTAACTTAAATGATCCTTCAAAAAAAAAACGAACAAAAAATAAAAATAAAAAAACATCTTCTTGTTTATAAATTATTAATAATTAAATTCTGAAACTAGCTCAAATCTATAATTCCAGGCGGCTTTGCAATAGTTAATTAAACTTTTGTAATTTCGTCCATTTACATATTCAATAAACTGAACATAGCTTAACTCTGCTTTACTAAAATAAATAAAACGAAATTCTTTTAAGATGGGGCATACGGCAATAAAGTGAAACACTTCTTCATTTTGCTTGTTATTAGACATGGAGCAAAGTTTGATTTCCTTAGTGTAAGAATACTTATTTAAATAATGAAGAATATGTATTCATTTTTCACTTATTTTTCATCAGATGTTGTTCAGAGAGGGCACCGACTCAGAGTTAGCGTGCTAGCCTATTGAGCTAAAGATCGCGGGTTCGATTCGATTTTTTATCTGGAGGTGAAACAAAACTTGTTCAAGCCGTTCTTCAAATGGGACCCGAGCCTGTGCGATGTCAGACACTCGTAAAGACTTCTCTACCGTAAGTAAGAGAAACCTGCATAGGCAAAATTTAGTACTCCCACAGTATAATCGGGCTCATGTCCACCAGAGCCATGAAAGAGCGCCCTGGTAGTAGGCGATATGCTCTTGTAGTTAAAGCCCGGGCATGAACGATAATAAGTATTAATCCACTAATTTTTTGATCATCCTCTGAAACTGTTTTACTGATATGGTTGAAAATCAATAGGTGTTGTGTCTATACGTCATTACATAGACGTTATTATAGTTCTTTAGTACAAACATCCTCTGGTCCCTCGCCTCCCCTCAAACCAAGTAGGCTGAAATTTGTCTAGTATAGCCCTTATAGGGTTCTGGATTCACATATAAAATTTCGTGGTGATACATTCATTCTATCGGGAGTTATCGTGTTCAGACACAGACAAATACACTGACAGACATGATTTTTGTTTTCAGTTTTGGAATTTGGAGGTCGGAAAACATGGAATTCCATTGAAAACTCCGCATCGAATTTTTGACCGATGGCAATGTACATATCCAGCACGAAAGGGGAAGTTATGTAATCGGCAAGACCTCAAGGTTCCAAATTTGAAAAAAACAATTTTTTGTCTGTCTGCATGTCTGTGAACACGATAACTCCCGATAGAATAAATGTATCGATACGAAATTTTTATATGTGTATCCAGAAGTCTATAAAAATGACATCTATTTTCTGCCAAATCGGCCAAAGGCTAACACGGAAACTCTAACTGCCGTTGTAATGAATGTATCGACACATAATTTCATATTTGAATTCAAAACCCCATAAGGACATCACTTATTAATTTTCAGCGGAATCGGCAGAATTAAAAGGGGGATCAGAAATTGTGCTCAACACAAAAACACCAATCACTGCCGATTTAATGAATTTCAATTATTGAATACTAGCACAAACGGTGGACTGGTTTTGGAGGAGGAGCTATTTTTTTTCTCTCTCTCTGTCTCTCTTGCCGAATATCATGAAATTTAATCGCCAGGAACACTTAAAATGGATCACACGGAGTATGGACTCCTTATCTTTGGGTGACGACAAGTGAGGGTGTCGTATAGAAATGTTCGCTGCAAGGGAAGGGAATGTTAGCGATGGGACCAACAGAGAGCACATGTGCTGACTACGACTACGTCTGGTTTGCTGATCCACTCCCGCTACCCCACCGATGACGGAAGTTTCCAATTGTAGCCGCTACGTCATGTTTCCTCCTGGTTATCTCCCGTCTTCCTCTTCTCCTTCATCACTTGGAAACACTCAATACACTTAAAACTTCTAAGTCAAGAAATGGGGGCATATAGTACAGGGGATGTTATGTAATCCTTCGAAAAATCTATGCGGAGTTTTCAACGGAATTTCATGTTTTCCCACCTCCTGACTCCAAAAATTAAAAAAAAAAAAAAAAGATGTGGCCATTGCAGAACTTTGTTATACTAACCAACAGATCATTCTCTTTCCCCCTTCTCAAAATTATTTCATACTGGCATGAGACAAAATGAAATGATTTCAAGAAGTGGAGAGGGAGAGAGTGATCAGTAAGCGTGGATTGTATAAGAAAGTTTTGTAATGGCCACATCACATATATTTTACTTAGAGGGCGCCGGAAGCTCAGTGGTATGCGTGCTTGTCTTCTGAGCTCAAGAACGTGGGTTCGAAACCCGACCGAGGCCCTTAGTTTATTTTATTTGGGAGGTAAAATAAACTTAAGCACGCCGTCCTTCGGATGGGACGTTAAGCGATGGTCCCGAGCCTGAACGATGTCAGGTACTCGTTAAAGACCCCTCCCCTAGGTGAATAAAAATTTAGGGCAGGCAAGATTTAGGACTCCCACAGTAGAGTCGGGCTCATGTCCACCAGAGTGACGAAAGAGCGCTCTGGTAGTAGGCGATATGACCTTGTAGTTAAAGCCCGGGCATGAGTCATAAAACCTAACCAAACCTCATAGACATTTAGTTTACATTCTTCGGGGCGCTATAACTGTTGTCCTATTGATCCTACCTCACATTTGAGGTTTATTAGCGATTAGAAATGTTATAAGGAACAATTTTGGTAAGAATCAGGTTTGCGTTAGAACTAGGGTAAATCAAGGAAACGTTTAAAAATATGTATTTCAAAACACGATTATACTAGGTATAAGTAAATGAAAATGTTTGTGTTAGTCTACAGAGAGTGAATGTACAGACACGAAATTTTATATGTGAATCCAAAACTTCCTAAGATCGAATTTCAGCCAAATTTGCCAAAGGGAAGATCGGGGTTGAGGGGAGGCTTAACACAGAAAGTCTGATAACTGCCATTGTAATGCATGTTATTGACATGAAATTTCATATGTAAATTCAAATCTTTCTAAGAAAGTCGGCCAAGGGAAAGGCGTGGATTATTTGGAGAATTAGCAGATGTAAAGAATGTTATTGACATGAGATTTTATTTGTTAATTAAAAGCCCTATAAGGACGATATCTATTAATATGTGATAGTAAGAAGTTGTGGGACGAGATATCTCATAGAAATAAAATACGTTGTCTTCCCACTGTTTTATTTTAGACCAGAACCGGTTTTCAACGCAACAGCGTCATCATCAGTGGTTCATCCCACCCACACAGCACAGCGGTTAAAAGACCTTCTAGAAGATCGTAGAAGGTCTTCTAACCGCTGTGCTGTGTGGGTGGGATGAACCACTGATGATGACGCAGTTGCATCGAAACCCGGTTCTGGTCTAAAATAAAACAGTAGGAAAACAACATCTTTTATTTCTATGAGATATCTATTAATGGTCGAAGGGGAGGGAGAGATCTAGTGGAGGGCCTAACTTAAATACCCTAATAACTGTCGATAAAATAAATGTATCGACACCTTTAGTATAAGGATTCAGATACCACTATGTAGGTAAGTCAAATATTGAGGTCGATTGGCTAGGAGGGAGAGCGGAAACTTAGTTGATTAATTCGTTCTGGAGAAGTACATTGGAGGTGTTTCACCGTCGACTTTTTTATAAGTGTATGAAGTGAGCATTTTCCAATATGCCCCTCGTTGGTCCCGACCTCACCTCTCTGTGATCTCCTTTCACGAGGCTTCACGCTCAATCAGCTTCCTGTTTTTTCTACTCCTCTATTAAAAGCCCCTTTGATATGATCCTGAATTCCATTTGTACTTCTGACCTGTGGCAAATAGACTTTTTTTTATCTACGAGCACTTTTAACACGAATCAACTTTAATCTAAATTTTTCTCAAAATCCATTAATGTTACATCGCTAACGCTAGTGGAGAAGTTATGTCAGATTACACTGGTGTGCAAATAAATTTTTTTTCCGGGCCCTGAAACTGTTCCTGCTGATTCTTATGTAAAATGATCTCCTGTATCCGAATATGACCTCCGTTTTCCCCCATTACTCACCATTTTCGAGGGAGCCCCCCCCCCCCCCCCCCCTCCTCTCTCCACCTATTTTTACCACTTTTCAATAATTTGATGGCCATGAATTTGATTTACATAATTATCAGATAAATTACATAAGAGAAAGTCGTCGGTTAACCCCTGGCAATGTACTCTCACCGCGGATTAAGCAACTTGCTTTTGCTAAACTTTGATCTTAGCCAAAAGGCAGAGACGCGACTACGCGGACAGTCCAGACCGTTTACATGGACATAGATTCCAAATATCAAAAAAAAAGTCTGTCTGTATGTGTGTGTGTGTGTCTACGAACAAGATAACTCCCGATATATAGAATGTATAGACAAGGAATTTTATATTTAAATCCAGAACCCTCTAACGACGACAACTATTGTTTTTTTCAGCCAAATCGACCAAAGGGAAAAGGGGGAGACAACATAAAAACTCTAATAACTGCCGATAGAATAAATGTATCGACTCGAAATTTTATATGCGTGATCAAAAGCGCATAAGGACAACACCTATCGATTGTCGGCCAAATCGCCCAAAGGGAAGGAGGCTCAAGTCAAACACCCTGGAATTTATCAACACAAAATTTAGTATGAGTCAACTGTTGAATATTAGCGCAAACAGTCGACTGGATTTATAGGGGGAGCGAAAAGTTATATTAATTCGTTCTGAGGAAGCACATTGTCGGTGATTCACCGACGACATTTTTATATAAGGTTTGAGATTTCTTTACATTAGATTTTCAGTGAACACTTTCTTAAGTGCATATAATTTGAGTTGAGGAATTGCATTACTGGTGCATTCTCTTTCAAATAGCAATCCTCTCTTTTAGAATTTAATTAAAGAGACCATGCTAAGAAGTGTAGGGTGTCTGAGGCAGGGAGAACAGTAAATCAAGACGACTACAGAAATAGCGGCCATTGAGAGAATACGGCGTCCACACGATGTGTCTTTCTCCATTCAGAGCTAAGGTACCACAACCACATCCACAGTCTTTCAATTGGAAAAATAACCGCATGATATATTATACAAACACGAGATAAATTGACATGATAAATTATTACAAATAATTGTTTGTGTATAAATCATGTCTTGCCGTCCCTCCGTTGGACACTCGGAACCACATATTTGCAAACATGCTCCCCTCAACACAGGATGTCAAATATAAGATAGTCTGACCTCTCACAGATTTTTATTGGTAGTAATAGCTAGTCGGCTTTCGAGGTTTCCCTCATCATCAGGCAGTCTGATAAAAAATTAAAAATTTTTGAAAGAACTAAATAAGATAATAAAAATAAATAAATAACAATCTAAAACATTAACAATTTAAAATATCATGGATGGGGACAGACGAGTTATCCCTGTCCACCATCTGAGTCACAACTGGGAGAACGGTGTACGTGAGAGGAAAACCTCGAAAGCCGACTAGCTATTACTACCAATAAAAATCTGTGAGAGGTCAGACTATCTTATATTTGACATCCTGTGAAATAATCACTTCTCACTACATCAGCCATCTTCATATTATTTTCTCCCCTCAACATGTAATCATGAGTCATTCCACGTTCTTAAGTATTTGTATTTGTACCATATTCCTATTTATTTAGAATGAGATTTTTTAGTAAAATAGCTTTAATTTTAAGAGTTTTTATATTCCCACTCTAGAGGGCGCCTTTACTGACCGAACTATCAACAATTATTACGTAAGGAAATTAATAAGTAATCACTATTCATGTCATTTTGACAAATTTTTATTATATTTTACATGTTGGTAAATATAAAAAATTAGTAAATATTAGGCAAAACAATTTTCTGAAAATACTTTAGGTTTTTTAACAGTGTGAAAATCAGTAAAAAGGAAAGTAAAGAAAAAAGGAGTGTAAAAAAAAAACAATATCAGTCAATTTGATTTATTCCAAAATGCAGAAAACATGTTTAAGATGTGATTATTGTCAATAATTAAAAAAGTAAATACAATTACTAAAAAGTGAAATGTAATGTTGTTAACAATCACCATCTGAATCCAGTATATCTGGTTCCGGAAGCAATTGGTTCTTGCAGATTACCAAAGCGAGGCACGGCTGATACAATGTCTTCGCAATGACTTAGTTGTATTTTGCAGCCTACATCTGAAGATATTGTCTTAATAGGTTTTGTTTTTCCTGTTTACTACAGCTGCAGCGACTTAGTTGGTTCTTTCATTGGAACGAATGCAATTTTTTCTATAAAAAACAACCAGTATCTCAAATCAGCAAAAAAATGACTTAATGGGTTCTTGCAGTAAGCCCACAATATATAATATGTGAGTTACTTTCGGTATTGCTACCATCTTCAGCCTCGACTTAACAAATACAAAATGGAAGTTCAACCAGTTTCCAATCCAAACGTTATCCTTCCTTCAGCCTCCATGGGGTTTTTCCTGTCCCTCCTGAACAGTTATGTCTTGAAATTTAGTATTTGTTAAGTCGTGGCTGAAGATGGTAGCAATACAGAAAATACTCCCATATTATATATATTTTGTGAAATAGACAATATTAAAAAAAACAAAAAAAATAACACGTTTTTTCTTTACTTTTTAATTATTTTTGAGTTACAGCTTTCACAAATTTACAGTCTTGAAAATGGTCAAAACGTATGAGGGGACCTTGAAAGGCGATATGCTGTTGAAAACTCGATCTCGAATTTACACACGATTACTTATTTTATACTAAGAAAGTAAGAAGATACTATTTGATACAGTTACAAATTGCCTACAAACTGAGGTAGACTAAACTCCTTTACAAGACTTACCTTGTGGCAATGTTGAAGGATAAGAACGTGGTCTACGTGTGTTGTTAGTGTGAAACCTCCCTTACATTAATGTTGAAAGTTTAACAACAAGACACAACAGAAACAAAGCGAGAAATGTTGCAGAACAGAGTTATCTCATTAAGATATCTCAGCTGTAACTGACGCGAAGGCTTGGCCGCGAACATCACCAAAATACATTCCGACCTTTCTCAACTCGAAGTTGAACCAATTATTGGAAAGTATTATATATTAAGGTGTCAAGAATTGACAATATTTCAGGCCTGGTGTCAGTGCATACGTTACAATTTTTAAATTTTTATTCCCCTAGGGTTGAGGTTTTTAAAGAGTACCTGACATAGCTTAATATCCCATCCGAAGGACGGCATGCTCAAGGGACTTTCATATCCCAGATAAATAACTTAAAGACCTCGACCGGATTCCGAGTATGGAGTTAGAAGCTTTAGTATACTTACCTTGAGTTAGCTTCATATTTTCTACACCAATCTTGTCTAATACCACAAAATAAGGGTTTTGATTAAGCCCTTAATCTACCAATTCCCAAAATTACTTGTGCCTCATTAAATTGAATCTTTGTCCTTGTAACTTATAAGGGCTCTCCTCCCCCAATCTAGCCTCAATATATTTAGTATACAATTACAACGACAGTTGTTAGAGTTTTTGTGTTAAACCCCTCCTTTCCTTTGGTCGATTTGGCTGAAAATCAGTAGGTGTCGTCATTATGGAGTTTCGGATACTAATATAAAATTTTGTCTCGATAAATTCATACTGTCGGGAGTTATCCATTTCACATACACTTATCCAGTTATGGACAGTTATCCTTACACAGAAAAAAAACATATTTACTGACCCACTATATGAAGCATAGGGAACGTTATGTAATCTGTCAGAAATTCGATGCGAAGTTTTTTTACGGAATTTCATGTTTACCAACTTTGTTTTCAATTTTTTTTTTTTTTTTTTTTTTTCTTTATTTTACAATTTGTACAAAATTTACATGGGTAGGTTTTCAAAATTTAAAAAAATATATGTCTTCTGTGAACACGGTAACTTTTGATAGAATGAATATATGACCACGAAATATAAAAGCATTCAAAGGGCAACACTTAGGGTGGTTGAAGAGGGGGGGGGGGGGGGGGGGGGGGAGGATTACGGGGGAGGCTTAACACAAAAACTCAAATAACTGCCGTTGTAATGAATATATTG
Organism: Aradus depressus; assembly: GCA_963662175.1. NCBI lineage: Eukaryota > Metazoa > Arthropoda > Insecta > Hemiptera > Aradidae > Aradus > Aradus depressus. The sequence continues at coordinate 62,257,480 of OY759214.1, read as the reverse complement.
ATTGACACGAAATTTCATATGTAAATTCAAAAACGACACCTATTCATTTTCCGCGAAATTGGTTGATGGGAAGGGAAGAATATATATATAGTAGCATGTCTACCCATTTGGACAATTATTATTATTCTAATACAGCAAGGACCAGTGACACTACGAGCGAATCGAGGCCACTTGGAGCTGATATGAAGGGAAATTTATTAAGGAGATTAATGCTCAGAACTAGCGATACCCGCGAGCGAATCGTGGTCGCTAGGAGCGAAACAATAGACAAAGATAGACTTTGATTTTTTTTTACTAATTAAATAATATGCACTCTCACAGGTGGGAAGGGTTAATAACATATATATATGGGCAGGGGAAATACTCTAATATATGCTTACTATACGATGTAATAAATGTAAGGGCACAAGAGGGCGCCGGTAGCTCAGTGGTATGCATGCTTGTCTTCTGAGCTTAAGATCGTGGGTTCGAAACTCTGGGAGGTAAAAAAACTTAAGCACGCTGTCCTTCGGATGAGACGTTAAGCGATGGTCCCGAGCCTGAACGATGTCAGGTACTCGTTAAAGACCCCTGCCCTATGTGAATAAAAATTTAGGGTAGGCAAAATTTAGGACTACCACAGTAGAGTCGGGCTCATGTCCACCAGAGTGACGAAGGAGCGCTCTGGTAGTAGGCGATATGACCTCGTAGTTAAAGCCCGGGCATGAGTCATAAAACCAAACCTAACCTGTATGGGCACAAAATTTAGTATGGGCATTCAGTAGTCAATGTGTAAGTCAAATTTTGAGTCTTTGGAAAACTGAGCATCGAATTTCTGACTGAATACGTAACTTCCTAAATCTGGAGAGATAGACACTTCATATGTCTGGAGAACTAAAAAAAACTACGGAGCAATATGCTAATATGTGCCATTGGACGGAGACTAGCCAATATAAAGGACTTAGATAGAATATTCATACCATAAACCGCAATTTGGATTTGCGTCCCCTTTCCCATTAGGGTCATAGCTTAGTTGGGCGTATAATGACTGTTGATAAGATAGGACGGGGTGCTCCAAGAGTCTATGTTCAACATAAAACTGGTATACAGTTTGTCAGTCAACACCTGCCTCTTTAGAGACCTGCTCCTCTTATCTCCTGGTTTATTGTCATATTCCATTGCCTGGAAGGCGAGATACCAGACCAGCCAACTCTTACATTAGCAACCACAGAGAAATATCATAAAAATATAAGTCCGTAGCCTTGTTTCACTTTGTATCACTTTCATGGTTTAACTTCCCCAGCTCTACCAAGTATAGGGGAAGGTATGTTTCGGTCAGAAATTCGATGCTCATTTTCCGACCCTTTGATTTCAAAAAAAAAAAAAAAAAAAAGGCATCCGGGAATTACTGGCTATGTACTTCCACAGAACGAATTAATTATTTACGTTTTACGTGTTCATAATCGTACGTTTGAACTAAAACTCAAAATTTGACTTACATATTGACTACTGAATCCTTATACTAAATGATGTGCCCATACATTCATTAAATCGGCAGATATTAGAGTATTTCCCCCTTATATATATATCCCTCTCCCTTCCCATCAACCGATTTCGCGTAAAATTAATTGGTGTCGGTTTTGAATTTACATCTGAAATTTCGTGTCAATCAATATATTCATTACAACCGCAGTTATTAGAGTTTTTGTGTTAAGCCTCCTCCTTAATCCCCTCGTTCCTCGAAAAACTAAGTTGAAAACATTGAAATAAAAATGAGGGGTTGGTGATGTACCTGTGAATCCAGGACAGTCACAGGTATAGCCGCCGATGGAGTCTCGACAAATCCCTCCGTTCCTACAAGGACAACTGAGACAGTCATCGATGTTGGTCTGACATTGGGTGCCGGTGAAACCGATGGGACAGGTACATCGGAAACTGTTGATGAGATCATTGCAGATCCCACCGTTGAGACAAGGGTTCATCTGACACTCGTCTATTTCCACCTCACACTGGGTTCCTGTGAAATCTACAACAAAATATAACAATGATTAGAAATAATCAATAAACATTCAATGAATATAACATTTATTATATGTTTTTAATAACAGATAAAATGTCAGAAACACTCAAAAATAAAATAAATGATATATTGCAAATTTTCTAAACACGCTTTAATTCTTAGAAAATTGGCATTACACAATATTCTAATGAGCATACTGAGCTCAAGATCTCTGGTTCGAAACCCGGCCGATACCCTCAGGTTTCTTATCTGGAAGGAGATAAAACCTTAGCACGCCATCCTTCGGATAGGACGTTAAGCGATGGTCCTCTATTTTCTTATTTTCTATTAACTTTGCCAATATATATATTTTTTTTTTTTTCATTTATACTAGTTAGTTATTATGACTCATGCCCGAGCTTTAACTACGAGGTCATATCGCCTACTAACAGAGCGCTCTTTCGTCACTCTGGTGGACATGAGCCCGACTCTACTATGGGTGTCCTAAATTTTGCCTATCCTATATTTTTATTCACCTAGGGCCTTTAACGAGTACCTGACATCGTACAGGCTCGGGGATCATCGCTTTACGTCCCATCCGAAGGACGGCGTGCTTAAGTTTATTTACCTCCCAGATAAAATAAACTAAGGGCCTCGGACGGGTTTCGAATCCACGATCTTGAGCTCAGAAGGCAAACACGCATATTCTTTATATTTCATCAGAGAATAACAATTTTCATAATTAACTGAGACTCCCCCCCCCCCCCCCCCCCCCTCTCCCCCCCCCCATTTCTACACGTCACTATATATATATTTATTTATTTTTATAAATTGGGTGCCATCATTATTGACTACTGGGTAAATATAATATTTTTTTAAATGGTTTTACATTGATTGTATCAGGAGTTATCGTGTACACAAACACACACAAAGATAGATGGGAAATATTACTTCCTTGTAATATGTATATGAAGTATTTATTTTTAGTGTTCACAGATGGGAGAGTGAAAAATTAATAGATGAATTCCTGTTGGTGATTCATCCGACGACTTTTTTATCACTTTAAAGTCCCAGCGTTCGAACGATTATCTCCGGTCGTTCAACCTCGTCTAACGTCTAAAGATATGGTTTGTTTACACTATACTTGGTCCAGTGACAAAAATAGTATTAATAATAATTTTGAGCTGTCATAAGAATTCATTCAAATAAGTATTTATAGTAGAAGGCTCATTTTATTTTAGTAATCCCTAAAAGTCTTGTTTATGTGAATGTAGATCTTTTCAAAGACATAAATAGCACCATTTTAAGTTGTTTCTCTTTAAAGATAGTCTCCCATTCGTCACTAAATAACAAGATTCATATTTCTTATATTATTTTTATATTTAAAGTTTTAGGGTCATGTTTACAATGGAAAATTATCTAAAATTTGTCTTGAAATTTTAAACATGTCTATAAAATTGATAATTTAACACATTCTCTTTGGCCTATTTGGCTGAAAATGTGAGAGTTCTGGATACGCATATCAAATGAGAGTTATGGTCTCCAAAGAAACACACCCAGAAATGTATTCTTACTTTCCCAGATATTTGAAGTAAAGGGAAAGTTAATTAATCGGACAGAAATTCCATGTTTTTCACTATAATTGCATGTTTTCCGTCCCCATGATTCCAAAAAATAGTTTTCTATGTGTGTCTTAGTTAAGCACCTTCTCTATTTGGTCGATTTGGCTGTAGATCATTAGGTGTCGTCCTTAGAGTATTCTGAATACACATATACAATTTCGTGTCGATACATTCATTCTATCGGGAGTTATGTTGTTCACAGACAATCACACAGACAGCATTTTTTTTTTTTTTGACGTGACAACGTCTTATAATTTGGTGGGCCGGGCCCTCATGCACGAATACGATGTCCCATAACGAACGTCACGCGGAACACACGTATCGCGCATGCGCCGAGAGAGAGAGAAACAGCTGTTACTACTAATACAGAATATATCGATGGTTCAAAGCACAATAGTGCTAACTCCAAAAATGCTGTTTTTGGCTATTTCAAAAACAAGTTTTGTCTAACATGTTTCATGTAGTTGGAACTATTTTAATCTCCAAGCCTCTTAATTTTTATGAAGCCCAATCAACATAAATGCAGTAGAAAACATTTTATGAGCATAATTATTCTCAAGATGAATCCAACGATATCAACATCTCTAAATCGGAAAAAATGGACTTAGCACTTTTGTGCTTTGAACCATCGATATATTATATTATAGTACAATTGTTACTTTCTGTATATACAGATAACCTAGTTATCCAATATTATTATTAGATATATACAGATTAATAATAAACTCGTTTTTTAACTATTATGCTTATGAATGTTTTCTTTCTATATTGTTTTTAAATCGTTTCAAGGTTCAAAAATTTTATTGAAATGATTTGTTATATTTGATTATTGACACTTTCGTCATCTCGCAACTCAGACGTTGTCACGCTCATTTCGCCACTGTACTTTGTATAGCTGAGGAAGTAAAATGTCTGTCTGTGAACAAGATAACTCCCGATAGAATGAACCCATTGATTTTCAGCAAAATCGGCCGATGGGAAGGGATCGTTAGGGAAAGCTTAACCGAAAAACTCGAATATGTTATAATATCTCAAATTATGTATCGGCATCACTTAATTCGCAGCCATATTGGCCGTAGGGAAGGGGCGTCGAAAGAAGAGGGCAAAACTCAACAACCCTAATAACTGTCGATATAATGATTATTATGAGGATTCAGTAGCTTGATTTTGGAGGGAGGGCGCAAAAGTAATTGATTAATTCGTACTGGGGAAGCAAATAGCTGGTGATTCAACGAACATGAAAACTCTGTAAAAACTCCACATTGGTTACAGAACTTCCTCTATACTACGTGTAAATGAGATGGTAAAAAAAAGAGATCTGTCATCAGGGGCGTAGCCAGGATTTTGTGTAGGGGGGAGAGGGGGGGGGGGGCAAAGTTAGGCTACGAGGATGGGGTGTATAGACTCCCGGGGGCACAGCCCGCAGTTTCCGTGGTTAGCGTTCCAGACTTTTTGTTATTAATTTGGGAGACTCGGACCTCTAGAAGCTCCCCCTGACTGTAATACTTAAGTTGACTTTACGTGAGCAGCAAAAATTCAAAGCACAACAGCAGCAAAAGCACGCTGTGGTTTCTGTGCTTTTAGAATTAAATGACTCACATCCAATATCGTGCATTTGCTCTTGCTGCGCTTCGCATTTTTAGTGCGCATGTAAAATCAGCTTTAAGAGTATAAAGTATAACATAAATGACGATTTTGAGCGAGGAAAAGAAATGATCGAATTTATGTATATTTAAATAAATATAATATGAATTGTTTTATACATGTACATTTATGTAACAGCTGATATCTGATTTAGGAATCAGACGCACGGGAAATTTGAAGATCCTATTAGTAAATTACAAGCAATCCATTTTTAATAAAAACTATTTTCTTAGTTTATTTAATTTTTATCTTGGTTTTTTGCGTACCCCCCTCCCTGGCTACGCCTCTGTCTGTCATTAGTTTCCGTAAGGGAAGACAAGATTCAGAGTCCGCGAGATGGAGGGCTAGGCAATGGCGGTGTGTTAGAGGGGAGTCCACACAGTCTCGTTCCAGGAATTAAACCTTGCCCATTGTTCAATTCACTGCAAAAGATGCCGACGGTTCTATTCAATGTACAAAGTACAAGGTGCCATTCTCTTCAGGGCAAAGCTATCTATAAAATTATTACCATCTTTTTTTTGATTTAAACTTTTTTCTACGATTTTTTTTCCATCTGACCACATAACGAATTTCTTAAAACAAACTGAATGACTTTCCGCAACTCCGAAATCGACTCTTGGTCGAATGTATTTTTCAGAGTTAAAAAAAAAAAAAGTCGGTGAATCACCAGCTATGTAGTACTTCCCTAGAACGAATTAATCAATTAACTTTTCGCTCCTCCTTCAAAACCAGCCGACCTTTTACGCGAATATTCAACAGTTGAATTAAATAAAGGCTCATAAATCCTCATACTGAATTTTGTATCGATAAATTCATAACATCGGCAGTTATTAGGATTTTTGAGTTAAGATTCTAACCCTGAACCCCCCCTTCCCTTCAGCCGATATCGCTAAAACTTGATAGGTTATTTCCTCATTGGGTTTTGACTTTATTATCACAGAGACACATACAGACATACATTTTTTTTTTTTTCATATTTGGAATCTAGAGGTTCGAAAACATGAAATTCCGTTGAAAACTTCGGATCGAATTTTTGACCGATTACATGCCTTCCTTCTATCTTCTATACTTCCATTTAGCTCTGGCTAGCCATGAAATATATACTGGGAAAATGGGACTTCTCTCTGGGTCGTCCCGTTTCTTCTTAAGACCACCTCACAAAGTACGCTAAGGGGGTCGCACGAGTCGTATTGAAATGACAGGAATTGGCTAAGAGGATTGTCGTAGTAAGAGAGGTTTTTGTGAAATAGAAGAAAAGGGATTGGATGAGATCTTGGACAAAAGGAAATCTGAGGTCATTGTGGAGTGTGAGTTTGGAGACAATGAAAGGAGCATTCACAATGGTTCAAAAGACCTAATCGCCTAATATCTGATGGCTGTGCAGAGCACTATAGCTCCACATGGATCATGTGAGGTATTGTCTTCAATATGATTCTTAATTTCATTTTAATTAGATTGATTTAATTATATTCTGATGTGAAAAAAAAAATTAAAAAGGTTTTGTCGAGCGCCACTTCTCTGACCTTCCCTTTCTCTTCTGCCGATTTTGCGGAAAATGAACAGATGTTTTCCTCCTGTTCTGGATACACAGGTAAAATTTCAGATTGATACATTCATTGGGAGTTATCGTGTTCACAGATACAGATAGATAAAACTTATTTTTTAACTTCCCAGCATATAGGGAAGTTATTGTAATGGGTCCGAAAATCGAAATCAAAATTTCCATCATATTTTTATGTTTCAAGGTCATTACAATATTTTTACACTATTTTCGGAAAGAAGTATGTGTGTGTGTGTATGGTAAATTTTTCCTGGACGATATTTCGCGAATGAAAAATGATATCGACTCCACTTTCGCTCCAATCGAAGCGTATCAATATAAATATGATCTGAAAGAACTTTTTTCAAATTCGGTCCACCCGTTTTCTGTTTGAACAAAAAGACTCCAAAAAAAAGTGGATTTTAGGAATTCTTGAAACAGATTTATCCGATCTAATTTGTTCTGGTGGCAATGTAGCATCCTTTAGAGCAAGATTGAAAAATAGGCTATATGGCGTCTGAAAATTTTGAACGGGAATTGGGCTAAGCACCGAAATTGTTCTAGCTCATTAATGGATGTTCGGATTGTCATGAAATTTCACATATAGTATACTTAATAGCCAATTGAAAAATAGGGTGTGAGGTCTCAAAATTCTTAAGGGGAGGAGGGTTGTGGAGGGATTCAGGGTGTCGGAAAACATGAAATTCCACTGAAAACTCAACATGGAATTTGTAACCGATTGCATAATTTCTTCTATCTCCATAAAACTGTGGTAGTAAAAAAAATCTTTTTTTCACATTTTGATAAACTGAATATGAAATCATGGTAGATAGATTTGGGATGAGTAGTAGAACAACCATAATAAAGCTTCATGTTTCTCAGTTGCTCTTCAAGTCTGGAAATTCAAATCTCTGTATGTCAGAGCTGAAAGCTTTCCTTGAGACAGGTACATTCTGAGATGAACTGTGACGGTTAGGATGACAGCCTGTCTTCTGAGGACTGAAAGTCGAATTCTAATATTTAGTGGATTCGGAGCTCATCTGTCCTTTGGATGGCTACTAATTCAGAGAAGACAGGAGGAGATATAAGATATTTTTTTTCTCCTTATAAAATCAGTTGCTTTTCTTGAGAGAATTCTCCTGTATACGATGTAACGGAGACAGAACGAATTGACATAAACAAGTAATAAAAACCTAATTGTGTAACAGAAAAATTGCTATCTTAAATTTTATAAATTAATGCTTCCAATTCAATGATACCTTTTACCGACACATGAACCTTCAAAAAAAATCGTCAGTGAATCACTGGCAATTTTCTTCCCCAGATTGAATTAATCAATTAAGTTTCTAAGACCAATCGTCAGTTTGGACTAAACATCATGAATCCTCATAATAAATTTTTGTCGATATATTCGTCACATGGGCAGTCATTAGGGTTTCTGAGACGAGCCTCCTCATCTGATTTTCGCTTTCCCGTTGCCCGATTTTGCAAAAAATTAATAGTTTACGCCCTTGTGGGTTCTGAATACACATAAAAAATTTCTCATCGATAAACTCATTGGGAGGTGTTCACAGACAGTCAGAATTGAAAATAAAAATATTTTTCCGGCATTTTTTTCCAGAGGTGTCTTCTTGTTTTATTAGACGATATTTCGGGACACTTACACGTCCCTTCTTCTGGTCACTATGAACCCCATAGATATATCCCAGCTCAACGTTAAGAAAACTAGACCTGGAGTCGGGCAACAACATGAGCGCTGCCTGGCGGTAGATTTATGAACAGCAGTTTAACTAATTTTGGGATTGGTTCTGACGGAACCAATCACAAAAATGAATGAGACACACATGGCTGCCATTATTTGCAGGTGAAGTGAGGGCGCCACAGTCGAGGGACACCATTCCTGAATTATGATTGGCTGTGGGGGACCAATCAGCTAATTACCTTGGACTTAAATTATTAGTACGAACAACTAGTTCTTAGAAGCGAGAGAGAGACCGCCACAGTCAAGGTTTTGGCTATAAAAAGGAGGGTACCCAGGAGTAGAATGAAAAAAAAAAAAACAGTTCATAGTGACCAGAAGAAGGGACGTGTAAGTGTCCCGAAATATCGTCCAATAAAACAAGAAGACACCTCTGGAAAAAAATGCCGGATACAACCAACAATACATCCCAGAGAAGCTTAAGAAACACAATAAAAATGTGTTGCTGTGGTCGGCTAGGAGTGACGATCGGCGGTCGTACCCAGCTCATATTAATTTGTTATGCTACGCTCTTTGGCACGCCGAGAGAGATCAGGATCAATGTGGGGCGCTGACAGGTTGTACCTAGGTGGGGCGCCGGGGACGGCCACTGGTCGGCGCCGTTGGTCGCCCTCGGTGGACTACAGCACCCGTTTCCAGCTGCCATAAGTTGAGTCCCAGGAATGATCCTGTGCCATGTGTCAACTCCATCCTAGGCCAGCGGACATCTCTGCAATCTCAACAGCACCAACAGTTCCGATTATTATTATTTTTTTTTTTTTTAACTTTTTATTAAAGATAACAACCTTTATGGCAATGAGTGGGTTTTTTTTACAAAATACATATTGTTATAGTTATATAAAATAAAATAAAAGATCAAATATTTGTATGTATAATTGTAACAAATGAACAATATTGTCACTAAATAAAAAGATACTAACAATATTAGAATAATAAATATGTTCATGCTCTTTAATATAAAATTTAATAGTGCAAGCAACTAGGATACAAAAACAATTCAAAATTGTATAAAACAAAATATGACCTTTGATAAGAGAAAATAGTAAAATTGTAGTAGCCATATCACAGAAGTAAAAAGTGAATAAAAAAAAATGGAAAGAAAAAGAAGAAGAAAAAATATATATTTATCTTACAAGCAATAAATTAAATTATATTATTCTTTATTTTCAAGCTTACAGAAAAAAATAAAAAATAAATTGTTAATTTTTCTAATATGTTATCAAAAAAATGCACAATTGGTTCTGAGTCGCATTCTGGTCTATTCGTGAGATAATTGTGGAGAAATGCTTGCCTGGGGATACACAAAGAGGGACAATAGAACAATAAGTGTATGAGGTCGTCCTTCTCGTCTAAGGTACGGAGCCTGCAGACACTTTCAGGACAAAACTCGTATCTAAACCCTCCAAATAGTATCCTAAATCTATTGTTATAGTTCAGTCGTATTTGGGCTAGCAGTCAGAGTTTTTCGATATGGTAGTTTATTGAAAGATAGTTTAGAAAGATAGTGGATGTCCGGTGCGTCCCTCTGTTATGATGACTTTGTCCCCCGAGAAATGAATTGAATACTGTTCATAGTTCGGATTATACTTCTTCCTCTTGAAGGAAAACATGGAATTGAAGTCTCAGTGTCTGCAACATCCTGTGGTCCCAATTGCAGACCCACCTAGACTCAAGGGACACCTGGAGGTCCAGGAAATATGAAGGCGTTCGCCACTCCCTCCGAAGCGCTCCCCGTCCAGTCCGCCACTCTTCTTCGGACCTGCTGAGCTCTTCTCTTAGCGCCTGGGGTCCCCTGTGTCGGCACAGTTCTTTTCTTGAACTCTTGAATAATAGTTAGATCAGATTTGGCTAGACTGTCTATCAGATAAGAGAACCGGGTTCCAATCCCTCGTCTATCTAATGAAGAGTACAGTTAGGTACCTCCTACTGAAGTATTCAGAGGTAGGATCAAAGACCCTCCTCCAGGATTCTGTTTTAGATTCTGTCTGCAACCTCCGATACGCGTTACCTTTATAAATAGCGAACTTTTGCAAGCCTTTCTGAATCACTAACTTGTCTTCCTCATTAATATTTACTCTAAAATCAAATCTTATTGATTCATTGCTTGTATTTAGTTATTAAGTACTTCCTTCCTACTAATTTCACATCCTCAGCTATACACAGTAAAAAAGTAGTCAGTGAATCACCGGCAATGTGCTTCCCCAGAACGAATTAATCAATTAACTTTTCGCTCCCCCTCCAAAACTAATCGACCGTTTGTACTTAATACTCTATTCTCCGTTAATAATCTCCTATAGTTGACTCCTAAATCCTCATACTAAATTTTGTGACGATAAACTCATTACAACGGTAGTTATTAGTGTTTTTGGCTTTAGGTCCCTCCCCTGAACCCCCTCTTTCCTTCCAGATATCGCTGAAATTTGACAGGTCCTATCATGTTATGATATTAAATAAGAAATTTCATGTCAATACGTTCATTATATCGGCTGTAATTGGGGTTTTTGAGTTGAGCCCCCCTCTGATCCGTCTTTCCCTTCTGCCGATTTTGCTGAAATTTAATGAGTACGTCACCTATCAACTCATATGAAATTATGAAATTTTGTGACGGTACATTTATTACGACAGTTATTCGAGTTTTTTAGTTAGGCATCTTCCCTAATCCCCCCTTCCCTTTGGTCGATTAGGATGAAAAAAAAAAAAAATGGTGAGGTTAGAGGGTTTTGGGGTACACATATATAATTTCGTGTTCATACATTCATTCTATCGGGAATTATCGTGTTCACACTGAAGTTTTTTTCGTAAAACATAAAATGTCGTTGAAAACTCCTCGACTTTTTGACATAACTTCCCCTATCCTTCGTATAACTGGTACGAGTACAAATAGTACACACAAATAGGCTAAGTGAGGACAGTAATATTGGGTGACAGGAAGGCTGGTCTGGCTAGGACCAAATGGGATATTTGTGGACTGGGTTCAAGGCTGTCTTCGTCTCAAGAGGACATTGCCTGACTTCACGTCTGTCTCCTGTTTCTCATTAAGATCACAGAGGACAACTATATTTGAATACATTCACCTTACCAGTTAGTTAATATGACTCATGCCCGGTCTTTAACTACGAGGTCAAATCGCCTACTACCAGAGCGCTCTTTCGTTACTCTGGGAGACATGAGCCCGACTGTACTATGGGAGTCTTAACTTTTGTCTACCCTAAATTTTTATTCACCTAGGGTAGGGGTCTTTAACGAGTACCTGACATCGTACAGGCTCGGGACCATCGCTTAACGTCCCATTCGAAGGATGGAGTGCTTAAGTTTATTTTACTTCCTAGATAAAATAAACTAAGGGCCTCGGCCGGGTTTCGAACCCACGATCTTGAGCTCAGAAGGCAAGCACACATACCACTGAGCTACCGGCGCCCTCACTTTACCATATTTATTCTGTATTTATTTTATGAAGCTTTATTTAACTTGTCCTTGTTGAAAACAGAAAGAACCCAGTTTACTTAAAAACAGAAAGGCATGACATCAAAGACTATTCCATCTAAAACAAGAAAAAAAACAATATATTGATTCTTCTAAAGGTACGATGTACGGTCGTATGTCCATACTGATAGACAAAATCGCGCGACTGTCTATATACAACAATCGAGAACTTTGTTTATAGACGGTTGGGAACAAGTTGCAAAAAAAGTATAGAGTTTGTCACGCGTCCACAACTGTAGTCTCCAGTAAGTATTGGAACATTCTTCATGGGCCATTGCCTGTGGGTTGATAGCCGCTTCCGTGGTTATTATTTTTGATGCTCAAAACAGAAAAAGAAGACGTTGGTGGACGACGTTGGCAGGTCTTATCAAATAAGAGATTGGATGTTGTGGGATTCCGAAAAAATAGCATAAACTGGACGGAGACTGAATAAGTACGTACACAGGATCTGTATCAGTAGGTAGTTATTAAGGTTTCTGAGTAGAGTAACCCATCTCATATCCGCTCCTTCTCTTCGTCCGTTTCAGCTGAACATTATTCGCTGTCGTCCTTATTTGGGTTTGAATTTCCTGTGGTAAAGAAATTATTGTTAGATAAAAAATAAATATATAAATAAAATTAAAATAATTGAATTAATAATGGTGAAATCATAATTAAATAAACAATTAATTACCACATTTCCTGTAGAAATTTTATAACTGGTCTTCTATTTAATTTTGATTTTTACAGTAATTTCCGAAAAGGGCCCAAAAAAAATATCAAAAGTTCAAGTCTTGCAATTTTTGAGAAAGTGCACGTATTTAAAAAAGAATGCAACTTTTCATTTGGATTTTTATAGAGATGCCATAATTTTTTCTAAATTTTGCAAAAATATTAAATCCCGCATAGAATTTACGAAAACAAATAATTGGGTTTGTTTTCTTACATCTATATTATAAAATTAAAAACTAAAAATTAAAACAAAAATCAAAAGAAAAATCGTAAAAACTAAATTCTTAAAACTATTTCTTGGTGGTAGGCAGATGTAGTGGACTAACTTGTTAAATAAGTAATTAGATTTATTCTTGAAACTATTTCAATCCTTTTTTTTTTTGTCGTTGTTTTATATTTTAGCCATTCTTCAACTCAAAGTTATATACTTTCGGGCATATATATTTTGTAATTATAAATAAATAACAGTACCTTCTTTGCGCATCAATTTTACTGTTAATTCATACCTACTTAGTTCATCACATCTTAAGCCTAAACAACAACTCTCTCTCCACCTTCACATCTCAACCCAGACCATTGACTCCTCTCTACACTAATTCAAAAACAGCTGATGGCCGTGTTTCGTTTTCTACTCATTTGTTTAAAAGAAAATGGATTCATATTATTTATTTACTAATTCAGTTGCTTCTTGGATTTTATAGAAAAATAAATATTATTAATTTTTTAATATTAATAATTTAAATGTGCATATTTTTCATACATCACATTCCATACGAAATTTCGTGTCAATACATACATTAAAACGCAGTTATTAGAGATGGTGCTGGATACACATATAAAATTTCCTATAGATCCATGTATTCTGAAGGGAGAATGCTGGAATGTATATTTGTATGAGTTTATTGTTTCATATTAGAACTTACCAATGTTCACTAAGGTAAGTGTATCGATAAAAATCCGAACGTCCTCTTCAAGCTTGGCCTTGCGGTCGTCCCACACTTGGACAACCCCACGTCTTTAGCAGCCGTCAGCAAAACACTCCCACTATGAACTCATTCTTTAATAAGCAACATTTATGAATGAACAATCATATCTTCACCATTCTAAACCCTGCAAATATAGCGGTCATCAATTTCTTGACTGATGTGATGACTGATTACATAACTTCCCCTATACCTTGTATTGTTAAGGAAGTAACATTTCCTGAGTTGTACGGGCTTTAACTATGAGGTCATATCGCCTACTACTAGAGCGCTCTTACGTCGCTCGGGTGGACTTGAGCCCGACTCTACTATGAGAGTTTTAAATTGTGCCTACCTAGGTTTATTCACCTTAACGTCCCATAAAGATTTTTTTACCTCCCACATGAAAAAACGTAAAGGCCTCGGCTGGGTATTGAATCCGCGATCTTGGGCATAGTAAGCAAGCACGCCACCTCTGAGCTAGTGTATTATACATAAGACCTCTCTGAGGGTTCCATTTAGGACACACTAGACAGGCTAACATGAAGGCATTAAAAATAATGTTTCCATTCCAAGACAAAATGAAGAAAACCCAAGTACCTATGAGGTAGGAAGCACCCCTCAGGTTATTTTAAACAACAGAGATGCTAGCACAATACCTCTGAGCTCCAGCGCCCTCCTAGAAATTTTATATGTTTATCCAGAACTTCATAAGTACGACAACTATTTATTTTTAACAAAATCGGCCAAAGGAAATGGGAGGGACCTTAACAAATACCTCAGTAATGAATATATCCATACGAAATATATATAAATCCAAACCCTTATGGAGTATAATGAATACCTTAATAATTGCCGAATTTATGAATGTATTTGCACGAACGTTTATACGTGACAGTAAAACCCCATAAGGAGGACACTAATAAATTTTTCAGCCAAATCGCTCAAAAGGATATGGGGGACCTGAGGAGGCGGGTTGTACTCAAAAACCCTAATAACTTCTTGTGTAACGAATTTATCAGCACAAAATGTAGTATGATGATTCAGAAGTATCTGAGTAAGACACATATTAGTTATTTATTATGACTCATGCCCGGGCTTCAACTATGAGGTCATAATCGTGCTCTTTCGGCACTCTGGTGGACATGAGCCCGACTCAACTATGGGAGTCCTAAATTTTGCCTATCCTAAATTATTATTCACCTAGGGTAGGAGTCTTTAACGAGTACCTGACATCGTACAGACCCGGGACCAACGCTTAACGTCCCATCCGAAGGACGGCGTGCTTAAGTTTATTTTACCTCCCGAAGAAGGCCAGCACGCATACAACTGAGCTACCGGCGCCCTCCAAGACACCTATTACTTTTCAACCGAATCAGGAGATCGATTTCGAAATATTGCGAAAATTTAACTTTTTAATTTTTAGAATTGTGTAAGTTATTCATGAAATGGCAAAAATATATGATTTAGTTCGTAACAATATATTTTATGTACATCTGAATACATTTCAAATTATCGGGAAAGAATTGGTTCTCCAAAGTAAATCTATCGGAAACCCACTTCGTCTTACTGGCAGTATTGAAGGATTGAGTCATTTTCAATTTAGCTTTGGAATTCTCCATCCCCAAATCCGAAATCCATATATCCTTGGTAATCTTACGTAACTATTGTAATCGTGCAAAAATCCGAGATCGAGTTTTCAACGGAATTTCACGTTTCTGATTCCCCTCAACACCATCTGTATGTGTATTGCGATTGAAACTTAGTGAGCGCTCTAACGCAGAAACGATTGTAGCTGTGAACTTGAATTTTTACAAGATGCAGCCTATATCATTAAATGACCTAATCAAAAATCTCTTTTAATAAAAGTTGTAGAGAATACTAAATGTTAGTTAAGTAACTTGTTATGCCCTGGCTAATATAATAACTACGAGGTCATATCGCCTACCATCAAAGTGATGAAAATTTCATATTTAAAGTCAAAACCATATGAAAATGATATGAAAATAAATTTTATTCTGGGACCGCGGTCCCCTTAGAATAAATACATATAGAGTCAAAGAGAAACAATTATATAAAATCTCAATAAAAAAAAATAATTAATATAAAACTATCCAATAAATAAACAAAGGCCAGTAGTGAGTCCAGTTTATTTATTAGACAGTTTTATTTTTTCTATTCAACATCTTAAATATTTTTAAATTGCCATTTTTCTTTTAAAATATTTTATCAGACTGATGAGGGCAACTCAAAAGACGACGAAGATAATACAGTCGAGTCCCGCTAATCCGGACTAGATGGGACCAGACCCTGTCCGGATCACCGAAAGTCCGGATTAAACGGAATTTGCTGTAGAATGCACATGATAAATATTTTAAAATATTTTTTTAAATATTAGCGTAAATATTTAGCGCGCCGTCTTCTTTGTCGGCACTTTTTCATCGTAGCCAACTGAGTAAGTCAAGTCAAACCCCCACTTCGAATTATTTTCGTACGTTTTTTAATCCCGTCCGGATTAACCGGATGTCTGGATAATCGATGTCCGGATTAGTGGGATTACTGTAATTAGGTATATTAGGAGAGCTGGATGTACACCTAGGGACCTAAGCACCCAATGCTTTTATCCCTTACGTGTTAGCTCTACTGTGGGAGTCCTAAATGTTGTCTAAGGTTTAGATATTTATGATAGGGTCTTTAACGTGTATCTGACATCGCACAGGCTCAAGACCATCATTTAATGTCCCATCAGAAGGACGACGTGCTCAAGATTTTTACCCTCAAGATAAAAGAAAACATATAACCTCAGCCGGATTTGAAACTAGCGATCTTGAGCTCAGAAGGCTAGGACGCGACGTAATTAATGTATGGACATGAAATTTTATATGTACCTATTGAAAATTTCATAAACAAGTATTAATTTTCAGCAATATGGCCGAAGTGAACACATTTTGGGGTTTCAACCGACGAAGAGAGGGCTCAACTCAAAAACTTAAATAATCCGTGTTGGGGAAGTACATTGCCGATGATTGGTCGACGATTTTTTTTTAAATTTTATAGCCCGGGCTCAAGATGTTATCAGTTATGTGTGCAATCTTCGCCGGTTACTGCCCGTTATATGGTCAAACTACGAAAGAACTTGAAAGACGACTACACATAAAAGTTTATACTTACATTTTTACAGGTCTAAGTATGCCATTTTACTTCCCCCGCTGTACGAAGTATAGGAGAATGTTATGCAATAGGTCTTAAAGGAAAATTTAATTGATTCATTCGCGCTGAGGTACACTGCCAATTTTTCACCGACGACTTTTGTTATTCTGCCCAACCTCTTTGAATTATCCTGAATATTTTTTACACCTGAGTCTAGATCGACAACTATTGATTTTGAGTCAAATCGACCAAAAGAGGGAAGGATTGAAAATGGGGGGGGGGGGGGGCAGGGGGGAGGCTTCAAATCGACGAGAGGGAAGGAATAATTAGAAAAGGGGTGTAACACCCATAACTGCCGGTGTAATATCTGTATCGACATGTTTTGCATATCAATCAAAAATTCTATTATACATGAAGCACCTTTTTCAGCCGTACCGACCGAAGGGAAGGGGGAAGGGGCGTTCAACAGAAAAAGCCTAGTAACTGTCGATGTAATTAATGTATCAGTATAAAATTTAGCCTGCCTTCCTTGCCCTCGAGAATGCAGCCAAGGAAGTTGGACTGCAGGTGAACGAGGACAAGACGAAGTACATGGCGGCAGGTAGAGGAGTAGAACAGAACCTACCCACCATGGAGTTCGGGACACTCTCCTTTCAGGCTGTCCGAGGCTTTGTATACCTGGGCTCATACGTCAGCTTCGACAACAAAGTGAGAGAGAAGCCAACAAAGATGCAGCTCTATAAATCTCTGGTCAGGCCTGTCCTGACTTATGGGGCAGAGACCTGGACGATGACCAGAGCAGACGAGAGAAGCCTCGAGATTTTCGAGAGAAAGGTTCTGCGGAGGATGCTTGGTCCGGTCCAGGAGAACGGCATGTTCAGAATTAAAAAACAATGCCGAGGTCGCTACGGAGTTTGGAGAGCCCAAGACTGGCGAGGCTTCGATGGGCAGGCCATGTGCAAAGGATGCAGGAGGCTCAACCCCTAGACTGATGATGGTGATCCCAGAGGGAAACAGAGGACGAGGAACACCCAGGAGGAGATGGATGGACGCAGTCGATTGGGACGCAAGGAACCTTCGGCTGCAAAACTCAAGGCTCGAATGGAGCCGAGGATGATGATGATGATGGTACAAAGTTTAGTATGAGGATTCAGTAGGTAAATTGATTTGAGCGGGAGAGCGGATAATTAGCAGATTCATTCGCGCTGGGATGTACATGGTGAGTGGAGTGTTGTTTTTCTGCCCAACCTCTTGAATTACCTTGACTATTATACATGATAGTTAAGTTCATTAACCCGAACAAAACAAATATTAGTTTTTAATTTACATATTATTAGTTGCTATTCTTTTTTCTGGAGAGGATCGTGAATAACTCAGACATTAACATCTGCCCACAAGTTTTTTTTTTATTGATTTGAGCATTTGTTTTCGAATTATAACTTAACTCATAATGTTACTTCGCAACTTTTATTAAGCAATTACAGAAATTCGATGTTGGGTTTTCACCAAAATTTCATGTTTTCCAACACCCTTATTCCAATAAAGAAAAAAAAAATCTGTGCAGACTCTGCAAAAACCAAATTATTTATATGGGACTGTCAACACAATCATTTTCGTTAGAATCAATGTATTGACACGAAATTATATTTAATATATATATACATATTATGTATCCAGAATCCCATAAGGACGCCACCTATTGATTTTCAGCCATATCAGCCAAAGGGAAGGGAGGGCCGTAGGGGATCAGGTTGAGGACTCAATTCAAATACACCAATAACTGCCAATGTAATGAATATATCGATACATTTAGTATGACGATTCAGTATCCCCTATTTAACGATTTTTAAGTCAATTGGTTGTGAAGGGAAAGCAAAAACTTGATTAGTTAGTACTGGAGAAATACATCGCCTTTTTTAGTACATCGACTTTTTTTTTTCGTCACTTTTTGGTTAAAATAATCGGAAATCTACAGTAGAATTGTTGACCGATTATAATATAATAGGTTAGGTAGCTTTTATGACTCATGCCCGGGCTTTAAATACGAAGTCATATCGCCTACTAACAGAGCGCTCTTTCGTCACTCTGGTGGACATGAGCCCGACTCTACTTTGGGAGTTCTAAATTTTGCCTATCCTAAATTTTTATTCGCCTAGGGCAGGGGTCTTTAACGAGTACCTGACATCGTACAGGCTCGGGACCATCGCTTAACGTCCCATTCGAAGGACGGCGTGCTGAAGTTTACTTTACCTCCCAGTCAAAATAAACTAAAGGTCTCCGGTCGGGGTTCGAACCCACGCTCTTGAGCTCAGAAGCCAAGCACGCATACCACTGAGCTACCGGCGCCCTCTGGATTATAATATAATATTTTTTATCTTTATCCTGTTATATTTTTTATAGCCAGGGAGGAAAATTTGTAATTATCCTGACCCCCAGTCATTATCTTACACCAAAACAAGTACATAACACATAAACATTACTTATTTAACACATAAACATAAAAATATACTGTCTCCTTGTTTTTTGAGTTGTCTCCAATGGTTTTACTGCCACCAGTTTTCAACGTTCCCTTTCACTGCAACTACCACAGTCCCGAGGGCACTTAGCCATCACTGGTATGCATGCTTGCTTACTGAGCTCAAGACCGGACGAGACGTTAAGGGATGGTCCCGAGCCTGTACGATGTCAGGTACTCGTTAAAGACCCTTTACCCTAGATTAATGAAAAAATTAGGTTAGGCTAAATTTATGACTCTCATAAGTAGAGTTGGGCTCATGTCCACCAGATTGAAGAAAGAGCGCTCTGGTAGTAGGCGATATGACCTTGTAGTTGATGCCTGGGCATGAGTCATAATAATTAATTAATGTAATGGGACATCAACATTTCTCCTAAATGTTACTGAGAAGCGTGTTCACATCATCAGGCAGTAAATTATTATACACCCCCGGCGTGATTTAATTCGAGGGGTCTGGAGCTGAAAGTTATTTAATTATTTCATTTATTTTGTACATATTTTATATATTTATTTATTTTGTACATATTTTATATATTTATTTATTTTGTACATATTTTATATATTTATTTATTTTGTACATATTTTATACTTATTTTTGTATATATTTTATTATTTTCTACATATTCATGTTCATTTCTCTCTTGCTTCTCATTATTTGTTTTAACTATTGTGTATTACCTGTATGCATGTATTCTTATAGTCAGCACTTCCACTTATTGTTTTTGTACAGATTGTATTATTTTGTAGATTATTTTATTTTATTGAGCTGAGTATACGAAGTTCTTTTTTAGGCGACTCATGTATTTCGTTGTACTCGTACTCCTCCTAAACCCCTTTACCGATCACATTGAAATTTGCCACGATGGTAGTGGACACGGTGACGATGGTTTACTACTAAAAAAATCTGAAATCGAACATGCCACGGAGGAATAATCACCGAAAAACGAAATCCCCATTGAAATCATATGAGACACAAAATTCTCGCGCAAAATAGAATTTTTCGATTTCACATGTAAAAATCCGGGCGAAGCCCTTTTCGGTTTACCATCGGCACTTTTTTGAGCCTTTTTTTCAGTTTTCTAACGTACAAACTTCGACTTTTTTTCGATAAAAATATTCTTCAACATACAAAGAACACTTAGTAAAAAGAATTTTGTGCAAAAACAGCTGTTGTTGTCTACAAAAAGGCTAGAAAAAATTCACTGAATTCAATTGAAATCTATTTAAAGTATTAATATGTTCATAAAGAACATATAATGTGAGAAGTTACTGATAATTATTAAAACATTAACTGAGTTTTTATAAAGATATGCCTGACTCAGTTTTTGCAAACAGCAGAATGCATTGCACACCTAGTCTTATTTTGTGTGTATTATTGCCATTTATTATTTTTTATTTTTTTGAATTTATTTTTTTAATTTTAATTTTTTTTTTTTGTATACTTATTTTCATCAAATTTACTTATAGTTAAATTTTAACTGATTGTAAATATACCAAATAAACAATTAATAATTAAATAACCTTTAAAATCAATACTAAAAAGCAATACTTGACATACACACTTGACGTATGTAAAGAATCTAAATTTTGAGTCGATACATTCATTATATTGGCAGATATTACGGTGTTTGAGATGAGTCTAACTTCCCTTCGGCCAATTCCGTTGAAAATTAATAAGTTTCGTCCTTATGGTGTTTTGAATTTACATATAAAATCTTGTGTCAATACATACAGTTATTAGAGTGTGTTAATCCCTCCTTCCCTTTCGGCGGATTTGACTGAAATCATTAGGTGTCGTCGTCATTAGATTTACACAATTAACTTCTCATAACCAATATACTTTTCTAAGGAACCCTTAAATTTGGTAATATTGATTTTTTTAATTCTCCAGGTATATGAAGTATAGGGGAAGTTGTGTAATATGTCAGAAATTTAAAATTAAATTTTTACGGAAATTCATGTTTTCCGACACTCGTCCAAAAATGAAAAAAAAAAAAAAAATTAATGTTTGTACGTGTGTTTGTGTGAACACTGCATGAATGCATCGAAAAGAAATTTATACGTGTATTCAGAAACATAAGGTCTACACTCACCGGAGGTCGGAAAAAATGAAATTCCGTTGAAAACTGCGCAACGAATTTTCAACCGATTACAAAACTACCTCTATACTTCGTATAGTTGGGGAAGTAATATAAAATTTAACCGAAATATGATAAATAAAAACGGTCGATCGCCACGGTGATCAAAAAAAAATCTCAACCGGCCATCTTTTGCTTCACTTTGATATCGAAT
The DNA here is from genome assembly GCA_963662175.1 of Aradus depressus. NCBI lineage: Eukaryota > Metazoa > Arthropoda > Insecta > Hemiptera > Aradidae > Aradus > Aradus depressus. The sequence goes on along the minus strand of OY759214.1, from coordinate 62,235,824 downwards.
TCTCTCGACACACGAATAGCTGATAATGTTGCACATATTGTTTTACCCAAAAATATTAATAATAAATAAAAAGGTCGCTATAAATAAAACTGCAAGTTATATGAGAGATAATTGCACAGACATTATCTAGCTTCATGCAAGATTGACGTGAAATCGGCGTTAAAACCCCTGACCTATGGCACAACACTACGTCCTAGAGACTCAAAGCCAGCCGGTTAAACTCTGTGGTAACTTTTCAATTCTGACTTTCTTAAATTAGGATGACATATACCAAAAATCTTACCTTAAAACTAGTTTGTGTTCAAAATAAATTTGAAACTATCCTAGTTGAAACTAGTTTCGGCTCCACTTAGGCTAATGTCTTCTAATGAGCATCAGACCTCTTTCCAGTAACATCTTTCTATAATGGACTGTATTTAATGCATCCTATAACTAATTATAGGAGCCGCCTATATACTAAGGGGGGGAGATGGGGGGGGGGGGGGGGGGGGAGAGAGAGAGAGAGAGAGAGAGAGAGCGAGAGAGGGTTCAATTAACTAGCCGCCGAGTTTACTTGGTGTATAGCAAAGGTAAGTAATCTTTCAGAAATTCTAGATAATATCTATTATGTATATAGTTAGTTACTATACTATGTATATAGTTAGTTATTATATTATGTATATAGTTAGTTACTAGGACACCGGTTGCTCAGAGGTAGCGTGCTAGCCCACTGAACTCAAGATCGCGGATTCGAAACCCTTAGTTTAGCCTATCTGGTAGATAAAAAAATTGAGCACGCCGTCCTTCGGATGAGACATTAAGCAATGGTCCCGAGATGGTCATGATCCCGACTCTACTGTGAGAGTCCTGAATTTTGTCTACTCAGGTTTAGTTACCTAGGGGACTTATATCTTTGAGCACGCCGTCCTTCGGAGGTGACCTTAATTGGCTGTCTCGATCTTCAGCCGTGTCCTTAACTATACCTGGAGAGGCAACAGTTAGGTTTCCCACTTTACAGTAGTAAGTGATTGAACCTACTAGTCAGAGTAAAAAATGGGCGCATAATATTGTTCCTATAACCTTCCCGCTGGTTATTCACTGGCTCTTAGATATCAGTGGTGCTTTGGCGGGAAGCGATTCAAAATTGATATCTAGGAGATTGTGGGTAGGCAGTGGGAAAGTAATGGTCAACATCTGGGAGTGGGTAACCAGCAGGGAAGTTATGAAGAGCAAGTATAGATGATAAAAAAGATACCTAGAGTTAGTTATTATGACTCATGCCAGGGCTTTAACTACAAGCTCATATCGCCTACTACCAGAGCGCTCTTTCGTCACTCTGGTGGATATGAGCCCGACTCTACTATGAGAGTCCTAAATTGCCTAATCTAAATTTTTATTCACGTAGGGTAGGGGGTCCTTAAAGAGTACCTAACATCGTACAGGCTCGGGGCCATCCAAAGGATGGCGTACTCAAGGAGATAAGAAAAGCAAGCACGCATATCACTGAGCTACCGGCGCCCTGTAGCTAGATAATGATGAAAATTAAATAGCGAGAGTGGAGGTAGCAGGCAGAGGGACACAGTCGATATCCAGGGACATGGAGACTCTACGCACTGTGAATATACAGGAGGCAGTGAATAATCAGCGGGGAGGTTACATGATGGTTCTATTGTACCAAGTCGCCCATTTGCATACTACTCTAGTTGCCCCGGACAAGAGTCAAACAGACAAACATCAATTGAGACGGTCTGAAGGAGAGACGAAAAACGACAAAGATGTGTGTTTAAGAATGTTAAGAAATGCTGCGAAGGCTGGAACCAAACCCGAAGTATTCCATGCGTGGCTGTTGGAACTTAAGATTAGATTCCAGGATCAGGTGTCAGGTTGACGGATGGACCGGAATTCGGGAAACGAAATCCAATCAGGTGGGGGGGATCTACAACCTATTTAACCCAACGAACAGTCTCTCGTTGTTTCAGAGGAACGGAGAAGAAATAAGAAAAATTAAGTCCACAAGGACCGTCAATTTTCTTTCATAGAACGAATTAATAAACTTTCCAACACCAGTCCACCGTTTGCTCTAATATTCAACAATTGATTTACGTATGGACTAATAAATCCTAATACTAATTAAATCCTAAAATGAATGAAATTTCACAGTTAATGTCCTCATTGTGTTTTGGGTTGAAATATGAAATTGCATGTCGATACATTCATTACATCAACAGTTACTGGAGTTTTTAAGTTGAGTCCCCCTCTGATCCCCTCTTCCCTTTGGTCGATTTGGCTGAAATACAACAATAGGTGTCGTCGTTAGAGGGTTCTAGACTCACATATACAATTTCATGTCGATACATTCATTCTACCAAGAATTATATTCTACATAGATATTTTTTTTTTCATATTTGGAATTTAGAGGTCGGAAAACATGAAATTCCGTTGAAAACTCTTCATCGAAATTTTTCCCGATTGCATAATTTCCCCTATTTTGTTTAGGTGGGGAAGTAAAAACTATCTTCATATATGTGCAAATTTGTGAATGCTTTAACTCAGAAACAATTTAGCTATGAACTTGAAATTTGAAATTATTATAAATTATATTTGAAATATGTGCTAAGATCTTAGATTCAAACCAAAATTAAGACCACTTAACTTCGGGGTCTAAGAACATTTTACAAAATAAGTAAAACAGAGGTATCTCTATTAGTTCAACAATACATTTCTTGGATACTCCACAGCTAGTTTTGGTTATTAACTACCATCATCAGGTTGATTCTGAACTTTCATAAAACAAAAAATGAAAAATATATATAAAAAAAAGGATCACTAGAATGTACAAAATAATATAATGATTATAAATGTTCAAGTCAACATCTTACAATAAATAAGTAATAATAAAAAGTAATAAAATGCTAAGTATTATTATTAAAAAGATACTGAGAATATATAAAATATATTTAAATTGATATATTACATGTAAAGAAGCTACACATTTTTACCTCTTTCTGCTTTTAAGTAATTTTACAGTAAAAGAAAAATTTATTTTTTATTTAAGTATTGCATTTTTCATAAAGAAATATATAATATATGTTTCGGTATTGCTACCATCTTCAGCCACAACTTTACAAATACTAAGTGGAAGTTCAACAAGTTCACATTCCGAACTGTCCCTTCTCATAAGCGAAGAATATTGTAGCAATACCGAAATTGACAATATTTTTAAGCTCGGGACCATCGCTTAACGTCCCATCCGAAGGACGACGTGCTTAAGTTTATTTTATCTGCCAGATAGGGCCTTGGCCGGGTTTCGAACCCACGAATTTGAGCTCAGAAGGCAAGTACGCATACCACTGAGCTACCGGTGCCCTATATATGTATATACATTATTTATACTTTTACTGTATTAGCTGGTTTTTATTTGGATATTATTGCTTCCCTTGCTTACAAAGTTGTTTACCCGTTAATTTGGATTGATCATAAATATTTGTAGAACAAGCTTCCTGTTTGTTGAAAATACAAATAGAGTACGTCGATAGATAAATATATATAAATGTTTATTGACAGAAAAGGCAAAAAAATGGTAAAAATAAACTTTATAGGGAATGGTTATAAAACCAAAACTCACCATTGTAGAACTGGTTTGATTCGTGGTGGAATTCTGAACTCAGGATGTGGAAGTGGATAAAACTAGAAGGGTAACGAACCAAAAAGCTTGTTGCAGAAAGAGGGTTGGCCAGAGCATGAGTCAGGTCTCCTGAATACAGAGATCTACAGATCTGGAGGTCTCCCGAAGAAGCTACGGAGCTATCTGGGGTTGCTTCAATACAGGAGCTCTTTGGTTAGTTGGAGAATTGTCCGGATAATCGGACAGGTGATGTAATCTGCGTGTCATAGTAGTGAGGCGTCCATAGGGGTGGGTCCTTCAGTATGTCCATATCTAACTTTTACTTCTCCGGCTATACGAAGTATACGGAGAGTTATATGTAATCTGTCAGAAATTCGAAATTGAATTTTCATCGGAATTTCATGTTCATGCCATGTCCATTCATTTCATGTTTTGCGACACCCTGATACTAAAATGAAAAAAAAAAAGTTCTGTCTGTCTGCGTCTCATTGAACACAGTAACTCCCGATAGAATGAATGTATCGACACGAAATTTAGTCTGGGGATTTAGAAATTCCTATGTAAGTCAACTATAGATCATTAGCCCAAACGGTCGACTGGTTTTAGAGGGGGAGCGAAAAGTTAATATATTAATTCGTACTAGAGATGTACATTGTCGGTGATTCACCAACAACTTTTGACATGAAAACATCTATTCGCACTTTAAGCACAGTGATAGCTGGTCAAACTTTCTTGTGTTACAAAATTCCGTCAGATGTCAATCGATAATAATGTTGCGAATTAGCGTTGTGTAAAATTAGAAATTAGTGTAGCGTGATAACGCGTTTAGATAGGACGTTGATTCGGGTGTCATTGTAAAGAGCTTGAGGAGCACTACTAGGACTCAATGTGAGACAATAAAAATATTCGCCGTAAAAATCGGTATTAAACTGAAAATTACAAAAAAATTAAAAGATGTCTCATATGAATCGTAAATATGCGCGGAATTATAGAACACGCAAATCAGAGGAAAGCTCTCGCATCAAAAGGAATTTAAAAAACCTAAAAAGTCTAGTGCCGAGCAAATGCAAGAGCTACGGCAGCATCGAAGAGAAAATGAAAAATGATTACATATAACCGACGTTTTCAAGAGAAATCTACGGCGTGGACCTTGACTATGCCTTAATGTTTTTTTTTTCTCCCTTTTTTCTGATCCGGATAAAAGATATTTGTACTTCTAGCTTTTATTTTTATTTTCCTAGAAAAGTGTAGGGGAAGTTATATAATCTGTCAGAAACTTAATGTTCCGTTTCTGCCGGAATTTCATGTTGACTGAGCCCTGAGTCCAAAAATGTGAAAAAAATGTCTGTTTGTGTGTCTGGACATGATAACTCCCGTTTGAATGGATATAGAGGATTAGTGGGGGGCTTAACTGAAAAACCCTCATAGCTGCCGATGTAATGGATATTATTATCCCTACTTCAATAAAATACGATTTCTGTGTGTAGCTAACTGACTATCTTTATATAATTGCGATAAACTTCGGAACCCGCGAACAGATTTCGATGAGGTTTTCTCCTATATTTAGAATATTTTTCAAGTTAGGCTTTAGGCTACATATCCATCATGCTTTATTTCACGATCATTTCTTACCTTTTTTTATACCACAAGAACCAATGCCAGAAAGACAAATAAATAAAGGTTGAACACCCGCCCTAATACTCTTGCAAGATAGATAATTAAAGATAGAATCCCTGGAAAAATAGAGGAGATTGTGAGTAAAGCAAAAATAAAATAAATTATCCATCCACACATTAAGATATTTTAATAGAATTTATTCAAAAATAATTATTCAGTACCTACGTTTTAAAACTGAAGAAAGTTAAATTGACTCTGAATAGTCGGCCATCTTGCATAATGAGCTTTCACAAGGTCCTACATTGAAAGTTTACACATTATGAAACAAATAATAAAATTTACATTCATTTATGATCGTAAGATTTCTCATTTGATATACGCGGACATATTGTGGAAATTTACATTTTTTCAACATTTATTTATTGAGAGATGTTGTGGGACGAAATTTTTCATTTATTCCTGGTTTTCAACGTAACTGCGTCATCATCAATGACATCCTCAATTTTCCAATGAGTGTTTCTGTAGACTCCTCACTATATATTGGGGTTAACACTCTAATAACTGCCTTTGTAATGAATGTATTGACACGAACTTTCATATATTAATTCAGAGCCTTCTAAGGACGACACTTATTAATTTTCAGCGGAATCAATCAAAGAAGAGGGAGGGATCAGAGGGGACTCAACTCAAAAATTCCAATAAATGCTGATCTATGTATCGAGATGTAATTTTATAATAAAATTAGAAACGCCATAAGGATGGTACCTATTAATTTTCAGCGGAATCAGTGAGCGTAATTGATTAATTCTTGCTGGGAAAACTTTTTAGATTTTCCAACTGGTTAATATGGATGATAATAAATATCACATGGTAATATGCGCTAAATTAATTTTAATATATAGTTAGTTATTATGACTCATGTTCGGCCTTTAACTACGAGGTCATATCGCCTACTATCAGAGCGCTCTTTCGTCACTCTGGTAGACATGAGCCCGACTCACCCATTCACCTAGGGCAGGGGTCATTAACGAATACCTGACATCGTACAGGCTCAGGACTATCACTTGACGTCCCATCCGAAGGACGGCGGGCTGGCCTCGGTCGGGTTTCGAACCCACGATCTGGAGCTCAGAAGGCAAGCACGCATACCACTGAGCTACCGGAGCCCCTTTTTTATATATATACTTATTTTAAATGAGGATTCCATGGAATGCCGAGGCTTCGTCGAAGAGTAATAATTAAAAAGCTGTTTGCAATTTGCCGACAAAGCTGGTCATTTCACGCTCGGAAGCTTCTGTTTGCACACCCTCGACAGTTGTTTGTTCAGTTTAGGTCTCTGTTTGTCTGTCTGGACGTCCAGCTTTCCAAACTGTCTGTAGTTACACTCCCACTGTGTTACCTCATTTCTCTAATTGTGTTGATTCGCAACCTGGGTCGCTCATTATAACAGCTCAAACCACGTATCATTGCACTTATTCTGAAAACAAATATATGTAATGTGACCAAGATTTTCTTATACCTGCCTGAATACATTTCTGAGTCGATATATTGGAAATCTAATTAAAAAAAAGTCGTCAGTGAATCCAGCTGACGGTCGTGTTTTGTTTTTTATTCATGGGTTGTTTTAAAACAAAAAGCATTCATATTATTATTCATTAATTTAGTCGCTTCTTTGTTTTTTTATAATAATATCAATAATTTGAATGTGTGTTTCTTTTATACATCACAGTATATACTTATGTAATAACTTTGTTACTTATACCATATACCATCTTAGTTTTCAGTTGAATTATGACTTAGGCTATATAAATGTATATTACTTTATAATAGTGGGTTGTTAAAAATTTGAGGTGTTCTAATGTTTGTTGGAAGGAGAGTAGGTGATATGTACAAGTTTTTATGTTATGTTTTAAGACCTACCCCAAGAAGTTACCCTTCCATCAGTCTTTATTGCTCCACCCCATCTTCCAACCCTTGACTCAGGAAGTACCAGAGGTTGTACCTTCATGTACACTAATGTACTTCTACGAGAGTGGTACTTTTTCAAATGTTTCTCTTTGACCTTGATATAGCTCCACTTTTGAAAGACTCTTCCCTGAATAATATATATTTTTTTTAAATTTTTTTTTTTGTAGAAAAATCTTTAGCCCTTTTAATATCAAGATGGCTGATGTACTGAGAAGTGATTATTTCACAGGTTGTAAAATAAAATATAGTCTGCCCTCTCACAGATTTCATTGATATTTGCTAGCCGCCTTTCGACGTTTCCCTCATCATCAGGCAGTCTGACAAAATAATTTTGACAATAAAATAATTAAAATGTTTTAATAAATAAAATTTTAAAAAATTTAAATAAAGGTGCATAAAAAACTATCTAGAAAACTAACAACAGTTGTTACTTTAACAATTAAAAATTTCATATTTTATTCTGGGAATATATTATTAGATGGAGGACAGGAATAAAATATCTGTCCCCATCCATGATATTTTAAATTGTTAAAGTTGTTGTTAGTTTTTAGATAGTTTTTTATGCACGTTTATTTTAAGTTTAAAAATGTTATTTATTAAAACACTATATATATTATGCTCTTTCACATGAGGTGAACAATAACAAAAAACAGTCGTCGGTGAATCACCACCGACTATGTAGAAGGTATTGTTTGGCTAAGGAAGGTATTGTGTGGTTAAAGGAAGGTATTGTTTGGCTCAGGAAGATATTGTTTGACTAAGGAAGGTATTGTGTAGTTGAAGGAAGGTATTGTTTGGCTAAGGAAGGTATTGTGTGGTTAAGTGGGTAGGTATTGTTTTGATAAGGAAGGTATTGTGTGGTTAAAGGAAGGTATTGTTTGGCTAAGGAAGGTATTGTGTGGTTAAATGGGTAGGTATTAGAGGTGGACAGGTTTGATGGAGTGGCTTCCTCCAGGTCTGCCTCCACCACATAGCTTATCATCATCCTTCTGTTGGTTTTTCTGGTCATTTCTTGTTTCACTCTATCAAATACAACCTAACCCGGCTTCCTTTCTACCTTCAACTTTTAGAATATTGATGTATCTCAGAGAGAAGGGACTAAAAGGATTTACTGAGAAATCATTTGAGAAAATACCATCACAACCAGACCAGCCAATTATATTAATTATTAAAAAAATTTAATAATACTATACTTTACTATACTAAAATTTACTATACTCTACTATACTAAAACAAAATAGAGACGGGAGGGGGAGAAGAGGACGTTTCAGGTACAAGAATAAAAGCGAAAATTCGGTCTTCCAAATTCCAATTAATTGACTATTTTGGGAAAGTAGATGTGAATTTTTGAATTGACATGAGCCCGACTCTACTATGGGAGTCTTAAATTTTCCCTACCGTAAATTTTTATTCATCTATAATATAGGGGGACATGAATAACTTATCTGTCCCCATCCATGAAATTTTAAATTGTTAAAGTTTTTAGATGGTTTTATTTATATATAGTTTAATTTAATTATGAAAAATTTTCAATTTTATTTACTAAAATATTTTAATTAATTTCAAAAAAAATTATTTATCAGACTGCCTGATGATGAGGGCAACCTCGAAAGTCGGCTAGCTAATACAATAAAAAATCAGTGAGAGGTCAGACGACTTATTTGACCACCTGTGCACTAAGGATTTCACTATAGTATTCGACCTATTTTTTTATTCACGAGAGCTTAATATGAACTCATTTCCCTCTTCTGCTTTATTCTGAGCCTTATTTAATTATATTTTTTCCAACTTTTTCTCTCATTTGTTTTGCATAATTCATCTTGTGTTGTGTCTTCTATGTCTGTCATGAATAAAAATGTATTCCACATTTTTTTTTTTTTAATTTGCTTTTCTTTCTTCATCATCTCTGCTCTCCCGCGTTACATTTTGGGTAATACTAAGTACAAGTGAAATTGTGTTCAAATTTTTCTCATGCCACCTCCCACATTAGTCTTCTTTAGTTCAAGATCGCGGGTTCGAAATCCGGCCGAGGCGAAGTTAATATACAACCTCAAAAGCCGGCTAGAATGTAATAATAAAAAACTGTGAAGGGGCACCGGTAGTTCAATATGCTACGGTATACGTGCTTCCTTACTGAGCTAAAGATCGCGGGTTCGTAACCCGGCCGAGGATTTACTTTCCAGATAAAATAAACTTATAGACGCCGACCATCGGATGTGACATTAAATGATCCAAGTTTCAGAGCGCTATTAAATAATAGAAAATATTTGAGATCTCATTCTTATTATGAGCCAGGAGTAAGGTATGGAAGTGTGATGATGAAAATTATGTAAAAAAAAAAAATTACCACATTTCCTGTAGAAATAGCTGGTCTTCTACTAATTTTTGATTTCTACAGTAATTTCCGAAAAGGGCCCTAAAACATCAAAAGTTCAAGACGTGTTATTTTGAAGAAAGTGCACGTATTTTAAAAATTTTTAATTAACAAACTTTTCATTTGGATTTCTTCTAATTTTACTGAAGAGATGCCTCATACTTTTTCTAAATTTTGCAAAAATTTTAAGTCTAATCCAAAGGTATAAATTATCTTACTGGGTTAACATGGAAATGAATAGCATAGAATAAGAGAACAAATATTTGGGTTTATTTTACTTAATTAATTTACTACATTATAAATTGGTTAACTAAATATTGATAAATAAAAAAACATGAAATTAATTTCTAAAAAGAAATATTACAAACTAATTTATAATTCTTTGATATTTTGGGCATATATATTATGTACATATAAATAAATTAAAGTACTTCCTTTGCGCCTCGATTTCAATGTTATTTCACACCTAGGTACTTGGTTCACCATACCTTGGTCTAAACCCTTTTCTCACTCCTAGCCTGTCCACCTTCACATCTCATCTCACCTCTACAACCCATCTTGGACTCCTCATCCTATTTAGAACAGCTGATGGTCGTCTTTTGTTCTCTCCACTCATTAGTATTTATTTATTATATTTATTATTAGGCACGCGCCCCCCCCCCCCGGCCCCCCCCTGGCTACGCCCCTGATTCCATACTTAAAAAGTAAGAAAGTTTTAATTTTTTCCGCTCAACGCCAGGTAATAGAGATAGTAAAGTTAAAATAGGTATTAGAAGAATGTGTTGAAAGGTGTGACTAATACATTTTTAAGTGAGCAGCGTTACGGACGTTATGTCATGGAGGCCAAGCGATTTTTGGCACACCCACTACCAAAGTTATTATTGGATGGTCCGAATAAAAATTGCACAACACCTGGCTATAAAACCGAGCGGAATATTTCTGTATCGGCTATTTGTCTTTCTGCTTACTACCTCATTCTCTTAATTTTGGATTTAGAACATTAAAAAAAGGAGATGATACGCGCCCTATATTTTGCTTGCCAAGAAATTAAATTTTATCTAATGTTTGCAAAATAATAATGTGACAGAAAATAGAGTGACGTAAAGAAGGGAGTCTGTTATATACTCCGGAGGCCGGAACAGCAGCAAGGGCTCGGTTTGAGCCCATACGTAGCCACGATCTACCAATCCGTAGACCGGGAGAGCAGCAGGGGCTCGGTTTGAGCTCATACGTAGCCACGATCTACCAATTCGGAGGCCGGAACAGCAGCAGCGGCTCGGTTTGAGCTCATAAGTAGCCACGATTTACCAATCCGTAGACCGGGAGAGTAGCAGGGGCTCGGTTTGAGCTCATACGATCTACCAATCCGGAGGCCGGAACAGCAGCAGGGGCTCGGTTTGAGCTCATACGTAGCCACGATTTACCAATCCGTAGACCGGGAGAGCAGCAGGGGCTCGGTTTGAGCTCATACGATCTACCAATCCGGAGGCCGGAACAGCAGCAGGGGCTTGGTTTGAGCTCGTACATAGCCACGATCTACCAATCCGGTGTCGAGCAGCAGAGAACCTGTCAGTATCTCCTAGAGGAGGTCTTGCCGCAGTCGTCAGGATCGAATCCTGAAGACAATAGTGTTTTACTAAAGACATAGCTTATTATGGAATATTTAAAAAGGGAATTAATTCCTGAACGAAGGGTATTTGGAGGTCGTCACGGAGAGTGCTTGGAAACATAGAAGGGAGCGTCCACTATCTTTCAAAAGATCTTTTCAAATGCTTGGCTGAGCGTCATCATTATGTGCCGTTGCTTTTAACAGTAAACATTTATTTTTGTCAATAATTGAAAATTGAAAAACAAAGTATCAAAGTTAAAACCTGTAAAAAATATAAACACCTAGCTAGTGAAGTGACAGAAATACCAGGGTTCAAATAGTTAAGAACATTAAATGTTTAAAAAACATTATAATAAAATATTCAAATGAGAAAACATAACTAATGTCTGTTGGGTCGCCATTTTTTATTATTTATTTTATATATTATTATTTTATTTATGTTAGTATGTTGGCTTTTTACGAATAGGTCTTTACAGCTATAATTCAGTTCAATGCATTGACATTTATTGGAAGTTGACATTTTATTAAGACGTCCATTTTGTATTATTTATTGAAATTAAATTCTATCATTTTGAATACATCCAATACAATTTGATGAGTGGTTGGATTTTACGAGTGTAAACCAGTCAAGTCAATGTGTCCGTTTGCTATTTAAGTGTTGAGACATAAATTTCAGTAGATGGTGTATAGAAAATAAAAATAATACCTTAGTTTTATGTGAAAGAGAGTTAATTTCAATTGTTTTTTTTTTTTACTTTCTCAGCTGTACGAATTATGAGGAAGTTATCTTATCGATCAGAAATATCAATTTTCATCGGAATTTCATCCAAATGATTTGGAAAAGGAAACAAGCAGGTTCTCCGATGTGTGTTTCTCCTCTCTGCACCCCAAATCAGAGGACATTTCTAGGACGTGTATTAGCATTCTACAAAAGTGGCATTTGTAACTAATTGTAAGTGCGGCCAGGGGCGTAGCCAGGGGGCCCTGGGCAGAGCAAAAAACCAAGATAAAAATTAAATAAACCAGAAAAATTGTTTTTATTAAAAATGGATTGCTTACAAGTTTGGTAACTTCAAATTTCCCGTGCGTCTGACTCCTAAATCAGCAATCAGCTGTTACATAAATGTACATGTACAAAACAAGTCATATTACATTTATTTAAATATATATGAATTCCGTCATTTCATTCCCTCGCTCAAAATCGTCATTTATGTTATACTTTATACTCAAAGCTGATTTTAGATGCACAGTCAAAATGGAAAGCGCAGCAGGAGCAAATGCACGCTATTGGATGTGTCATTCAATTCTAAAAGCACAGATACCACAGCGTGCATTTGCTGCTGCAGCGCTTTGCATTTTTGCTGCTCATGTAAAGTCAACTTAGTATTACAGTCAGTGGTTAACTCAGGGGGAGCTTCTAGAGGTTCGAGTCTCCTAAATGAATGTTAACCACGTTAACAACGTTATCCACGGAAACTGCAGGCTGTGCCCCCGGGAGTCTACACACCCCCCCCCCCTCCCCTGCTCAAAATCCTGGCTACTCCTGTGAGTGCGGCCCTTAGAGTCCACACGGCAAACTTCTCAGCATGATATGAATATCAATAATAATAATTACAGACGCTAATGAGCTAGAACAAATTTTATGCTTACCCCCCCCCCCCCCACAACCCCCCTCTCCCGTCAACATTTTCAGACGCCATATAGCCTATTTTTCAATGTGGCTCAAAAGGATGCTACATGTATATCGATAGCCTTCCAGAACAAATAAGGTCGGATAAATCTTTATCAAGAAATCGTAAAATCCACTTTTTTGCAGTCTTTTTGTGTAAAACAAAAAAGCGGATGGACCGAATTTGATAAAATTTCTTTGAGATCATATTTACGTTGATATGCTTCGATTGCCACCAAAGTGGAGTCGATATCATTTTTCATTCGCGACATTTCGTGCATGAAGAATTGACCACGCATGTACGTTCGTACACACCCATAATTCTTTTCAAAAATAGTGTAAAATCACTGTAGTGACCTTGAAACATAAAAATATGTTGAACATTTTCATTTAAGTTTTTGGACCTGTTACAATAATTTCCCTATATGCTAGGAAGTTAATAAAAATGTCTGTGTGTATTTACATATCGTATATTGTATAGGTTGTTTATTGGGGGTACTTTTTAAAAATTAGTTAATATAAAATTTCTTGTCGATACATTCATTCTATCATCAGTTATTCGAGTTTTTATGTTAAGGCTCCCCCCTTCCGTTTGGTTGATTTGGCTGAAAAACAATAGCTGTCGTCGTAAGAGGGTTGTGGATTTTCATTTCAAATTTCGTGTCGATACATTCATTCTATCGGCGGTTATTCGTGTTTTCATATTAAGGCTTCTCTTTTGTCGATTTGGCTGGAAAGGTGTTGTCGTTAAAGGGTTCTGGAATCACATATGAAATTTCATATCATCTCATATTTGGAGTTATCGTGTCCACAGACAGACAGACGCCAATTGTTTTTTTCCTTATTTTGCATCTAGGGGTCGGAAAACATGAACTTAAGAACTCCGCATCAAATTTTTGACCGATTGCATAATTTCCTCTATACTTATTTTTGACTGTCAGTAAGATAAATGTTGAAGCTGATCAGGATTTGTAGAGCTGTAGGAACAGTTGACCAGAAAATGTGTTTTTCCTTAGTACGAGGGTAGTTTTCATATGGAGGAGGACTGAGGGTAGCGAAGAGGGGAGGTTATTAAGATCCATTCCAAGTTGATCTACTTTGTATTTGGTTTGTGGCCTTTATTTGGTTTCTGGGCTTCTAACTCCATATAACTTCCCAGGGGATGAAAAGTCTGACAAACTCCTCAATATCTCTTTCAGTATATATTATTTCTTTTCTTTTGAGGGCGCCGGTAGCTCAGAGATAGCATGCTTGTTTATTGAACTAAAGATCTCGGGTTCGGAACCCACCCGAAGTCCTTAGGTGTTTTATCTAGGAGGTGCAAAAAACCCTGAGCACGCCGTCCTTCGGACTGGACGTTAAGCTATGGTCCTGAGTAGGGGAGATAAGATGGTTTCAGCGCAATGGCTAAAGAGCAAGATGGCGGTAGCCGGCTTTGTACCCAGCACAAATCACCGGCTTTGTACTTCCCCAGCACAAATCACCGGCTTGGATGGCCGCCATCTTGCTCTTTAGCCATTGCGCTGAAACCATCTTATCTCCCCTACTGTCCTGGGTCTGTACGATGTCAGGTACTCGTTAAAGTCTCCTACCTTAGGTTAATAAACTTGGGTAGGCAAAATTTAGTACTCACACAGTAGAGTCATGTCCATCAGAGCGACGAAAGAGAAAGAGGGGTGGATCAGAGGGGCTCAACTCAAAAAACCCCAATAACTGTTGTTGTAATGACATTTAAATTCAAAACCCGATATAGGTCGACACCTACTGATTTTGAACCACATCGGCTGAAAGGGGGCTCCACATTCATGAAATTTCAAGTCAACAAATGATTTTTATCAAAACGGTCTTTTGATCTTGAGGGAGAGTGAAAACCTACTTGAATAATTCATACCGGGGAAGTACATTGTCAGTGATTCACCGACGACTTTTTGGATCTGATGTAGTTGAAGTTTTCTCCAGACGTTGAAGTTCTCCCCCGGGACCCGCCAAAATGATAAATGAATCTGGAGACCCTCCGCTGTCCCTGAATTTGAGTAATGATTCCTAGGGATTATACGGCTAAGCCCGGCTGACACGAGTAATTCTGAGGTAAGCCCTGCTAGTGTCGATACCTGGAACAAACAGTCCTCCAGAAGTGGTTATATCGATGACGGTGGGATCTGTACAGACATTTTGCAAGGTTCCTCATTTCTAGAATGACCGTTGAAGATGGTATGTTTCTGCCGTTACCTCTATCTTCGGGTGGAAAGTGTGTTTCTGAGATAAGAAATGGCACCACTTGGATTATTACACCCTTTTATCGACTAGTGAAAATCAAACGATTTTGATCGAAAACTGCATTTGGCTCGGCCGCCAGGGACAATCAACTTTTATTTTTCTTGTTGTATAATTTTTATCTATTAACTTTTCGTAAAATCTAAGTTTGTGTAACAAATTTTGAATTAAATTTTATTTCTCCAGCTAGATGAGGTTTAGGAGAAGATATGTAATCGGTCTGAAATTCGGAGTTGAGTTTTCATGGGATTTACGAGTTTTCCGACACCCTGATTCAAAAAAAAAAAAAATCTATGTTTATATATGTGCGTGCCTGTGAACACGATAAATTCCGTTAGAATGAACAATTATAATAATTACATATTATGTGTATCCAGAACCCTGTAAGGACGTCACCTATTGACCTTTAGCCATATCGGCCAAAGGAAATGGGGAGATTTATGAGATTTTAACAAAAAAACTCTAATATTTTATTATTTTTTTTTTTCCGAGGGCTGATTGTATCACCGCGGCCAGAGTAGGCCTACTTTGTGCCCTGTGTGTTTTAGTCCCTGCAACAATCCTGTATCTATAATACAACGGTTGAGGTCACAATGGATGGAGCATGTCTGTACGTATTTGTTGTGCAGTGTTTGTTTTGCCTGTGACGTTATCGGGCTAGTGTGAGCGCCGGCGGATGATTGTTGCGAATTAGCGTTGTGTAAAATTAGAAATTAGTGTTGCGTGATAACGCGTTTAGATAGGACCTTGATTCGGGTGTCATTGTAAAGAGCTTGAGAAGCACTACTAGGACTCAATGTGAGACAAAAAAAATATTCGCCGTAAAAATCGGTATTAAATTGAAAATTGCAAAAAAATTAAAAGATGTCGTCTCATATGAATAATAAATATGCTCGTAATTATAGAAAACGCAAATCAGAGGAAAGCTCGCATGAAAAGGAATTTAAAAAACCTAAAAAGTCTAGTTCCAAGCAAATGCAAGAGCTACGGCAGCATCGAAAAGAAAATGAAAAATGATTTTATCCTGACGTTTTCACGGAAAATCTACCGCGTCGACCTTGACTACGCCTTTTTTTTTTTTCTTTCATTTTTGGTTTTTGGTTTCTGGAATACATGGAACTTTCATTAAAAATCAACATCGAATTTTTGACTTAATTACATAACTTCCCCTATACTATACGTTTAGTTGAATCAGTAAAATAACAAATTCAGTCGGACGTAATAATCTACACTTTTTTTGTCTTTTCTTCTGGTTGAACAAATTATTCTAAAAGTTAAAAACTTTAGAAAAGTAGATCTCAGAATGGTTTTCTCTTATTTTCTTTTTGTACAGAAAACTTTGCAAAATAAGAAACTTCTCAAGCTTGTGAAGATAGCTGGGAAACAATGGAGAGAGACTCCCACGCCAAGACGCCCACTCCACCATTTTTCTGAACACTGGATCATATGTTTTTTATATTTATTTTCTTATACACTTTGTTTCTTTGTATAGTTATACTACATGATACCTACAAAAATAAAGTTGTCGGTGAATCATCGGCACTGTATTTCCCCGGAACAAATTAATCAATTAACTTTTCGTTCCCCCTCCAAAAATCGCCGACCGTTTGCACTAATATTCAAAAGTTGACTTACAAGAGCTTCTAAATTTATTATTAGAGTTATTAGAGCATATCATTGAGCTACCGGCGCCCTAATATCAATAATAGAAATATATCATAAAATTCGTTGCTACGCCTTTATGTAATCTCTACTTACAATTAGTAATATTTCCTACAGAAATATATTGTACTTTCTTTTTTTACCCTCTTTTACGTATACTATAGTATAAGAAAGTCATGTGATCGTTCGAATATCCAAGATCGAGCTTTCAACGGATTTTCACATTTCAAAGTCCCCCTGAACACGTTTTGATCATTTTGTGTGTTTATGATTGGAACTTTTTGAACACTCAAAAGCGTGAACTCATGAACTTAAAATTTGAATCGAAGATGTTCTAACTGTGATCTGATTAGATTTCGGCCGACATAACACCCAAATTTAGACCACTTTATTTCGTGGCCTAAGTGCATTTTACAAAGTACCTCTT
The DNA here is from genome assembly GCA_963662175.1 of Aradus depressus. Taxonomy (NCBI): domain Eukaryota; kingdom Metazoa; phylum Arthropoda; class Insecta; order Hemiptera; family Aradidae; genus Aradus; species Aradus depressus. The sequence goes on along the minus strand of OY759214.1, from coordinate 62,218,620 downwards.
ATAATTTGTACCATGTCTTAAAATATCTTTTGAAATAAAAGTTTTAGTGATTATTGGAAACACATTTTATGTAAAAAATTAGTTTTAGTGATTATTGAAAACACATTTTATGTAAAAAATTCGTTTTTATATTCTAATATGCATGAAGATGCTGCATATATAAGAAATATGTTCTTGATGTTATCGTTAAACTTGTTAATGTCAATAATCATTATTTTTTTGGGATCCTATTAATTTTGTTTTAAAGGAGGGTGCGCCGCAATAATGCAATATCACCTTGTCGATAGTGGGGAGAAGAGCTCGGGGATCAAGGGGTTGAGGGACTGGGATTGGCCATCGGCGGAACAATCTGTGCCAATCGGGTCGTATCCAGCCCATCTAGCAGTTCTGCTTCTGTTCCCGCCAGGAGCCCAAGAATCGGCAGAACATCGGATAGTCTGATTCCGTCACCAGTTGCCGTAGTTCCAGTCCCAAATACTATCCTGACCCTTGAATCAACTCCACCTTAGCTTTGTCGCAGAGCGGACATTCGAGCATCATGTGTTCTGCAGTTCGGGTTGTTCTTCCTCTGAAAGAAGAATTAAAGTCACCATGACCTGATAATATTTGGGACATTCAGTGATTAGGCTGTACCCACGTAGAGTCAATCCGACCATCGTGACCAACGTTACTATTATTTCTCCACAATCCATTCCTGGACACATCCAATGTCCTTGAATCGCTCTAGTCTGGACTGTCCTCGCATCTCTTCCTCCAGGGATAGGCTTTTTTAGCTCTCTTGGCGTTTGAACTTTTCTATCTGTACCGCTGCTATATAAGTTTGCCTGATGGACGATGGTGCTCAGAGAGGGAAAAAATAATAGAAAAAACGAAATTACAGAACTCTTCTCGCAAAATCAAAAACGACCTAACCAGGGTTCTGTGTTATAGGTACTGCCTGCAACCCCCAGAAACTCGACATCTGTCACATCCTCAGGTCGTCTACATAGTGAAAGAGAGAAGACATATGTTTTATGGATAAGCACCCTCAAAACTGAGTCTTCATTCATATTGAGAAAACGTAATAATGTACCAACGGGGGAGGGGGAGGGGGATTATTGAGGTTCCTGTCATGAATGGGAGGGTTGGGATTTGAGACTTAAGCCTGCCTAAAACAACCTTTCAAGGCTCTTCCCTTCTTTACTATGAACGTGTACTTAGCCGATCTCGGTAGGATTTCAACGATCCTTTGGTCACAACAGAACTTTGCTATACCAACCACATTTTTTCACTAAATATTATATTTTTGAACTAGCTACCCATAAAATTCTGGCATTTTGCCCCAAGCCTCCGATCCCAAGAGTGTCCCATTTTTTCATAGTTATTTACTATACAATTAATAAAATAAATAAATAAAGTTTGTGATGTGAACAAAACCGGACTTACTTGTACCAACTCCTTTTTTACAGATACTAACACATATGGGGGTTGGCGTCAGCGTTTTCCTTTGTTTCATTGTGACTTTTTCATACCCTGTAATCAGGAGGATGAATGATCTCTACAAAAGAGGTTGTTGTAAGAAAGTCCTGTAAGGATTATTAATCCACATCACTTATAGATATTTTAAAATTCACAGATATGCGTAACAATTTAGACATTACTTTCAAATATTTCATGCGGAAATTTATTTCAGACTTTGGGGCGTTATAACATTGGACGTATTGGTATCGGAAACCTGAGGACATATTAGTGTTTTGGAAACTAAATAACAAACATTGTTGGTGGGAACACATTACTCGATAGAACTAACCGTTTTCGAGTAAATCAAGGAAACATCTGAAAGACTGGGTTTCAAAAAGTCGTTTCAGTGTCTTTCCCCATGTATCTCCCAAACCGTCCTTCGAAGAACTGTTTTTCTACTACTTTTTTCTGATGTTTGCCAAAATCTAATCTGATCTAAGTTAGCACATTCATATGTGCACTTGTTCATTCCAAACTCAAGTTCATTCATGACTATATTTGTTTTTGAGTTAACTTCCAATCATATGTACAAACAGACTGGACACCATCGCGAAAACAGACATCAAACATGTTCATGGGAACTTGAGACGTGAATTTCCGTTGAAAACTCGATCTCAGATAATCACATGATTACAATATTAAAGGCCAGGGGCGTAGCCAGGATTTTGAGCAGGGGGGGGGGGGGGGGGGGCAAAGTTAGGCTACGAGGGTTGGGGGTAGCGTTGCAGACTTTTTGTTATTAATTTGGGAGACTCGGACATCTAGAAGCTCGCCCTGAGGTAACCACTGACTGTAATACTTAAGTTGACTTTACATGAGCGGCAAAAATGCAAAGCGCAGCAGCAACAAATGTACACTGTGGTTTCTGTGCTTTTAGAATTAAATGAGTCACATCCAATAGCGTGCATTTGCTGCTGCTGCGCTTTGCATTTTTACTGCGCATGTAAAATCAGCTTCAAGATTATAAAGTATAACATAATTGACGATTTTGAGCAAAGAAATGAAATGATTGAATACATAAATAAATGTAATGTGACTTGTTTTGTACATGTACATTTAAGTAACAGCTGATTGCTGATTTAGGAATCAGATGCACGCGAAATTTGAAGATCCTATTGGTAACTTGCAAGCTACATTTATAATGAAAACTATTTTTTTAGTTTATTTCATTTTTATCTTGGTTTTTTGATCTAGCCAGGGGGGGCACGCGCCCCCAATAGCTACGCCCCTGCTAAAGACATAAAACAAAAAAAAACACTTTTTTTGGCTCAGCTTAGTGCTTTACACATTAAAAGATAAACATAAGGCATTTTATATGCAAGGGGTTGTTTAATGACCTGGTATAGCCGAGTTTTGAGTCGCCTGTTGAGGGTGTTATACTAAAGGTACAACTTAGTGAAAAAGCTGGTCAAAAATATCGGAATTCTTCTATATGCCTCATTGAGTCCCCCTACCGTAGTTTGGTCATCCCTACCTCAAAGGGTGGGGTCAAAGATCCCCACTTTGAGACGCACCCCCCCTAAATACTGTTTGTGGAGGAATGCGGAAGGAGCCTTGCAGTATGCTGATGACATGTTCTCCAAGGTCTGCATACATCTGGGTCAGTTCCACAGACCCGTCTCTCCATTCGTATCTTCCACGCCTCATTTCATACTTTATAGCCATCTCGTTAAGGAGATTCAATAATAAAATATTCTGAAAATATATTTTTTTTGTTCCTTATATTATTATTGTCTGTGAGGGCTGCAGTCATCTGATCTTCTATATTGCGAATTTTATTGAAAAGTAACGGTTTTTTTTTTTTTTATCGTCAGTACCTAATGACAACTTTTATTTATCTTGAGACATTTTTCATGCTTCGGGCATTTTCAGGGTTCCCTATCTGGTAGGAGGAAATTTTCGTGCGTTACTAAATGAAAAAAAATCTTTATTCTGGGACATACGTCCCCTAAGAATAATAACATAATGAATAAACAAGAGTATAGAAGTATCGACCAGTTGAGAAGAATAAAAATAAAATAAAAGAGGTCTCTAGGAATAAATATTAAATGTTGAAAACAGGCAATGAGTAAAACAATATAATAAACTAGTGAAAAATGATAAAGAGAAATAAAAAAATTAAAATTAGGAATCAGAGGTTTGCTGACTTAGGGGATAATGGAAAAGTAGGGACTTAAATGAAAGGATAGTAGGAGCATGGCAAATTTCGGGATAGTGTTGTCTGATTTTTTTTTTCCAGAAACCTGGATAACAACAATATTGAAAAAAAAAATTGCCTCATAATTATTGATTGAAGAAGAGATAGATTTTGTACCCATGTTATCCAAAGCCCTTACATCAGCCCCTCGCTAGTATTTAACTACCTACTCAAATACCTCGTTGAATACTTTGGGAGTTCTTTCTCCTCAACTCCGTGTTGATGAACGCCTCGGAGATGTCCACAACCCGGTTCTTCGCCCCAAGATGAGTTTCCGTTCCAAAGTACTCCATTTCTCCAGGACTGTTTAGTAAGTAGTAAGTCCTCTTCCGTTGCTGCACTGAGCCAGTTTGTCGTCTTGTGCATATCCTTCCACTCCCTTTCCACGACCCAGAGACAATTATATTATATTCACATCCACATTGAGTGAGTTTTATGAGACAACAAAATTATGTTGCTTAAATTTGAAAAAAAAAAGTTTTTTTACCTCCCACTTTCGAACCCGCAATCTCCAGCTCAGTAAGAAAGCACGCCACCTCTAAGCTACCGGCGCCCTCTAACTCATTTAGAGTATTGTTTAAATTGTGGCGCTTTTTATTATTAGTACTTGAGGGCGCCGGTAGCTAAGAGATAGCTTGTTTGCCTTCTGAGCTCAAGATCGCGGGTTCGTAACCCGGCCGAGACCCTTAGACATACGCCCCAGAATAAAGATTATTTTTCATTTTCATTTTCATGTAATGCTTATGCTCTGTTCACTTTTATTATATTGAATATTAATCGGCTTGGAGATCCGACTTTCTTTATATGAGGATTCAAAAAGTCTTAACAAAAAAAAAATAGAGGTTAAGAACTCCCTTCTGCTGCCTGACCTAACTGGTGTGAGAGATTGGTCCAAAACTAAGGGAAGTAGCTATCCTGTGAAAGATGTATTGTAAATACGGTTTTTATAATGATATTTATTGTGATTTCAAGTCTGTAATAATTTTTAACAATGTATTTTTTTTTTTTTTTTTTTTTTATATTTTATGACAACAAATAATTTCTTTGGCTGTATGATGGAAAATGTTTATATTATGTACAGACTTAATGTATTTATTAGAATGAATGGTTTTTGCATGAGTGAAGCTGGCTTCCCCCACCCCTTAGAGCTATGCCAGTTATCTTCCAACCGCTGTGCTGTGTGGGTGGGTAAGTTTATTTTATAATTTTACTCTGTACCCTGATGCTTTAGGAATTATTTATACTTTTTATTAATTGTATATTTGTATATTTTATTAATTGTATTTGGTAGATGAACCACTGATGATGACGCTGTTGCGTCGAAAACCGGTTCTGGTATAAATAAAACAGTGGGAACAACGTCTTTTATTTCTATTAGAAATCTCGTCCCACAACATCTTACTATCACATATGAATATAAATACATTTATAATTAAGCTTCATAATTAAGCTGTTCACTTTTCTTTTTTATTCTTATGTATTTATTCTTAGGGGAACCTCGGTCCCAGAATAATAACATTTATTTTTGTTTTCATTTCATTAGTTTATGTAATTTGGGAAGTAAAAAAAACGAAAGTACATCGGATGGGACATTAAGCCTATGCAATGTCAAGATGTCATTTAAGATTCCATTACCTCAGGTAAATAAAAAACTGAGTAGGCGAAATTTAGGACTCCCACTATAGAGTCGGGCTCATGTCCACCAGAACGACGAAAGAGCACTCTGAAACATCTCGTTAAAGCCCGGGCATGAGTCATAATAACTATTACTGGTACTAAAAAAAATTTTTTTAAATAAAGAAAAATATAAAATATATGCTTTACTGGGTATAAGAAAGTCTCTCAGGATTACACTGTACAATGAAACAAAGACAACTGCTCATGCCAACACATAACTTTCATATATCTAATAACGCCTTTATTAAACGACTTTGAGAGGTGGGAGAGGTGGAGTGTTATCTGTAAAGACGTAATTTATAAGAAAGCGCTATTGTGACATATTATTTCTACTATTCCTTCCCCTCTCACACAGTGTTCCATGTTTAGGCGTGGTTAGTTTTTAGGGACGCTCTTCAGGACAGCCCCAACGCCCCCTGTCTCTCTCCAAACCAAATAATCTTATTGCGACCTCTTCTGACGTATCCTTAAACGAATTAGCTCAACTTCGTTTCCACGGTTGCTTCTAGAGACCTTCTCCAAACAGAGTTTCTTTTTTTCCCTATTTTTTTTTTCTTCCTGGCTTCCTCTGGTTTGCTTCAAAAGTAAAATTTATTTTTACACTTCTCTCTTGGATTGTTTGTCTGTTGTAAATAAAAAAAGTCGTCGGTGAATCACCGGCAATTAACTTTCCCAAGACGAATTAATCAATTAACTTTACGCTCCGTCTATAAAACCAGTCGGCCGTTTGAGCAAATAATCAATAGTTGTCTTACCTAGTGGCTCTAAATTCATAACTTCGGCAATTAAAAGAGTTTTTGAATTTGAGCCCCTTCTGATCCCCCCTTTCCCTTTAGTCGATTTGGCTGAAAATCAATAGGTGTCGTCGTTGCTCGACTCTGCGTTCACGTATAAAATTTCGTATCGATGAATTCATTCTATAGGGAGTTATCGTGCTCACAGACACACAGGCAGATATTTTTTTTTTTTCGTTTTTGGAATCTGGAGGTCGGATAACATGCAATTCCGTAGAACTCCGCATGTAATTTTTCACCGATTACATTTCATCTATACTTCATATAGCTGGGGAAGTAAAACTCGACGGTGAATCGCCAGCACCCTAATATAATAGGGTTAGGGTTAGGGTTTATGACTCATGCCCGGGCTTTAACTACGAGGTCATATCGCCTACTACCAGAGCGCTCTTTCGTCACTCTGGTGGACATGAGCCCGACTCTACTGTGGGAGTCCTAAATTTTGCCTACCCTAAATTTTTTATTCACCTAGAGTAGGGGTCTTTAACGAGTACCTGACATCGTACAGGCTCAGGACCATTGCTTAACGTCCCATCCGAAGGACGGCGTGCTTAAGTTTATTTTACCTCCCAGATAAAATAAACTAAGGGCCTCGGTCGGGTTACGAACCCACGTTCTTGAGCTCAGAAGTCAAGCACGCATACCACTGAGCTACCGGCGCCCTCCCCTTATATAATATTTATATATATTATATTTATTATACCTACTTATATATTCCCAGTGCCAAATGAACAACAATTCTCTCTTCGGGGCTTAGAATCCCCATGCTAAATTTCATACTATAAAATAAAAAAATAAAAATCCTTTTTTGTAACATTGTCTATTCTACGAAAACATAAATGCATAAACTACACGTCAGCTCACCGTCGCTTAACAATAACTGAATGAATCGACACGAGATTTGGTTTGTATATCCACGGCATCATACTGACGACACCTATTGGTTTTTAATGTCGACCCATGCCGGCCAAAAGAAAATGGAGGATTACGGGGGGCGCTTAACACCAATAACTACCGACGTAATGAATGTCCCTCATCAATCAAATAAGTTTTCTCTCTCAATTTACAGCTTTGGTTGAAAATCAATATGTGGCTCAAGCATCACACTGAATTTTGTGTTGATAAATACTACTTTTTCCAAAAATTAATAGGCATCGTGCTTATGGGGTTTGGGATTTACATGTACAATTTTGTGACGATCTATTTATTTTATGTGATAGTGAGATGTGGGACGAGATTTCTCATTAGAAATTAAAGACGTCGTCTTCCCACTGTTTTATTTGGATCGGAGAAGGGGACCCAACAATCGAAATAACTATCGATTTATTGAATTTATCACCATGGTTCAGAAGTCCTTGATTAAGCCACATTTTGGTTTCAGAGGGAGAGCGAAACTTAATTGATTAATTTGGGCAGGGAGATTACATTGGCATTGATTCACCGACGACTTCTTTTTTTTTTTTTCTTTTTTTTTCATGTTTAATGGAGTACGATAATCATTGGTTTCTTACTGTCTGTTTCAGATAATGGTTTGGTGGTGAGATGGTCTGGCTGTGGAGGGTGGGGGGCCTTCTGTTGGGATGTCTACTGACAGCCGGAGGCGGCACGAGCGAACTGGCCGGAGGCGGCACGAGAAGAGGTCGAGTTCGGTTCACAGTACTCGCTCCTCAGGAGAACAACACCCAGTCCCTTCCTGTCATCCTTCCCATTATCGGGCTCGCTGTTCGGAATGTCTCCCACCCGGTGGTCGGACTCCTGCCCGGCTGGGACATCCGTACTGTCCATCGGAACACCAACTGTTCTTCTACCCATGGCCCACTCGCCTCCTTCGAGATGCACAACATGACAGGTGAGTCCGACACATTACACTTTAATGGTCCATAAATTGCCTCCCTTCCCACAGGACAACAACCTACCACAACTCCTTCCTTATCCAGGCTAATTCCCTCTGGAACTCTCTCCCTCTCCAGATTCGCCATGCTTATAATCTTCACCTATTTAAAACTCTATCTTTCCATTGTCTCCCAACTCAGCAAACTTCTGATTCCTATAAGGCAGGCTCCTATGAGATAGTTCTCGTCTTCCTATAAGTCTCTCACTCCACTGGACCGGTTGTTACTCTACTGTTTTATCAATCCGTCAATTTCACTTAATATATTCATATAAGTGTAAACTCTATTTAACGCCACTCGATTTAACGACAAACTCCCTAAAACATCGAAATTACTTGAATCTGGTTGGTTTACCTTGTTGTCCACACAATGATACACTCTATGTAGCATCACACCCACTCTAAATAACGACAACAAAACGTCATTACTAAGCAATAAACAGTACTTTCAGGTTGCCGAATAAAATAAGAACTGCAGCTGTGTACGTTCTTTTGTTTGTTATTTTGTTGCTTTATTGTCTAGCATGTATTTACCTCGACTGTCGGCATCATACGTACCGAAGATTCTAAGAAATTCGTTCGACAGCCTGACTACAACAGCTTCACTTGGAGAACACAAGAAATTCTGGGTTCGGTGAGAAAAACTGAGGAACAACAAGGGGATGAAGAAGATGAGACGGATGATGCTGATCCTCCACCAAGCATTAAACAAGCACTCGATGCAGCGAAATTATTAGAAAAATACTTTTTGTATTACCAAGTTGATCCCACAGTATCTCAAGATATGAATAAAATACATAAGAAAATACAATTAAAATACTGAAGCAGCAAAAAACGTCAGACGAAGATAATCGACTATACGCAATAAGCGTTGTTATTTGTATCAATATTAATGTTTGTTGTTTGTAAATTTTATACTTTATTAGTAAATACATATTATAATAGTAAAATACTATTAAATGTAATGTAATATGTATTGATTTTTCTTCTCTTCATTTAACGACAACTCTCAATAACGCTATAAAATGCGCAGTCCCTTAAGTGCGCTATATAGAGTTTACACTGTATTTTCTTTCGGACCTCCATCTTTCTTGATAATTACTCATTATTATTATTTCTTACTTTTTTTTTCTTATTTCTATTTTATTTTTATTATTTAAATTTATATTGTTTTAATCATTACCTGTCAATAACAGAAATTTTTTTTATTTAATTCCTAGAGGCCTATTTTCTTTTTTGTTTATTTTGTCTCAATTGGTTGATACTTGTATTCTTTTGTTTATTTCTTATGTTATTATTCTTCTAGAATAAAGATTATTTTTCATTTCATTTCATTTCAAATTACTGAATTTACAAAATATCTTTAGAATTATCTTAAGTTGGCCGCGAAGCATCAGACATTTTCATTTATGCCGAGGGTAAGTGAAACATTGTTTCAAAGACCTTATTGTTAGTGAAATATACAAAGCAGATAAGTTTACTATAGCGGGCAATATCCGGGAAACCTGAACGTACATCATGATATTTGAAGGCGCCAGTAGCTCAGAGGGCTTGTCTACTGTGCTCAAGATCGCGTGTTCAAAATCCAGCTGAGCCCCTTAGCACGCCGTCGTTCGGATGGTACTTTAAGCGTTGGTCCTGAGTCTGTACGATGTCAGGTACTCAGTGTTGGATTACCCAATAGGCCGGACTAGGCCATGGCCTGGGGCCCCCGTCGATGAAGGACCCCGTAAAAATCGAAAATGGATTTTTTTTTTTTTTTTTTAAACAAAGTTTATTCCGAAAGATTCAAAATTATAAATTTTTTTTATTCATTAAAAATTTACCAATGAATCAAATTTATGTTTGATCATTTTTTTATATCTTTACATTCATCATATCTACCATTGTATTTACGGCAAATACTTTTTTGAATCAATTTATGATTCCAATTGTTTATTCATCTCAAGTTTCTACTTTCATTTTTATTCTGACGATTTGGAAGATTTTTATCCCGAACTAAAACAGTTTCACACTTATGTTAGATCGAAATTTCCTTAAAAACCCCAGTTCACTCATTCTGAACTTTACGAAATTTTGATTCGAGATAATCTTGCAACTGTTTTTCCAAACGTTGAAATTGCTCTTAGCATTTTTTTAACGCTCATGATAACAAATTGTTCTGCAGAGCGCTCTTTTTCAAAATTAAAACGAATCAAAAGCGAGCAAAGAAGCATTATGCATCAAGAACGATTAGACAAGCTGAGTTTGATGTTCATTGAATCAGATGTTCTTCGTCAAATTGATTTTGAAGAAACCTTTATACCTCAAGTGTAGAAAGAAAGATTTGTAAAGACAAATCTTATATCAACGTTTATATTATAAATGTATATTGTTTATAACATGTTTAGCAATTTTAGTTCTGAAAAGAATACATAGGTATATATTTAACAAAAAATAAAATTTATTTCATGTTTATACCTTAGAAATAATATAAATTCATTGTTAAATTCATATAAATGCATAAATAAACATTTTATTGCAGTTTGTAACAAAAGGGGGGCCCCAAAAATTTTAAGGGCCTCCTATTCGCTTAATCCGGCACTGCAGGTACTCGTTAATGATTCCAACTCTAGGGTGAATAAATCTGGATAGACAAAATTTATAGTAAAGCAGAGTCAAGCTCATTTCCACCTGAGCGACGAAAAAGTGCTCTGGTAGTAGGCGATAAGACCTCGTAGTGAATGAAAGCCCAGGTATGAGTCACAATAACTAACTCATAATACTTTGTTTTGCCAACCCCAGCACGCTTTGGAAATTTTTGCAAACTTATCAACTTATCATCATCTAAAGGAGGGGGGGGGGACTAATTGGCTGTAAAGCTTTAGCAATGTTTGAATATTACATAATTTTTCATCCCTCTCTCTTTATACAGACAGAGAGAGAGAGTGAGTGAGACATAAATGTGAAATTATGTATGTATATATGCATTGGGCTTCTACTTAGGAATGGCAGGGTTGAATTTCACCAAATTTCATATGCATAATTTGTGAGATTGTCCCGATGGCTTTCAACATACCGCCCACCAAACAACAATCAAATCAGTGGTAGAGTCCTCAACCGCTCAACACAATCACATGCATCGCTTAACAGATGTGTTCATTTTAAGTGCATCTTCATTCATTTCAATTCGATTACTAAGTGAGTTGAATAATTTAAGGAAAATATTTTATTGATGTATGAATAATATTATAAAGTACCAACAGGTTCCCCGGCTTCGTTCGGAATAACTTTAGCACCTTTAAGCAGGTTAGTTAACTTTAAGAAGGTTTTGATGTAAAAATTATATAAAGTATTGACACGAAATTTCCTTTTAATTTTACAAAAATTGGCAAAAGAGGGATGTGTTCAATCTATCAACATGAAATTTAGAATGTGGATTCAGAAGCTCCTGTTTAAATTTTAGCTTAGATGGTTTTGGAGGAATAGCGAACCCCGGTCAGCCATAACCTTACTTAAGCCCTTAGATCCCGAGCTCCCTCGGACAAACAGAAACGGGTGATGTTGCACAAACGCAAGGTGCATCCGTCACATTACAGAGCAATAAAAGAAAAAATAGCGAACATTTATTGATTAATTCATGATGGAAAAGATAATTAACAGCTAACTATAACATCACGTGACATCAATTCTAATTCCCAGCAATAGACAGGGTGTCCTTTTTAGATGGCCCGGCTGAATTTCTCTTAAACCGATAACGTTATAAAAAAAATAAAAAATACGTATTTAATATTTTTCAGTCTAGTTTAATATTTCGACAATATTAACATATTATAAAGTTATGGTTCAAAATTAAAAGACAAAAAAAAAACAATACATTTTGTTAGCTATTTATAATAATAAAAAAATCCCATACCCCTAGAGGATGGTGAACCTACATTTCATGTTCAAACTGCATGCCCTCTTTGAAGATGCAAAGATTGGCTCGTCTTAACCACTCTTCGCTGGTGCTCAGTGCGATAGACTGAGGAGAGACGGATCGACAAGCATTTTCCACTCTTTACTGTAGTTCTTCAACTGATGTTGCAGGGTTATGATTGGCATAAACTCTGTTTTTCAAATGTCCCCACAAGAAAAAGTCTAACGGAGTTAGATCGGGTGACCGAGGAGGCCAACAGATGGGGTCGTGAGATCCTATCCACCTATCCCGATAGTGACGATTTAAATAATCTCTCACCTGCAGAGAATTGTGTGCGGGACATCCATCAAGCTGCAGGAGCATTCTGCATACATTCAGGATGTATGGGAGAATGCTTTCTTGAGCTTCCCAAATCGACATTTGTGCAAGGAACATTAGACCCCTGTCATAATCAGTGTCCCGAAGCCCCTGGACAAGATGAGAGCGATAGGGCTTAAAATTATAAGTCCGGAGTACATCTCTAATTTTGTTCTTTGAAAAACCTAAAACCCTTCCAGGATTTCGGAGAGAAGAATTTGGATTTTCCATAACATACATTAAAATATCCAGCTCCTCGTCGAAATTGCGCTGCCGGTTTCTTGATGGACCCACAACTAATCCGAATCTCCTCATATTGTGAGCAACACGAATAAACGTTTTGTGGTTCATTTGGGGACGATGGGGAAATTTCTGGGAGTACAACACGACTGCACGGCGAGCAATACCGCCACTTTCAATAAAACAATTGTACATATCAACTTGTTCCTGATGGGAAAACTGCATCCTTCGGTTCATTTTGACTGGCTGATACTGAATGAAAGGAAGTAGATACTGTTGTAAAAGTTGTTTATTTCCAGGAATTAAAATTCCCTTTCATAAGACCATTTGGGTAAACAATGACAGTGAATGTAAACAATAAAAGCAATTTAACGTTTTTACTAAAATTAGGAAGCAAATTCGGTTTATTGGAATTAATACCGAAACAAAATAAATGTGTGTTCTTTATTTTTATTTTGAACCATAACTTTATAATTGTTTGACCAATTTAAAATTGGGTTGCACCATTGATTTCAGCTTAAAAAATCCTTTAAAATGATGTATCGGAAGGTATAGGGTCCTATTTGAAATTTTAAAGTTGTATTGGTCCTGGGGTACCCCCTACAATTTTTTTTTCAAAAACAACTCGAAATATTAAACTAGACTGAAAAATATTAAATACGTATTTTTTATTTTTTTTATAACGTTATCGGTTTAAGAGAAATTCAGCCGGGCCATCTAAAAAGGACACCCTGTATAGGAAACACCGGAAAATTGGATCACTTTCCAGAAAAAATGTTTTATAATTGTGGAAAAATGGTTACATTTTCAAATTCTGATCGACTGTCTTATTAAACAGTTCTTATTTAGGACAACAATAAAAGAAGAGGGTGTCTTCCCACTATTGTGTCATCCTTAGTGCTACATCGATATGGTGTCATCCTCAGTAGTACATCAACTACATCAAATGATAATCAAATTACTTCAACATAAATGGAAATTTTTTATGCCACACATACATAAGACTTTTAAAATGATGTTCTACTCAATGCTCAAATCAAAACTCGAAACCCATATTAGCAGCATTCTATACTTCAAATACATACGGAAATTTGACTTGCTACATTTTTGATTTTGTACATTAATCTCGAAAAGTAAACCGTTAAAGAGCTATTTTATGTTTCTGTTCCCCACCGTACAAAATTTGAAGATACCACAAGGTGTACTTTTGAATCGTGCTTATAAGGATGTTTACCTATGAAATGTCATCAACATTAGTTCAGAAGTTTAAAATAATAAAAAAATAAATACACAAACAGTAGTTTTTGTAAGTTGTGGCAAATACATGGATTTATATACTACAGATTTATATATAGAGATAAAAACTCTTATTTAAGGCTATCTGTTGTATGGTATATGCTGTCGCGGACTTTTTTGTGTAAGTTTTTATTGCCAACATTTCTTCCGTACATCACTTTGATATATCTTCAACGGTTTAGGCAGTGTATTCAATAAATGGCGTCTAGGTGGCCGTTTCTCCTCCCACTTGCTTCACTTTTACCATCACTGCTCAGCTTCCTTTTGATTGTGTGAAGATCTATGAACCAGAAAGAAATAAGCTTCCAACGGTGCAAGAATTAACCAAATCGGGATAGTTTTTGAAATTATCTCAAATACTCCTCAAACTTTCTTTCTTCAAGTGTTCTATTAGTGTAGTGTAAACCTTGCGTCGATCGGGAGTAACTTTGCATTATATTATTATTGAAGCTGATTACGTGCGATATTCGAACAATTATTAAAATTATTTATTTCTCCCCTCTTTTTCATCGCTGAAAGAAGTATATTTTCGATTTTTTCTCAAACAACGCTTTGATATGACGGTAAAAGAATATTGACGATTCCCCCCCATCAGAACCTTCCAAATTGTTTCCTTCTTAATAAATTGCCTACATATTCCATGAATATAAATCTAACCGATTCCCTGTGATCTCTGTACAAAGAACAGCCTCCTAACCCCTTCTTCTTTCAGAATACAGTTTTGTTTTCGAATATTCTTTGACTGATACGCGCCACCTAACGTGAAAAAAAATGGATCTCCCCAGCCCCTAATGTAAAAAGTAGTCGGGAAAGTACAGGCGATGTACTTCCCCGACCCGAATAAATTGAATGAGTGACCCATATCATTGATATGTTTCGCAAATGTAGATTTTTCCCCTTTCCTTACTATATCAGTTATGTGCTCTTTTATTCGTTCTCTGAATTTGCGTCCCGATTGGCCTGTGTATACCCAACTGCACGTTTCACATTTGAGTTGGTAAATACCACTTTTATTTTTTTATTCATTTGTATTTCCACTATATCAACACAGAACGCAAAAAATGTATTTGAACATTAATAATCAATATTACACAGAGAATTATTCTGAATTATACACAATTTTTTGTCTATACATTCATTACATCGGCAATTATTTCAATTTTTTATGTTAATCCCTTTGGTTGATTTGTCTGAAATCCAATGGGTGTCGTCCTTATTAGGTTTTTGATACTCATATAAATTTTTTTGTCGATATTGGAACTATCGTGTTCAAAGACACCCCCAAGGCATCCAATTAGGCAGGGAAATTATCAGGAAATGTTTGTTGTGAAAACGGCCGAAGGGGAAGGGGAGGATTAATTATTCAATGTAATTAATAATTAATTTGAACGGTTATTCGACATTTTGCTTGTACGTTCCGAAATGGTTGGAAGATTGTGACTGTGTTAAACATGAATGGCCTTCTTTTTGCCTATTTTTCCTTCATTCAGCAACATTTTCAATTAAACAACCTCTAAGTTGAGAAACGTGGAAGCTTATAATTAATTTCATTAGTATGACCTCTTACAGATTTTTATTAGGAGTAGCTAGCCGGCTTTCGAGGTTTCCCTCATTATCCCTCATTATCAGGCAGTCTACAAAAGAAACCATCCTTAATGTAATATAAAGGCAACAAAGATAAATATATTAAATTGAAAAAAAAATAAAAATAAATAATATTTATATTTTCAATTTAATATATTTATCTTTGTTGCCTTTATATTATATTAAGGATGGTTTCTTTTGTAGACTGCCTGTTGATGAGGGAAACCTCGAAAGCCGGCTAGCTACTCCTAATAAAAATCTGTAAGAGGTCATAATATATTTTATTTGACAACCTGTGAAATAATCACTTCTCACTACATCAGCCATTTTCAAACTTATAATTAATAAATAAAACCATATTATTTTTGACATATACACTTTTTTTACTTCACACTATCATCAGGTGTAAGCGTTTTGTAAAATAGATAATATTTCAAAAATAAGTAGGGTAGTAGTAAACTACCTACGTTTTTATACTTACAGATAACCCAAAAGTTGTGGGAAGTAACTTGAAAAATATCTAATTTTAGTGAACAAAAGTAGTTTTTAATTTCTGTTTAATCTCAAAATGTATACCTTGATTTGAAAAAGTGGTTTATTTATTTTGGTTTTCGAAAGCATTAAGAATAAATTTATTGAAGGAAAATCCTAAATTAATATCGAGGGCGCCGGTAGCTCAGTGGTAAGCGTGCTTGACTTCTGAGCTCAAGGTTGTGGGTTCGTAGCCCGACCGAGGCCCTTAGTTTATTTTATCTGGGAGGTAAAATAAACTTAAGCACGCCGTCCTTCGGATGGGACGTTAAGCGATGGTCCCGAGCCTGTACGATGTCAGGTACTCGTTAAACACCACTACCCTAGATGAATAAAAATTTAGGGTAGGCAAAATTTAGGACTCCCACAGTAGAGTTGGGCTCATGTCCACCAGAGTGACGAATGAGCGCTCTGGTAGTAGGCGATATGACCTCGTAGTTAAAGCCCGGGCATGAGTCATAAAACCTAACCTAACCTAAATTAATATCAAAATAATATTTTTTCCGGTACTTTTTCGTATCGTACTCGCTTCCATTTTTTTCGGTTTAATCGGCTATTTCTTATTTATTTATGTATTTATTGTATAATTCTTCGTTTACAAAATCATAACAAAATTTAGTTTATTCCGTGTTTGCAGTGGCAACTCTCTACAAACAAAAAAATGGGACTTTGAAATGTTGAGTTCTTCTGGCATTTCTTCCAGAGGTGTCTTCTTTTTTCTCTTTTGACAATACTTCGAGACACTTACACGCCCCTTCTTCTGGTCACTATGATTGTGACTCCAAAGGACCGTCTAAATGTTTTTCACCTCTCAGATAAAAAGTAGGGCCTTGCCATACATATGCATGCTCTCATCCAACTATTTGATATGATTGTAAAATGACATTATTCTAAAAGAAAATTGCCGTTTCTCCTCCATCATCGCCTCCTTCCAAAATTAAATTTTTTGGTTAGTACAGAACGTATATTTCAAAATGTGCCAACCTTAATAAATAATCTACATGTTCCATGACTATAAATCGATCGTGGACCGATATAACCCTGATCTTCCCACTCCTGGGCGTTGTTATCGTTCCAAACCAGAGGACTGGAGTCGATGCCATAGAACGTTTGAATAATGCAGTCAGGGGACATAACTATAACTATAGTTAGTTAGTTATTATGACTCATGCCCGAGCCTTAACTATGAGGTCATATCGCCTACTACCAGAGCGCTCTTTCGTCACTCTGGTGGACATACCCTAAATTTTTATTCACCTAGAGCAGGGGTCTTTAACGAGTACCTGACATCATACAGGCTCATCGGGACCATCGCTTAACTTCCCATAAAATAAACTAAGGGCCTCGGCCGGGATTCGAACCCACGATCTTGAGCTCAGAAAGTAAGCCCTAGTAGTAAATATATTTAATATAAATAACTACCAGTAAATAGACCTTTCAAAATTCCACACCAATCTAAAAAAAAGTCAATCCTGATCCCCTCTCCTATAATATCCCCCCTCCTCTTTGACCAATTTGGCTGAAAATCAATAGGTGTTCTCCTTATGAGGTTTTGGTCACACTTAGGCAATTTCGTGTCGATAAATGCACTCTATCGGCTGCTTTTGGGACTTTTATGTTAAGGCTCCCCCTAATTCGTTCCTGTCCTTAGGTCGATTTGGCTGAATATCAATAGGTGTCATTGGTAGAGTATTCTGGATTCATAATTATCAACAGTGCGTCAGAGCAAATCCAACAAGACGGATAATAATCAAACTTACTGAACTATAACTGTAGGATAGAGATAACACATAAACATAGAGATAACACACAAAAAAAGTTCCATTGCGATCTACTATGGTCTACTGCTTAAAGATATTAGCACTAAATGCCGATTTTTGGTGTTAGCTCGCACATGTCCCAAAAATATCGTTCTGTTATAGTAATCTCATGAAATGTGACGATAAAGCGAACGCAAGGCCTATGTGCACCTGAGTTAAGTTATGGAGGGGATAGGTAGGGTGATCGTCGTTAACCACTATACCATTTTAAAAACTTTTCACAATGAGAATAATAATAGGAGTGGACATGAAAGTTACTTGACAAATTAATAAAGTACACATTAAGATAGAAGAATCCCTAAGAATAAAGAAAACTAATGTAGAGAAGCAATACAAAGAAATAATAATAAAAAAATAAATGAATAAAAATACTCTTATCAGCTGACACCTCCGTAAGTACTCTCAGCTTCCCCTCCATCTCAAGAGGCTCGTCTCTACGTTGCTCATCAGGCCCATGTGTCTTTACGGCTGCGCTATCTGGGGTTCTGCCTCCGATTCTCAAATAAAACGTTCCAATTCCAGAATCGGGCCTTAAGGATAATCACCAGCGCGCCCTGGTTTCTCCGAAACAAAACAATACACAATGATCCTTAGATTCCTGAGGTGAAAAAATGTCTGCTTATTTGTTACGCCAGTCTCCTGCGGATCATGCAAGATCATCAAAACTCTCTGCTACGTGCCATCCCTCTCCACCTGCCTCCGCCAAGACCAGTACGTCGACTGAAGAGGAAGCACCATAGCGACCTCAACCAAGAGGACTGACGTTGGTCAGCGGCCACATTCAAGTGCCAAATGTTTTGTTTTTTGACTTTAGCACAATTGAATGTATATTGTACAAAAATTGCCAATAAATGAGAAAAAAATTTAAAAAATAAAGAAAAATAGAATCTTTAGTAAAAAGAAAAAGTGAATAAAATAATAAATATTCTAAGATATAGCTAATTTAGCTAAATTAGCTAAAACATCACGAATACTCCCGATAGAAAGAATATATCGAGATGAAATTTTGTGTATGTATCCAGAATCTATAAGGACGACTCATATTGATTTCCTGCCAAATGTGGCAAAGGAGGGTAAACACAAAAACTGTTCGCGATTGGAAGGTAAGTAAATCGGAGAGCCAGGGTTTGAAAGGAAACTGAATAAGAAAAATCCCATCTCCATGGCAATCATTGTTCAGTCTTTTGTCATTTCCCCTTCTATTTATCAAATTTCCTATCTTATCTTCATAAACAATATTAAATTATTTCCGTCATTTTTTTTTTTAAACCTATCTGAGACAGAACAACGGAATGATTGTAATCAGACAGGCATGAAGGTATATAGCCTTGAACCATTTTGAGATGAGTGTCTGTCTGGTGGGTGTGGAGATGAAAGCAGCACGGCATGGATCACAACAGCCTGGGGGAGTTTACTGCAGACCTCAACTTCCAATCTGACAATTGAGAAGGCTGAGGCAAACTTGGTTCTCAATGGGGCAAATGAGACACAAACAGTGAGCTGGGGGGGGATGTACGTGCCTTCACCAATTACATTAAACAACAGTTGACAACAGATGGGAGGGGAGCAGGGGGATGATGCAGATTTTGGGGCCCTAGGGATGCATCCTGTAGCATGGCGTGAAAATTACAATATTAATATTTTAATAATTTCATTTTTTTTTTTGTCTTTTATTTATAAAGATACAACTGTTGATAGGGTGCAACAACCAGCATCTATGATGGTACGTATAGATATGATGGCGTGAATGGCATGTGAGAGGAAGGCCACCCAGTGGCAGGTCCTCGGGACGAAAATTTATCTTAATTCTCATAGAAATAAAAGACGTTGTCTTACCACTGTTTTATTTTAGACCAGAACCGGTTTTCGAAGCATCAGCGTCATCATCTATGATAGAATAATAAAATATACAAATAATGAAAAGTATAAGCATCAGGGTACAGAGTAACAAGATAAAAATAATAAACTTTCTTACCCCACCCACACAGCACAGCGATTAGAAGACAACTGGCATAGCTCCAAGGGGTGGAGATAGCTAGGTTCACTCACTCTCTCTACATGCAAAACCATTCATTCTAATATATACAATGACTAAAACTAGTCTCTACATAATAGTAACATAATATAAAAAATTTCACCATGCAGCCAAAGGAATTTTTTGTTGTCATAAAATATAAAAAATAAAATAAAATAAAAATAAATAAATACAATTTTAAAAAATATTATCACAGACATGAAAAATAATAAAATAAAATACACGTAATATATATTATTATAAAAATCAGTCAAAAAAAAAAATGTACAATACATCTTTTACAGGACAGCTACTTCCCTTAGGTCGGATCCAGTCTCTCACACCAGGTAGGTCAGGCAGGAGAAGGGAGTTCTTAACCTCTATTTTTTTGTTAAGACTGTTCGTATCCTCATATAACGATTCATTTTTCTTAATTATTAGGACAAAAACAACAACAAAAAAAATTTAAAAAATAATAAAAAGGAATTTAAAGACAATTTTGATGGATGGGTAGTGAAAGAGATAATAAAATCAAACGAAAATAATGTTGAAAAATATTAATAACGAATATGATTCAATGTGGCAATAAGTCGCGGTTCCATCTTCTCTTCAACCTTCGTGGGGGGTTACGTGGTAAGTGTTGTGAAGAGAGTGTACGTATTTCTGGGTTTGTATGTGTGTAAAGTTTTCCAAAAAACCGTATGAAGTAGTTTGTATTGTTTCGGATACTTTGTGTATCATGAGATCGTTATGAAGTGTTCTGTTGTTTATGTATGGTGGGCACTGTGTTGTCAGTCTGAGGGTTAACATAATATCCTTAAAAGAAAGATACAAAAAAAGACTTCCGGCAATGTACTTTCCTAGCACGAATTAGTCAATTACATTTTCGTAGTAATATTAATTTTTTTTTTGTTGGTAGGCGGATATAGTGGACTTACTTGTTAGATAAGTAATAAAGAAGTATCTGTCCAACAATATATTTTTTTTATACCACAACTAGTTTCGGCAATTAACTGCCATCCTTCCTCATTCAGTGAATCGGTTTGTGAATAGCTAGAATTCACAGACTGTTACGGTTCAAGTCAATAATTAAATATTTACAACTGCAATAGTTCTGAGAATATATGTCGAAAACTGTCCTAGAATGCCATTATTTTAGACGTTTTTTCGATTTACGCCAAAACGATTATCGATATCAAAATATGACCCATTCATGTTCCAAATTAAATTTCCAGTCTTTGAGATCACATTTTACTTATGGCGATTCATTACATTTACTTACGATGATTTACCAATTTTAAATATGCAAAATAAAGAGAAAAAAAAAAGTTGTGAAATAAACAATATTTTTTAAAAAACATACTTTTTTGTTTGTCTTTTAAATATTACTTAGTTTTAGAATCAAAAGGTGTTAAGAAGTGTGAAGAGGCTTTGATCCATCAACTTCGATCTATTAAGTCTCATCAGGATTCCCTCTCAATTTTTCTGAGCTTATAGAAATTTTTTTTAAAAATCAAAAGTTAATGAACGAGTTTCTACCCGATAGAGAAAGAATTGTACACAAGTTTGAAAAGTTAACCTAACTGTACCTCAGGCTGTGTATCAATATAAAAAAAGACATTGGTGAACCTGTCTGTCTTATTATTATTTTTATTTTTACTCTCTTTGTTTTATTTTTTAATTATTTTATTTTTCCCTCTCTCCTGACAGACGGTCCCTTGTCATTGTCAGTATTGTATTCTCGATATTAGAATGTTTTATAAGTGCATGTGTAAATAAAGTTCATTCATAGCGCGGATACCGTTCGACTGTAACTCAAGAAACTGTCAGGGAATGTTTATCCTGATCCAAAAGAATGTAAAGGCTGTGAATGGCGACTTTACCGGAGAGCACAACGGCATAACATAAATTGTTTTAAAGATGATAGAAACAGGGCTCCTGAGAAAAACAATTCAGACACTGTTCAACCTCAAATTAAGCAAATAGGTTATGTTTGATGTGAATTCGGCCAAAAGGGGAGGGGGGATTAATTAGTCAATTATCTAATTAATTAATGGTATTAATTTTGCTGGTACACCTCGAAATGGTTGGAAAATTATGTCTATCTCGTGCAACGCTGGGTACCAAACAGACATAATATTATTGTTGAAACTTGTAATACATAAAACATACTTCATTTTTGAAATATTGTTTGTTTCACAAAAATAAGTAAGTGTAAATAAAAGAAATAAATGTATACAAAACTACCAGTTTCGGCGTTACACCATCGTCAGGTTTAACTATAAATATGCTATTTATAGCTAAACATGTCATTTATTTCTTTTATTAAAACTTATTTATTTATTTTAAATTTTCATAGAACAAAAATAAATAATTTATAGGCCAGAACCGGTTTTCAACACAAATGCGTCATCATCAGTGGCATATCTATGAATACATATAATATGAAAAACTAGCAAAAACATTAAAGGATAAAGGTACAGAGTGACAAAATAAAATAGAACTTGCTTACCTCCCGTATAGTGCGGTGTCTAACAGAACACTGACTAGTAGCACAAAGGGGATACATTTCATTCTCGCGCTCTCTATATATGCGAATAAATATTTAAACATTCAAATATATTTGTATATAGTGTGCGTGAATCAACCAGTAGGTATAGTGCGGTGTCTAACCGAACACTGGCGTAGCTCAAAGTGAGTGGATACAAGGTTCATTCACGCACACTACATGAAAATAAATTCAAATGTTTAAGTATGCGGTAAGCAATTTTTATTATACTTTTTCTCAAAACTCTGATGTTTTGATATTTTTGCTAGTTCTCCATTTTTATATTTTATTTGTATTCATAGATGTGCCACTGATGATGACTCAGTTGAGTTGAAAACTGGTTCTGGTAAATAAAACAATAGTGTGACAACGTCTTCTATTCCTAAGAGAAATCTCATCCCTCGGCATCTTACAATAACAAATAATGGTTTATTCCTTTAACATCAGTCAACGTCGCTAAACGTCACAACGCCTTACTTGATCGGCTCAGCTCTGCAATACAAACACAAACTAGACATTTAACTTGAATGAAATGTCAACATGGGACTGTTTACTTGCGCTTCAACACGGTTCAGTTTGCATTGAAGGTGAGTCGTGAAATGCAAATATTACACCTCTAGTCCTGAAAGTAATGTAGACCCATGTTCTGTGGACAAGTAAGGATTTATAATACATTTCTTTGTGAAGAAGTCGGTTAATCACCGGCTTTGTACTCCCCCACTACGAATTACTCAATTATGTTTTCGCTCTCCCTCCAAAGCCAATTGTACGTTTGGGATAAAAAAACAATTTTTGACTTACATAGTGACTTCTAAATCCTCCTCATACTAAATTTTGTGTCGATAAATTCATTACATCTTTCCCTTAGACCGATTAACCATCTTTTGTAACATTATATGTACGAGAAATTCATAAAAAATAATTTATCAAAGTTTAAAATGTTTCAATTTTTTTACAAACTTTAAGCTCTTTGCGGCACCTCAAGATGTTGTAGTATTGCAACCAATTTTTTTTTTATTCTTTTTGAACTTAAAAGGCAACTTTTCTCCACTATTACCAAACTAATAACTAAAAAAAATTTTAAAAGGCCATTTTCGTTCCATCCTAGTGTTCAGGCAGGGGACTTTGAAACGTGTAGTTTCGTTAAAAACTGGATCTCGTATTTTCGCACGATTACAGTATGTCCTTATACAGAAGGTATAATAAATATTAAAATGTCTAGTAGGTAAATGATCCAAAACAGTTGTCCCAGATTAGTGAGATTGCTTGTTTTCTTTGCTTGAGGTCCAGATGATGGATTAGCTGTTTGCCTTGGATAAAATATGCAATGTATTATATAATATAAATATTGTATATTGTCATGATAAATGAAGGATTATGTTTAAAAAGAATGGGGAAAAAACAATCTGTAATTAATTTTGTTCTCATTTCTTTCTTTCTAAAAGTGTGTTTGTACCACTTGTATTGTTCATGTTGTGGATGTTATTTCTTTCAATTTCACTTGCTATACAAAGTATAGGGGAAGTTATATAATCCGTCAGAAATTCGATGTTGAGTTTTTACCGGAATTTCATACTTTCCTGTATGAAAAAAATGTCTGTCTGTCTGTCACTGAGCAGGATAGAGTGAATAATAATAATAATATTTATTTCCATTAAACCATAAAATGGTATTAGGATACGTCATAAAAATGTATACATTTAAATGGCTTGTAAATGAGATACTTAAACAGATATTAACTCTTAGAGGCTGACACACATTGATTAGAATTAACAATAATACTAAAAAATAAAATGAAATGAATATATAAATACTTGAAAATATGAGTAAAAAAATAATAATATTATACAATAGATAAATAAAATATATAATAAATACAGTAAGTAGAATTTTTTTCAAATTTACTTAAAATTAAGATAAACATTTTTTTATGACTTTTCCGGAAGTGTCTATCTCACGACGACAATTCTTACGTCCCTCCTGCAGTTCACAATGTGCGAAATATAGAAAGAGAGAGAGAAGAAAATAACAATAACAATTTTAATATATATAATATATAAATATAATATATATAATATAATATATATAAATAAATAAATAAAACAAAAAATAAGTAAAATGATAATAAAAATACCTACATAAAAGAGAACTAAAAATGAGAAAAAAAGTTTCTTGTGATTTTAGTGTAGTTGATGTTACTTTTTTCAAATTTTTATTTAGTTTTGTTTCTTTGATTTAATTTTTACTGTTTTGTAGTAGGTACTTGACTGTTAATTTTATGTTACATATATCTTTCTAAATATAAGTTGTTTTATTGTGATTTAAAACCATTTGATTTTTATTTAAAATGATATATGTATTTAAAAAAAAGTACCTATATGTTAAACGGAGCGGCAATTTGTCTTTTTGTACTGGGCGGCGTAAAGGCTAGAGCGAGCGTTGCTTCCTGTTGTAATGAGGTTCAGCATTGTGTGGATTGTGGAGTGTGTCTTGTGACAGGCCGCAGGCATCGAACCGCCTGTCCGCCATCGATAATTGATTGTGTGCCTGTCAAAGCATCCATTTCTCCTTCTATTTCCACTATGAATATTCAGATTTCTCCACAAATGTTTCAGACTAAAAAACCACACTAGTTCTCTCAAAAAGGGGGGTTGGGTAGTATGAATAATTTAAAAGTTGGAAAAAAATCATTATTCATGTATTCCCTGGGGCGATTAAGTAAACTTAAAGTAAAGATAACTGATATAGTGAGAAGTGATTATTTCATGCGTTGCTAAGTAAAAATGTAGTATGACCTTTCACAAATATTATATCCTCTAAAAGGAAGTATTATAAATAAACAAACTAATATAAATAAATTAAAACCATCACAGAACATAATTTAAAAAAAAAATGAATAAAATAAAACTCCAATAATTATAAAATGCAAAAAACAGAACTTGCAACAGAATACAAAAACAACATACAAACAAAACAACAGACAACAGACAGAATTTTTTTTTTTTTAATTTTTAAAATTTAGTGATCGAAAAACATTGAAAAACCGATGTAAATTTTGCATCGAATTTCTGACCGATTACATAACTGCCTCTATACTTTGTATAGCTTGGGAAGTAAAATTATCTTTAAAATTTGATGGAACAGATACATTTATTCCTGTTCTCCATTTGTGTCACTACCGGCAGGACGGAGTGCGTACGGGCAGACAAGCTAAACCTCTCTCTTAATTTGGGTTGGGGGACTCTGCTCTTTTCCATTCCAATTGTATCTTCTCTATACTTTCAATATTATCCATCTTCCTATTTTTTCGGGTATTGGCCTCATCTCTTGTGTTTTGAAGATCATGGGAGAATTCAGAGTCGTCCCTTCTCAAATCATCTCCCACTCACTTAGTCCTCGTCGTCCGACCTGTCTGCCAATATAGTTTCTTAGTTAATCAATTGGCGCTGTAAAAAATTAATAGTGAATTTAGCCGACATAGCAAACCACTCCCGTTATAATGGACTCTTGCCCTGGTACACCCTTATATATAAAGCCCTTTTCTCGGTATGGATTATAACTCCCTTTTCGATGTGTCCCCAGGTATGGATGATGCTCCAATATCTACCGAACATGCTTCTGGTTCGATGATGACATCCCAGCTACGTGTCTGAATCTCTATTTCCCCCTCCCTCATACCTCTCCAGTCTCCTCAATTTCATGCCCATGTAAATTACATCTCCTCCGGTTTGTCTCCTAGTCATCGATTATCAGTCGAAGTATACTTAAATTTCTTCTCCATTGACGCAGGTACTTTCAATCCGCTTATTCATTTTACGGTAATGTCAATATGTGATATATAACCTGTAACCATGTTTTACTTCATTATACATAAAGTATAAGGCAGTATTATAATCGTGCTAAAATCCGAGATCGAGTTATCAACGGATATTCAACATCCGAAATCCAATTAACAAGTTTTGACTAATTTCGCGATGATCTCCGCATACGTTTGGAAGGTTTTGAGCACTCTAAAGCAGAAAGGATTGTAGCTATAAACTTGAAATGAACATGTCATCAGAAGTTGTTCTGAATGATTGACATTTTAAATAAAATGCCTTATGAATCGCTCAATTAACAAAAAACATTGTGCTGACGATGGCGTAAGCCGAAACCGGTACACATTTAAGTATATGTTCGTGGAATTAGACAATATAAGTGTTCAAAAAAGTGTTTTATCTATCATTTTATTTTATTGAAAAGGATTAGTTGATTTGAATCCTTCTGAATTCTCTAAACTAAATTTTGTGTCGACACACTCATTCAGCAGTTATTTGGGTTTTTGAGTTGAGCCCTCT
The DNA here is from genome assembly GCA_963662175.1 of Aradus depressus. Lineage (NCBI taxonomy): Eukaryota > Metazoa > Arthropoda > Insecta > Hemiptera > Aradidae > Aradus > Aradus depressus. The sequence goes on along the minus strand of OY759214.1, from coordinate 62,191,936 downwards.
CTTCTGATCCTTCCCTTCGGCCGATTTCACTGAAATTTAACAGGTGTGTTCTTAATGTAGATTTGAATTTAAATATAAAATTTAATGTCATTACATTCATTATTTCCGCAGTTCTTAGTGTATTTGAGTTGAGACCTCTCTTCTTTGGCCGATTTGGCTGAAAATCAATAGGTGTCGTCCTTAGGTGGTTCTGGATACACATATAAAATTTCGTGACGATATATTCATTCAATCGGGTGTCCACAGACGGAAAGACACAGGCAGGCAGACATGAGATTTGTTTTAAATTTAAAAACGAGGGAGCCGAAACACGATATTCTGGGGAAAACTCAGCATCATATTTCTGACCATTACATTTCTTTTCCTACACTTCATTTAGTTGGGAAATAAAAACTGGTAGTGTTCATTTGACATTTATTGGGGAAATGCGTCAAGCAAGGGAGGTTAACTGTTCGGGGCTGAGAATAACATTAACCGTTATTTTAGCTAATTAGATGACAGCTTTAAGGTGACAGGGAATGACAGAAATGTCCCATTATCGTATAATCGATTACTTGGCTAACCCAGATTTTTTGTTTTTAATTTCGAAAAATGTATTTCGGAAGCGTGAAAAATCATTAATACTGTTGTGAAAAAATTATTTATGTGCCGAAAACATTTTTAAATAAAAAAACGTCTGTAGTCATTGCCCTAAAGAGAATGAAATCTTATACGTTCATGTTGTTCAAAAGAATCGTCGGTATCGTTTCCAGACAATTAAACAATGGAAGTGTCTTTTGACCTACACTAAACTCCTAGTAATAATTCTAGTACACATATCGATGATGCTTAGCTTTAGTAGTTCCAAACATTTATAGGTACCATTATTCCCTTGAAGCCCACTTTGAGCCTGATGATCTAGGTGCCTTTAATAGAATTCTTATTAAAGCTAAGTGCTCTTTCAGTCTTGACTAAATCCTATTCTTCAGTGTAATTTTCGAAAATTTAATTTATAAAACTTTCTTAATTGAACTTGATTTTTAAAATAGAGTAGTCTCAAGTTTTATCTTCTGAAGAAGGATTCACTTTTTTTTTTTCTAAATTAACTTAGCATAATTTTCTGTCCAGAGTTTTTATAACGCCGGTTTTGAGGGCGCCGGTAGCTCAGTGGTCTGCGTGCTTGACTTCTGAGCTCAAGATCGTGGGTTCGTAACCCGACCGAGGCCCTTAGTTTATTTTATCTGGGAGGTAAAATAAACTTAAACACGCCGTCCTTCGGATGGGACGTTAAGCGATGGTCCCGAGCCTGTACGATGTCAGGTACTCGTTAAAGACCCCTACCCTAGGTGAATAAAAATTTAGGGTAGGCAAAATTTAGGACTCCCACAGTAGAGTCGGGCTCATGTCCACCAGAGTGACGAAAGAGCACTCTGGTAGTAGGCGATATGACCTCGTAGTTAAAGCCCGAGCATGAGTCATAAAACCTAACCTAACCTAACCTAACAATTTTTTTAAAGCTTAAATCAGATAGTTATTTACTAATTTTTAAGATTAGAAAACTCAGTAAATTCATTAAATTTTTAACTCATTTTGATAAAGTTCAATAAATTTATTTTTACAATGTTTCTCTATTATTATAGTCATTACTATCATTATAATTTTTATTACAGTACATTGGCACAAAGCGGCTATTCTCATGGTATCTCTTTGAATTAACATATCCCCTTCTTCATATTGGACAGTTGATTCGATCAATCTAACACTCTATAATTGATGTTGAAATGGGCCGCAGTCAATCATTCATTGATCCAAACTGTTATGGCTCACTCACACTCATAACTCTTGTTATATTCTTGCATACTATTTTCAAACTCCTCATATTTTTTCAAATATAGTAAATCGATCTCATGGCTAGAAGAAAATTTGTTTTATTATTTTTTTTTTCCTTCAATCGGTCAAAAATTCGATACGGAGTTTTCAACTAAAGTTTTTATTAAATTTATTACATGAAAATAGGATAAGAAAATACAAGGACAAACTACTGGGAACTATGTTTCATTTTTATTAATTGTAATAAATTTAATAGGGTTATGGGCCCAGTTCGTCAAGATAATTGAAGATTAAAAAATAGGTAAGAGTAAAAGTAAAAATATAAATGGAAACGAAAGAAAAGTACTATAACCTTACGCCGTTTGCTGGTGATAACTTTAGTGCTTGGGCATTTCGTATAAAAAGTATTTTGAAGGAAAATGGCATAGAAAAAGCAATCGAAGATGAAACCTATATAACGGTGGCATCAAATGCAATAATGGAGGCAAAAGCACAAGCCATAATTATAGGAGGCGTGGCAGATAGCCACTTGGATTATCTGAAGGATAAAGCTAGTGCTTATTTAATGTACAAAAATCTGGAAGACAATTTCGTGAAGAAAAGTGTACTGAAAAACAGTTAGCTGATGTGCTAACTAAACCATTAAGCAAGAAACGATTTCTAATTTTTGTTATTCAATTAGGTTTGATAAATTTCACAAACAGTGATTTTGAGGAAGAGTGTTGAGATGGCAATATCACTGTTAATATAAAAATAACATGTTTATAAAAAGTATAAAATGTTCAGTTCAATATTACAATTAATAAAAATGAAACATAGTTCCCAATAGTTTGTCCTTGTATTTTCTTATCCTATTTCCATGTAATAAATTTAATAGTTTTTTCAACCTCTAGACTTTCGAGTCTATATCATATTTCGATATGAAACAAAAAAAAACTGCCTTTTAGCCAACTGGTTTATTCACCAGGTAGGTTGTCTTTAACGAGTAAATCACTTCGTACAGGCTCGAGACCATCGCTTAACGTCCCATCCGAAGGACGGCGTGCTCATTTTTTTTTCACTTCTTACATAATGAAATCTGAAGTTGTCGGTCGGGTTTCGAACCCGCGATCTTGAACTTAGTCGACTACCAATTTAACAACCCTAAAGCAGCTTCAAATTACTATGTAAATCGGGCCTTCGCTAATGAGGTGACATTATTGCCAGATTACAAATCGAACCGCCGATAATAAGATGACAACCCTCCAAGTTGGGATATGACGGCTAAGTGGTTAATACACCGGGTTCAGCTTATCTCCGAACATTAGACGGTGCGAGCTAAGTCCTCTATAATCTGAGTATCTTGAGAATGATGGGTTCTTTGATGGGTTCCTTGCCTGACGTCACCTTCACTTCCGTTCTCTTCCAATATTGATTTACTATGAAAAATACTGTTTTTTATTTTTCGCTGTTTTGTAAAAAAACATCTGCAGATCACACTCCCCCCACCTTCCCCTTCTTAAATTCATTTCATATTGGCATTTCTCGATATATGATAAAATGTGTTGGCGTCAGCTGTTTTCTTTGTTTCATCGTACAGCGTAATTCTGAGTGTGACTTTATTATACCCAGTAACGTCAGTATGAGATGAGTTTGAGTTGGAGGAGGGGGAAGGATAGTGATCTGTACAGAAGTGGTTCGTATCGTTCCTTTCAAATTCATTTCATACTGGCATTATTGGGTATACTCCAAGGAGTTAGTTATCGTGTCTCACTACTACTAGAGCGCTCTTTCGTCGCTCTGATGAACATGAGCCCGACTCCACTATGGGAGTCCTAAATTTTGCGTACTGTAAGGCCTCGGCCGGGTCTCGAACCCACGATCTTGAGCTTAATAGACAAGCACGCTACCTCTGAGACCCCGCGCACTTTTCGATAGGACTAACCGTTTTCGGATTAACTAAGGAAACATCGAAAAATATGTGTTTCAAAACTACATTTTAGGACAGGTTTTCGGCATATATCCCACAAACCGAAAAAAAAAAAAAAACTTCATATTTTTAAGGCTGGATAACTCAGAACCTATGTAGTCTAAAAACAACTTTAACTACGAGGTTATATTTCCTACTACGAGAGCGCTCTTTCGCCACTCTGGTGGATAAGAGCGACTCAACTATGGGACTCCTAAATTTTTATTCACCTAGGTCATTAAAAGTACCTGACACAGGCTCGGCACCATAGCTTAACGTCCCATCTGAAGGACGGTGTGCTTACCTCCCAGATAAAATAAACTAAGAGTCTCCCCCGCTATCTTTAGCTCAGTAAGCAAGGACGCATACCACTGAGCTGTCGGCGCCCTCTATCCGTCTGAAAGGTAATTTAATTATCTTCAAATTTTATTTAATTACTTTTTGTTAAAAACACAATACTTTCCGAGGTATTTGAAAAAATGTTTTTTAAAAACGAGTTTGTGGGCTCTAATTGTTTATAGAAGCATATTTGGACCCATGTTGGAAACTTTTTGTTCAGAATTAAATTGAGAGAGATCCCCATGTTTCGATGTTTCAATTTGTTATACCCTGTATAATGTAAATATGTTATGTTTTTTTCCTAAGGTGTTTTTTCCTCTATAATCTGAATATCTTGAGAATGATGGGTTCCTCGATATAGATCTTTGCCTCACGAGAACCCCTCCTCGAAGCCACCTTCAGTTAAGTCAACTTCCGTTCTCTTCCAATATTGATTCACTATGAAAAACACGGCTTTTTATTTCTCACCTATTCGGAAAAAAAAAAAAGAAAAAATTTACCCAATGGAAGTTATTTTTCCACTGATTCATATTATAACTAAAGATTTTGATATACCACAGCGCGTCATACTCATTGGTAAATTATGGAATTGTCGAGTTACGATTTGAACTAATAAACTTTAAATATTTAGGATGGTTTAAGACATACTGAATTTGGTTTGGTTGCATTGTGTGCAATTTGACCTAAATATGTGTATAAGAAATAAAATAAAATATTCTTATTATTAAGTATTTATTTATTTATAAATAAAATACACATATACAAAAAATCGAAAATCAAAAATCTTATACTAAAGACGACTTCTTGGTCAGATGACCGTCAGAGGATAGTCGTCATAATTCACAAATAAAGAAGAAATTAAGTACATCTATCACTTAGCGTTCAAGTATTAAGTTAATATCGGATATTCACTTGGACTATCATTAGCCTGATATATCGATAATAATATCTATCGCTTATTGCTATGGTTAAATAGCTGCGTATATAGCGAGTAGTGTGTTGTGTTGAACATAAAAAATAATAATAATATTTAAAAAAAGAAAATTAAATAGAAACGTAGATTGGCATGCGATTTTTGAATATAATTTGAGTTATTATATGTAATGCTTGATCATCTTTTAAAATTGTTATAATTGCTGTTATACTTGACCGATTTGAGTTTAACGAACTTTGCCATGATCGTCTAATAGAACAGTTTTTTTATTATATAGATCATGCTTTAAACAAATTCATAAAAAGCGTATGATGATATAAATGATCAACAAAACGTACGTGGCTCCTCTTATTTTCCCCTATATTTTCCTGCTACATTGATCTCCCTCCGGAGTCGGTTCCCTTCTGTCCTCCCCTCATTGCTCCAGGTCCCTCCTATCAGATCCTGGTTTTTGCCTCGTCTCCCCTGGGTTTTGCCTTCCCCCAGAGACTGTTACAGCCACTTTTTGTTCTTCCTCTAACAACGTTCCTTGGAAGAAATCCTCCCTTCTCAAGTTTTTTTTCTTCTACTATTATTAGTGAGTGGTATGTTCCTCAGACATCTACATGGAAATAATTGTTCTTATTTTTGCGAAGTATAGGGGAAGTTATGTAATTAATTAGAAATTTATGATGAGTTATCACCGGAATTTTTAAATTTCCCACCACTGAATCCAAAAATGAAAAAAAAAAAAATCCTGCCTTTCTGTGTGTCTGCCAACATGATAACTCGCGACTTCATTTTGTCGAATGAATATGTCGAAACAAAATCTCATCTGTGCGAAGGAAAATCTGTGGTGTGACTCATGCCCGGGCATTAAATACGAGGTCATATCGCCTACTATCAGAGAGCTCTTTCGTCACTCTGGTGGACATAACCCGACTCTACTGTGGGAGTCCTAAATTTTGCCTACCCTAAATTTTTATTCACCTAGGTCTTTAAGAGTACCTGACATCACATTGACGACTTTTTTTTTTCATCTGTTTTGAGAACTTACAATACTTAACTGATGGAAAACTGAAACAAAACCGAACGTAGATGGCTTTAGAGGTCAGTTCGTCGTTATTTCCATTTACTTTAGAATTGGTTCGTTATCGCGTTATGTTTCACAAAACTAATAAAACATTGGAATCCTCTCAAACCGATACACTTTTATTTAATGCGATTTCCATTCATATTATAAATTCTTCTCTTATAAAAATGAGCTGAAAGCTCAGTTCGCTTAAGAAATATAAAATTCTTTAAATATCTGAATGAACTGAAGAAGAATGTTCCTCATTCATCTTGAATGAAAGTCTAATGAATGGGGAACGTTTTGTGAATGTGTAACGAGTATCTTTTATCACATCAACACTTTTTTTTTTAATGTAAAAAAAAAAGTATTTTAATATTATAATTTTTTTACTTTCCCAGCTTTACGAAGTATAGGGAAAGTTATGTAAACTATTGGAAATTCCATGTCGACTTTACACCGGATTTTCATGTTTTTCGACCACCTTATTTCCATGTTTTCCGACCACCATTTTATGTATATCCAGAACCCTCTGAAGACGATACCTATTGATTTTCAGCCATATCGACCAAAGAACATAGGGGTAGGGTTAACATTAAATTTCATAAATAGGCGTCGGTGATTCACCTGTAATGTATTTCCCCAGCTTGAAATAATCAACTAAATTTTTATTCTCCTTCTGTAAACAATTTACCGATTTGGTTGAAAATTAATAGGTGTCGTACTCATAGAGTAATGAATACTCATTCTTAACTTCTTGATGATCATTGGGGTTTTTGAGTACAAACCCATATATCTTCCCCTCCCCCAAAATTGGTAATTAATTATGAGGTTCTGTTTATACATATAAAATTCGATATTTGTATTGTATTCCAATTTTTCGTGTTCACAGAGAGGCAGGAAATGTTTTGAAATTTCGGTTAAAATTTAATATCTAAATTTTGTCCGATTGCATTACTTTCCCTACACTTCGTATATCTGGAGATGTAATACGATTTCGGCATTCTGTATTTCACTATTTCCCACTATTCCTTCTGTTAGCTCTCTCGTGTCGGTACATTTATTACTTTGGCAGTTATAAGAGCCATTGTGTTAAGCCGCCTAATCCCCCCCTTTCCGTTGACCGAATCGACTGGAAATCAGTAGGTGTTGTCCTTAACGTGTTTACAAACACATAAACATTTTTTGGAATCAGTGTCGGAAAGTATGAAATTCTAGTGATTCTGACCAATTACATAACGTTTCCTATACTTCGTTTGGCTGGGAGAAGAAAAAAAAGTGAATGTTAAATGAATTCATAAGATGTTTAATCCTTTTAATCAGTTCATTCCTTTGCTTAGAGGCTAATAAATATGAAAATTACTGGAAAACAAAGTTAGGAGAGATCTTCTTGACTTCTTAAGATAACTTATTGACATTCATGAAGGTTTTTGTAAATTAATAATTAGCGTCACGTTCTAAACATTAATTAGGGTTCCAAGACCCCCCTCAAAACTCTAACAATGAATGTTTGACATTTATCTGTCTGTCGGTTGGTCTGGAAGACTTTAGAAGGTTAGATCAATATTTTCTAAGAAAACTGGGAAACTAAGTACTTCATGATGGACTTGTTATCTTCAGATGTGAAGAGAAGGCAAGGAGGAAGTCCAGCGCTTCCAAGGAAGGGATAAGAGCATTGGATGCTTAGGTCCCTGGATATGCCCATCCAGCATATGTGAATGAACAAAAAGATAAATGAACATTAAACGATCACTAATAAATAACAAAACGGTTGTTGACAAACCCCTTTAACTCGTCATGGTGTCTGGTCAAGTTCTTCAGTTGATGCAGGCCATTGCTCTCTTCTTTTTATGGATGTCTACGTAGTGGTTATGTCAAATGTTGGTGAAGAACGGACAGGTGTTAATGTTGTGTGGCTACGTTTGTCCTGTTGTTCTGTCACACGTTGTTCTGTCTGTTTTATTGTACATGTGTCATAGGTGTGCCACTGATGATGACGCTGTATCATTGAAAACCGATTCTGTTCGAAAACAAAACAATGGGAAGACAACGTTTTTTTTTGTTTCTAGGAGAAATCTCATCCCACAACATCTTACCACATATGAAAACGAATCTCAAGATCGAGACCCTTAGGAAAGAACCTTGAGCATGGGTTGTGTGGATGGGTTGTTATGCGATGGTCCCGAGCCTGTACGATGTCAGGCACTCTTTAAAGACCCCTACCCTATGTGAATTAACCTAGGTACGTAAAATTTAGGACTTCCACAGTAGAGACGTGCTCATGTCCACTAGAGTGACGAAAGAGCGCTCTAGAAGTAGGTGATATGACCTGGAAATTAATGCCAGAGCATTAGTCATAATAATTAACTAACTTTATTTATGATACATTCTACTGTTGTCTGGGATGTGTAGCGGACTTTGTACGGTGTTCTGAGAAGAGTTGTACTAGATCGTGCCCAAGAGGATGGACACTGGGGAGATAACTCCTGGATCGGTCTAATTCTGATGACGGGTGGGATTGTTCTGTTCTGTGAGGATGAATGCATGTTCTTGGAGGTATCCAGTATTAGCAGAATTTCATCCTAGAGCGATTCATCTTCATCCATCTGTACAGCTCACTTCACTTACAGATACACATCAGTCCAGTGGAGCCTCATAGATCACAAGGCACACCTATCTGATCTGGCTTTCTTCACCTTCTCTCTTCACTGTTAGTTGGTCTGTCAAACCGTCTATCTTTAGTAGTTACTAAATACTTAGTGTACATTTCAGCTAATACTAAAAAAACGTCGTAAATGAATGTTTGGGTTAAACCCACCCTAATCCCCCTTCCCTTTAGCCGATTTGGTTGAAAAACGAAGGTTTTGTTTTTAAGTGGTTGTGGATAAAACTTTGTGTCGATACATGTTATCGCTACATACACATTGACAGACAGGTTTTTTTGTTTTTAATTTTTGAATCATGAAAGGAATCATCAGCAAACATGAAAGTTCAGGTGGAAAATAATGAAATTCCAGGCTGTATATGTGTCTGCGAACACGATAACTTTCGTTAGAATGAATATACGAACACCACATCGTATACATATGTGTATCCATTAGCTATAAGGACGACAGCCATTGGTATCTTTATTTAATTTTTTTGTTATATTAGTCACTGAGTGACACTAGTTTTGGTGGGGAAGACCAGATGAGGAGGATTGTACCAAAACCCTTGAACTACCTTTTTTGCAAAGAATATATCTACTTTATATTTAGAAAACCCTTGAACTACATTTTTTGCAACGAATGTATCTACTTTATATTTAGAAAACCCTTGAACTACATTTTTTGCAACGAATGTATCTACTTTATATTTAGAAAACCCTTGAACTACCTTTTTGCAACGAATGTATCTACTTTATATTTAGAAAACCCTTGAACTACCTATGCAACGAATATATTTACTCATAGAATTAAAAGACGTTCAACACAGCACAGCTGTTAAAGGTCAACTGGATAACCGCTGTGCTGTGTGGGTGGGATTTACCACTGATGATGAAGCTGTTGCGTTGAAAACCCTTTCTGGTCAAAATAAAACAGTGGGAAGACAACGTCTTTTATTTCTATGAGAAATCTCGTCCCACAACATCTTGCTATCACATATGAATATATTTACAAAATCCTTGAACTACCTATGCAACGAATATATCTACTTGATTTTTAGAAAACCCTTGAACCATGCATCGAATATACACCTATATATATATGTATGTTATTTAGCATAATGTTTCAGAAGTCTCTGGGAAAAACACCTATTGATTTTCAACCAAATCGGTAATTTAGTTTGCTGAGGAAAAGTGAAAACAGCTTTTTATTAATTCGCGCTGGGGAAGTACACTACCTGTGATTCGGTTTTAGGTAGTCAGGACTAAAACTTATTTATGAGAAAATTAGTGTTTTTTTTTTTTTTTTTATGTGCATTATGAGCTGATAAGACTGAAATTTTTCTCATATTGAAATATTAATTACATTCCAAGCTTATAAACTACAAGAACTCAGTTTAGCATTCATGTAACACCGTCAGGAGATTTAGGCATGAAACAGAAGCAAATCAAATCAGAAATTATGTATTCCCAGATAGAAGATCCAATATCGGTAAATATACAGATATGTATCAGGATCATTTATTGGCTTTATCTCCCCCCCCCCCCAGGTACAGATACATTGATACATAATGAAGCCGAGCTACCATGCGTTGTTGGCTCTTCTCCAAAACTCCCAAACAGGACCATGTTACTCCCTTCTCTGGAATCAAACCAAAAGCCCTCTTTTTCTCTTAGAAACTCTTTTTGGTAATATTCTGGTATTTTTTGGAAACATTTTCCTCTAAAGGCTATTTTTTTTCTTTCTTTCTTTCTAGAAAGAGTAAAAGATTTGTTGGAACCCCTGAATAATAATATAATGGTATGAAAAGAAGTTGTAATAATGTATTTTTTGGGGTTCTCTCAGTTCATAACAAACTATCCCAGACTCAATTCCAATCCTATTATATTTATAACAATATTTTTGAACAAAATTTGTTTTTTCTGCCTCAGCTATACGGAGTATAGGATAAGTTATGTAGCAGAAATTCGAAGTTGAGTTTTCAACCGAGTTTCATGTTTGATTCTACAAATGGATAGAAATTATCGGTGAATCACCGGCAGCGTACTTCCCCAGGCTGGATTAATCAATTAAGTTTTTGTTTTCCCTCCAAAACCAATTGACCGTTTAAGGCTCCAAATCAATATAGTTTTTGAGTCGAGTTCCCTCCTCTGATGCGCTTTCCCTTCTCCCGCTTTCGCGGGGAATGAATACATGCCATTCGTATCGAAAGTTATCACATAGGCAGCAGGGGCATAGCTCGCTAGCTATAGCGCTTAGCAGCTGCAGCAATGATACAGGGCCCCCGAGCCAGAGGGGCCCCAACATGCGTAAGCAAAAATCGTAAAATGTTATCCATAGTCATATTGATCAAAGCTAAGCCCTAGTGAATAAATAATAAATCACTCCGCCGCAGCTCTATATTATTCCGTCTCGGAAAAGTATCATATAGCCCAGTAAAATTTTGAAAACCTCCGAAATTCAAACTGAGTATATCTTTTTACGAAAAAAACCTTTTCAACCCCTTATTTTCATAGAGTCAACGAAAAACGTGCGGTCAAGAACGGCTAACAGACATCATTATCCATGGAAAAAAAGAACTTGAGTAACTAAAATCTTCTTCAGCTATGGATGAGGTTAGGTTTTAACTACGAGGTCATATCGCCTACTTCCAGAGCGCTCTTTCGTCACTCTGGTGAACATGAGCCCGACTCTACGGTGGGAGTCCTAAATTTTCCCGACCCTAAATTTTTATTCACCTAGGGTAGGGGTCTTTAACGAGTACCTGACATCGACAGGCTCGGGACCATCGCTTAACGTCCCATCCGAAGGACGGTGTGCTTAAGTTTTTTTTACCTCCCAGATAAAATAAACTAAGTGCCTCGGTCGGATTTCGAACCCACGATCTTGAGCTCAGTAGGCAAGCACGCATACCACTGAGCTACCGGCGCCCTCGCTATGGATGATATAATAAATTTAAAAAAAGAGGCAAGGAAAGTACCAGTTAACCATTGGAATATTTTTTTCAGAGTAAATTTTTTAATATGTATTAATGTTTTTATTATTTTCAAATAAATTTTGTTTATGAGAGTGTTTTTTATATTTTTCGAAATAGGGCCCCCAGAAAATTTTGAATAGGGCCCACTCAGGGCTAGCTACGCCACTGATAGGCAGTATTCTTTTTGAATCAGGGGTCGGAAAAAATGAAATTCCTTACAAACTCAGCATCGAATTTCTGACCAATTACATAACTCCCCGTATACTTTGTATAGCTTGGAAAGTAAAACACATTATTTCTTGTCTGTCGGTGTTTGTCTGTAAACACGAAATATCTCAATTGAGATTTCAGCCAAATCGGTCACAGAGAAGGGAGGGATTAGGGGGGAGACTTGACACAAAAACTGCCGTTGTGAAGAAACTGTTGACAGGAAAACTCATATGTAAATTGAAAGCCTTATAAGGCGACACCTATTAATTTTCAGCGGAATCAGCCGAGAGGAGCTCAACCCAAAAATCCAATTTACTGCCGATGTAATGAATATATGGAATTGAAATTTCATATTTAAATTAAAAATCCTATTAGCATGTCACCTATCAATTTTCCGCGTAATCGGTCTAAGGATAGAAGGGGACCAGAGAAGAGGCGTTCAACTTAAATACCCTGCCAATGTAATGAATGTATCGACAGAAATTTGGTAACCACAATATAAGTCAATTATTGAATTTTAGCCCAAACGTTCTATTGGGTTTGGAGGGAAAGCGAAGAAGTTATTGATTTATTTGTTTGGGGATGTACGTCGCCAGGATTCACCGTCGACTATTTTTTATTAGCTGTGCCTTTCTTTCAAATAGAGAAAAACCTAAATTTTTAGCCTTTGGTGTGATAATATCGATTGTGTCAAATAAAAATGAAAATTAAAATAATATTAAAATAAACAAATAAATAATAAGAATAATAAAATGTTACCACATTTCCTGTAGAAATTTTAGCTGGTTTTCTACTAAATTTTGATTTCTAAAGTAGTTTCCGAAAAGGGCCCTGAAAAAATATCGAAAGTTCAAGATTTTGAAGAAAGTGCACGTATTTTTAAAAATTTCAATTGTATTTCTTCTAAAGATACTAAAGAGATGCTATATTGTTTTTCTAAATTTTCGTAAATAATAATGGTATTAATGAAGTAAAAATTTGTGGTTGTTGTTTGTGAGGTCATATGGCCCACCGCCAGAGTGCTCTTCTCTCGTTCTGGAATGATGACAGTCGTTATAGCTCATCACAAAAAAACAATTGGTTTGTATGAAATGTCTTCAATTCGAAGATGCACTTCTCAGAAAACAGCGACTACTTCTATTGTCTTCAGTCACCAGGTCAAGGGCCTTCCAACGAATTAATGTTTGCGAATGTCTTCATATCTCATAGCAATTATAGTCGTCGGAACAATTGTGGAAACTATATATTCAACGATTGTGTTGAGGATTATATTATTTTATTGTCATTACCTTATCAAAAATCTGTTGGTACTTTGCCTAATTTTTTTTATGTATCGTATAATGACCGGCAACTTCATTAACTAATAGAGAGGAAAAACCTTGAGCGCGCTGTCCTTCGGACAGCACGTCAAGCGATGGTCCCGAGCCTGTACGATGCCAGGTACTCGCTAAAGACCCATACCTTTTGTTGAATAAACCTTTGTTGGCAACATTTAGGACTTCCATAGTAGAGTCGGGCTCATGTCCACCAGAGCGACGAAAGAGCGCTCTTGTAGTAGGTGCGACATGACCTTGAAGTTAAAGCCCGGGCATTAGTCACAATAACTAACCTATTAATTTTCAGGTGAATCGTCAGAAACTCAAAACCCCCAGTTACTACCACTGTAATAAATGTATCGAAATTAAATTTTATATTTATCGGCAACTTCATTAGATACAAGGGGGTGCGGGTAACTTGGAGGAAAAACCTTGAGCACGCGGTCCTTCTGCTGATGGTCCCGAGCCTGTGCGATGTGTGGTACCCGTTAAAGATCCCTTAACCTAGGTGAATAAACTTGGCGAAATTAAGTACTGCCATGTGAGTCGGGCTCATGTCCACCAGAGTGTCGAAAGAGCGCTCTAGTGGTAGGCGATATGACCTTGTGATTAAAGCCGTAACTAACGAACAGTAGTGATGTCATTTCACCTTATCGAATTTCATTCGTAAAAAAAAACATCGTTTGAACTCACTTTTGCCAATGGCTTGGGGAATTCGCACATTGACAGGCGATTGTACACCTTAAGCCGGCTCCAGTCATGCGGTGTGTACTTTGCTTGGTGCTCTCAGAACGCCGAGCTACTTGAAACAGATATGCGAGCTTTGCCCAATGTTCGCCACGCACCGATCATTAGCGGAACATTCAATACGATATAAACACTATTATGCAATAATAATCCATACAATATGGATACTTGTGACATACAAAGAAAATTGGCTACGTTTGTAGTATTAAGTTGTGGCTATTTAATTGAAAATAAAAAGAAAAAAGAACGAAATAGAAGATGGTGGATGTTATCTGTTAACAAAAGCAGAAAAATGTAAGTATTAAATGTTTATTAGAAGATAGATAAATAGATTCACTATTTATTTTATACACAAGAATAAGTAATGTGTACTTACTGTCAACTATAGCTTCAGTTTGGGCTGACATTTTTGGCTTGATGTGACAAACTAAATCAAAAGTGACAACGTGTTGTCTGATAAAGCGATATCTCCACCATTTATTTGCTATTTGGCAAACACCGAATGTGTGGGGCAAGGACCAGGTGCTTGTCTCCTTTGATGTGGCATAAAAGACCGACAAACTACGAGAATATCGAGCATCCGAATGTTTGGCGAGCGACCCATCCACACTACTGGGAGTTCGCCTAACAGTTGCTCGGTATTTGACAAACACCGCATGTCTGCGGTAAATTAAAACTGGAGACGAGCTCCCAAGTAAACCGTCCAATTACCAAAGTCTCCTTTCCATCTATCTGCCAACCTCCAGAAGATCACCTCAATGGCGGTAACTGACCTACTTCGTTAACTTGAGTCTCTCCGTCAGTCTCCACCCACTGATTTCTAAACCTTCTTCACACCATACACTCAACGGAGAGACAGCACAGCCACGAGTGTAATGTTGACCATATATCATTCGCTAAGAACAAAAAGTCGTCGGTGAATCACCGGCAATGTACTTCCCCAGCAAGAATTAATCAATATCTTTTTCGCTCTCTCTCTTCAAAGCTAATCGCCGTTTGGGCTATAACTCAATGTATGACTAAATATATAGTGACTGTGTTACTCTATGTTGATTTTTTCCAGAGGAGTTCATAGTGACCAGAAAAAGGGACGTGGAAGTGTCCCAAAATATTGTCAAAAAATGAAAAAAGAAGACACCTCTGGAAAAAATAAATGTCAGAAAAAATCACCTTATATAGTGGCTTCTGAATTCTCATAATAAGATTTGTTTGGATACATTCTTACATCAGATGTTATTGGATAATTTAAGTCGACTGCTGTGGTTCTTACTTTCCTTCGAGCGAATTCGCGGAAAATCAATAGTGTTATCCTTATGAGTTTTTCGATTCTGCTGAAAGTTAAAAGGTGTCCTAAGAGGGATTTGAATTTATAAATAAATTTCGTACCATCAATACATTCATTACAACGGCAGTTATTAGAGTTTTTGTGTTAAGCCTCCCCTCTAATCCCCCTTCCTTTTGGCCGATTTGGCTGCGGGCTCTGGTTGTACATAGAAAATTTCGTGTCGATACATTCCTTTTATCTGGAGTTATTGTGTTCACTGATTCACAACACATAGACAGAAATTTGTTTTTCATTTTTGGAATCATGAGGTTGGAAAACATGAAATTCCTTTGAAAATTTCGCATAGATTTTTGTATTTACATAACTTCCTTTATACTTCGTGTAGCTAGAGAAAAAAAAAATGAATATCTGATGTGACCATAACATGACTTTCCTGTACCCATCACATTTTACCGATCACTCTTTGTGTGTAATACCCTGTGTATTGGTGTGATTGGAACTCTGTGAGTGCTGCAACTCAACAATTATTGTAGCAAATAAATAAAACAAACTTGTTTTTGAAATATTGTCTATTCCACTAAAGATATCTTATCTTTAGTGGAATAGACAATATTTCAAAAACAAGTTTGTTTTATTTATTTATTACAAGTTTCCACAATATGTCCGCGTTTCTCAACTTAGAAGTAATTATTGTAGCTATTATTTTTATTTTCTATTTAGCAAATAGGTTTTTACAACTGCATAAGTAATATATATGTAAGAAGCAAATTGCTAAAAGAGTAAAATATGGCATTGTCAAAATGTCAAGAGAGGAGAAATCACCCAGTGGGGGCACTCACTGTTGCTATGAACTTGAAATATTAAATGAAGATGTTACATTCGCAAACATACATCTGTTTAAATTTTATCCGAAATTTGACGAAAGTGAGACCATTTTCAGGGTATATTTTATAAGATACCTACCGCTTATTTCATAAGATACCTACCGCTTATTTTTATGACTTAATTATAAATCACTTCAATCAAAAGTTGTAGAGAAAACTGAAAAGTACGTTCTATAAGCAATACCATTTTTCGAAGGTCACCCTGTATGCGAGATACGTCCTGGAATGTTTTGAAACCTTTTTTTTTTTTCATGTTTGCTTTATTAACGCGAAAACGATTTGTCCTATCGCAAATTTGAATATCACAAAAACTATTCTTTATAATATGTTCAACTATCCAGATGCCCTCAGACTTCAGATAGTACATTACGAACAAAGCTATAGTGCTCTAAATAATGTTCAATAAATAGTTCAAAGTAATGTTTACCTTTTTCTTGAATTGTTTGTTGCCTGGAAAATTAAACATCTATCATGTAGTGGCTGCCTGCTCTACATTTTCCGATGATGGATGTTTTACTCACGAAACTTATTTAACTTTAACCGAATTTACAAAAAGCTAATGAAAGCTTTCCATACTTTCAGTTTATAAAAGTTAGTAACATCTATTTGCTTCGTTTTGGAGGGAGAGCGACAACATAATTGATTAATTTGTGCTCGAGATGTACATTGTCGGTGATTCATTAATGATTTATTTTCCATTTATTTTAAAATAAATTGTTCATTAAAAACTTAGTTAATATCCTCGGATGATCTTTCAGAAATGCCATGTTTGCTTATGAGAAAGATGGGGGAGAAAAAAAATTGTCGGTGAATCACCGGCTATGTACTTCTTCAGCTCGAATTAATTTATTAAATTTTCACTCTCTCTCCAAAGGCAATCGACCGTTTAGGCTAAAAAACAATATTTGACTTACATAGTGGCTTCTAAATCCTCGGACTCAATTCCGTGTCGATACATTTATTATATCGGCAGTTAGGAGGGTTTGAGCCTCCCTCTGATCTTCCCCTCCCATTCTGCTGATTCCGCTGAAAATTAATTTGTGTCGCGCCTTTAAGGTTCGTGTGTATTTCTCTGTCATCAATCTGCTACGGTCCAGAGCCTTGTCAAGGAACCTGAAGTATAGGATCTACAGCTCCATGGTAAAGCCCGTTCTGATCTAAGGGTGTGAAACCTGGACTCTGACCTCACATCTGAAGAAACGTGTCCAGACGTTTGAAAATAAAGTGCTGAGGAAAATAGCAGGTCCGGTCAAGGATAGAGAAACCCAAGAGTGGAGGATCAGAACCAACAGGGAGCTGAAGGACATCTTCTGGCAACACCCGACCGTAGTTGCAGATATGAAATCACGGCGCTTAAGATGGGCTGAACACGTGGTGAGAATCGGACTGCAGACAGCCATAGGACGCATCATGGACGCTCAGGTCCAAGGAGCCAGATCACGAGGAAGACCACGGCTGAGGTGGACTGACCTGGTGAAGAAGGATGCTGTGGAACACTACGTGGTGAACTGGAAGAAGGCTAGTGTGGGCGGCTAAGAATCTTCAGGGTTCGTCGCCAACGGAGTAAGTTTAAAGCTCGTGAGTTTACATATGAAATTTCCTGTCAATACATTCATTACAACGACAGATATTGGAGTTTTTGTGTTCCTTAAACCGATTTAGTTAGTTCTTGTGACTCATTTCGTTGCTCTGGTAGACGTGTCACACTCTGCTATGACAGTCCTAAATTTGGTCTACCTAGTTTTATTCACCTAGTCCTTAACGATACCTGACCTCGCACAGGCTCGAGACCATCACTTAACATCCCTTCCGAAGGACGGCTTGCTCAAGGTTTTTTCAGATGAAGTCTTTTGAGGGTTCTGGATACACATATAAAATTCTGCGTCAATAAATTCATTTTATCGGGAGTTATCGTGTTTACAAATTTTCTTTATTTAAATTTATTAATTCAAGAGTTGCTGAAGATGAAGTTCTGACCGATTACATAACTTCTCTTACACTTTGTTTAACTATAATGAGGAAGTAAAAAAACATATTAATAATGCCGTAACAAGATTCCTCCATTTAGTTTGATCCTAAGGAACATGAAAAGACAACCTCTTTGTGTTTTTTCAAAGAGTTTGTTCAGACCGTAAGGACAAAAGGGCAGGAAAGGTCATTAGTAAAACTGAGAAAATACTTGGTATAGAATAAGTAGCGGTGAGTTAAATGAATAATGAATGAATCTGGTGTGAATCACATCACTTTCATTCACATAACATACAAATCCCATTAGTGTAATCCATTTTTCATTCATTCTACTTTTTCCATCGTTCCGTTTCTATTTTCTCAGATTTTCGAAAATTGAAGAAAGTACTATTTCATAAATGATAATAAAATGTACTGTAGTTTCAGAAGTATAAAAGAAATAGAAAATATTTTTTAACCTCCATTCAGAGTTATAAATAGTGATAGTAAAAAATAATTCTACTCACTGAGTGGGAATGATAGGTCCAATAAGTTTCTGTTAGACCTCTTGGGAACTCCAAAAAATATTCTGAGCAGAAATAATTTAAAAAAAAAACCATTGAAGGCAAACATTAAACTTTTAAAAATAAATAAAAAACATCTTCCTACAGAATTTCACTCAGAGATGAATATTTAAAAGTTCACTACTTCAAATAAATATTGAAAGAAAAAAAGAAAAAATGGACGTCTTTCTAATATTTTTCTGCCAATATTTTTTATCCCTCCTCCTCATACTTATAATTCTCCCCTCCAAGCTCCTCAGAGAATCATTGGGGGGGGGGATCATAATTGGTCCCTCAATGGTCCTCAGACTTATAATTGTTCCCGCAATGCTTCTCAAACTTATAATTGTTCCCTCAATGCTCTTCAGATTTATAATTGTTCCCTCAATGCTCCTCAGAGAATCATTGGGGGGGAGGGGGGGGGGGGGATCATAATTGGTCCCTCAATGGTCCTCAGACTTATAATTGTTCCCGCAATGCTTCTCAAACTTATAATTGTTCCCTCAATACTCTTCAGACTTATAATTGTTCCCTCAATGCTCCTCAGACTTATAATTGATTCACCCGAACACAGTCCTACCGAAAAATTGATACCAAAAACATTTTTTATTAAATTTCCAATCGCCTCGAAGAACGTAAAATAAATTTCTATGGGAAAAATTTCAAAGTAATGTTCTGTAATTGTAGCAACGAATTATATATATATGTGATGTGCCCATTACAGGACTTCTTTAACCAATCACTCTCTCACCCTCCGCTTCTCAAATTCATCTCATATTGGCATTACTGGGTATAAGAAAGTCACTCTCAGAATTACTCTGTAGAATGAAACAAAAAAATACCCCTTCCGCCAACTCATTACTTTCAATATACCCCAGTAACGCTGGTATGAAGTGACTTTGAGAAGGGGAAGTAATGTAAGCGTGGATGTATAAGAAAGTCCTGTATTTTACACATCACATATTTTTTAAATAGTAATAATAATTGTTGTTTTTCAACAAAATAATTTAATTATACTCATCTAACTAATATAGTATATATTGTTTGATATATTTTTTTTGAAAGATGAACAGGGGAAAACGATAGATACACAGGAAGAAATAATAAAAGCAGGAGAAACGAAATCAAAACAGGAATGAGTAATGAAAACAGGAAACATTATTTTGGCGAAATGCCATCAACTGTCTTCACATGGTTGTATAAATATATTTAGAAATAGATATGTATTTATATCAACTTTAAATGTACCACGAGTATTTGTAGTTCTACATCTTATGTATATGTTCTAAAAAGACATAGACTGTAACTATTAATTTTTACTTCCCCGACTATACGAAGAATAGCCGAAGTTATAAAGCTGGTCAGAAATTCGGTACAGAGTTTTCAACGGAATTTTATGTCTCCCGACACTTATTCAAAAATGTTTTTTTTTTATTTGAAAGGTTTATTTGGTACATTTACAATCAGTTAAAATATAACTATAAGAAAATTTGATGACAGAGTATAAAAAAAAAAAAATAATAAATAAAAAAAAATAATAAATAAAAGAAAATAGATAAATAATAAAAAAAATAAAATAAAAATAAAAAAAATAAATAAAGATAAAAAAAAATTTAACAATAATAATAAATGACAATATACACAAAATAAGATAGAATAAAATAATCTACAAAATAATACATTCTGTACAAAAACAATAAGTCAGCACTTCGACTATAAGAATACATGTATACAGTTTGTATGCATAACTCCCGATAGACACAAAGCTTTATATGTGTATCCACAATCCCATATGGACAACACCTATGGTTTTTAAGCAAAATCGGTCAATGGGAAGGAACAGGTTTAGAGACGGGCTTAAACCAAATACTCTAATAACTGCCGTTGTAATGAACCTATTGTCACGAAATTTCATATGTAAATTCAAAACCTTGTAAGTACAACACTTATAAATTTTTTAGCGGAATTGGCCTTAGGGAAGGTGGGGATCAGAGGAGGGGGCTAGACTAAACAGCGCTCTTTAGCTGAAACGATCGATTGTACTTTGAGGGATAGCGAAAACTTCATTCAGTTCATGCTGGGGAAGTACATTGCTGGTGATTCACCAACGACTTTTTTTAACCATAATATCTCTAATCTATGTAATATTATAATCAAAAAATTAACATCGAATATTAAAAAACAGGTGAAATGTTATCAAACATTGATAATTAAGTCATCTATTTGTGGTCTTAGTTATACCATAGAAATAAAACACGTTTTATTACCGACCAGATCCGGTGTTCAAGACTACTGCATCATTATCAGTGAATTTTAAAATGAAAATAAATTTTATTTTTCATATTATAATAAATACATACAGAGTCAAAAAGAAAAGAAAACAATGAAATAAAGTATCAGTATCACGAATAAAGAATAAATAAAAAAGTTAATAAATTAGTGCTAGAATGGAGAAAATTTAGACAATTATAAATATAGATAAATAAAAAATTAACATGAAAAAACATAAAATTAACAGCTTAATTATGAAGATATAAAAGTGTCTATATAAATAGAAGAATGTATGAAGAAAAGAATCTATATAAATGTGAAGAAAATAAAATAAATTAATAAAAATCGACAGTGCATAATGCAATGATGGTTAACTATAAAAGTGAAGAAAGGACACCAGACAAGGTTTGAAATATGTAAAATTAATTTGAAAATAGGGGCTAGATAGATAAATTGTGAAGAGAAACAAGAAGAAAAATAATAATAATAAAATAAAACAAAATAAAAAATATATAAATATGTAAAATGAACAAAATAGGATTAATATTTATTATGATAGAATAACTTAGGAAATATGGGAAAATAAATACTATTAAAAAAAAAAATAGGATAAGTAAATAACTCAAATAATTAGATAATTTATGTTGACGAATGAGAGATGTGAAGAACTCATCAAAGTGTCGTGGATTGTTTAGCAAAGAGGAATTGGAATAGTGAGGGTTTGAAGGAAGCAATGGAAGGAGAGTGACGGATTGGGGGAGGCAATTTTGCTATGAAACATAATTTTGCTAGCATTAAAATGTTTAACATTTTCATTATATTGTGAAAATGTTGGCGGGATTATGTAAAATGATGTTGCACTATGTCTGCCCTAATGAGGACAAGAGATTGCAGAGGTAACACTTCCAATTAGTGATTAGATCCTTTTATTAACAATAATCCGGTAATTCTGGAATTCACCCAACGATTCACAAGGTATAGGGGCAGTTATATATTCGGTAAAAAATTTGATGGGGAGTTAATATCGGAATTTCATGAAAGGAATTAGGGAGGAGGGCTAACATAAAAACTCAAATAACTACCGTTGTAATGAATGTATTGAGACGAAATTTCATATGTAAATTCAAAGCCCTTTAAGGACGACATCTATCAATTTTCAGTTGAATCGGCCGAAGGGGAGAGGGGTATCAGAGGGGGACTCAACTCAGAAATCCCATTGTAATGACTAACGTGTGGACATGAAAGGCAAAGTACATAGCCTCTCATCATATCTCCCATAATATGTTTATTACATTCTTTTACATATTATAAAGTCCTTGATATCACATATCATAACAGTTAGGAGAAAATTAAAACTCCTGTAATTCATGGCTTCGTATTATTAACCTAGAGTATGACCCAGATTTTACCTGAGGCAAAAACATAACACAGTTACGGATCAAGAAACCCATTATTTTTCAAAGAAATAAACCTCTTGTAACAGGTAGTTATTTTTGTTGTTTTTTTGAAGTTCAAAAAATAATGAAGTTGTTTTTTTTCTATGTTATCTGCACTAAAGTAGGTAATGTCTTTTTTAGTCCGAAAGGGTTTTGTATAAATAAAGTCGTGAAACTTGAGTCTTTGGTTACTTTAACAGTAACATATACATATTATGTAATGTTACTGTTAAAGTCGGAAATTCGGGTAATGTCGACATGAATCAAGACCTCTGGTTAAAGTCGAAAATTCTAACATTTCAATAGTCATTTCCATCTTCAACCTCAGTCTTGGGGACTCCGTTAAAGACCATTACCTAGATGAATGCAAATTTAGGGTGGCAAAATTTAGGATGTCCATAGTAGAGTCGGGCACATGTCCACCAGAATGACGAAAAGAGTGCTCTGGTAGTATGATCCTTGTAGTTAAAGCCCGGGCATGAGTCATAGTAACTAACCACAGTCTTATCAGCTGGTGTGAGTTGTTGAAGTCGAAAAACAGGTGTAGAGGAAGGTTATAAAGCTGTTGTGTATTTACTTATATAAGTTTGTGTCTTGTGAAAAGTTTTAAATTATTTTATTTTTTCAAATGAAAATGACTTCCAAAAAGAGGTATTTTTACAAACTAAATAAAGTGATTGTAATAAATAGCACAATTATTGTTGTAGTGGAAGCACTATTTTTTGAAAACGATAATAAACGATGGAAAACGTAAATATCTACTTTGTTTAATAAATTTCATTAAAATTATATTGAAGTGATATAGGAAAAAAACGTTTTTTTGTTTAATATCAAGTTGAATTTAATATATCTTACTCATGTAATCTTTCGATTTCTTATTAGAAAATTTGACGACTATTAATGTTATATAATATCTACTTTATTGGAATAGTAATTTTATATATCATTCTGTATTTAGGTGAGTCCTGATCTGTCTTTTTAATAAATAAATGTGAAATAAGAGTTATGGGAATTATAATTATAATGTTTATTGTTATTTAAAAGAATTTTGTTTTTTAGAATTGATAATGACTAGTGTCGAAACGTCTGAAATGAAATAAAGAAAATATTGTTTAAAATATAAATAAATACCTTAATTGCCTCAATTTCCAATATTGAAAGTTTTTTTGTTTGTTTGTGTTCCCACAATGAATAATAATGTCCTACAATAGCAGTGTTTGGCGGTTAATGTCGACATAATCTTCCTTACTTGACTTGTGATTTCCGACTTTAACAACTCAAATCAGCTAATGTCGACGTTAGGTAATAAGACTGCGGTTGAAGATGGAAATGACGATTAAAATTGCCGACTTTAATGAGAGACCTTGATTAATGTCGAGTGTTATTAACAAGCTACTGTCGACATTAGCCGTTTCCCAAAAGTATCAGTGACATGTATGTACATATAAGACTTCCGAGGGCGCTGATAGCTCAGAGCGGGTTCGAAACCCGGCCGAAGCTCTTAGGTATTTTATCTGGGAGGTGAGCACACCGTTCTTCGGATGGGACGTTAAGCGAAGGTCCTGAGCCTGTACGAGGTCAGAAACTCGATAAAGACTACCCTCGGTGTGTGTACTTAGGTTAGGTTTTATGACTCATGCCCGGGCATTAACTACGAGGTCATATGGCCTACTACCAGAGCGCTCTTTCGTCACTCTGGTGGACATGAGCCCGACACTACTGTGGGAGTCCTAAATTTTGCCTATCCTAAATGTTTATTCACCTGGGGTAGGCATCTTTAAAGAGTACCTGACATCGTACAGGCTCGGGACCATCGCTTAACGTCCCATCCGAAGGACGGCGTGCTTAAGTTTATTTTACCTCCCAGATAAAATAAACTAAGGGCCTCGGTCGGGTTACGAACCCACGTTCTCAGAAATCAAGCACGCTTACCATTGAGCTACCGGCGCCCTTGGTGAGTGTAGTTGGTTAGGCAAAAGTAGTAGGCGATATGACCTCGTAGTTAAAGGTCGGGCATGATTCCGAAAACTAACTATAAGGCTTTCATTTTCCTTAAACCTTTTGTGTATATGAGTATTGTAGTAGTACAAAACGTTGGCGGTTTGGACCACAATAACCTCCCCTCTGGTTATCCACAGCATTCTAGATATCAGTGGTACCTAGAATCTCAATGTGTGTCTAATCTACAACTTACCTTCCAGTCTCCCAGGGGAAAGTGGCTTCTTGGATAGTTTCTCGTTCCTAAAACAGCAGGACCCAAGACTACTTACACCCTCTCATTTGAATATTTCTACTTCCTCGGGCGGAGCGCCCTCTTTTTTTAATTTGTTTATATAATTGTTACGTTTCAGTGCATGCATTACATTCACGTTGCACACCTGAATAGTATACAGTGAGGAACCAACCGAAGGATTAACCCCTAAGAATAGTTAAATAGAATGGCCAAACGATCGAAAGCTTTTCGCTGTAAGTACCCGATGGTACTTGGATTGTAAACGCAATTTATAACAATGTATATATATTACATCGTATAAAACATGTTTTGACCATTTTCGCGTTCAGACAAAAATTAAGACCATTTTATTCGGGATTTTAGTACATTTTACAAGAAACTCCTTATTTTTATGACCTAAACTAACCTCTTTTCATAGTAGTCTTAGTAACTGTTCATTTCTTGTCTTTTCAGTCTTGTGTGAGGATTCCAAGTTAGTCGTTTGTCGAGTATGAGGCCTAGATAGCGGACTTCGCTTTTCAAAGAGATATGATTATTGTTGAGGTACACTGGAGGGGCAGGTTTATTTTCGACGAAGGATGAAGACGATGTGAACTGATTTCTTGTCCTTCACTTTTTGTATCCAACCCATTTTTATTTTCTCAGAAGAACGATATTTCAATTATCCTTCTCTGATATAACTTAGGTACAACTTGTTTTTATTAAAACAGACTGTGGAAGTTTCATCCCAAGTTATTCTTCTGTAAATTCAATAGAATTCATTTCAGTTTTCTTCATAAATTTTCTTTTCTTATTTATTATTATTATTTTTTTCAATAATATTATTTCAAATGAGTTTTTCAATTGGAAATACTACAGTACAGATCATTTAATATAACTAAATCCTTGTCATTCCTTAACATTTTTTTGCTAAGATATTTGGAACACATAATTAAAAAAATAAAGAAAAACGTATGTACTTTTACGAGTATTTTCGATACCATCTTCAGCCACGACTTAACAAATACTGAGGAAGTTTATCAGTAAATCAGTATTTTGTTAAGTCGTGACTGAAAATGGTAGCAATACCGAATGTACTTATATATGTATATATATATTTTATATTTTGTGAAATAGACAATACTTTAAAAAAAACATACGTCTTACTTTATAATTCGTGTTATTTCTGGTAATCCGTCTGTCAGTTGTTACTTTCTTTTCCCTTCAGTATAAGGATGATGCTATATCTGGGTATATGATTAGAACATTGTGTCAGTTGTCACCTTCTTATTCCTTCAGTATAAGGATGACCTCTATATCTGGGTATATGATTAGATAGAACTTTGTGTCAGTTGTCACCTTCTTATTCCTTCAGTATAAGGATGACCTCTATATCTGGGTATGTGATTAGATAGAACTTTGTGTCAGTTGTCACCTTCTTATTTCTTCAGTATAAGGATGACCTCTATATCTGGGTATGTGATTAGATAGAACTTTGTGTCAGTTGTCACCTTCTTATTCCTTCAGTATAAGGATGACCTCTATATCTGGGTATGTGATTAGATAGAACTTTGTGTCAGTTGTCACCTTCTTATTCCTTCAGTATAAGGATGACCTCTATATCTGGGTATGTGATTAGATAGAACTTTGTGTCAGTTGTCACCTTCTTATTCCTTCAGTATAAGGATGACCTCTATATCTGGGTATGTGATTAGATAGAACTTTGTGTCAGTTGTCACCTTCTTATTCCTTCAGTATAAGGATGACCTCTATATCTGGGTATGTGATTAGATAGAACTTTGTGTCAGTTGTCACCTTCTTATTCCTTCAGTATAAGGATGACCCGTATTTTTTTCGATTTACACTGCTCTATTATTTTCTTTTACCATAAATTTCATTTATTGTGACTACTTTAAACTATCGAACCTAATAGTTTTTTCCCGAAAGATCATTTTATAGTTCGTAATATTGATATTTTAGTTAAATTCACTACAACAGTAAATATAGTCAATAATGTTGTAAAAATACAATGTTTTATCTAATCATTGTTATATACCAACCCACATCAATATATCGTTCATGGAATGATTAAATATATGTTATATTTAATCATTCCATGAACGTAGAAATGTTCAAAAACAGCTGATATCACAGATAAAGAAATGTGTAGGTGTGTGTGTGTGCAACGGTCCGACACATACAGTCTCACGCTTGCACATCAACGAGAGTTATGCTCTGACATAGCCCCTCCCGAGAGCTGAGATGTTTACACATCAAGAAAAAAACATTACTTTATGTGTTTAACAAATTCTGTCAAGTGTATTTGTTAAGTCTGGCTTAAGATGGCAGCAGTACCGAAAGAACTCCCATGTATTGTATATATTTTGTGAAATAGACATTATATTTAAAAACATTCGTTCTTCCTTATTTTTATTATGTACTAGCTGACCCGACAGACGTCGTTCTGTCAAAAGCTATTGGACTGGATTTTTTTTTAATTTATTTTTTTTACTTGGAACCACAGCAAGTTCCTACTTAAGAAAACCGGGCACCTTAGATAGTATGCGCCTTGCAACTCCGTGCAACCAGCTATTAAGTTCTTAGGACCGCTGGGCAACACAGATAGTACGTAGTTAAGAACGCAGGGCACCGCAGCTAGTATGTGCCTTGCAACAGCGTTTTAAATATTGCTTTTGAAACTACTATTTAGGTATAGGCTTGCCCCCCCAAACCCCCATCCCGTTGACAATTTTGAGACGTCACATACCCTTTTTTTGTTTTTGTCTTTTAAGAAGACTACATGTGAAATTTCATGACAATCCGACCATTCGTTAATGAGCTACTATTTTATGCTAAGGCCTACCCCCAAAACCCCCCTCCCTTTCAAAATGTTGAGATGCCACACACCCTATTTTTTAATTCGGGCTTTAAGAATACCACATGTGAAATTCCATGACAATCCGATCATCTGTTAATGACCTATCAGTATCTTTATATTTACGCCTACCCCACAACTCCCCTCCATTTTATGACGTCACACACTTCATTTTTCAATTTGACTTTCAAAAATTCGACATGTGAAATTCCATGACATACCGATCATCCGTTAAAGACCTATCACTATCTTTATATGTAGGCATACCCCCACAACCCCCCCTCCCGTTCAAAATTTTTAGATGCCACGTACCGTATTTTTCAATTTGGCCTTTAAGAATACTACATGTGAAATTCCATGACAATCCGACCAACCGTTAATGAGCTAGGACTATATTTATACTTAGGCCCCCCCCATAACCCCCCCTCCAGTTCAAAATTTTGAGATGTCACGTAGCGTATTTTTCAATTCGGCCTTTAAGCATACTACATGTCAAATTCCATGACATTCCGAACATCCGTTAAAGACCTATCACTATCTTTATATGTAGGCCTACCCCCACAACCCCCCCTCCTGTTCAAAATTTTGAGATGTCACGTAGCGTATTTTTCAATTCGGCCTTTAAGCATACTACATGCCAAATTCCATGACATTCCGAACATCCGTTAAAGACCTATCCCTATCTTTATATGTAGGCCTACCCCCACAACCCCCCCTCCTGTTCAAAATTTTGAGATGTCACGTAGCGTATTTTTCAATTCGGCCTTTAAGCATACTACATGTCAAATTCCATGACATTCCGAACATCCGTTAAAGACCTATCACTATCTTTATATGTAGACCTACCCCCACAACCCCCCCTCCTGTTCAAAATATTGAGATGTCACGTACCGTATTTTTCAATTTGGCCTTTAAGCATACTACATGTGAAATTCCATGACAATCCGACCAACCGTTAATGAGCTAGGACTATATTTATACTTAGGCCCCCCCCATAACCCCCCTCCTGTTCAAAATTTTGAGATGTCACGTAGCGTATTTTTCAATTCGGCCTTTAAGCATACTACATGTCAAATTCCATGACATTCCGATCATCCGTTAAAGACCTATCACTATCTTTATATGTAGGCCTACCCCCACAACCCCCCCTCCCGTTCAAAATTTTGAGATGTCACGTACCGTACTTTTCAATTTGGCCTTTAAGAATACTATACGTGAAATTCCATGTCAATCGGATTATCCGTTAAAGACCTATCACTATCTTTATATTAGGCCTAGCCCCCCCCCCCCCTTTCAAATTTTGAAACTTCACACATCCTTTTTTTAAATTTGGCTTTTTAGAATACTACATGTGAAATTCCATGATAATCCGACTATTAGTTAATGAGTTACCGGTATCTTTATACTAAGGCCTACCTCCACAACCCCCCCTCCCGTGCAAAATTTAGCCAATCATTTTTATTATATAGATGTAGATATGTAAAAACTGAATAAAACGAAACAGTAAGTAAATGACCAAGATGACAACCAAAGATAAATCGAGGAACTTGCCAGAAGCGAAGATTTAAAAACAATCAAGAAAATGAAACGCACTAAAAACTGATAACACGCACTAAAAACTGAATAAAACGAAACAGTAAGAGTTGTAATTACGTTTTATTCAGCCAAGAAAATAACATGCACTAAAAACTGAATAGAACGAAACGGTAAGTAAATGATTTTAGGGTATCTGAGATCGATTCACTTGATCGATTCATTGTTCACATCGATTATAACGACACCAAACATCGATTCTTCGATTAATCTATCTCAGATCGCCCTCCCTAGAATTAACTGCTAAGAACTCTTCATAAGAACCTTCCTCGGACTTCAACGAATATTTGAAAAAAAAAATTAGCCGAATTGGTCCAGCCGTTCTCGAGTTTTGCGCTTAGCAAAATTTAGCACTCATTTTTATTATATAGACTGGCTGACCCGACAGACGTCGTTCTGTCAAAAGCTATTGGACCTGATTTTTTTATTTTTTTTACTTGGAACCACAGCAAGTTCCTACTTTTGACCACTTTCAATGGTTTGACCACTTTTTGAGGTTTGACCACTTTTTGAGGTTTTACCACATTCAATGGTTTGACCACTTTCAATGGTTTGACCACTTTCAATGGTTTGACCACTTTTTGAGGTTTGACCACTTTCAATGGTTTGACCACTTTTTGAGGTTTGACCACTTTTTGAGGTTTGACCACTTTCAATGGTTTGACCACTTTCAATGGTTTGACCACTTTCAATGGTTTGACCACTTTCAATGGTTTGACCACTTTTTGAGGTTTGACCATGTTTTGAGGTTTGACCACTTTCAATGGTTTGACCACTTTTTGAGGTTTGACCACTTTTGAGGTTTGACCACTATCAATGGTTTGACCACTTTTTGAGGTTTGACGACGTTCAATGGTTTGACCACTTTTTGAGGTTTGACCACTTTCAATGGTTTGACCACTTTTTGAGGTTTGACCACTTTTTGAGGTTTGACCACTTTCAATGGTTTGACCACTTTTTGAGGTTTGACCACTTTTTGAGGTTTGACCACTTTCAATGGTTTGACCACTTTTTGAGGTTTGACCACTTTTTGAGGTTTGACCACTTTTTGAGGTTTGACCACTTTTTGAGGTTTGACCACTTTCAATGGTTTGACCACTTTCAATGGTTTGACCACTTTCAATGGTTTGACCACTTTTTGAGGTTTGACCACTTTTGAGGTTTGACCACTTTCAATGGTTTGACCACTTTTTCAGGTTTGACCACTTTCAATGGTTTGACCACTTTTTTAGGTTTGACCACTTTTTGAGGTTTGACCACTTTCAATGGTTTGACCACTTTTTGAGGTTGGACCACTATCAATGGTTTGACCACTTTTTGAAAATAAAACGCACTAAAAACTGATAACACGCACTAAAAACTGATAACATGCACTAAAAACTGAATAAACGAAACGGTAAGTAAATGATTTTAGGGTGTCCGAGATCGTTTCACTTGATCGATTCATAGTTAACATCGATTATTACGACCCCAAACATCGATTCTTCGATTAATCTATCTCAGATCGCCCTCCCTAGAATTAACAGCTAAGAACTCTTCATAAGAACTTTCATCGGACTTCAACGAATATTTGGAAAAAAAAAATTAGCCGAATTGGTCCAGCCGTTCTCGAGTTTTGCGCTTAGCAAAATTTAGCACTCATTTTTATTATATAGATTTCACAATATCTTTGCAAAGAATGTTAAGTATAAATTCAGTTAGGTGTTTTTTTATTTGTTCATTTTTCATGTCTTGTGTTTTCAAATTAACTCCGAAATTTTACACCAACGCAATTCTCATATTTTGTTCTTTCCAAATATAAATGTACAGTCAGTTGATATACATTGCTTCGTAAATGTTTTCTTTTTATACATTACAATTGTATTAATTTCTTTGTTTTGTTCTCCTTTTTTTCAGATGCGTTCCTGGGTCCGGTATGTGACTACGTGATTGCACCCGTCAGCCGCTACTCCGGAGTGTGGAAGATCCCAGTGATCACAGCAGGAGCTCAGGCGGATCACTTCACGTTCAAAACTGAGTATCCAACCCTCACTCGAGTGATGGGCTCTTATGTCTTCGTGTCAGAGGCTACCAAGATCATCCTGAACACGTTCAAATGGTCAGTTGCTGGTCTGTTGTACCACAACCATGGGATGGCGACCACTAAGGGCTACTCCAACTGTTACTTTATGTTGGGGCCTGTGTTCACAGCACTCGGCCAGTCCTCTGTCCATCGGAGCTTCAATGAGTCCGCCACCGCCAAAGACTATCGGGAACTTCTTCTTCTCATCTCCAAATCTGCAAGAAGTGAGTTTGTGCAATTTGAATTTTATACATTTCTTTGACAATAATATATATGGGAGCTGTATTATGAATGTAAGAATACATTATTGCGATCTGTGTCGATATAGCGGAGAGCTAATACTAATAAATAAAAACAACGAACTTGTCGCACCACCGTCAGCACAAAGTTTGAACTTGTACTGACGATCGAGTAAGCCGAAATCGGTACACTTTATTTATTAATTTTTGTGGACTATATAAAAGTTTTAATTTTTTTAATTATTCCTTGATTATTCTTCCATTTACTTTTGGTGTTCAAAACCTTGAGTCTCGGCCATATATTCACATCATCAGTTTCTAAACTTTTTTGATATGACATTTAATTAGTAACTATCATTACGTAATTTAATTTAATGATTAACATTTTCAAAAATTTTTAATAAAAAAAATTGTAATTGATCATTGATTTGTTGTGTCTGTATTTTCATTAGGAGATATTTTCTTTAATATTTTTTATTTATTTTCTTTCACACTTTGTGATGGTGATTTTAAATTTTTGATAGTCCTGTGGACATTTATATTTTTTTAGAGTAAACGTATACATATATATTGTATATATGTATATACAATATATATATATTCAGAATATAAAATTAATTTACTTGTTATTTGAGTGGACCATAGCATGGTAATGGGATATTAAAATGTTTTCATTAAATTAGCCTATAAATTATATACATAAACAGCTATTAACTCTTAGCGTCGGGCAAACATGTGTTTAGTAATAATAATAATAATAATAGGGTGACATGTGTTTAGTAATAATAATTACTAGTAAACAATAAAATTCAATGAGTAAATAATATAAATTAAATGAGTTCAATAATAATACCAATAAATACAGTTTTAAATTAAATTTATGAAATTTTTATAACTCTTCCAAAAGTGTCTTTTTCACGATATTTTGGGAAGTTTTTTACAGGTCGCAATGTGCGAGATATATATAATATATACTCGTACATTCATAATTTTCTTACACAATCCGAAAATGATATTGATTCTATTATGGTCGCAGTAATTGTTTGTAATATATTTGTAGTTGTTGTCATATTCTACACATTATAATTATTTACAATGAAATGTTTAAGTATGATTATTATTGGCACTTAGCATGTTAATAATATTATGTCTGTTTTCTCTCTCTGCCTTGGCTTTTTTTTTTTAACCTTTGGGCATCATTTGTGCCCTTATAAATTCTTAGATTTTGAAGTACAAGATGTGTCTCGTGATGCTAAGTCATATTTCGCACGGAATTTACATTTCTTTTCTATGCAAAAAAAAAAAAAAAATCAGTGGTTCTCACTCAATCTTCGACAATTTTTGAATATTACTCTTTATTTCTCAACAAATGTATTATTCATTGTTATGTCAAGAGTGTACACACATACACACACATATATATATATATCGCTATATGATGCGATATAACAAAGTACGTATTATATAGCACTAGCTACTAATATCAAGATATCTGGTTCGAATCCTGGGTCAGTCAATAATGTTTATTATTTTAATTATACTTAAACTGACTGCAGCAGTAGTATTTCTCAGGTTGCAAAATAAAATGTAATCTGACCTTTCTCAGATCTTATTATTGTATGCTAACCGGCTTCTGAGGTTGCCCTCACCATTAGTCAGTTTCTAAAAAAAAATCAAGTAATTACAATTTTATACCTTTTTTATTAAATGATGGCACTCTCTGATGACGAGTGCAACCTCGAAAACCGGCTAAGATATAATACAATCTCTGTCTTTTTTTTTATTTTGTAACTTGTGGAATATTATCCTCTCACTATATCAGCCATCTTTACATTTTTACATTAGCAGTAGCACTTTTATAACCTTGTACTTCCGGTTATTACACACAGTATTTCTGGCTCTGTACCCAATCTTTAATTCACACACTACAGATAAAAAAAACACCTTCAAACTATTATATAGGCAATTCTCACAGGATGAATGATAGGTTTGCCTCTAGACGCAGTGAAAGGAGTATATTGTACTCCAATATTCTAAATTTGATTTTGTAGGACCTACATTTTACTCCAACACATTTGAGATGTGTCAGGGGAATTTTATTGGAATAATGTTATCTCTAATTTATAAATCTGTCGGTAGAGTGCCTTTGAACAAAGGAAATCAAGTATTATCTTTCACATGATTGTTTTTTAGATGAGAACCACTGACAAAAATAGAGGAAATAAATACAGCTTAGTATAAATTGCGTTTTGTCTTTTGTTTGCTTGCGTGACTGTTACTTTATTTTTTTCATTGTATGTATAGATTTATCTATTTATTTATATTTTACTTTGTACTGCAAATGCGTTTCTATTGTTAGTTTTTTATATAGTTTTAAAGTAGTGCTGCATTTAAACAATTGGAGGACAACTGGTTCTGGTCAAAGTAAAACAGTTGGAAGACAACGTATTTTATTTCTATGAGATGTTTGTTTTATTTATACATTTTATACTCTTAGAATTATTAGTTTTCGAAAATCGTCAAAGGTCTAAAAACAAATAGCATTATAGCAGTGGTTATAAACAATTTGAATTTATAAATTCTGAAAAAATATCGAAATATGAACGATTTTTGAAAGAATTCGGCAGCCAGACTTAAAAGCGACAAAGAATCTCATATGAGGGAGGAAAGGTCCAACCTTGTCTGGCAATATTTAAAGAGAGGGATGAGGGGCTCTTCAACCCTTAATATCGGACGAAATTAAAATTCAGCCTTTCCTTGACACAAATTCTTTACAAAGTTATTTGAAAATATTATTCAAGATCCTTTCATTAATAATAATTAGTTAAACGAATAAAAGTGTATTAAAATAAAATTGATTTAAGGAAACATTAACAAAAATATGTGATGTGGCGACAACAGGACTTTCTTATACCAAACACTTTTTTACGGATCTATCTCAAATACATTTCATACTGGCATTACTAGGAAAGTCACTATCAGAATTACGTTGTTCATTGAAACAAAGAAAAGCGCTGACGCCAACACATAACTTTCAAGCCCAGTAACACCAGTATGAAAGGGGGAAGGGTGAGTTATATATAACAACGAGCTTTAAGCCCATATCACACGTGAGCACATATTTTTCATATTTTATTTGTTTTTATCCTTTAAAAAAAAAAAAAAAAAACTACAAAAAATAAAAATTCGTTGCTATGCGTTATAATTTAAACTTTACATTGTAACATTTATAAAATTTAGGATGCCGGTAGCTCAGTGGTGTGCGTGCTTGCCTTCTGAGCTCAAGGTCGTGGGTTCGAAATCCAGCCGAGGCCCTTAGTTTATTTTATTTGGGAGGTAAAATAAACTTAAGCACGCCTTCCTTCGGATGGGACGTTAAGCGATGGTCCCGAGCCTGTACGATGTCGCCTGGGGTATATATTATATACCCCCCTCTCCCTCCGAGAGCGGTCATTATTCTTCATGTAGCTCCTTAGAGTATATCTTTTAATTGTAATTATATTAAATAAATTCTTAGCCACATTTCTCTTTTTAAAAAGTGTTTTAGTCATATCCTTGACGTAACTTGGGTCATATTGGTATTATCACAAATCTGAGAGCACATTAACGATTGAAAATTTAATAAGAATAATGTTTGGTAGGAACAAATTTTTCAATAGGACTACCGCTTTCGAATATAATTTCTAGCAAACGTGTAAAAAATGTGTTCCAAAACTTTTTAAGACATTTCTCAGATTGTATCTCGTTAACAGAAGTCAAACACACTTCACATCAAAAAAAAGAAAGGTATTTGATAAAAATTGTATAAAAATAAAGAAATTTTAGTTATTCATCCCAACCAAAGGAGACGAGGCCGTAGACTGAGGTAGCAGTGAGCAGCAGCCAGCCGCTCTGTTGCTGTCTCAGTTTTGATATAGCTTTAGATTTTGGACATTAAAAAAACAAAATGTATTCAACGTTTTAACCTTCTCTTTTTTACTTTCCCATAGGGTAATACAAATAAAAACTTTTACATCGTCCACTGACAGCTCTATGAGAAAGTTCCATGGAGCTACGCACATATACAATATGACCTAAGTACAAAGCGATTTTCTATTTTCACCTCTTTTCAATATTTTTCATCCTTACTTTTAAATCCATCATTGCACTTCCTCCTCCTTGAGATTCTCGCCTCAAATCCAAACATTTCTCTTTTTTTAATATTCTGAAAAAATCATCGACGTTGCAAAAATTACATTAATTAATTGGTCAGATAATTATTTCTAAAAATGTTCAGGGTGGTCTAAAATTTAATAAATAGGAAGCGGGAGGTTGAATGGCCAATTTAAAATTAAGACATCAATTTGTCAGTGAAAAATGAAAAACGTATTGAAATTTGGGTCCCTCTAAATGCGACCGTCTCGGTGAAAATACTATAAACAAATATATTTTATTTAAGGATGCACTGATTAAACTTATCAAAGCCCACTAACCCTGGGGGAAAGTTACATGCTGCTCCAAATCATGTTTTTTTAAAAATGTAGTCATGGTTCAATATCTGATTAAGTGTGATCTCTGTCCCTTCAGCGATTCCCTAGGGGCCTGATTCGCATCTCTTTGGTTGTTATCACACTGTTTATTGTTTTCTACTGATAATGGCTGTTGACTCAAGTGTGATTGCCCCCTCTCCGCTATAAAATACCGTCTCGAGGCCGGCTATTTCTTCAATCTCCTGGTTATTGTCCTCCTGATGTCTCCGTAGTTTAATGGCTCTTCGCTAAGGTGGAAGGAACCATCTTGACTTCATAAGTGTATTCTGGAGATTAAAATATGAAAACAAAAAGTCTTCGGTGAATCACCGGCTATGTACTTCCCCAGAATGGATTAATCAACTAGTTTGTCGTTCCCCCTTTATAATCTATCGGTCGTTTCAGCTAAAAATTAATAGTTGACTTACATAAGGGCTTCTGAATCCTCATACTAAATTTTGTGTCAATACATTCATTACATCGGCAGTTTTTCAGTCCGGTTTTGCGGAAATGTGACAGGTGGGTTTCTTATGGTTTTTAAAATTTTAAACATGAAATGTCTAGTTGGTACATTGGCAGTTATTGGTGTTTCTGAGTTGAGCCTCCTCATAACCACCCTCCCATTCGGCCGTGGGCCATAGCTAAGAAAGTGAACCGTATAAGTAAAATGAAAGTATAAGTATATAAGTACGAAGTATAGGCGTAATTATGTAATGGGTTAAAAATTCGATGCGGATTTTTCAACGGAATTTCATATTTTCTGACCTCCAAATTCTATGTATTAAAAACAAAATTCTGTCTGTCTGTGAACACCACAACTCTGGATAGTATGAATGTATCTACATGCAATTTTATATGTGAATCC
Organism: Aradus depressus; assembly: GCA_963662175.1. Classification (NCBI taxonomy): domain Eukaryota; kingdom Metazoa; phylum Arthropoda; class Insecta; order Hemiptera; family Aradidae; genus Aradus; species Aradus depressus. The sequence continues at coordinate 62,155,220 of OY759214.1, read as the reverse complement.
AGAACGTTTTAACGACGGCATCTATTAATTTTCAGCTAAATCGACCAATGGGGAGGGGAGAAATAGGGTAGAGATTTAACTAAAAAAATCAAATCACTGCGGTTGTAATGAACGTGTCGACAAAACATTCATATGTGAATTCAAAACCATATAAGGACGACACTTAGAGATTTCCTATTTAAAGTCACAACCCAATGAAGTCGTAACTTGTCAAATGTCTATGATATCGGCCATAGGGAAGTGGGAGGGGGGGGGGGGGGGGGTTGATGGAAGGGGACTCAATTCAAAAAACTTAATAACAACTGTACATAATGAATTTTTCCGACACAAAATTTAGTATGAGGTAGGTGGATTAATTCGTTCTGGGGAAGTACATTACTGAAGATACAAATACAATACAACACAAATTGGACTGAGGGTTAGAGTAGAATGCTAACGTGAGAAGGAATTTGAAGAAGGGATATTGGCAGGGTGGCGGGGGGGGGGGGGGGGGGGGTTTCAGCAAATTGTGTAGTGTAAATTGGTTAGGTGAGGGGATATTCACTGAAAAAGAGATTCTTGACTTGAGCCAATTTTGAAAAAAAGGTGCCAAGATTGGTTAAGGGCGGGAGGTTGGATTCGAAATATTCTCAATTCGATTGGGAAGAAGGTTGTCCCCGTATCAATTGGCGCAGTCCCATCCTCTTCACGATTGTTACGTTTTTTACCCTCGCAAAATGGGAAAAAATATCTCCCTGCTTCAGATAGTGTACAGGAGAAGTTATGTAGTAGCTCAAAAACTCCATATTCAATTTTCATCGAAATTTCATACTTTCCAACCGCCTCATTCCAAAAATGATGATGACACCTTCTGATTTTGGGTCAAATCGGCCTAAGAGAAAAGCGTGATTAGGGGAGGCTTATACTGACTAATCTGACGTCATTCAGGTGATTGGAAATTTAATAAGGAACATTTTTCATAAGAACCAATTTTTCGATAGGGCATAGCGTTTTCGAATAAAACGTATAATAAAATGTATTTCAAATTAATTTCGAGACGGTTCTCAACATCTTTAGCAAATTAGGCAATAGTCAAAAAAAGTATTTAATAAAAAAATGTGGCTGGAAGTATTCTCTACAGATTTTATTTGAAGATATTTTTGATTAAGTTTCGTCCGATTTCGGCCAAAATTTTATCACATCTAAGTTAGCAGATGTTGACATATTCATCTCAAATTTTGAGTTCATTGCTACAACAATCATTTCCTAGTTGAAGAACTCAGACATCATGGTCAAAATACTTAAACGTGTTCAGGAGATCTCTTGATGTGAAATCCCGTTGAAAACTCTCATTTTTTTTCACTATTACAACCTTATGCTAAAAGTATACGAATGTAAAAAAAAAATAAGAAAAGAGAAACGAGAGGCACTAACGGTCCTTCCTGAAGAGCATTTACGGCAAACGGCGAGTTCCGTGAGCCCAAAGTGGAAGAGAACAAAGGAGGGTGAACGGAGCGGAAATGGAAGGATATGGAAGCCCCTCCTTAGACAAGTCGCAACTCAGTGTTAGAGAGGAATGCGGAAATAGACTCCATGGAATAGCTGAGGTTCATGAAGAAGAGCAGTTTATTGGCGTTGTTGTGTCAAACAGGCCTACCATATTTTTCAAAAGCCCGGACTCTCCAAAGCTCTATCAAAGAGTAACAATTTCTAAAAAAAATATCAAATTTCGGAAAGGAAAAAAAAATGTATACATCATCACACAATAAGTTATAAAAAACACTAATTATTTTCTGATCTGTAGCTAGTGATGTTGAATACAATTTTTTCTTATATATATATTTCTTATATATATCTGTGCGGTTCTTCAGCTAATGCAAAAAATTGTTTAAAACTAACCGAAATAGTTTTATTATTCACTTTAATTTTTATTGTATTAGGTTGGCAATACTGATACTTCGTGCCAAGGGAAAAATAACGTGGATCACATATATATATTTTATCACATAGGATAAGAAGGGGTATTTAACGAGTATCTGACACCGTACAGGTTCGGGACCATCGCTTAACGCCCCATCCTAAGTACGGGACTCTGAACCCGCGATTTTGAGCTCAGTTCATTTCTAGTTCATTTTAGTTTTCAACTAAAACTAAAACTTTCATCATAATCCTTGGCGCTACAGCTCCATTCGAGTCTTGGCCTCCTCCAGAGACTTCCCCCAAAGATTCCTGTCCAGCGCTAGCGTTCTCCAGTTTTGCAGCCGAAGGTTCCTTGCGTCCCAACGACTGCGTCCATCCATCTCTTCCTGGTTCTTCCTCGTCCTCTGTTTCCCTCCGGCATCACTAGCATCACTCTTCGTGGGGTTTCAGTCTCCTGCATCCTCTACACATGGCCTGCCCATCAAAGCCTCGCCAGTCTTATCACGTCTGTGACCTTGGGCTCTCCAAACTCCGCAGTGACCTCGGCATTATTTTTACTAAAACTAAAACTTTACTTAAGGTTTTTACCCACTCTTCTTTTACACTATTATGCTGAGTTAATTTTAAAGAAAATCCCCATCTTGAGTTTATGGCGTTTAAGTAGATTTTTAATAAAGTTGTATTCTCTTCTTATACCACTTACCTCACTTTATTTAAAAATTTATTTTTTCTATATAGACGTTTCGGGCTGCAGTATCTATGCAATTTAGAACATGATTGATAAAGTAACTGTTTTAATGCAATTACATTCTTAATTAACATAATTTAATGCAATTATGCAAAACGAAATAGAGTGAAATTATGTAATTGGTCAGAAATTCCTGATTTTTAAGGGAATTTCATGTTTTCCGACCCCGTGATTCCAAATATGAAAAATGAATTAATGTATTACAACACAATACGTCAACACAAAATTTCATATGTGAATTCAAAACCCCATAAGGGCTACACTTATCAATTTTCAGCTGAATCGGCAGAAGGCAAAGAGTGATCAGAGGGGGGAGGGAGGCTCATATCATAAAACCCAATAACTGCCGAAATAATGAATCTATTTACATGAAATTTCATTTTTAAAGTCAAAACTCAATGAGGACATTACCTGTCAAACTTCAGCGATATTGGCTGAAGGGAAGGGGGTTTCAGTTCAATTCAAAAACCCTAATAACTGTATGTAATGAATTTATCGACGCACAATTTAGTATGAGGATTTAGGAGCCCATGTATAAGTCAACTTTTGAATATTAGCCCAAAAGGTCTACTGGTTTTAGAGGGGGAGCGAAAAGTTAATTGATTAATTGGTTCTGGGGAAATGTATTGCCATAAAACGAAAACTAAATAAATATATATAAAAAAAATAAGGAAAATTAAAAATGAATTCATATTTAATATAGCTGGATAGGTTTGAGATGAAAATGACAGTCTATCAAAAATCCAACAGATTTTGACTCTCAAAAAAATAAGGTAAATCAAATATAAATCAATATAATTAATTATGTAATAGACGACCAAAACGGAGGATGGTTAGCATAAATACTCGTATATGAAATAGACGACCAAAACGGAGGATGGTTAGCATAAATACTCGTATATGAAATAGACGACCAAAACGCTGGATGGTTAACATAAATATATGTAGTAGACTACCAAAACGCAGGATGGTAGTCATATACTAATATAAATTTATTACATTTTAATTGTTATTGTAACTGTAATTACATTAAAAAAATTTTCTATACCAATGACATTTAAAATTGTATGGATAATAAGGGTGGGCTTGCACCCCGGAACGTCTGTATCGAGAAAATATGTTTTAAATAAGGGGGAGGAAAAATGTCTGCTAATCCCCGTCAATGTACTTCCCCAGCACGAATTAATCAATTAAGTTTTCGCTCTAATCTAAGTCTATAGTTGACTTTCACGGGACTTTTGAGTCCTCACACTAAATTTCGTATTAATACATTGGCAGTTATTAGAGTTTTTATGTTAAGCCATCCCCCTCCACCTGATCTCCCCTTCTCTTTGGTCGATTTTTTTTTTTTACATCTAGGGGCCGATAAACATGAAATTCCGTTGAAAACTCGTCATCGAATTTCTGACCGATCACACAACTTCCCCAAGCGAAACATTACTACAAAATCCACTTAGTCAATACTCTGTGCACGTCCTCTTGTTAACACTTGCAATGTAGTTTGAAGTCTGAACATGGTGTGGTTGGCGGAACTTGCCCTACCTTCATTGTCTGGGCTCTGACAACCAATTAAAGTAATTTGAACTGTTCCAACCTCAGTTTGACTCCTCTCTGTACCTCTCAGGTATTCTCGGCTAGCCACAAGTGGATTATCTTGAAATCCAGTGGCCAAAAATAAAAAAAAGTATTTTCAATCCGGAAACCAAAAACAGTTTTTAGGCTTATTATGAATTGGATTTAGCTAATTCCGTAGCAAAGGGAAAACAATGAGATCAATGTTGAAGATGAGAGGAGCATTGTCTCATGAATGAAGGATTTTGGATTGCAAGGATTGAATGCGATGAAGATTGGAAGCTTTGGCCGAACCCAGAGTTCAAGTCCGTAAGTCCATATCGGATTGAGTATTGCGTTCCGTTGTATTGCGTTACCGTTTGTAACGTAGGTTCATTTCTTGTCTTTTCAGTCTGGTGAAAATTCCATGTCATTCGTATATTCGTATACATCGAAAGCATATGATTCTGTACAAAATAATAGGTAAAAAAAAACATTATATATAATAAAATAATAATGGTCTCTATACAAATAATATAATATATACAAAATAAAGAGAAAATATTAAATTTAAATAATAATTAACATAAAACAATAATAATAAAGATAAAATAAAATCAACATGAAAGCCCTTCAACTCGAGACCCCTGGAAACACCCCCGGTTCTCTGTCATCCCCATCCCTCCAACTTAATGGAGGCAGGGGAGGCCGCGGGGGCTCGAGCGATCCCCCCTGCCTTCTGGACCCGCCAATCACTGTCCAGCAGTGGAGGCAGGCCAAGAAGGAAAGGAGAGTTGAAGCTAAGAGGATTACATGAGGGGAGAAGCTGGTCATCACTGGCACTCCTTAAATATTTTTGCTACAGTAGCAGGTCTCTCGGCCAGCGCCGCCTCAGTCTTCGGGGGGGGGGGGGATTATCTGGATGGGAATGGGATGACAATAGTCGAGCAACTGGATTGACATGGGAATAAAGGTTGGAATTTGGAGAAGCGGGACTTGATGACGTCAATAACATAAGGGATTTTATGGTCATTATGGAGGGTAAGGTTGGACACATAGAAGGGTGCATCGACAATTGTACTTAGGATTTTGGATTGGAAGGACTGGATACGCTTCATGTTAGATGACTCATGAATACTAAGTGAACGGACTACTTGACGTCACAAGTAAACTCAAAGGTTGAAAGCATGAGACAATATTTTCAATTTGACGTAGACAAATGTATTTTAATCATCTGTGGTACAGGAAAGCTATTCCAATTGAGGGTCTTGTTGATACAGCTCTGTTATTAACCCGTCCCTGATGAAGTTATACCCGGGTTGATGATGTCTTTGATCTCCAACCCGGAGCTTTTGTCCATGGGCGGATTAATTCAATGATCCCTCCTAGTCTCCCAGCGGAGATCAGCTCCAGTATGTCTTCCTATAAAATCCATGATTAAAGTTTGAATTAGGTTTCTAATTTTCAGAATAATATTGGATTCATATTGGAGTATACTGTCTTATTAACTGAAAGAAATAAAAGACGTTGGCTTCCCACTGTTTAATTTCCAACCAGAACCGGTTTTTAACGCATCCGGTTTGACTCATCATCATTGGCCCATCCCTCCCGTACAGTGTACAGTCTATACTGATATATAGAAACATTGATGTGTGTCAATAAATAGCATAATATGATGTCCATGAATACACTATATTGTGTATTTGTTGTACCTATCTTTATGTAGAAACTTTTTTATGTTGTTCATTCAATTTTTTTTGCTGAAACCTATATTTTTTAGTGTTCGTTTATTTGTATTTTACTGAAGATTTCAAACATAAATAAATAAATATATATATAGGTTATTATTATTCTGTATCGAACTCCTTACAGCAAGGAGTTCGATACAAAATTATAAACACATTGATAAATTCAATAACTGATAACATAAAGAACGCAATACTGATAGTAATAAAAAGGTTAAATTAAAATAAATGAATGTTTGATGGTAAGATAGGGGTAAAGATCGTTAAACTTTTTTTTCATAGGTCCCTAGGTGTGTCACTATCCAACCCAGTATATCTTGATAACCTCAACCAACTGGAGCGGCTGAATCATAGCTGTTAGGGATTTGGGATCTGATCAGGGGTAACCAATGGGTCCTATCCCTAGTAGTCCTGTAGTACTGTCGGGCCCGCCTGGTCAGGGAGGAGTGCCAATCTTGGCAACGTTGCATCCCGGACTACTACAACCAGCCCTCTTCCCCTGCTCCCATAATTCAAATCTAAACTAAAAAAGATTTATTATAGCATATTCGCTATTTCTACTTTTTCCTTTTGATGTTTTTTTTTATAATGCTTAGACATTGTGTCGATAATTGAGTTTAGAAAGGATGGATTACGAGATGTCAGGTTAGATCCTTAGTAAAGCTCCTCACTACGAGGAAACCCAAAGGAAAATAATTAATTAGTTTCTATGAATTTGTCAAATGACAGAATGTTGTGCTTCGTTAGGTTAGCACAAAGGATTCCCTAAGGACCTCTTCCTACCCTTCTTGAATTCGTTTTGACAATTTAAATAAACTGTCTTTTGGACTGTTAATGTCATTCATTTCTCATCTCTTATTTGTTTGTGAGGGCCCTTATTACATTGTAAGAAATTTATCTCGAGGAAGGGGCGAGAGATAGGCTGAGAAGAAGGAATGAGATTCGGTTTCAGTCTCCTCTGAGTCTTATTACTGGAGGGGGGTGGGGGATTTCGGTTTTTATTGCCCTCTATTAGGCCATTCTGAGAAATTGGGCAATCAGATAAAATAAAAAAATATTACCATTTTTAAAACTACAATTAAATGTATTCATTGCTATGATAATACCCATAATGCCGGCCTAGGTCCTTAAGTTTTTTTTTTATTTAGAAGCTGAAGAAACCGTCCACATGATTAACCTGTGTAGGCGAACTTGGTACTCGCACGGTATGTGTACCTGAGCGACGATAGAGCGTTCTGGATGTAGGGAATATGACCTCGTAGTTAAAGCCCAGGCATGAGTCACAATAATAGTCATTAATGTGCTCTGTTAAAGGAGTGTCGGTAGCTCAGAGGAATCCGGCTTGCCTTCTGAGCTCAGGATCGCGGGTTCGAAACCTTGCAGGAGCCCTTAGGTTATCTATTTGGGAGATGAAAAAACCTTGAGCACGCCGTTCTTCGCATGCGACGTTAAGCGATGGTCCCGAGGATGTACGATGTTAGTACTCGTTAAAGACCCCTAGGTGAATAAACCTGGAAAAGTAACATTTAGGGCTGTAAAGTCGGGCTCATATCCACCAGAACGATGAAAGAGCGCTCTAGCAGTAGGCGAAATTTAAATTGAAAAAAGTCCTTTCGAATCTAGCTGAAGATTTGGGGTTGAAAGCTTCGAAAATGATGTCACCCTGCCCTGCTTCATCAACTGTGGGGCATACAAACGTTGCTAGCGCAGTTCTGTGCAGGAAGCCCCCCAATGCTCCCATTATCAATATTTTCCCTAATCCCCCCTGTCTACCCTCTCCTATTGGATGATACATAGCTCTCTGAGGTGATTCTTAAGGGAGATCCCTGGGAGTTACCTGGATTTCCTGGCCATATATCCTGTTTATCATATTCAGCGACTCGCCCACGGGAATAGATCATACTTCTCTCCAGAGACTCCTCACACTTCTAACATATCTTCATGACATTCACAAAAAATGTTTGAGAATTTGAAAACTTTTTCTCGTATTCAAACCGACTTTTCCCAGCAATTTATTCCTATCTTCCTTCCCTTATATATTCCAACATCAAATCAAGACTTGTGCATAGAAAAATTTCTGAAAACATAGAAGAAGCTTCCTTTTAGTGGGTGTTGTTTGTCCCATGTAAAGGGTATAGAAGAAGTTATGTAATTAGTCTGAAACTCGATGTTGAGTTTTCGCTAAAATTTAATGTTTTCCAAACCCTGATTCCAAAAAATTATAAAAAAAAAATTCTATGTTCTGTGAACACGATAACTCTCGAAAGAGTGTATCGACAAGAAATTTCATATGTGTTTTCAAAACCCTCTAAGGAATAAACTTATAGATTTTCAACCAAATCGGCCAAAAAGAAGGGGTTTACACAACCCTGATTCCAAAAAATGACAAAAAAAAAATTCTATGTTTCGTGAACACGATAACTCTCGATAGAAATAATCTATCGACACGAAATTTTATATATTTTTTTCAAAACCCTCCAAATCGGCCAAAAAGATAGGGGCTTATCACAAAATCTCTAATAACTGCCGTTGTAATGAATGTCAACGCAAAATTTAGTATAATAATTTAGAAGCCCCTATAAACGTCAACTTTTGGTCGATTGGTTTCAGAAGACGAGCGATATCTAAATTGATGTAATTCGTGCTGGGGATGTACATTGCCAGTGATTTACCGACAACTTTTTATTTGTTGTAGAATTTGTGTTGTAGGTTCTATTTATTACACGTTTTCAGTAGCGCTCTTCTCAACAGAAGATATGAATATAGACGCTATCTTTACAAACGAAAATATCCCTGTTGTTCTAGACAACCCCTGCAATTTCCCTACAAGAAATGGGAACATTTTCCCTGGAGGAGCAGATCAAACGTCCCCTAACCTAACTCCAGATCCCGCAGAAAACCATCCCAGCTTCTTGTTTATTCACAACAATACCCCATTTGCCCTTTTTAATATTTCATCTCATTTTTCCCATCTTCGCTCCGGTTTTTCTTTAGTATTTTTTTCATTTTTTTTTTTTTGGTACATCATTAATTTTCCACGTTGTTAATGTCATTCCTTATTTTACTAAGTATGCTTCATGATACTAAAGAGATCCTTAGCAATTTGTCACTTAAAATTGGTTAATTTATTAATTCAACCTATATTTAACATTATCTGGCCACTTTTACCATAATGTTTTGCGTCGTCACTTAATGGATAATGGTGAAGGTAGCGTGTTACCTACTGAGCTCAAGTTCGCGGCTTCCAAACCCGGCCGAGGCTCTTAGGTTTTTTTATCTGGGAGGTGAAAAACCTTAATGCCGTCCTTCGGGTGGGACGTTAAGCTATGGTCCCGAGCCTGTAATGTAGGGTAGGTGACTCATAAAAGACCTCTACCCTGAGTGAATAAAAACTTACAGTAGACAACCCCCCTCCCGTTCAACAATTTTATTCGCCATATAGCGTATTTTTCAATCTGGCTCTAAAAATGCTACATGTTAAATTTTATTAAAATCCGATGATCCGTTGATGAGCTAAATCTATTTTTATGCTTAGCCCCTCTCATAACCCACCCTCCCGTTCAAAATTTTCGGACGCCATATAGCATATTTTTCAATATGGCTCTAAAAGATGCTACATGTTAAATTTTATTAAAATCCGATGATCCGTTGATGAGCTAAATCTATTTTTATGCTTAGCCCCTCTCATAACCCACCCTCCCGTTCAAAATTTTCGGACGCCATATAGCATATTTTTCAATATGGCTCTAAAGAATGCTACATTGCCACCAGAACAAATTAGATCGGATAAATCTTTTTCAAGAATTCCTAAAATCCTCTTTTTTAGCAGTCTTTTTGTTCAAACAAAATGGATGAACCGGATTTGATAAAATACCTTTCAGATCATATTTACGTATCGATTGGCACCAAAATGTCGATAACATTTTTTGGAAAAATTGACCACGCACGTACGTACACACACTCATACTTCTTATAGCGTAAAAATACTGTAATGACCTTGAAACATAAAAATATGATGAAAATTTTGATTTCGATTTTCGGACCCATTACAACTATAACTTCCCTATATGCTGGGAAGTTAAAAACATTAGAGGATGACACCTATTGATTTTCAGTCAAGGAAATGGGGGGATTACGGAGCAGGCTTAACACACAAACTCTTATAACTGCTGATTTAATGAATGGACACATTAATTAGTCACTATGTAGGTCAAATATTGAGTTTTAGCCCAAATGGTCGATTGAATTTGGAGGGAGATCCAAAACATAAATCAAGAGTCAATTCTTACTGGGGAAGTTCATTACCATCGACGTTTTTTTAATAGGAAGGGATAATAAATATTAAATTGAATTTTCATTAGTTATTATGACGCATGCCAGAGTTTTAACTACGTGGTCATATCGCCTACTACCAGAACGCTCTTTCGTCACTCTGGTGGGCATGAGCCCGACTCAACTTTTCTAAATTCTGCCTACCCTAAATTTCGATTCACCTAGAGTAGGGATCTTATCGAGTACCTGACATCGTACAGGCTCGGCACCATCGCTTAACATCCCATCCGAAAGACGGTGTGCTTGTTTATTTTACCTCCCAGATAAGATAAAGGAAGAGCCTCGGTTGGGTTTCAAACCCGCGAACTTGAGCTCAGTAAGCAAGAATTATAATTATATATTAGGTGAGTCCTGTTTTTTCTTGCTATTATGATTAATTTATTAATATTACTTTCCTTCCTATTCGGAATATTAGGGATGTTATGTAATCGGTCAGAAATTCGATATAGAGTTTATGTTTTACGACCACCTGTTCAGAAAAAAAAAAAAAAAAAGTGTGTGAACACGATGAATGTACGTATCGTCACGATATTTTATAATGTGTAATCAATACCCTCCAAGGGCGGCACCTTTTGATTTCAGCCAAATTGGCCAAAGGGAAGGGGAACAAAAACTTTAATAACTACACCTGTAAGAAATGTATTGACACAAAATTTCATACGTAAATTTAAAACCACATAAGGAACACATCTATCAGTTTTCAGGCTCAACTCAATAGTCCTAAGCAATCAATGTATGTACACGAAATTTAGTATTGAGTTTTAGTGCAAACAATCGATTGACTTTGAAGGGAGAGCAAAAGCGTACTTGATCAATTCGTTCTGGGGAAGTACATTGGGGTGATTCACCGATAACTTCTTTTCAGAAGGGATAATAAATATTAGATTTAATTTAATATTAGCCAGGAGTTAAGAGTTGTGGTGTAGGTGCTATGATGCTATGATAAGACGGTTAGTTTCACAAGGATGCGTTCATCACTGTTGGAAAGTTTAATATGCAAAGTGCGGTACCAGGTGAATATTTGATGTCACTTCTCGGAGGTGATGGAGATGAGACTTGTACAGTCTCTTCTGAGGTTTTTTGTACATGATTAACTTTTTAAGTAGTCTAAAAAGGTCCCTTCTTTTCCTGGTTCTGTTAAATCCTTTTAAACCCTAAAATATTATTAACATTGAGTAATTTGCTTCTTATATTTGGCTTTGGTTAAGAGGTCTTGCTTTATTGTTGTGTGGCATTTCGTCCTTTTCGCCGTTGTTGCGATAAAGCTGAAATAAAGTGTATCTTACAGTCAATGCAAAAATGATAAATATTCAAAAATGGAGGGAAGATAGAAGAGATAGAGATAGAGGACTGGTAGCAGAGATCTAGGGATGGTAGGAGAGATAGAGGGATGGTAGGTGATAGGAAAGATGGAGGGAAGATAGAAGAGATAGAGATAGAGGACTGGTAGCAGAGATCTAGGGATGGTAGGAGAGATAGAGGGATGGTAGGAGAGATCGAGGGAGGATAGGAAAGATGGAGGGAAGATAGGAGAGATAGAGGACTGGTAGCAGAGATCTAGGGATGGTAGCAGAGATCTAGGGATGGTAGGAGAGATAGAGGGATGGTAGGAGAGATAGAGGACTGATAGCAGAGATCTAGGGATGGTAGCAGAGATGTAGGGATGGTAGGAGAGATAGAGGGATCGTAGGAGAAATCGAGGATGGTAGGCCCACTTATTACATTTGAATTAAATAAAATATTTTAAAAATACAAAATTATATTGACAATTGGGGCTTGAGAAATAATATTGAGAGTTTAGTTAGCCTTTTATTGTGACTCATGCCCGGGCTTTTACTACGAGGTCATATCGCCTACTAACAGAGCGCCCTTCTGTGGCTCGGTGGGCATGAGCCCGACTCTACTCTGGGAACCCTACAATTTGTATATTGAGGTTTAGTTACTCATACGTAGAGATCTTTACCAAGTAACTGATATGGCACAGGGACCATCATTTAACGTAACATCCGGAGGACGTATGCTCAGCTTTTTTTTTTTTTTTTACCCCTCCAGATAAAACATCCAAGGGCCGATAGGGAAGCAAGGTACTCTGAATTTCCGGCGCCCTCGTACATCCAAGAGACTCGACAAAAACTAAATTGTTACATATACCTTCTCCCATGTATATGAACTTACGGCTTACATAATATATTGTTGGTATACGGTGTTCTTAGTATTTTAATTAATGTAAACACCACATGTTTTTACCTGGCTCTGGAACGGGAAGAGAATGTATTGTTTTTCACAATTATGTATGTTATATACTTTGTTCTCTCAGAGAGCCTTAACGGATGCCCTATTTCATCGATTTATATATCATTTGATTCGTCGTGATTTCCCGAGTGACATAAGCGTTGTGGCATTCCCGAAAAAATAAAATGAGGACGCTGGCCGCCATATTCTCAACAAAACCCATCGAGTGGAATATCAGATTAACGGGCTTATAAATACAGTTCTAAAAAGATATGTATTTTATAGGTTTTGTTTTTGAAATAATTAAAATAATTTTATTTAAATAAATTAATAAACAAAGAACCCGAAAGTCAAATATAACCCAAAAAACAGTAAAACGTGGAAAACAAAACGTCGAATTCGAAAGAAGAACCGTTGGAACAATTCACTGTAACACACAAACTTAACCATGGATTTGTTCAAAAATTATAAAGAAAATTTGAAAAACCGTGGTCGGTAAACCTCGTTATATTATAGACGGCATAAAATACAGGCGCCCGACCACGATTTATGCAAATTTCCTTTGATAAATGATATATATGGAACGTATATGGAAACAGAACTGATTCTAAGGTGTTATACATAGGGGTTTTGATCATTCATACATTAAAGTTAACGTGGCTTTATTTACTTCTAGTTGTTCTCAAAGTGACCCGCGTTTTGAGGAAAAAGTGGGGTATTTAATGCCTTTGGTTGGATCAAAAGTGTGACTATTGTCGATAAACGAAAGTGGACCGGTTGGCTTGTTTCTTTATTAAAGTCGTATGATCTTTAATTCTTTCTTTAAAATATACGCCACTTTTGTTCTCAATTTTAGTTTTGTCCCCACCTCTATCCAAGTACTAGATCAAGGGCGTAGCCAGTTGTGGGCAGGGGGGAAGCACGTGCCCCCCCTCCCCCCCACCCCTGGCCAGAGCAAGAAACCAAGATAAAAATTAAATAAACTAAAAACGTGCACAAAAAGTTGCTGGAAAACGATCGAGAACACTTCAAAGAGGAAGTTCTTTCACGATTCTCGAAGGATAAACGAAAATTGAGCTTTACCTAAATGTACATGTACAAAACAAATCATATTCTATTTTTTACATGAATTCGATTTCCTCGCTCAAAATCTTCATTTATGTTATACTTTATACTCTTAAAGCTGATTTTACATGCGCAGTAAAAATGCAAAGCGCAGTAGCAGCAGCAAATGCACGCTATTGGCTGTGAGTCATTTAATTCTGAAAGCACAGAAACCACAGCGTGCATTTGCTGCTGCTGCGCTTTGCATTTTTGCTGCTCATATAAACATATAATTTTTCAGTCAGTGGTTACCTCAGGGGGAGCTTCTAGAGGTCCGAGTCTCTCAAATTAATAACAAAAAGTCTATACCCCCACCCCTGTAGCCTAACTAAATTGTTATCTTTAAAAAATTCGTTACATCCATCTTTTCTAAGAAATTTACCTAATTTTCCTGAAATTCTCCCGTAATGTGACATATTATTTTCTAATCCTTTGAAATAATATTCAAGTATGGTTTTGTTCCAGTTGTGGTTGTGTGTGCCGACCCAGATGTGGTACGAAACATCCTTCTGGTTGCTGACGAGCTCAACATGATCGATAGCGGAGAATATGTCTTCTTCAACATCGAACTATTCAACAGGTAACTATACTTAATGTTATCACAGACTTTCTATTTCTAAGTCTACTTGTGACTTAATAAATAATCTATAGCTTAATCAATAATTCACTATTTTCCTAATGATCCAGCCAATCTAAAACAAAACTTTGAATCATTCAAAATTTGAAGAGAAATTCAAAATTTGAGGAGTTAACACACAAATGTGTCTTTTATGTAACTAATAAAAATCATCTTGGAACAAAAGAAATAACATTACTTTCATTTAATGTAGGTATTTTAATAATTCCAAGTTTTGGCCCTTTTTGGTCTCATTCTATTTAATTTATTTTCTCTTCATTTAGAAATACAATTTTTCATCCATCAGGACATTTTCAAGTACAAAATTATAACAATCTTCATTTCTTGTTATGCTATGAAACCTTATTTTTTATAACATAGCGTGTCCAAATCTAATATATATTTCCAACATCTTAATTATGCTTCTTTTTTTCTCTTCATCGTGGTTTTTGGTTCAAAAATTTTATTTATCCAAATAGAAACGGTCTATAAAAACATACATTTTTGAACCAAAAACTACGATGAAGAGAAAAAAAGAAGCATAATTAAGATTTTGGACATATATATTAGATTTTGACACGCTTTGTTATAAAAAATAAGGTTTCATAGCATAACAAGAAATGAAGATTATTATAATTTTGTACTTGAATTATTAAAATACCTACATTAAATGAAATTAAGAAGGTCTCTAAAAATCGTATATATTGATACGAATTCTTGATTACTTACGTTTCAAAAAGTTATTTCAGAAGCAAATAATAGAAAACTAGTTGAAATACACACTATAAGCAAATATTCACAATTCAACTTACTAATTAATCACATACAATTCAAGAAACAGCTGACTGAGTCTCCAATCTCCGGTATATGTAGGATTTACTAAAAGCTAGAGCATTCCATGAATATTGGTCTGATATCATTGACCTGGATCTGACTGGAAGGTCCACAAGTAACAGCTGAATCCAAAACAGTCTTTTAGATGAATGTCAACATTAAAATAACTTATGAACATCCTGAAAACTACTTTTAAACATAAAACAACCAGTTATTTCAGTTATTTTAATGAAAGTAAACGATAAAATATGTGAGAGAGGGTCGGTTAGCTCAGAAGTAGCGCGAATGCATACCGAGCTTAAAAACGCGAGTTCGAAACCCTCCCGAAGATCCTTAGGTTTTTTTACTTGTGAAGTAAAAAACATTGAGCACGGCGTCCTTAGGATGAAAAGTTAAGGGATGGTCCCGAGCTTGTACGACGTCAGAACTCGTTAAAGACCCCTACTCTTGATAAGTAAACCTGGGAAGGCAAGATTTAGGATTTCCACAGTAGAGTCGGGTTCATCTCCAACAGAACGAGGAAACAGCGCGTTGGTCGTAGGCGATATAATCTCGAAGTTGAACTAACTGTGAGTAAACTCTGTACACTACAAATGAACAATGACAATGGTAAGTTCGAACATTAACGTTACAAAAGGGAACTTATTTCGGGCTATTCTAGATCAATAATGAATACATGAAATGACCAACGGACAATCATAAACTGAAGTACTATGCAAGTTATAAATCAAAGTAAATTAATTTTTTTTTCTTATTTGGTTCGTTGAGATTTCCCTGAGGTTCCACTCTGTCCGTTGCCAGAAATCTGTGCGCATTCGCTGGTTATGTGTAATTGTCTGCACACTTACCACGACATGAAAAGATCCCCATCAAATATTCCAAGGATATAATAATTTAGACAGAGCGTTGATGTCGGGGTAACTGTTTTTTACGTGGTCATATCGTCTACTGCCAGAACGCTCTTTCGTCACTCTGGTGGGCATGAGCCCGACTCAACTTTTCTTAATTTTGCCTACTCTAAATTTTTATTCACCTAGGGTAGGGGTCTTTAAAGAGTAGCTGACATCGTACATGCTCGGGGCCATCGCTTAACGTCTCATCCGAATGACGGCGTGCTTAAGTTTTTTTTTTTACCTCCCAAATAAAATAAACTAAAGGCCTCAGTTTCGAACCCGCGATCTTGAGCTCAGTAAGCAAGCACGGCCATTAAGCTACAAGCGCTCTCTTTTTTCAGTTTAAATTTCTCGTATTTTTTTTTCTTTAACCTCCCTTATTGACTTTTTTGGAGGAACTGGACCTTACTCTCTACAATTGGTTGACAACATGTACATATTTTTCTAGATAGTTAATGTGTCTCATGCCCGGGCATTATCCCTTGTTCTGGGGAAGTACATAGCCGGTTATCCACTGACATTTTTTTTTTTCACTTCTGGAATCAGGGAGTCGGAAAATATGAAATTCCGGCGATTACAGGTTAATTTAATGTCTGTTGTTTGAGTGATCTTGGTAAGGTCTATCTGTCTGTAGATGGAACTGCTTTAAAGCTCAAAGGAATTCTCTTGCAGAATTCTGGAAGGAATGCCAAGAGTGCAGTCTGGAGGTCAAAGGATTAGGGGAATTCATAGTATAATATATTATATTTGAGCTCCTGGTTATATGGATAGGATAGGATTTGGAGTTTAAGGACGCAAAACAACAAAGGTCATCAGCGTATAATGTGGAGGTCCAGTGCGTCCCTCTGTTATGATGACTTTGTGTCATTACCTTATCAGAACTTTGTTCTAGCCAACAATTGAAGTAACCTGGTTATATGTATAACATCGTATAAAAATATTTTTAAATATTTCTTATCAGACGTAATTTCCTTACAATTTATTGCACCATTTATTTATTTAGTAAAATGTGATGTACATGTAATCCGGGTGAGGTAAATTGATGTAATTTCCCTGCCATTTCAAGTCTATGTTTACTTAACATATTCATTTTTCCCAAATATATAGACAATAAAAGCCGTGTCTGCGGTAGATCGGATGACTTTGTGTCTGTCCATGTGTAAAATCCCCTCAGAATGGTTGGCTGGATGTTGACACTATGAAGGGTTCATACATCCAAAGTGATGTCGGGACAGAGAGACTGAATTTAGTCAATAGAATCATCATTTCTGCCTCTTCAGCTCTCTGGCACTCTACTCTCACACAGACAACACCATATCTGAAGAATGGTTTAATAAATCAATAAAAATCATCCCCTATCAGACCTCGGAGTTTATCAACACTTCAGTAAATAAAACAATTGGGCTATTAATTTCACCATTCTCTCGGAAAAAAAATTATTTATTTCTGCTGCTGTTTGCTGATTTCCTTCTTTTTCAATCGTCCAAAAAGAAGCTTTGTCACGTGATCATTGATTGCTCGTACATGTGCCGACTACACTAGATTTTGTAATCCCAGTAAGTGTTTTACCACCCCAGCTTTGCAAAGTATAGTAGAAGTTATGTAATCGGTCAGAAATTCGATGTTGAGTTTTCAACGGAATTTAATGTTTTCTTCTCCGTTTACCCATAATTCAATTGATCCTTTTTATATGTTTATAGTCACAGAAGAAAAAATCTGTAATCCGCGTTTCGATATTTTAAGTAGTTCTTGAGGGAGACGCTTTTAAGTATTACAAAACGCTGTTATCTCTAAATTTAGACCTGCAATTGACACTTTTAAAAATGCCATCGGTACTTCCCCAGCACACATTAATCAATTAAATTTTCGCCCTGTCTTTAGTCGAACATATAGGCGAAAAATCAATATTGACGTATATAGGGCCTTCAGAATCCACATACAAAAAATATTGTGTTAATACATTCAATTACATCTGCAGTTATTGGATTTTTGAATTGAGCCCCCCTCTAATCCCACCCTTTCCTTTGGCCGATTTTGCCGAAAATTAATAGGTGTTGTCCTTAAGGCGTTATGAATTTACATATGAAATTACGTGTCAATATATTTATAACAACAACAGTTATTAGAGCTTTTGTGAAATTCTCCTTTCTCTTTAGACGATATTAGCTGAAAATCGATAGGTATCTTCCACGCGTCTTGAGGTTCTGGGTACACTTATAAAATTTCGTGTCGATAAGTTCAATTCTATCGGGAGTTATCGTATTCACAGGCATATATATACACAGACTACCAGACACAGTTTTTTTTTTTAATTTCTTATCAATTATATAACTTCCCGTATACTTCATATAGCCGCGAATGTTAAATAAATGCCCATCACAAAATTGCGACACTCTAGTTTTGTAACTCACCCGAGCAACGCCGGGCACTACAACTTGGTATCTAATAAAAGGAAAATAAACGCAGAAAATAAATGCAGAAAATGTATGAGTCAGTTTATGTACGAGACAGTTGGCTATTTCCTGGAGTATCACATTGCTATGTTTATGAGATCCTAAAAAAAATATGAATGTTTATATGAAAAATATAAAAAAAATGAGTTGAAAAGGAATGAAATTCTGTCTCGTATTTTTACGCTTTATGGCGACGTACACAAAACAATTCTCGGATGGTTATTTTTCTCTGTAGCTTTTATTTACAATTCTCTAAGAGAAATAAAGACGTGAGAACTCACTTTCTGCAGCTTCAATGGGAGGGGTCTTTCAAAGGTTTAATCCTCTTAAGAAGAAAACATGTCACTAACTTGTTGGTTCTAGAAATATCTTTCTCTGTAATACGAAACTGTCGGCCCTATATCGACCCTTTATGGGCCAAAATTGACAGTTGAGGGTCAGAATAGGAATACGATAACTTGATGGGGAGCAGCTGCTAATAAAATTAAAGAATTTTTAACCGGGAGGGTTATGGGAGGGGGGGGGGGATTAACATAAAATTAATGCAAGCTCATAACCGTAAGCATAATGCCGTAGAGGGTATCTAGTGTAGGTTCTAGAATTAGGATGAAGGGGGTCGTAACTAAAATGAATATTACAAATATAGGGGCGGTGTCGTAGCTGAAGGACAAAAAGTTGTCGGTGAATCACCAATGTACTTCCCCAGAACGAATTAATTAACTTTTCGCTCCCCTTTCAAAACCAGTCGACTGTTTCAGCGAATAGTTAATAGTTGACTTACATACGCTTCTAATTTCTCATACTAAATGTTGTGTGTATTAATGCATTACATCGGTAATAATTAGAGTTTTTGTGTTAAGCCTCCCACAATTTTGGACGATTTGGCTGAAAATCAATAGGTGTTTTTTATTATGGGGTTCCAGGTACACATATATAATTTCGTGTCAATACATTCATTATATCTGGAGTTATCGTGTTTACGGAAACACACACAGACAGAATTGTTTTTTTTGTTTCTGGTTATCAGGATGTCGGAAATTCCGGTGAAAATCGAGTTTCTGACCGATTACATAAGTTTCCCTATACCTCGTTTAGCTGAGAGATACTTTTGTAGCTGAGTGACGGTGCTAGTCAACATGGCCGTGTTGTTACATGAGGGACGGCAATCATCGAAAGTGGTTGAATGGCTCGGAATTAAAAAAGTCACGGACAATGTACTTCCCCAGATCGAATTAATGAACTAAGTTTTTGCTCTTCCTCTAAAACCAATGTATGGGTAGGTAGGTAATGTATACTTATGGTGTAGGACTGTATTAAAATGAAAATTAGAAATACCTACGCCCGAGAGGGGAGAGGATTCTGACCTAGAGAGAAAATTACAGGGAGGATGGGGGATGATGGAGGGTACAAGTAGTACCATGACTGTAAAGGTGAAGTAAAAAGTGGTGAGAGAAAGAGAAGGTGTGAGATGGGAGAGGAGTGTGAGTGGAGTGGGGATGTCTAAAGAGAGGATTGTCCCTGCACTCAAATGAAATACTAACCCGGTGGTACCCAACTGCTGAGGTCCCCATTCTAGAACGGCAGCCATCTTGCGCCAGAAGACACTTTCTCTCTCTACTACTCGGAACAAGATGCTATATATATTTACTGTATTACTCATATATGATGGTACTATTTTGTATTTGTAATAGAAAATTCGAGAGGGAAATTGTAAAATACAAAAAGAAACATAAATTACAAATACCCTTTTTATACACTGAACATCTCTACGTTGTTATGAGAAAATAAATAAATATTATTTAGATACTAAAATAAGAGATTAAATGGTACATTCGACGTTTCAAACTTAAAGTAAGTTAGCAACAGATAATATTGGGATGGATCCTTAGCGTTGTGTGAAGATGAATTAAGAAGAGAACAGTCCACTCCGCCACTGCATCCTGCAATAACATTAACTTAAACAAAATAAGTAATAAATAATAAAAAAATGGTCCGTAAATCACCGGCAATGTACTTCCTCATCTCGAATTGTCTTTAATCAACTAAGTTTTCACTTTCTTTCCAATCTTATTCCTGTTTGGTCACTTTGACTGAAAATCTTTATGTGTCTCAATCACTTCTCAATCCTCATATATAATATTTCGTGTCGATACATTTGAAAATTTACGTTTTTTGAGTTGAACGAAACTATTCCACTAATCGCTAATTTGAGATCCTCAATTTTCTATAATATATAGTACTATTATATAATATTTATATTATATTATTGTAAGTTATTACCCAACGAAAGGTTAATAGCCCGGCAACTGCGGATAACTTGCCCGATTACACATTGAAGAGTTCCTTAGTTCGGATGCTATGAAAATATTCACCGATCTAACAAAAATAGAACTCACAATTCGATTCAAACAGAGACCAACACTAATATTGAATTTTAAAATGAGCCCTATGAACGGAACGTTGAAAACAAATACCCTTTGTTTGAGGGTCCGAAACAATTGTATTCCAAAGTTTCCCCTGTGAGAGAGACAATTCATTGAATTATTTCAGATTTTTATTATAAAAATTGTTCGAGTTTGGGTATGGGGGAGGGCTATTCTTGCCTACGCATTTCCACATTTTACTTCGCCAATTCAAAATTTAAAAATGTATCACGTTACCTTTCATTTGATAGTCCACACAATCATATCCGACAAAAAGTTTTTCAACATCCTATCTCGGTTGGTCTCTCATACCAGGACAAAATTTACACAACAAAGTTATTTAGTATTAAACAAAAATAAAAACATTTTTACTAAATGTTGGGTTCTTTCAGTTATGCTGTCAGGGTGATCAGGCTCTTGATGAGAGCAACCTCAAAAGCCAGTTAGCACAAATAATAAAATCTGTGAGAGTTAAGACTTCATCATTTTTACAATCTGTGAAGTATAGAAGTTGTAATGCAATAGCTCCTAATAGAATTACCTAATAAATCGAAATAAAATTTTACATAGATTTTCAGCCAAATCTGTCAAAAGGGGGGTTTAACACAAAAACATCAATAATTGTCCTTGTAACGAATTTATAAACATGAAATTTGGTATGTATAATGTGATTATACATGTATTGTTAAATAAAAATAAATAACAATTATATATACCTAAAATTAAAATAATTGAATAATAATTAAACAAATTAATTAATAATTATGAAATAATAATTAAAACAAACCAATAAATTGCCACATTTCCTGTAGAAACTTTATAACTGGTCTTCTATTTAATTTTGATTTCTACAGTACTTTCCGAAAAGGGTCCTAAAAAGTATCGAAAGTTCAAGACGTGTAATTTTTAAGAAAGTGCATTTAATTTAAAGAAAAAAAAATTTCGATTAACAAACTTTTCATTTGGATTTCTAAAGAGATGCCATATTGTCTTCTAAATTTTGCAAAAATATCAAATCTAATCCAAAGGTTTTCAAATTATCTTAATGGGCCAACAGGGAAAGTGAATAGAATAGAATTTATGAGAACAAATATTGTGTTTATTTTCTTATATCATCTACATTATAAAATAAAAAAACTAAACATTGAAATAAAACAAAAATCAAAAGAAAAATCTTAAAAAGTAAATTCTTAACACTAATTCAATTTTTTTTTTTTTATATTTTGGCCATTTAAAAAAATTTAAGTTATATATTTCTGGGCATATATCTTGTACATATAAACAAACAACAGTACCTTCTTTGCTGATCAATTTCACCGTCGATTCACTCCTATATAGTATTTTAAGCCTAAACACCACTCTCCACATACTCAGACCGTCGCCATTCAACCCAGGCCTCGACCCGTCTCTACACACACTAAAAACAGCTGATGGCCGTGCTTTGTTTTTTTACTCATTTGTTTTAAAATAAAATTGATTTTTATAAAAAAAATAAATATAATTTTTTTTTTTGTATTAATATTTAATGTGTGTAATTTTTTTTATACATCACAACATTTTATTTATAACACGAAAACAATGGATGATCTGGATGATATAGACTATATGTTAAATATATGCCTTCATAATTACAACATATGACTATATATCAATGAATAACTTGGTATCGCTAGAGTGTACCACTAGATAACAAGGTAAAGTGGAAACTCAGCGCTTCCAGGGAAAGGATAACATCATTAGATGCTTAGGTCCCTAGGTGCACGGATTATCATATATTTTGTTTTTAACCTATCTCTACAAAGTGGGACAATATTTTATAGTAAAAGTGATTTGTCCGGTAATCGGCTACTGCTGTAATATTGACGACGAAGTTATAAGTTGTGGAGGGGGGTCCCTTATCCCATCTGCAAGATGATATTAGCACCCCAGGAGCCTGACAGTCCCCTCGCTATATATGAGAACTTTTCTTCAGCTGTCCAGTTCCAATTTCTCAATCCTCCTCAGTTTGTACTCCACATATAAGGAAGGGTTATTGATTCCTTAAAACTGATTTTTTGATGCTCCTACCGTATTTTTAACTCTCATCAAGGACGGATTATGCTGGCTAACGGGTACTTACGAAGTTTTGGTGTCATATATTCATTATTTCGGTAGCTATTGGTGTTAAGCCTTCTTAATTCCCCATACTTTTGGCCGATTTGGCTCAAAATCGATTGTTTTTGTCCTTATAAAATTCTGCATTTACAAATACAATTTCATGCTAATATATTCATTCTGCCATCTTTTTTCCAGACACACACGCAGCCAGGACTTTTTTTTGCATTTTTGATAACAGGGGGTCGGGAAACATCAAATACCGTTGAAAACCCTTCATCGATTTTTTCACCAATTAGGTACATAACTTCCCCAGTAGAAGCACATTTCAGGAAAATGTCGAAAAACATGAGGCTTGGTGGATCATACATGGAGAATAATATTCTTGTGGCAATAAAAAAATGTTCTTGCGGCAAAAAAGTTTTATTTTGTGTCGGTGATAGGGAATAGTAGACACCACTCTAGGTGATAGGGAATAGTAGACACGAGTCGATAGGGTATAGTAGACACCAGGAGGTGACAAGAGTCTAGTATACTTGCCGCAAAAGTATAGTTTTCTCCGTGTAGGAACAATTTTTGCTAAATGTTAGATCTATAAATTCAAAATTTCTCTTTGAGTTTCAGGTCAATACTTTCCGTTTCATGTCTGTCGGTCTGACCCCTAAATCCTTGTGACAGACCTAAGTCAAGTACCAATTAATGACTTTTTTGAATCTTTGTAGATAAGATCTATGCGGCATATAGCTGATTCCATTTAAAATCTTGTGAAATACGATAATAATTATTAGAAGAAAGAATACAATAGTTTGAGGGAGTGTTCACACAGTAGAATATTCGGTTATATTTGGGTGGGAGGAGTACCGGAGAAAAGCACCGACAGACGAACCTGCGACCCACATCTCTCCGTTCTAACAGCTTTCTTCTTGTCCCGGATGAATCGGCTCAATTCTGGGTAGCCGGTCTCTCATATTTTGCCGTTACAGATATGCCGTTACAATTCAGTCTTGCCTGTTAGTACAGCGAGCATTGCAGATTTACATATTCTGCAGTCTGCAGAATAATCTACACATATTAGACCGATGCTGCCAAAGGCCCTTGGAGGCTCCTCCTCAGTCCATCCCTTGAAGCATCCACCATTCTCCAACTACTACAATATCTCTTTATATTCAAATATTTTAATTTGAATTTGATTTTCGTCAGTAATTTTTTTTTTTTTTTTTTTGTACAACTGCTAAGATATTTAATGCCCTTAACCCCGCCCTATTCAAATTTCTTTCACCTGTTTTGTTGTCGTCAGTAGCTGTCAGCCTTCTTAAACCCGACTTAACGTATTACCTCACAATGTTTAACCCTGGTGGGCCCTGCTAGGCAAATTATGATGCATGAGAGTTGGAAAACCCAATTTGGGAAGAAACAAGAAAGTACTTTTTTTTTCTTTTTTTTTTGCCCTGAAATCCCCCATATAACACTTTCTCTCTTGCAAGCATCGTTTCGTTATTACACAGGATTATTAATTTCAGTAAAGCTCCCTTGTTTGCATTCTTTCTCAATCTGAACATTCTTCATAAGTTTCAAATCCTTCGAAGGCATTCCCTAGATAAAACTAGGATCCTTATTGCGTTGCTATTTGCGTCGAATTAATTCATTAAATCTTCTCTGTAATATGATCAAAAGTAAATTTAATGTGATAAAATCAGAAAAAAGTCGTCGGCATGTACTTTCCCACCACGAATTAATCAATTACGTTTATGTTTTCCCTCCAAAACCAATGGATTTGACTTACATAGTGCCATCTGAATCCTCATATTTATTTTGTGATGATACATTCATTACATCGGCAGTTATTGGGCCCTTAGCGCCCCTTTGATCCTCACCCCCTCCTGCTGAAAATTGATACGCCCTTATAGGGCTTTGAATTTATAAATTAAATGTCAGGTTAACACATTTATACAACAGGAGTTATTAGAGATTTTTAAGTTATAATAATCCCCTTTCCCTTCGGCCGATTTGGCTGAAAATCAATAGGTGTCATCCTTATAGGATCATGAATACGTTCATTCTATCGGGAGTTATCGTGTTCAACCACAAATAGACAGACATTGTTTTTTTAAATTTTTGGAATCAGGGGAACGTAAAACTTTCAGAGTTCAGCTTCTTTCCTTTGGTCGATTTGACTGAAAAACAGTAGGTGTTGTCGCTAGAGGGTTCTGGATTCACATATAAAATTTCGTGTTTATACATTCATTCTATCTGGAGTTATCGTGTTCACGGATACACACTTTTTTTTTTTTTTTTTTCATTTTTCCACCGTGCGCTGTCCAGCAGTGGAGGCAGACCAGGAACGGAAGAAGAACTGCAGGTACGAGGAGGACTTGAGGGGAGAAGCTATTCACCTTCGCCTCAATCTTCGGGGGGAGGGGGATTATCTGTATGGGAATGAGATGGCAGCTGTTTTAACGGGGAGAGAAAGGTTAGAGTGGAATTTGGAGAAGCGTCAATATAGATCTTATCATTGTCTTGTAAGGGTTTAGTTTATTTTCAATAAAAAGGTTGGATTGACTGCTCAGCAGCCGGTAGAGCAGAGGAAACCGTCTGTTGAGTCTGTCTCCCGTTCGTTTATATCTTTATCAAGGGTTCCTATGGTCCACTTGTGCATTCTGCCAATGAAAGGTCCTAAAAATATCCAATTTGAATTCGGCGTGAGAGCAAGGTGCAGAAATTCATGAAATTTTCAGAGACTTGGGCCAATGAAGCAGTTTCCATGAAAATCCTCGATTCCTTCGACCTCATTTTCTTCTACCTCGTCCTCTTCACGGATCCCTTCTTCATCTGCATCCACTACATTGCTTCCTCGGACTTCTACCTTATATGTTCTGCTTATTAAAGCTGAATTTGGAGAAACTCACTTTTTTTTTTTTTAATTTCTTTGGTAAAGATGTGTAATAATTTTTAAAAAAAGAAAGGAAAAGTAAATAAAATAAATAAAAAACAAAAGTATATACTTCTTTCGATGTATATACATCGATAAAAAAAAAAATGTCGACGGTGAATCACCTGCAATGTACTTCCCCTGAACTAATTAATCAATTATCAAATTAATTAACATTTCGCTCTCCCTCAAAACCAGTCGACCGTTTGCGCTAATATTCAACAGTTGACTTACTCCTAAATCTCTATATTGGGTTTTGACTTTAAATATGAAATTTCATGTCGATACATTCATTAGATCGCAGTTATTGGGATTTTTGAATTGAGTTTCCTCTGGTCCCCTTCTTCCCGTCTGCCGATTCCGCTGAAAATTATTACGCGTCGTCTTTACGGGGTTTTGAATTCACATATGAAATTTTGTGTCGATACATTCATTACAACGGCAGTTATTAGAGTGAGTTAATCCTCTCTCCTAATCCCCCCTTCCCTTTGCCCGATTTAGCTGAAAACTAGTAAGGGTCGTCGTTAGAAGGTTCTGGATTCACATATAACAATTTTTTGATGATATATTCAGGACGACACCTACCTACCAATTTTTAGCCAAATCAGTGGAGGGGGGCTCAACTGACTGGCTGTGCAATGAATATAAGACGAAATTTAGCATGATGATTCAAAAATCCCTGAACATGACACCTATTGTTTTTCAACCAAATCGGTAGACTCAGAGGTAGAGCGAAAATTTGGTTACTAATTCGTGCTGGGGATGTACATTGTCGGTGATTCAAATTTTTTCACTAGTCTCATTGTTTATTTTCAATTATTCTCCTGGGGCACTGAACTTGCAGAATAAGGCTAATGCAATTAATTATTGGGGGTCCATTCAATTGAATTCTATCTATTATTCACTTGAATTCTTCCTCTCTCGAGCATCCCGTTTCAAATTCGACATTAATCAGGCTCACCTGATCGGTCAAAAGGGACCTGAGCAAATTTTGCTAATTTTTAAATTCCCAAACTAAAATTAAATATTTTGGATTTTGATCATACTAGAGTTTATTATTAATCAACATGATAATATGATGTGGTATGTGATTGCTTATGTTTTGCAGTAGCTACTTGCACAAACCATGGTACAAGGAGGGAGACACACCGGAGAGGAATGCACGAGCGAAGAAAGCGTTCACGGCGTTGCTTACGATCACAGCTCGGACGCCGGACAGCGTAGCGTACAGAAACTTTTCCGACGAGGTAACTACGATTCAATTAGTCACGTATATTAATTTCTTCATTCTAACGGTGTATAATCATATTTCCCTTCAAATTCATTTATCTTGCTTTTCCCCTTGGTTTCGGTTTCTTTTTGTTCCCTTTTTTATATTTTGGTTTTGTCAACAATATATTTAAAATAAGGAAAACTAGGTGTGCAATACATTCTGCTGTTTGCAAAAACTGAGCTGAGTCAGGCATATCTGTATAAAAAACTCAGTTAATGTTTTAATAATTATCAGTAACTTCTCACCTTGTATGTTCTTTATGAATATATTAATACTTTAAATAGATTTCAATTGAATTCAATGGATTTTTTTTAGCCCCTAGACAACAACAGCTGTGAAAATTTTTATCGAAAAAAAGTCGAAGTTTGTATGTTAGAACACTGAAAAAAACGGCTCAAAAAAAGTGGTGTCCGATGGTACACCGAAAAGGGCTTCGCCCGGATTTTTACATTTGAAATCGAAAAATTCTATTTTGCGCGAGAATTTTGTCTTTCAATTGATTTCAATGGGGATTATTCCTCCGTGGTATGTTCGATTTCAGATTTTTTAGTAGTAAACCATCGTCACCGTGTCCAGTACCATCATTTCAATGTGATCGGTAAGGGGATTTAGGAGGAGTACGAGTACAACGAAGTACATGAGTCGCCTAAGAAAGAGCTTCGTAAACTCAGCTCAATAAAAATTAGCCCTATTATTGGCTTAAATTTGACCGCCCGAACGCCTTCGCCATAGGGTCTGCACGGCTCTGCATATAAATAAGGATAAATGCAACCCGATATATAAGGTTCCGTTTTCGGATTTGAACCTATGGAACCCTAAACTATATGAATAATAATAAATGCTAAAATAAAGCTTATATGCATACAGAGAGCTGTGTAGGGACAGGCGGGTCCTGTTTTGGGAGGGTTCTCTGCATGACTAATGAAATGGTTGGGAGATCAGTTGCAGACTCTAAAGTAATCTCAGTCCCTAGACTACAATAGATTTATATATAGTCTGTCAAGTGAAAGTTACAACCGGATTCCTAAATTAGCAACCCGGGATGAATCTTGGTATTTCGAGATTCGTGTTCGTTTTTTTTTCGTTTAACACGCAACTATTGCTTGCAACAACGTTCATGAAATTAGAGATGTTTTCGCCAGAGATCTTGTGGAAGTTCATTGTAAATACTACTGAATAAGACACTTAGAACAAGTCAAAAAATTCCACTATATTTATATAAAATACACAATATAGTATGTATTTCGCTGGTTAGAGCATTGTCAAGTGTACAGGATACAGACTTATGACTGGTGGTAATATTTTGAAAAATGTTAAGATAGAGGGTGGGGGGGGGGGGGGGGGGTTGGCGGGGAGGGGTAGGAGGGGGAAAGAACAGGAGGGGGGGAACTACCATACTATATCAGAATTTAATTAGAAAAATAATTAAATAATATATCTCAATATTAACCTATTACCTATATCACAATATTAGATTATATTGAGATAAAGTTAATATTGTGATATAGATAAATAGGTTAATATTGAGATATGTTATTTAATTATTTTTCTAATTAAATTGTGATATAGTATGGTAGTCCCCCCCCCCCCTCATGTTCTTTCCCCCTCCCTCACTCTTCCCCCCTACCCCTCCCCGCCAACCCCCCCCCCCCCCCCCCCCCACACCCTTTATCTTGACTTTTTTTCAAAATACAGTGTAAACTCTATTTAACGCCACTCGATTCAACGACAAACTCCCTAAAACATCGAAATTACTTGAATCTGGTTGGTTTACCTTGTCCGTACAATGATACACTCCATCTGTACGCGCCATCTGTACTTAGTTCTCAAATTAAATAAATAAAAATGTTAAAAGTCATTGTCAGTTAGTTCATGCCGAGTTTGCTCGAACTGAAGTAGTTCAACCGATTAGGTTGATACGTCGTCGAGCTTTAAAAAGCCTTACGTAATTTATGAATGACCCCTGAGTGTTGTATATATTTTTTTTGGTATTTCGCAGGTGAAGGCGATTGCGAAAAGAGAATACAATTACACTTTTGGACCAGATCCTGTTTCAACATTTGTGACTGCTTTCTATGACGCGGTCCTTCTCTACGCCAAGGCACTCAACGAGACGATCACCAGTGGAGGTAACATGTCTGACGGACTCGAGATTACACGGCGCATGCGAAATCAGACTTTCCAAGGTGAGTCAACGTAGTCTTCGTTGTAGGATAAATGATAGATATTCCAAAAATTGTTTTGGTAATGTAGGTTTTTATTTGAAAACATTTCTGGAAACATGATTACTTGATATGATTAGAGATAATAATGAAATTATTAAATAAAATAATAAATAAAGTAAATAAAAATAAATTTAATAAAAATAAACAAAAAAACGCGACCACGAAAAAAATAATCAATATTTGACTTTCATATGGGATCCTAAATCGACATACTAAATTTTGTGTTGATAAATTCATTACGTCGGTAGTTATTAGAGTTTTTCTAGTTGAGTCCCCCCTCCCTGAACCCCCATCCCTTCGCGGATTTCGCTGAAATTTTACAGGTATTGTCCTCATGAGGTTTTAACTAAAAGTATGAAATTTCGTGACGATACATTCAATACATCGGTAGTTATTGTGGTTCATGAGTTAAACCCCCTGTGATCACCTCTTCCCTTTGTCCTATTCCGTTGAAAATTAATATGTGAATAGAAATAATAATGATGTTAAATAAATTATTAAATGAAGTAAATAAAAATAAATATGAAAAAAAAAAAAACGCGACTACGAAAAAAGTGAAATTTAACCCAAAACGCAGTTAGAAGTTAAACAGTCGACCATTTGCGCTAATTTTCAATATTTGACTTACATAGGGACTCTCTCTCTTATGGTAAGCATTCTCTAATCCCTTCCCTTTTTTGATTTGGATAAAAATCAATAGGGGGCGTCCTTGGAGGATTTTGGAACCACATATAATTGAGAGTTCGCCTTGCTTTATATTACTGTAGACGCAATATGCCTTTAGGAGCAGATACCGATGAGCCCTTATTCCTAGCCCTGGAGCAGGAGGTGAGCGGGCAGTACAGACCAGAGCGATGCAAGAATATTGTCCAGGAACGGATAGTAGAAAAATGGTAACAACGTTAGTCACGAAGTTCGGATGGCCCAACGACTTATGCATACATTCTGGATGTCCGGGTATGCCTTGACTTAATAAAGATCACGGAGGCTTTAACTACAAATTCTTTTTCTTTAGGAGGAAGAACAACCCAAACTGTTCATGTGAGGGCATCGAGACTGTAGAACATGCGGTCCTCGATTGCCCGCTGTATGACCAGGCCAGGTTGAAGTTGATTCGCGGAACCGGATCATACCTGGGACTGGATCTGCGGCAACTGGTGACGGAGACCAGTTACCCAGTGTTCAGCGTTCAGTAGAAAAAAGCGGTTTGACGGACTGGGGCGACTAAGTGGTCACTCCCGGCCCGCCATAGCCTTACTTAAGCCCTAACCAGATCCCGAGCTCCCTCGACCAACCGTCTGGGTGATGTTGCACAAACGCAAGGTGCACCTTTAGAGATGCACATTAGAGAGCAATAAATAAGGAGGTCAAAAACATAAAATTCCGTTGAAAACCCCGCTTCGAATTTCTGATCGATTTCATAATTTTCCCTTGGTATAGCTGGGAAAGTATACGTCTATAATACGGTCGTTAGAACAATTCATTGCAAAACAAGATTACTTAACCTTGTATTTGTTCAAAAATAAATACAATTTGCAAAATCCATGCGCGGTGACCTTCTTTTATGCCTTCTGTAATATAACGAGGTCGCCTTTTATGCCGTCTGTAATATAATGAGATCGCCTTTTATGCTGTCTGTAATATAATGAGATCGCCTTTTATGCCGTCTGTAATATAATGAGGTCGCCTTTTATGCCGTCTGTAATATAATGAGATCGTCTTTTATGCCATATGTAATATAATGAGGTCACCTTTTATGCCGTTTGTAATATAACGAGGTCGCTCGACCATGGTTTTTGAAAATTTTCTTTATAACTTTTGAATAAATCCAAAGTTAAGTTTGTGTTGTAGTGAATTGTTCCAAAGGTCCTCCGCTCCAATTTGATGTTTTGGTACCATGTGCTTGTATAGACTCACTTTTCACTGCTTCTTAACATTGTTCGTGGGCTGGACGGTATGCTTGTACATTAAACCAGTTTTCGATCCGCTCATCGGATGCATGCCATCTCAATGCATTCCGAGTCGGCTAGCTTCAAAATTATTCTTGGGTTTGAATGATAAATGGTATCTGTCCCAACTGAACGCCTCATTTTAAATTAATATTTATCCAGGCTTCAGGACAGAACCTTAATTTTTTTTTTTTACCTCCTAGATAGAATAAACTAAGCCGAGGCGCAGTCAGGGCTCATGTCCACCATGTTGTATTCTTTCAAAAACAGTAGTACCCGGCGTTACTCGGGAAAATCAGTTTCTTGCCCGCCACGCTAAGAATATTGACAAAATATTCTAATATTCTTTTCAAAACATTTCACTATTAGACCTAACTTCTATTTCACATTTGATTAAGTTTGACTCACACAATATGTGTTAAATTGAAATGTTTGAAATTCCAACTATATTTTCATTATCATCCAGAAATACTTTTCTCAGCGCATTGCCAAAGAGGCCACCACATGACATTTCCCAAGTATGGCATACCGAAGTTTTCAACCGAATTATTTATGAGGCTATAGTATTTTGTCTTGACCTATATCTGTCTCCTGGAAACCCGGTTGAGGCTCTTAGGCTTTTTTTTTTATCTGGGAGGTGAACAAAACGTGAGCACGCCGTCCTTCGGATGGTATGGTACTGAGCCTGTATGATGTCAGGTACTCTTTAAAGACCCCTATCGTGGGTGAATAAACCTAGGTAGGCAAAATTTAAGGCTCCCGGACTAGAGTAGGTCTCATGTCCACCAGAGCGACGAATGAGTAGTATGCGATATGACCTCGTAGTTAAAGCCCGGACATGAGACAATAACAAACTCTGTCTCCTGGACTTGATAAATATTTTAATATTCATTAGCAATCACATATAATTTCTAACGATTTTTACTCATGTCCCCTTTTTTTCTTGCGTAAGAAAACTAATAGGTCGAAAAGTCGTGGGAATACGCTTACAATTGCAATTTTTACATCTGGTAATTATAATAGTACTCTTCTTTCTCGCGAGTATTTAAAATTTATTAGCGGGAAAGGGTGTTTTTTGGTGGATAACCGTTGGGATGATAGGCAAATGCTTGCTATGCCTGGCCACTCACCATTCTGGACCTTGAGGCGGGCGGTTCTCACAGCCTTAGCTAAAATGGTACTATGGGGGTGGTTGCTCCCAGCGGCACCACCAACTGTGGTTGGATTCGTAGTGGCTGTGGTTATTGGCACCAACACTGGAAGCCAGTCCCTGGCAGATTCTGATGCTGGGACCAGAGCGAAATAGTAGGTGTCCCAATTCCTCCCCTATTCCACCCTAGAGCAATTTTCACAAAATATTTTTAAAAAGTTGGATTCTATCCTCAGCGGCGTATGGGCGAGAGTCTCAGTACCGCTCATGAGTGATTTCTACCAACTAAAAAAAAAAAAAGTTCCATCCAAAGAAAAGTGTGCTTAAATATTTTTCACATTTTAGGGGCTCGCTCGATCGATTTCGAAACTGTGATCTTGAGCTCAGTAGACTAGCTCGCTAACTCTGAACTTTCGGCTCCCCCCCTATTATACTGTATATTTAATATATAGATATCTGGATTGTTATGTGCTTTCTGGGAGGAGAGATGGCAACTTTCTTGTATTTGTTAAGTTTATAAGGTTTTGAGAAAAATAACAGAGGCTGTGGAACTGGGTTGCTTTTTTGAAGAAATAATATTTTAATGTTTGTGTGCTTGAAGTAAACTTTGTAAAATATCATTAAATGTGAATATCTGATAAAATGAAGCCAAGAGTTTTTGTTAATCTCTGTTTATTTCAACTTAAGATGGTGGTTCAAAACTTCATCCTAACTCCTTCTACTATAGAATAATATATTTCCTGTCCTCTCCCATCCCGATGAGGCTCTGTTTTTTTATTTTTGCCGAAAATAATACCGTTTTGGACTATTCGAGAGATTAGTGAGATCCATGGGTTGCTTACTTTAGGTTTAGGCTGTTGTCAAATGAGTGTAACGACACACTGCACATAGTGTAATGACACACTGCACTTACGACACACTGCACAGAGTGTAACGCACACTGCACAGAGTTTAATGACATACTGCACGGAGTGTAACGACACACTGCACATAGTGTAACGACCTACTGCACAGAGTGTAATGACACACTGCACAGAGTGTAACGAACTACTGCACAGAGTGTAATGACATACTGCACAGAGTGTAACGACACACTGCACAGAGTGTAACGACACACTGCACAGAGTGTAACGACCTACTGCACAGAGTGTAATGACATACTGCACAGAGTGTAACGACCTACTGCTCAGGAACACTGATGTACGGATTCTAGTGTACCAAGGGTACTATGGCTCCTGTGTACCATGGAACTAGGCATGCGAGGGTTGTGAATGTTAACTAAGCCTGGCATTTCTTTATAGTTCACCCAAAAATACCCATCACCAATTTATCCACTTCTTTGGTACCTTTCTTATCGGCGGCGATTGTATGGCTAAATACGAACAGTTCGGATGTAGAGGATCAAATTCCTGCGAATCGTTTCAAAACAATTTCTTTGAGATATCTATAATCAGATGAACAACGGATGCGATTATTCAACGAAGTTTAGAACATTATTAAAATGAAAATTTATTCATGACATTTTCAGCTAGAATAAAACGAGGAGCGGTGGGAGGCTCATTTAAAACTTTTCGGTCGATTGGATGTACGACAGACTTTTCTCGTTTAAATGCAATAGATGGCACCCGGAATAAGCATATATTAATGTAATATTTAAGATCCTGAACTATATATAACATTGCTCAGGTTCTTAAAGCAAGATCAAAGTTATTCAGTTTTTCTTATCATTATTTTGTTATTTTATTTACGAGCCCAAAGACTGGCCAAGAGTGACTCTGAAAACAGCTTTATTGGATCGGAACTGCTCTTTGGCACTAGACAAAGGTCTTCCATAACCTGCGCGGAACTGGAAGATGTCCCCGGGGCAACGATTTGAGCAAACACAATGATGGACATGCTGAAGAACATGAGAGATGCTGTACTTGAGCAGAACTCAGATGAAACCAGTAACAAGCCTTCTAGGACATGACTGATTCTTTTAATGTAGGCCCTTATTGGAGACTCTACATGGAGTATAGGGAAAAGGCCTGCCTTATATTCGAGTGTGAAGGGCCAAAGAAATATCTGGGAGTAACCTTAGAGGACAAACTCTTCTGGATGACACTATGTAGAGAACAAATAGAGGGATTAGGGTGAAATAAAGAGCATACACGACATGGGTAATCATGGGGCTGAGACTTAAACAAGACGACATGCACAACGTCAGTGAAACCTTTTTATCACCTGTGTGTATGGATCAATGCTATCAACACCAAGATCTTGCTTAAGAGATTGGCATGTTTATTGTTAACCAGTGCGATACGTCGTACACCGTACACCAATGTTAACCAGTGCGATACGTAGTACACCAACATTAACCTGTGCGATGCGTAATACACCATTTGATTGTGAATTGAATTACCAGCCCCCTCGCTCCCCTCAGTATGTTGAATATCCAAAAAAATCAAATAATGGAAATTTGATTGGGTCTGCGTTTGAACCGGGCTTATAAGGATGCTATTTGCTAAATTTCATTAAAACCGATTGTGTAGTTTTTGTGCCAACTTGTTACTAATACTCGGGTACACAAAACTACCGACTTGTACAGCGAAATAAAAACTCTTATTGAAGACTTATCTGTTGTAGGTAGGTATATGCTGTGGCGGTCTTTTTTATAGACTTTTTATTGTAAACAATTCCTGCATACTTCATTTTTTAGTATCTTCCGCAGTTTAGGCGGTATATGCAATAAATGGCGCCCGGACAGCCGTTTCTCCCCCCACTTGCTTCACTTTTACCATCACTACTCAACTTCCTTTTGATTAAGTGTAAAGATGTATAGCCTATGTCCACCAGAAAGAAATAAGCTTCCAAGAATGATCCAAATTGAATAACAGGTTTTTGACTACCTCAAATACACAAACAAAATTTCTCTCTTATAGTTAGTTATTGTGACTCATGCCCGAGCTTTAACTACGAGGTCATATTGCCTACTACCAGAGCGCTCTTTCGTCACTCTGGTGGACATGAGCTCGACTCTACTGTGGGAGTCCTAAAATTTTGTGTACGTAGGTTTATTCACCTAAAGGGTTCTAAAGGGTTAACGAGTATCTGACATCTCTCAGGCTCGGGACCATCGCTTAACGTCCCATCTAAAGGACGGCGTGCTCAAGGTTTTTACACCTTCCAGATAAAAATGGGTTGGGAACCTCTCTTATATATTAGTACTTTAAAGACAGTTGTTTATTTTCTCTTCACATTTTGTATTTGTCAAGATTTCTTTTTGACTGGCCAAGTCATTAAATGTATATAATTGGGAAAATAGTCATTAAAGGATTTATTCATAAGTTACAATTAAACTCAGAAGTAAGAGGTCATACTACAATATTGTCTCAATATTGACATATTGACAATATTGTAAGGAGAAAGTCTAGGAGTGGGCTCATTTGTCAAGATTTCTTTTTGACTATAATAAATTTCAGTGAAAACGTTTTACTTGAGTGTGACACAAATCAAAACGTTTTGGTAAAGAAAATAAGGGAAACACAAAAATATTCGTTCACGATTTTAAATTATAATCTCTGTTTCAATGTTTAATAATTTATTTTCTATTCATTTCAGTTACTTTGAATTTGTTTTTTTCTTTTTCTTTAAGAGTTTTTTTAAAATTTACTTTTAAGCAGCATTGTTTTTTATCTAACTGTTATTTTTGATTTGTATTTAGTGTATAAGGGTAAATGGTTAAGGAACCTTGTTTTATAATTAGGTTAGGTTTTATGACTCATGTCCGGGCTTTAACTACGAGGTCATATCGCCTACTACCAGAGCGCTCTTTCGTCACTCTGGTGGACATGAGCCTGACTCTTCTGTGGGAGTCCTAAATTTTGCCTACCCCAAATTTTTATTCAATTAGGGCAGGGGTCTTTAACGAGTACCTGACATCGTACAGGCTCGGGACTAATGCTTAACGTCCCATCCGAAGGACGGTGTGCTTAAGTTTATTTTACCTCCCTTGATCCCCCCGATCTTGAGTTCAGAAGACAAGCATGCATACCACTGAGCTACCGGCGCCCTTAATTATTTCATAATTGTACCTCTGTAAATGCGACTGTTATAATAAACTCTTCTTTTTCTTCTTCTTCTTCGTATATAATTGGGAAGAAGGATCTTCATAAGTTACAATTAAACTCAGAAGTAAGAGTCATATTACAATATTGTGCGCTCATTTGCGCTTCTGTCTAGGGTCAGAATGTTTTTTTTTTTTGATCGCCTATCGCAGTTAGAGAAAACATAACTAAATTCAATCATATAGACACTTACTACAATTCCCAAAAGATATGTCTTCTGAGTTCTCTGTCCTAGGTTTTGTCGACATCTCAGCCTTGGGGACTCAACTTTTCCAATCACTTCCAATAAACCTACCGAGTGTGTATATATATCTGGTATCACACCTATTTTTAAAAGTTTGAAGAGTTTGGAACAGCTAATTGTATATGTAGTTTCGAACTTATTTATTTCATGTATTATTTTTTGATCTAGAATGGCCCGAGATACGTTTCGTCTTGTAACCTTGATATTGGAACTTACCATTGTCATTGTCCATCGATTTGTTTGTGAACTATACAAATTAACTGTGTGCTGGCTGTTTTGTGCTAATATCGATATCTTTAATTAACACTGTCTTTGCCAGGGCGCTGGGGTCAATATAAATTTTCACACACAAAAAGAAATGGCGGTTTCGTCTTCAAATTTGTTCAATATTCAAATTATTTATTTTACGGGAGTTGGGACCAAGAGATGGATAATTATAACATGGGCAAATTAGAAACAGCATAATAAAGGAGAGTATAAACATAAAATAAAATTAATATATAGAATTGAGTAATATAAATAAATAAATTGGAGAGGAAATAAGTAAAAAAATAAAGTTAATGACCACAAGGTTTTTGAGTAGCTCAAGGTAGCGTTCTTGCTTACTGAGCTCCAGATCGTGGGTTCGAAACCCCAAAACAAAATTTTGAATTGCCACAGTAGAGTTGGGCTCATCTCCACCAGAGTGACGAAAGAGCGTTCTGGTAGTATGACATCGTAAATTAAAGCCCGGGTATGAGTCACAATACCTAACTATAGTAGTAGTAGTATACTTATTAATAAATGAGTATATTGTGAGTAATATAGGGGCGTCGGTAGCTCAGTGGTATGAGAGAGGTTCCCAACTCATTTTTATCTGGAAGGTGTAAAAACCTTGAGCACGCCGTCCTTTATCTGGGACGTTAAGCGATGGTCCCGAGCCTGAGAGATGTCAGGTACTCGTTAACCCTTTAGAAACCTTTAGGTGAATAAACCTACGTACACAAAATTTTAGGTCTCCCATAATAGAGTCGGGCTCATGTCCACCAGAGTGACGAAAGAGCGCTCTGGTAGTAGGCGATATGAGCTCGTAGTTAAAAGCTCGGGCATGAGTCACAATAACTAACTATAAGAGAGAAATTTTGTTTGTGTATTTGAGGTAGTCAAAAACCATTTATTCAATTTGGATCATTCTTGGAAGCTTATTTCTTTCTGGTGGACATAGGCTATACATCTTTACACTTAATCAAAAGGAAGTTGTGATGGTAAAAGTGAAGCAAGTGGGGGGAGAAACGGCTGTCCGGGCGCCATTTATTGCATATGCCGCCGAAACCGTGGAAGATACTCAAAAATGATGTATGCAGGAATTGTTTGCAATAAAAAGTCTATAAAAAAGACCGCCACAGCATATTTCTACCTACAACAGATAAGTCTTCAATAAAAGTTTTTATTTCGCTGTACAAGTCGGTAGTTTTGTGTACCCGAGTATTGGTAACAAGTTGGCACAAAAACTACACAATCGGTTTTAATAAAATTTCGCAAATAGCATCCTTATAAGCCCGGTTCAAACGCAGACCAAATCAAATTTCCATTATTTGATTTTTTTGGATATTCAACATACTGAGGGGGGCGGGGGGGCTGGTAATTCAATTCACAATCAAATGGTGTATTTTAGGTTGGTTAATGTTGGTGTATTACGTATCGCACTGGTTAACATTGGTGTACGGTGAACGACGTATCGCACTGGTTAACAATAAACATGCCAAACTCTTAAACAAGATCTTGGTGTTGATAGCATTGATCCATACACACAGGTGATAAAAAGGTTTCACTGACGTTGAGCATGTCGTCCTGTTTAAGTCTCAGCCCCATGATTACCTATGGCGTGTATGCTCCTCCTTCCCATAGTAGAGTCGGGCTCATGTCCACCGACGAAAGAGCGCTTTGGTAGTAGGCGATATGACCTCATAGTTAAAGCCCGGGCATGAGTCATAAAACCTTACCTAACCTAGTGAGTAATATTTACCTTTAAATATTTACTCCTACTGACATTTCAAGTTACAATGAAGTGTGTAGGGAGTAACTCATAAAAG
This sequence comes from Aradus depressus, assembly GCA_963662175.1. Taxonomy (NCBI): domain Eukaryota; kingdom Metazoa; phylum Arthropoda; class Insecta; order Hemiptera; family Aradidae; genus Aradus; species Aradus depressus. The sequence continues at coordinate 62,116,348 of OY759214.1, read as the reverse complement.
AGAGAGAAAATCAAAAATATAATCATTTCAGATTCTGAAGAAAAATATGAATATAAATTTTTCAATACAGTCACAGTCTACATCATGAATTTTGATGATATTTACATACCTGAGGTTTTAGAAAGAGGTAAAAGAGGAAAGAATTGGAAAGTATTTCTAGTGAGAATATATGCTACTTTCTGTAGAAATGTAGAGGTTGAGATAGACTATATTTATTTAACTTAAATAAAGACACTTTACCATACTGCACCATCACCAGTGGCGGATCCAGTGGGGCTCAAGGGGCGAACGTTCTCCCCGAGCACTCGAAATTTATAATAATTCTGGCAGATTTTGAACAAAATAAAATAAAATATTAAAAATTAGCAATATTAGTAATAAGTAAAAAGCAAAAAAAATTGTACATTTAACTTCCCAAAATCAAAAAGGGAAGAGGGGATTAGGGGGAAAGCTAATAAATACTGTCATAAGTGACGATAAAATGAAAGTATCGTGTCGAAATTTTAGCTTAGGTTAGGTTTTATGACTCATGCCCGGGCTTTAACTACGAGGTCATATCCCTACTACCAGAGCGCTCTTTCGTCACCGGTTGACATGAGCCCGACTCTACTGTGAGAGTCATAAATTTTGCCAACCCTAAATTTTTATTCACCTAGGGTAAGGGGTCTTTAACGAGTACCTGACATCGTACTGGCTCGGGACCATCGCTTAACGTCCCATCCGAAGGACGGCGTGCTTAAGTTTATTTTACCTTCCAGATAAAATAAACTAAGGACCTCGGTCGGGTTTCGAACCCACGATCATGAGCTCAGAAGGCAAGCACGCATACCACTGAGCTACCTGCGCCCTCTGTCGACAACTCCCATAAGGACAAAACTTTCCGATTTTCTGACAAGTCTTTCGAAGAGGAGGCCGGGATTTGGGGAGGGGCTTAACTCAAACCTATAATAACTGCCGTAATGAATATATCGACACAACATTTCATATGTGAATTCAAAACCCAATAAGGACGACACATTAATTTTCAGCAGAATCGGCCGAAGGGAGGGACCACAGTGAGCTCAACTCAAAAACCCCAATAACTGCCGATGTAATGAATTTATCTTCACAAAATCTAGTATTAGGATTTAAGAGCCTCTAGGTAAGTAACTGTTGAATATTAACGCAAACGATCGACTTGTTTTGGATAATGAGCGAAAAGTTAATTGATTAATTCTTTTTTCATTTTAAGTAACTTTTCTTCCATTTGGAGGGCTTTGAATTTACATATGAAATTCCATGTCAATAAATTGATTACAACTGCAGTTTTGATAGCCTCCCCCTTAATCTCACATTTTCCTTCTGCCGATTTGGCTGAGAATCAATAGTTGTTGTCATTAGAGAGTTTTGGATACACATATAAAATTTAGTGTCGATACATTCATTCTATCGGGAGATATCATTTTTATGAAAACTCCGAGTTTGTTAATGGTACTCCACAAGACAAATCAATCTATTTCTGCCATACTAGGAAATTAGTTGTATTAGTTAGTATTAGTATGTGATAGTATTGTATAATTCATTCATAAACTTACTAGAACTTAGTACTTTTAATCAATAGGATGATAACCAATGGAAACTACCTACTGAAAAGCAGTGTGGAAAGCTCTGGCATTTTGAACTTTTTACGTCATATATACTAGGTTGACATGTTCTGAGGTGACTTGTTCTTGCTGTTCGGTGCATTGTTGCAAAACAACACTGTTTTCAGTTGTTTTACTGATGCAACATTGAATGAATTGAATCTTTGTTGCTTAAATTCAAAAACCTGTTACGAAGAGCATTCAATTTGAGATTGAATCATTGTGGCTAATTGATATATTGATAAATTATGGTTGTGGTATGTATTTTTTTTTGATGCGGGGAGGATGGGTCGTTTCTTAACATTTTTCTTAGCAAAAATATTGAGAGAGAGTATAGTTTAATAAAAAACTACCGGTTAAAACTATCCAAGTTGATTCAAGGCATGAGTTATTATTGCTTGTCCTTGCCTTGAACTCAAGATCGTAGGTACAAGCTACGTAGGAAGTAGGAAGATCTTGAGCACGCCTTCCTTCGGAGGGGATGTTAAATTGCCTTTCGCAAGTCGGTGTGATGTGAGGTACTCAATAAAGACCCCTACTCTAGATAATCCTGGTTACTATCAAAGTAGAGCTAACAGAAATAGGGGTAAGATCATTGGATGCCTAGCCCACACCGTATATCCATCCATCTGTCTAGGATAGTGTGGGTTCACTTAAGGTCCTAATCGAAGGACGAAGTGCTCATTTTTTTTTCTTACCTCCTAGATAAAGGGCCTCTCAGTCGAATAGTACAGCCTTTTCATTACATTAAAAAAAAAAAAAAAAAATGTTAATTATTTTCTTTTTACAGGTATTACTGGTGAAGTGAATATTGATAATAACGGTGATCGGATCACGGACTACTCACTACTTGATATGGATCCTGAAACTGGCGAATTTAAGGTAAGTCGTGTGGTTATTCTCTTATTCATGTCACAGTGAGTTCTAATATTAATCTGTTCGTTTAGTTCAAAGAAATGGAAAATTTTACAACCCAAATTCCAAATACTTTCAGATTTACCTCTGCTTCATTTTTTCTCATTGAACTCACCGATAAATATTAATGCTCCCTGTTATGCTAGCAGGATTTGTGTATGTTGATTTATTAAACTTTAATTCTCGGTTATACGGATCGCGATTTATTGTAAACGTTTCTCATTTTTCATTCCCCAATTATATGATACCCTGGGAAATTTTTCGTTGCTTAATTTTAATGACAAGATGTCATATGTCTTATTATATCATAAATATTATTCTTTTGCCATAATTTATTTTTTTCTTTGGAAATTACTCCTCTCGTAATTGGTCTTTGGTCTCATTTTACTACCACAAAATAGTATTTTTGTAATGTTTACTCAAATATTATTCATCTGACTGGGTATTATTATTCATCTCATAGTGTAGAGCCTTGTTAAACTGTTAGAAGCGCAGCGTTGCCAAGATTTGCACTCCCTCCTAACCTCGGAGCACAGTCGGCCAACACTACTATGAGGAATTGGGACAGGCAAGAGGTGGCAATGGAGCACCTCTCCTATTGGCTGCCGCTCACCACGCCTCTTCCCCCACCCTTAGAACCCTGGACTGACATCTTTTAACGGCTCTAGTCTATAGCGGGTTTTATCATTTTACTTCCCAGCTATACAAAGTATAGGGAATGTTATGTAATCTGTCAAAAATTCGATGCGGAGTTTTCAACGGAATTTCATGTTTTCCGATCTCTAGATTCCGAATATGAAAAAACAAATGTCTATCTATATATGTGTGTCTGTGAACACGAAAACTCCCGATAGAATAAATGTATGTGAATCCAGAATCCTCTAACGACGATACCAAATGGACGGGGGGGGATTAGGTGGGAGGCTTAACTTAAAAACTCTAATAACTGCCGATAGAATGAATGTATCGACATGACGTTTTATAAGTGTGATCAAAACCCCATTAGGACGACACTTGAGGAATCGGCAGAAGGGAAGGAGGGATCTAGAAGAGGAGATCAACTCAAAAAACCCAAATTACTGCCGATGTAATGAATGTATCGACATGAAAGTTCATATTTGAAGTCAAAACCCAATGGTTATGCCCTGTCAGATTTCAGCGATATCAGCTGAAGGGAAAGGGGGCTCTAATCAAAAACTCTAATCACTGCCGATGTAATGAATTTATCGACACAAAATTTGGTTGGAGGAGCCCTATGTAAGTCAACTGTTGAATATTAGAGCAAAAGTTCGACTGGTTTTGGAGGGGAAGCGAAACGTTAATTAAATAATTCGTTCTAGGGAAGTATTTTGGCGGTGATTCACCGACGACGTTTTTATTTTACTTTAGAAACCTGATGACTTAACTCTGCTCACACTTGAACTACGCCTTAACGTTGTCCGCAATAGTACAACCATTGCCCGCTTCTGATGAACACACATCGAATGGAATCTATCTATAAGAGCCTTTCTTGTTTTCTTTCAATTCCGTCCATCTCTTTCCTCCTTTTCATCCCCATCGTTAAATTTGTTAAATAACCGTGTCTAAATCGAATTGGGTTTAATGCGCCATGTATATTGGAGTTAGTGGGGCTAATTTTATATCAAAATTAGGGAGAAAGTAAAAAAAAAAAAAACTAAAATCATTTTTCAATTTACCCCATTAGGTATTTCAGATTAACTCGATCTACTTAACGGGAAAAGGAAAATAATTTTTAAGGGAAATTTGTCTCTCAGAAGAATTTTTCTTATTTCCTAAATAAATGTTTCAAATCTGTCGAAGTCAATTTTATAGCGTTCTGTCAGTACAAGGGACAGTATGTGCGTTCGTAACAGGTGCGTAATTCTTGCATTCATTTAGATTAAATGTTGGCCTTGGATCCGTGTCCTCCCTTCTGCCACACTTCCTGAACGACGCCTCAATCGCCAATGGCCTAGAGATCTTTTCAGATCTGGTAGTGACATTGATATGTAATAAATGAGTGCAACTCAGTGACTAGAGAGTGTCACCACTGGGTGATTTCTCCTCACTTGACAATTTCACGTTGACAGTTTTCTCTTTCTTAACACATTTGCTTGTTGTAGGTATTCTTAATACAGTTGTATATATCTGTTTGTAAATAAATAAATAAAATATAGGTCGGCTTGTTATCGGACTTCCCTCATGTAATCTAAGGGATAGAAATGATATGTTAGACTGATTTACTGAAAGTGTTTGTAAACACTAATAACTGCCGATGTGATAAATGCATCGACATAAAATTTAGTATGAGGATTCAGAAGTGTCTATGTAAGTCAACTATTGATAATTAGGCCAAACCGTCAATTGGTTTTGAAGGGAGAGCATGAACATTGTTGATTAATTCGTTCTGGGGAAGTACACTGTCAATGATTCATCGACAAGTTCTATAAGGCTATACGAAGTATGGGGGAAGTTATGTAATCGGTCAAAAGTGCTGAGTTTTCAATGAATAATCCTGTTTTCCGATCGCGATAGCTCCCAATAGAATGAATGCATCGAGACGAAATTTTTTGTGTGTAACCAGAATCCCCCAAGAACGACACCAATTGATTTGCAGTCAAATCGGTCAAAGATCAGGAGATTAGGGGGGAGTCTTAACACAAAACTGTAATAACTGCCTTTGCAATGAATGTATTGACACGAAATGTCATTTGTACATTCAAAGCTCTAAAGAAAATTACACTTTTTAAGTTTCTGCGGAATCAGCCGAATTCAAAATTCAGTAAAAGTATTCAAAAACCACATACTGAATTTTATGAGGGGGGCGAAGTGTATAGAGTCCAATTTTCCTGTTTTTGTGTTGGGATAAACAGACTTTGGAAGAAGAAATGTAATATGTGCTTTACTTTTCAAGCCAACAACTTTCAAAAGAAACATTAGTAGAAATGGACTTAACTCCTTGTACTTGAGTGGTCTCAAGTCTAACCCGATTTATGTGAAGCTAAAAGCTGCACTTAATGTTGTTTGTTTTTATTTTAATACAATAGAAAAATACACATTTATGGGTGTAAAGTAAAATAGCATAAATAAATAATGTCAGGTAAGTCTGGTATCATTTATATTTTCTTATACATTTAGTACAAGGGAAATATTGTAATCGTGCGGAAAACCGAGATCGAGTTTTGAACAGATTTTTACGTTTCAAAGTCTCCTGAACATGTTTTGACTAATTTCGCGAATGTGAATGCTTAGAAGCCGAAATTCCATCCTGATATGTCGTTTTGAAACACATTTTGTTAGACATGGGACGAGCGATGTCAGATACTCGTTAAAGACCCCTACTATAAGTAACTAGACCTAGACAGCCAACATTTAGGACTCCCACAGTAGAGTCGGAAGTCACCAAAGTGGCAAAGTGCTCTATGGTAGTAGGCGATATGATCTGGTAGTTGAAACCCGGGCCTGAGTCACTATAAACTAACTATAAAATAATTATTAAAAAAATAACCACAACTAAAAAAATCATAGAAATAAATAAAAATATTATAGAAATATATGTACACCTCACAGTCGTTTAACAAAAAAAAAATGACCTCCATGTAATCAACATAGAGAAATTATCATTCGTCACTTGGTAAAGATAGTTTAGGAACAAATTAAAAAAAAAAATTCAAGTTGAGAATATTATATCACATTCGAAGGCTTTAGTTAAATCAGCGAATATATCAGACTTTTGTTTTTGTTGTCTAGAATTAAAATTATTTGTTCAATAAATTGAAAAGTGGCATTTCAAGTCGATTTATTTTTTCTAAAACCGAAATTTTCGTCAGTTAGCAGTCTATTAATTTCCAAGAAATCAATAAGTCTACAGTCTAATAACCTTCACACATACAGAAATAATAATAAAAATAGTCAAAAAGTATTCAGGGGACCTTGAAACGTGAAAATCTAGTGAAAACTCGATCTCGGATTTTTGCACGATTACACTAGGTACTTTCTTATACTACAGGTTGAAGAGCGTGAAATATATAAAACTACTCAAAAATTAAGAATTTAAAATTCATGGATCCAGACAGGTATTCCTGTTTCCCATCTGAGTCACAACTCCAGTTCGAAAAGTTATTACAAGAACTTCGGGAAATTGTATTTCATATAAATTGTGTCCTTACTGTTTTCACTATAACTTTTATTTCATGGTCAGGTCATAAATATAAATGGTGGTATCTGTGGTATGACTCATGTCCGGGCATTAACTATGAGGTCATATCTTCTACTACCAGAGCGCTCTTTCGTCACTCTGGTTGACATGAGCCCGACTCTACTGGGGGAATCCTAAATGTTGCCTACCCTAAATTTTTATTCACCTAGGGCAGAGGTCTTTAACGAGTACCTGACATCGTAGAGGCTCTGGACCATCACTTAACGTGCCATCCGAAGGACGGCGTGCTTAAGTTTATTTTACCTCACAGATGAAATAAATTGAGAGACTCGGTCGGGTTTCGAACCCTGATTCTTGAGCTCAGAAGGCAAGCACATGATAATTATTTTAAACACGGAAAAAGTGACTTCTGAAAAAGTTTGATTAACTTTTCCTGTACGATTTCAGATACTCGTTAAAGACCCCTACCTTGGTTGAAAAAACGTGGGATGGCAAAATGTGGATCCCTCACCCGTAGAGTCGAACTCATGTCTACCAGAGCGACGAAAGAGCGATGAAAGAGCGCTCTGGTAGTAGGCGATATTACATGGTAGTTATGAGTAATACTGGAAAGATTGTATTTAGCCACCTTCATCAAGTCTAACGATTAGGTAAATGAACTGTTTGCGTGCTCTTTCGTTTTATCTTCATGTAAGTATATAACAGGTATGGAGTCTAGCTGAAAGGTTTGTTTCCTTAATCTATTATTTACAGGTCTCACTTTTACTTTTTTGAGTGGCTATACCTTCAAAGCTTTTACCAACATTTTTAGCGGAGTTTCTACAGAAATCAAATTATTCGCTCCCTCGGTTTGTAAAATGTGCAGTATTTTCTTCAAACAGAACCTCCTAAATAATATTAAATATTCCTACATACTATGTAAGAATAATACATGATATTTATATATATATATATATATGTCCTTCATGCGATTATTGGTCCCTTATTCCGTTTTTTTTTTCCGTTCATTGCATAATAATCTTTCTTATAAAAAGAAGTAAATTTTTCGCTTGAAAAATCCGATCATCGAAGAGGGTCAAATAAAGAAGTGAATTCAAATTATACATATATATAAATATTGTAGTTTAGCGTTTTATTTTAGAACAAAAAATATATGTTATGTGGCCATTGCAGGATCTTATACCAACCACTTTTGTACAGATCTCTCCCCCTTCCTCCTCTCATGCTGCCATTACTCGGTATGTGATTCTGCGAGTGACGTTTTTATACTCAGTGAGCCAGTATGAAATGAATTTGAGAAGGGGGAGAGAGTGATTTCTACACAATTATAGGTGATACTGCTGAAAATTAATAACTGTCCTCCATATGGGGAGTTGCATGAATAGTTTTTACCTCAGACTGTACAATATAACCGAACTTTCAAGGTCATGATTATAGTATCACTCCCTCTAGACTACCTGATTCCTAATCTCCTTGGGGGGCGATTTAGGGCGAGGGATTATCTAAGATAATCAGAGATAACCAGTTATATAACTATAGAGAGAGTATACTCCCAATGTATTTAATGTTTCGGCACAAAATTAAGTATGAACGAGGAGGCCATGGTGGCCCTGCGGGCTAGAGCGTGGGGCTTCGGTCGCATGGTCTCCCCATGGTTTCCAGATTCGAATCCCGCCCGGAAGTTAGTTTTATTTCGTAGCAAAAAAAAAAAAAAAAGACAAAGAGAAGAGAAGTTTCACTGAGGGAACTTTTGGTGTTTAGTGTTCTGCAAATGATGCCGACGAACATACTTGATCGTGTAGCGTGCTAGCCTATTGAGCTCAAGATCGCGGGTTCGAAACCCGGCCGAGGCCCCTCATGTTTTTTATCTGGAAGGTGAAAAAAATCTTGAGCACGCCGTCCTTCGGAAGGGACGTTACAAGATGATCCCGAGCCTGTCCGATATCAGATACTCCTAAAGTTTAAATGTCCCTGTTTTAGTTCTTAGCTCGGCCACCACGTTGTGCTCTAAATTTAATGAAAAGTATTAAAGATATTTTGGCTAAACGGCTTAACTTTTTTTAAATTTTGTTTTTCGTTTATACTCGAAATTAATGTAGAATAGATATGACAGTCGGTTTTTTTTGAGAAAATGGTGAATAAACGTGGATAGGGAAAATTTCAGATTGCCACAGTAGAGTCATGTCCTCAAGAGCGACGTTCGAAGGCTCTGGTAGTAGGGGTCATATTCTCTAAGTATGAACGATTCAGAACTCGTAAGTCAACTATTGATTTTTGGTTCAAACGGTCCATTGGTATTGGAGGGAGAGCAAACACTTAATTGATTCATTCAAGTGATTCACTGACAACTTTCTTTATTTTTGAGTATAAGTTTATAAATTACAGATAATACATATTCTTTGCCAAAAATTTTGGAAATTAATTGCTAGTTTTTTTTTAATAATTTTAATTTTCAATAAAAATCATAATATTTATAATAAATAAAGAAGAAAAGAAACAAAAACTTTCTGAGTGATTTTTCCGATCCTTGAAACTTTTTCTTACTTTCTTCTCTTTTCTTTTTTCTTCATCTTTAAAGACCAAAGTTTTCTAAGGTCAGAAAATTAGTAACACTTTCTTTCTTAAGGGTCCTGGTAGTTATTGCCTTTACTAGAGCAATCCAAATGATTGTTTTTCCATAGCGATATAAAAGTTTCTGATTTCTACAGTCTGTGATGATTTTTCTCATTTTTTTTTATAATACAATTTCTTTTAACTTCAAGAAAGAAGTAAAGAAAAACATAGTAGAAAGTCATATAGAAGCTTCGGGAAATTATGTATTAAAAAAAGTCGTAATTGAATCACCAGAAATGTACTTCTCCTGTACGAATTGTACAATTAACTTTTCACTCCCCCTCCAATACCAGTCGACCGTTTGGGTTAATAATCAGCTGAACTATATAGGAACTTTTAAGTCCTCATACTCGCTCTTCCCTTCTGCCGACCACTGTAAATTAATAGGTTTTGTCGTCAGAAGGGTTTGAATTTAATATCGATATATCCATTACAACGGCAGTTATTGAGGTATTTGTGTTGAGCCCCCTCTGATCTCCCCTTTCCCTTCGGGTGATTCCGCTGAAAATTAATAACTGTCTGCCCTATGGGGTTTTGAATTTACATATGGAATTTTGTGTCGATACATTCATTACAACGGCAGTTATTGTGGTATTTGTGTTGAGCCCCCTCTGATCTCCCCTTTCCCTTCGGGTGATTCCAATGAAAATTAATAATTGTCTGCCGTATGAGGTTTTGAATTTACATATGGAATTTTGTGTCGATACATTCATTACAACGACAGTTATTGTGGTATTTGTGTTGAGCCCCCTCTGATCTCCCCTTTCCCTTCGGGTGATTCCGCTGAAAATTAATAACTGTCTGCCCTATGGGGTTTTGAATTTACATATGGAATTTTGTGTCGATACATTCATTACAACGGCAGTTATTGTGGTATTTGTGTTGAGCCCCCTCTGATCTCCCCTTTCCCTTCGGGTGATTCCAATGAAAATTAATAATTGTCTGCCGTATGAGGTTTTGAATTTACATATGGAATTTTGTGTCGATACATTCATTACAACGACAGTTATTGTGGTATTTGTGTTGAGCCCCCTCTGATCTCCCCTTTCCCTTCGGGTGATTCCGCTGAAAATTAATAACTGTCTGCCGTATCGGGTTTTGAATTTACATATGGAATTTTGTGTCGATACATTCATTACAACGACAGTTATTGTGGTATTTGTGTTGAGCCCCCTCTGATCTCCCCTTTCCCTTCGGGTGATTCCGCTGAAAATTAATAACTGTCTGCCGTATGGGGTTTTGAATTTACATATGGAATTTTGTGTCGATACATTCATTACAACGTCAGGTATTACAGTTTTTCTTTTACGCCTCCCTTTATTTTATGGACTTGAAAAATAAAATAAAACTGGTTTATTTAATATGTTGTCTAATTTCACTAACTATATATACATGGGAGTACTTTCGGTATTTCTACCATCCTCAGCCAAAAGCATAAGAGATAAGACTAAGTTAATTTTCAGACTGAAAATTTTCAGATTCTGAAAATTAACTTAGTCTTATCTCTTATGCTTTTGGCTGAGGATGGTAGAAATACCGAAAGTACTCCCATGTATATATAGTTAGTGAAATTAGACAACATATTAAATAAACCAGTTTTATTTTATTTTTCAAGTCCATTTGAATTATTTCACAATATCTCTGCAATTATGTCAGTTTTCACCTTTATTTTATGTTATTTATTGAATTTAATTATATTTATCCATTTTAGCTCATATAACCAGTATTTTCATCAAATATATAGAGTACATGGTTTGTTGTAGAGTGCCTGAGGGCAACCTCGAAAGCCGGCTAGCATGTAATAATAAAATCTGTGAAAGTCAACCTGTAAAATAATCACTTTTCACTACACCAGCCATCTTCACATTGTATACGTCATCTTCACCTATGAAATCCTTCTATGTGTGATCAAAACTCATTTCCCTTTGATAGGTTTTTCATAGAAATTCCACTAATTTCCCTGTATTCTTGGATTATTATAATTATATTACTGGAACATTGAGGAAAATGTGTTCCTTTGAGGAGGTTCTGGAGTGTTCTTCCTCTGGAATCCTATGTTTTAATACAAATTAATCTTCACTAAATGTAGGTAGAAATGTTTCGTTGGCGTTCACTCAACTCAGCTGGTTTAACTGTTTGCTTCAAGGTTTTGCTTATGGGTATTTTAACAAGTCCCTTTATAATAAGACCCATCTTATCAGTAAATACCATATTCTACGTATCTAGGTAATGCCAAGTAAGGCCATGGTTATACTGCTAGCTCATTGTGTAATTGATATGCAAAGATATTTCTTGGTAGATTTAAAGCGAAAGGGGACTACAGTCAGAAGAGTCCCATAATCCATTTTCCTTTTTTTTCTTTTTAATTCTGAAAAATGCATTGAATAAAGAATTGATTCCGGAAGTGTGGAAACATAATATTATTGTTGTGAAAAAATTCTTTTTGTGGTTAGACGGCGAAAAATTGTAGAAAAGAAATTTTAAATCGAAAATCGCCGGTAGTCATTTTGAAGATAGCTTTGCCCTGAAGAGAATGACATGTTAGTTTGTTATTTTGACTCATATCTATATAACTACGAGGTCATATCGCCTACTACCAGTGTCTTCGTACGTCGCTCTGGTGGACTTGACTCTCTGACTGACATTTTGCCTACCCAAGTTTATTCACCTGAGTAGGAGTCTTTAAGGAGTACCTGACATCGTAGAGCCTCGAAACCATCTCATAACGTTCCTTCCGAAGGACGGCGTGCTCAAAGTTTTTTCACTTTCCAGACAAAAAATATAAGGGGCTTCGGCCGTGTTTCGAACTCGCGATCTTGAGCTAAACATACAACTAGGTATGGTCGTCGGCATCATTTGCAGAACACTAAACACAATCTCCTCAATGAAACTTCTCTTCTCTTTGTCTTTTTTTTTCTTTTTCTTTTACCTTATACTTGCGCGATGCATATTAGCCAAGACTGTTATAATGGTGTTACCTAGTTATTTACGACATCCATGGGCTCGGGAGGGAGTTCTATCTAGTTCTACGAAATAAAACTCACTCCCGGACGGGATTCGAATCCGCAAACCATGGTAAGACTCACACGTGCTCACACGACCACTATGTCCCCCTTTCTCTTTACCTTCAAAAGACTTCTGACAATCTCAGGATTGTTTTTTTATTTTTCCCCCTTTATAAGAGATATTTATATATTTAGACATATATACCAAAGAGATATAATACCTATATGTATCTATAAAAAGATGTGTGCATTTGCCCGATCGCTGATATCGTTTCACATAAGTCCTAATGTACTTTTGCTAAGAGGCAATTAGAAGTCTGAGACCCTTTTCTGCATCAACATGAGACGATTAGGTTGTCGTTACGTTTGAATTTCTCTCAAAAGTGAGGCGAATAAACGCCTGAACAAAATTAGCACGTATAAATTATACGCTCAATAAAGGCGCGATGTCGCTTGGAGGTATACCTAAATATTTTACGTGTGATATATTTATCCCAAAAGAATTAGAAAATAATACTCGAGGTCTTTTTGAAACTTTTTACATTCTCAGCTCTACGAAGTACAGAAATTCGATGTTCATTTTTCACCGGAACTTCATGTTTTCCGATCCCTTCATTACAAAAATAAACAAATGTTGTTTGTGCCTGTGAACACGATAACTCCCGATAAAATGTATTTATTGATACGAAATTGTATATGTATGTCCAGATCGCCATAAGGACAAAACCTCTTGATGGTACAATCAAATCTGCCAAAGAGAAGAGTAGGATCAGAGGGGGCTCAACCCAAAAACTCCGATTGAATGAACGTATCGACATGAAATTTTATATGTGTCTCCAGAATCTCCTAACGAATACTAAAAAGTCAAGGACTCTCATGGTTAGGCGGCACGATATCTTATAAATACTTAAAAAAGATTACTAGTCCTAAGCTTAAACCAAGTCATTATAAGATTAGAATGAAGCTCATTAAAGGACGTTTACTTAGTTTCCAAGAAGTTGGAACTTAGAATGCAAGAGACAGGTTTCGAAGAAAGCTTCTTTAAATGAACTTCTTTATTTAGTTAGGATCATTATCAGTCAAAGATCAACTCAAAGAAGCTACTCCTTAAAATAAGATTAAGTATAGATTTTTTCCTGTGGCGGATTTAAGGAAAAAGGTCAGCAAAAGCTCCCCGGGGCCCCGTTCTTATTCCAAAGGACATCAAATTTGAATTTGTTTTATCACAGTCGTTATACATGATATGGAAAGAATATATGTTTGATTGTAAAATAAATTTATTTTAATTGATTTAAAAAACAACGCTAACATTTTGTTTGTCTACAAAATAGCAATGAGAGTCTTCAAGAAATGTTTAATCCTCTTTTTGCTTTTCGCTCAGCAAATAATTCAATTGTGGTATTCAAGTCAATTTGGTTGGTCAAGGTTGGTAACATTTCGTTCTATGTAGAGAATACTGTAATCATCTAGTGTTTCTACAGTCATTGCAGCAAGTCGAAAATCTTTGATTTTCTTAAATGAACTCATTCCTCGTTCATACAAGGAGTTCCTTGAGAGTAAATAATACTCAGTGATTGAGTTTAAATAGTCTAAGGTTTGAAGTATCATTTGGTGGGAGGGGCCCGTGGGGCAATTGCTGAGGGGGGCCCGGTTAGCCAATGCTTATTGGCTCACCTGCTAAATCCCCCACTGCCTTTTTTCATTCATTTTACTTCCCCGGTTATACGTAGTATAGAAGAAGTTAATGGGACGATAAGGTCATTATGCAGCGTGATATTGAGAACATAAAATGGTGCATCGGCAATATTGATTTAATATAAAGGATTGTAATGACTGAAGACGTTTGTTTGAACATCAGCTGATCCCCATACCTCAATACCGTAAGTCCAGGTGTATTTTAGTATTGTGTTGTATATGTGAGGTTGGTTCTCAACTGATAATATCGATCGTTGTCCGAGTTAAACGTCCGTCTGAATGGAGTCCTAGATATCGGACAGCTGGTTATTAATGTAAACTGGTGGACAAGTGTCTGAGAGTGAATGTAGTTTGCGGAAATATATCTCCTTTCATTTTTATTCTCTATTTGTTGGCCTAGTTGGTGTAAATGCGACTGTAGGGGATATCAACGCAACAGCGTCATCATCAGTGGCTCATCTATGAATAAATATAGATATGGAATTGTAACTAGCAAAATGTTACTTTTCCATACGTATATTTTATATGTATTCATAGCCACGGAATACCGTTTCTGATCTCAAATAAAACAGTGGGAGTCTGTTGTTTTTGTGAGGAATTTCGTCCCACAAAATCTTACTATGGCATATCAAGTATGGGGAAAGTTATTTAATTGCTCAGAAATTCGAAGTTGAATTTTCACCGAAAATTCATTTTTTCCGACAACCTGATTGCAAAAATGAAAAAAAAAAAAATGTTTGTGTGTATCCAAAACCCCATTAGTAGAGCACCTATGGATTTTCAGCCTATTTGGCTAAAGAGGAGGGAGAATTAGACGGGACTTGACACAAATAACTCATAACTGCAGAAGTAATGATGTATCTATATGAAATTTTATAGGTGTACTTGTCGATACATTCATTACTTGGTTACTACCAGGACGAAACCTATAAATTATCAGCCGCATCGGCTTAAAAGAAAGGGGGACATAGCGGGTGAGGGGGCTTAACAATAACTTTCTAAGTAATGTATGAATTGACATGAAAATGGATAGTTAGTTGGTTAGTTATTGTGGCTCATGCCCGGGCTTTAACTACGAGGTCATATCGCCTACTACCAGAGCGATGAAATAACCCCGATTCTACAATGGGTGTCCTAAACTTTGTCTACCCAGGTTTAGTTACCAGAGGTAGGGGAAGGGGGTCTTGATTTTATCCCTTAACGTCCTATCCGAAGGACGGCATCTTCAAGGTTGTTTTCTGTTGTTGAACCCGCGACCTTGAGCTCAGTAAGCTAGGACACTACCTCTGAGGCGTCTAGACTGACGCCCCCTCACTCTCCCTTCAATACTATACTCGTAATCGTCCATCGAATACTCACATAGACTTTAGTGTGTAATTATAAATTTTCCGTACTCTCTTTAGAGAGTGGAGCTCCAATATAAATTAACTACCCCTTATAAATATTCACTTGATCCACCGATAAAAACCTTTATCTCGCCCTAAATAAACCGCTTCCTCGACTAACTCTAAATACAGTCTTCGGCAATCACAACATCAAATTTACATGATATAAACCCTTTTTACAAATGCTTGCGGTTCCGCAATTTGCTAAAAGAAATTAACCTAAATGCCCTTATATTTGTTTACTTCCTCTAGAGTACGAAGTATAGGAAAAGTTATATAATTGTTCACAAATTTCATGTTGCATTTTCACCGGAATTTCATGCTTTCCGACCCCCAGAAAAATGAAACACAAATGTATCTGTCTGTGTTTCTGTGAACACGATAACTCCCGGTAGAATGAATATATCTGTGGTCACAGGGAATGAATGGGTAAGTCTAAATTCGTAACTTTTCAAATCAGCACTTTTTTACTTTTGCATTACTCGTGTAATTCCAGTTTTTGGAATAAGTAAATTATGTTTGAATCATTATTAATCATATTCACTCCTAATGAAAATGAATATTGATAATCCTTTCTTGGATTTTCCCTTAGTTACCTAATTATTGACCACACTTACCTAATTATTGACCACACTTACCTAATTATTGACCACACTTACCTAATTATTGACCACACTTACCTAATTTTTATACACACTTAACTAATTAATAATACTTTTTGAAATACTCGCGAATGATGCCTCTCTAAAGTTGAGCAAGTTGATTTAACCAAAAACACTCTCTTCACTTGGAATAGTCTGCCGCATTGAATAAATGGTTAAATACAGTTATCTCGTGAATGATTCCTCAAGAAAGTAGATTAAATTGATTTAACCGAGAAACCTACATCTTTATAATTCCGAAAGTATTAGGCCCTGAGCTCCCAACTTCTTCACAGTGCGCAGCTGGCTTGGGAGATGATCACAGTACCTACACTAACTCATTTTGGCCATTTTACGACTTGAACAACTTAAATGTTTTTATTATTTTTCAACTAACCTCAAGATCACGGGTTCGAAACCCGGCCGAGGTCCTTACATTTTTTATCAGGTATTTTTACTAATTTGGGTTCTTAATGAGTGTTTAAACTTGTTATTGATAAGGCTACATGTTTTGGAATTATTTCTATGGCGGTTTGACTTTCTAAATTCGGTTTTATTCTATTTATTTTTATTTTTTTGTTGACATTACTATTATTTTCTGGTCTTTAAAATTTTGTCTGGATTTAGGTAATTTCATCTTTAATATATATCAACACGAACTTTTATATGTTTATTCAGAACCGAATTGAGGTAATTCTAGAAATTTCTTAATAAACCTATTAGTTACTTAAGGGTTTTGGTGACTTATAAAAAAGGATTCAGTACTTTAAAGGGCAATCTCAATTCATTGTGTATTGTAATTGTTAATGGTAGGGTCTTTCGAGGATTCAGGGAAACGTGGATGGTTCACGTAAGTCCTTCATGAGGCCAGAACCAGTGTTAGGAATAAGTGAGGATTCTAAGGATCTTAAAAGTATCGGTGTTCAGTGTCTGACAGAAATCTTCACCGTCCGTTCAGTAGACACCTATACGTTGGAGAAGTCAAGGACAGTCCAACTTTTGACCGATGTGGAGGAGAAGACTGTTATGCCCGAGGCATACTCGGACGAGATTGCACATTTTCGACAGGGATCTTTAGAAGATTGGACCATGGGAGTATTCTTAGATTCGCTAGGAAATTGGAAGATTAGGTGCTTCATGAAGAACCAGGTATAGAATAGAATAATTTTTATTTATCGGTGTCCAATGTCAAAGATTTTTGACGCCGTTTACTCGATTAAATTAGGTCTATGAGGTGGGTTGTTTTCATTGTGCTTAGGACAGCTTCAATAGATAAATTGTCCTCTCCGAGCATCTCATGTAGGTCCCTTTTATGCAAACCCTTGGCCATTAGTATGTGCTCATATCCAGGATGTGGCTCACTGTGAGAGGCCAGGTATATGAAAATCGTATGACTGATAACAAGATAAGATAAGTTCAATGTTTCCAGGGAAGGGATGAGAGTATGGGATCCTTAGGTCCCTAGGTGCACGCACATATTGTTAATAACCCAGTGTCCTTGAAAGAACTAGGTGTCACAAAGGGCTTTAGAGAATTAAGTGCCTTAAAGAACTTTTAACTGTCTTTAATTTTCATTGTTGATAACCATGAGGTCTTAAGGGAATTAAGTGTCTTAAAGGCTTTTTGTCTTAGTGTTATAGACCATCAAGACTTTCCTAAAATGCTAAGGGAATTTGCGAAATTACTGGGCAAAACTTCGAAACTTCAAACGCCAAACTAGGTGGCACCTCAACATGCAAATGAAGGGTGTAAAGAAAACATGTATTGCAGACGCGTAATTTTTTGTTGTCAGGACTGCGTATGCGCTGTCCCTCTTGTTCTTCTGAGCATGTACTGCGGATGTGCAGTGTGAAGTTTTATGTAAACAATGCAAATAATATATATATTTATATTTCAAATAATTTCTTGTTGTTTTTAGATTGTGGCTCATTACATCGGCATTAAGAAAAAATTGGAGTATCTACCAGGTGCAAAAATTCACTGGGCAGGCGGCCGGCTGGAACCTCCTCCTGATGTACCTCCCTGCGGATTTGATAATTCCAAGTGCAAAAGTGAGTAGCATATTTTCAAAAAAATTGGTCAGGTGTTAGTCGGGCCTTGATCGATAAGGAACGATCAACATGTCTTCCGTGCTATGTATTAGTACGACGAAAGGAATAAGCTGATAATTGTTCTTGTCTGACTTAAATTTAGGAAAATTGACTCATGTCCGGGCTTTAACTACGAAGTCATATTGTCTACGACGACAGCGCTCTTCGGTCGATCTGGTGGACATGAGCCCGACTATGGAAGTCCTAAATTTTGTCTACACGACATTTTTTATTCATCCAAGGTAGAGGAGTAGGGTCTTTAACGAATACCAGACATCATACAGACTCGGGACGTCCGCTTAACGTCCCATCCGAAGAACAGTGTCCTCATCTCCCAGATAAAAAAAATCGAAGGTCCTCGGCCGGGTTTCGAACCCGCGATCTTGAGTATGCATGCACGCTTCCTCAGAGCATTATTTATTTATTTTTTTCGACACTCCAAGCTTCAACTGAAGAAAGATTGTAGCTAAGAACTTAAAACTTGGAATGAAGAAGTCACATGTGCTAACTTAGATCTGATTAGATTTTGGCTGAAATCGAACAAATTTTGAGATCCCTTTACTCGTGGGCCTAGGTACCTACATGTTACGTGATATCGCTTGATGACCTAACTATAAAATCTTTTCAAGTAAATGTTGTAGCAAAAATTAAATTACATATTTTATATTAAATACGATTTTTTGCAAATCGTTCGGTTTTCGAGATACGTATCGAAAAACCGTCTTGAAATGTAGTGTTGAAACGTTTTCTTACTTTACCCTACGATTAGTCCTATCGAAAAATGTATTCTTACCAAAAATGTGTCTCATTAAATTCCCAATCGCCATTTAGTCCTCAGATTTGAGATAGAATAAAGAGCGCCGGTAGCTCAGTGGTATGAATGCATGCCTTCTGAGTTCAAGAACGTGGGTGCGAATCCGACCGAAGCCCTTAGTTTATTTTATCTGGGACTTTAAGCGATGGTCCCAAGCCTTTATGATGTCAGATACTCGTTAAAGACCTCTGTCCTAGGTGAATAAAAATTTAGGGTAGGCAAAATTTAGGACTCTCACAGGTAGAGTCGGGCTCATGTCCAGCAGAGTGACGAAAGAGCGCTCTGGAAGTAGGCGATATGACCTCGTAGTTAAAGACCGGACATGAGTCATAAAACCTAACCTAACCTAGAATGAATTTGACAAAAGATATTGCGCCTCAAACAAAATATTTCAAAATAATGTTTAAATTGTATTGAACGAATTATAAAATATTTTTTTATTATTGGTAGTTTTTATAAAAAATTATAAAAATTAAGAAATAAATAAAATATATGTGATATGGCCATTAGAGGACTTTCTTATACCAACATTGCTTACATATCACTCTCTCCCCTTCCCCTTCTCAAACTCATTTCGTACTGGCATTACTGGGTATCACGCTGTACAATGAAACAAAAAAGTACCGCTGAGGCCTGGAATGCTTTTGAGAAGGAGGAGGGGGAGAAAACGTGGTTGGTATAAGACAGTCTTGTAATGGAGACATCACATTTTTTTTTTAAATTTATTTATTTATATTTTAACAATATTGTTGTTGTATATTTTACAATTTGTTGTTATGGTTGTTTCAGCGATACCATTCTATGGGATCTTGAGTATCATCCTCTCCATCGCTGTGGTCGTTCTGGCTATTATGTCCACCGTCATGTACAGGTCAGTACTCTCAAGGTATTGTTGGCTATGTCAACTGGCCAACTTTAGACGCTCCTCCAGTATGAATGCCTTCATATAAACATACTCCTAGTATAGTCTATTAGTATACTTAGTATACCTAGTATACTGGTGTATAGTAGGACTTCATTATTAAATATACTAAGCACTTATTTTTATACGTTTATATTACCAAAGAATAAATGGAGAATTGACTACGCGCTTCTCCATTCATTTATCTGATATCCTCTTAGTATATACTGTCTTAGTAGGTGTTCCTAGCATGTCAGTATAAGTAGATATTCTTTACAAATCCATATTAAGGATTTTTTTTAAATATATATTTATTATTATTACCAAAGAATAGCCAATATTAGACAATTTATTTTTATTATATTTATTTATGCAGACATGCCCAACCCGGAGAGCGCACGTGCGAGTACACTTTTAGTAATAAATAATAGTAAAAACGAATTAAAAAAAAAAAAAAAATTGGTGTAAAATCAATAGAGTTATTAATTAGAGTTTTTGAATTTTGGAGCCCCTTCTGAAACTGAAAAATGATAAGTATGGTTCTTATGTGGTTTTGGATTTTGATGTAAAATGTTGTGTCTATAAATTCATTACTTTAGTAGATTGAGGTGTTTGTGTAATGATACCCCCTTTCCCTTCGGCCGATTTGGCTGAAAGATGATAAGTTCATTACTTGTGGAGTTATTAAGGGTTTTGTGTTAAACCCCTCCTCCATAGTCCCCCGCGTTTTCTAAAATTGGATATAGTGTTGGATTTTGTGCTTTTAAACCACTATAAAACTAAGTAACAATACCAAACGGTTATGTTCCTGAAGAGAAGGTGCTTTCAGTTGATTGGGCATGTCTGTCTAGCATAATGCTTAATGTGTAAACTTAGTTTTCTTGTGAACTAGACATTCTATACATTATTATACCAAAGAATAAAGAAATTAGGACCTAGTAAGTATAATATTAAAGAATTTACAGTGTAATAATTGCTCATCCATATATATATTATATATTTTAGTCTTTATAGTTTGAAATAGGTATCATGATGATTTTGAACCAGAAAAGTGTGGGTGGGGTTTGTTGGTATAGTTTTTGAAATAGTACCTACTTGCGGTTTGTAGTAAAGCTTAAAAAAAATCGTATACACTTTGTATATCGTTGAAGATATCTCTTACTTTCCTGAGCTAAATGTAGTATAGGAGAAGTTATGTATTATTCGATATTTAGTTTTCAGTGGAATTTCACATTTTGTGTATCCTGAAGAAACCAAATGTATGTTATATGTGATAATAATATGTGGGACTAGATTTCTCATAGAAATAGAAAGGTGCTATCCTTTTGGGGTTTTGAATTTAAATACTAAATTTAATTTACATTAATTACATCGGCTATTATTAGGATTTTTGAGTTAAGTCCCCTTTCTGGGTCAGGAGGGTCTCCCTCTCTCCTCTCCGGCTCATTCTGCTGAAAACTAATAGATGGCAGTCCTTATAGAGATTAAAATTTCAGAAATGAAATTTAGTGTCAATACATTCATTACAACACCGGATATTTGATTTTTTGTGTCAAGCCACCCCCTCTTTGATTTGGCTGAAAATCATCAGGTCTCGTCCATAGAGGCTTCTGGATATACATATAAATTTCGTGTTGATACATTCATTCTATCGGAATAACTTATATATAACTACAACTTCCCCATAAGTTCGTGCAGCTGGGGAAGTAGAAAGGATGAATTAATTTTGGGTTTTATAAATATTCACCTTATCGATCCTTTGTTGCCCTGGTGACACATAAATATGATACATTCCTTGTGTTATCTATCTATTGTATAATAAATCATAGATCATATCTTATAGGTATAATATCTATATTCGTATCTATAATATCTCGACTTTAAATCATTAAGGTTTTTTACAACGTTTTTAATTTTTTGTTAGAATGAACATTTCGCTCAAGCTAAAAATATTTTTTTATTAAATAATTTGCGTTGTGGTCCTTCATATTTGATGAAAATTTTAAAATAATGTTTTATTAAATAACCTTCAGTTGCCCCAATGGTCCTTCATATTTGATTAAAATATTAAAATAATGTTTTATTAAATAACCTTCAGTTGCCCCAATGGTCCTTCATATTTGATTAAAATAATGTTTTATTAAATAACCTTCAGTTGCCCCAATGGTCCTTCATATTTGATTAAAATAATGTTTTATTAAATAACCTTCAGTTGCCCCAATGGTCCTTCATATTTGATTAAAATATTAAAATAATGTTTTATTAAATAACCTTCAGTTGCCCCAATGGTCCTTCATATTTGATGAAAATATTAAAATAATGTTTTATTAAATAACCTTCAGTTGCCCCAATGGTCCTTCATATTTGATTAAAATAATGTTTCATTAAATAACCTTCAGTTGCCCCAATGGTCCTTCATATTTGATGAAAATATTAAAATAATGTTTTATTAAATAACCTTCAGTTGCCCCAATGGTCCTTCATATTTGATTAAAATATTAAAATAATGTTTCATTAAATAACCTTCAGTTGCCCCAATGGTCCTTCATATTTGATTAAAATAATGTTTTATTAAATAACCTTCAGTTGCCCCAATGGTCCTTCATATTTGATTAAAATATTAAAATAATGTTTTATTAAATAACCTTCAGTTGCCCCAATGGTCCTTCATATTTGATTAAAATATTAAAATAATGTTTCATTAAATAACCTTCAGTTGCCCCAATGGTCCTTCATATTTGATTAAAATAATGTTTTATTAAATAACCTTCAGTTGCCCCAATGGTCCTTCATATTTGATTAAAATATTAAAATAATGTTTTATTAAATAACCAATGGTCCTTCATATTTGATTAAAATATTAAAATAATGTTTTATTAAATAACCTTCAGTTGCCTCAATGGTCCTTCATATTTGATTAAAATAATGTTTTATTAAATAACCTTCAGTTGCCCCAATAGTCCTTCATATTTGATTAAAATAATGTTTTATTAAATAACCTTCAGTTGCCCCAATGGTCCTTCATATTTGATTAAAATAATGTTTTATTAAATAACCTTCAGTTGCCCCAATGGTCCTTCATATTTGATTAAAATAATGTTTTATTAAATAACCTTCAGTTGCCCCAATGGTCCTTCATATTTGATTAAAATAATGTTTTATTAAATAACCTTCAGATGCCCCAATGGTCCTTCATATTTGATTAAAATAATGTTTTATTAAATAACCTTCAGTTGCCCCAATGGTCCTTCATATTTGATTAAAATAATGTTTTATTAAATAACCTTCAGTTGCCCCAATGGTCCTTCATATTTGATTAAAATAATGTTTTATTAAATAACCTTCAGATGCCCCAATGGTCCTTCATATTTGATTAAAATAATGTTTTATTAAATAACCTTCAGTTGCCCCAATGGTCCTTCATATTTGATTAAAATAATGTTTTATTAAATAACCTTCAGTTGCCCCAATGGTCCTTCATATTTGATGAAAATAATATAACATTTTTTTTCTTAATATTAAAATATTAAGTATATTTTTTATACTAATACCTATATATTTTAATATTAACTTTTTACGCTCATTTTTACCTGAGTATTGTCCATCATATCAACATATTTGTATTTATTATATTTAGTTCTGAAGACAGAGACAATTTAAAATTACTCTGTGCTAAAAAAATATTTATAATTTAATTTAATGTAATTTCAATGATGCCTATAATGTTATATGTATGTATATGACTCGGGTCAATATTCCATTATACTCCATGCATTCCATTCAAAATGAAAAAAAAATAGAAAAATGTTTCACATAAAATTTTCAGAAATTGTAAATAATACTAGGAAAAAAAAAAGTATTTGCTGTCTGAAATTTAAAAAAAAGTTACCATATTATTCATAATAATGTAAGTTAAGTGAATCCTTTGAGAAATTATCTGGTTCTTTTTGAAATGTGTTTATTTGGAATTTAAAAAAAATTATACTTTTTCTGTTATCTGTGTATGAATTTAATTGCCAAATTTATCATTTAATTAAATGTCTTAAATACAAAAATTTACAATTTCAATTCTCAATTACTTTATGTATTATTAGATTTATTTGTATTTTTTTCTTATTATTAATTTATTTAATTGTTTTGATAAGGCATGCACAGAAATTCTTATTATTTAATACATTATGTTTATCAGTATTATTTTTGTTCATGTTATTTTATGTCTTTTTTTTTTTTTTTTTAATAAATGCATTTCAAAACCAGATAGTTTTTATTTATTTTATCTTCCAAAAATTCCAAAAATATATAATGGCTTAAACATTTTTCAAATGAGGCTCATGAGACATAATTGCATGACTTATTCACTTCTTTCTATTCTTTGAATGAAATTCTTTTTTTTTGGTTTGCCTGATTTTGTGATTCATGCCCGGGCTTTAACTTTGAGGTCATGTCGCTTTCCCCCAGAGCGCTCTCGTGGAAATGAGCCCTACTTATGTTTTACGAATAAGTTGAAGGCAAAATGAAAAAAATCTATGTTTAAGGTCATTAGCAATGAAATATTTTTTAAAGTAAAATCAAAAATGAAATGTCTATGATGAAAACGAGCAAAACAAATGTAAAAAATATATGAAAAAATTATTGCTTTTAAAAATTAATGCAATTTGTATTTGAATAACAAATAAATATATTTTAGTTCCCTAGTAGCTATACGAAATATAGGGGAAATTATCTAATCGGTCAAAAATTCGATGCGGATTTTTCAACTGAATTTCATGTGATTCCAAAGAAGAAAAAAAAGTCTCTAAGTGTGGATGTATGTGTCTGGGAACACGATAACGAAAAAAATTTCATAGTTGAATTCTAAACCCCATATAGTAGACACTTTAATTAATTTCAGTGGAATCAGCATAAGGGTCATATCGCCTACTACCAGAACGCTTTGGTTGACATGATCCCTATTCTACTCTGGGAGTCCTATATTTTGGCAACACAGATTTATTCACCTAAGGTAGGGGGTCTTTAACGAGTAACTGACATCTTACATGTTCGGGACCATCGATTAAAGTCCCACCCAAAGGACGGCATGCTCAAGGTTTTTTCACCAGCCATATAAAAAGAAAGGGTCTCGGCCGGGTTTGGAACCCACGATCTTGAGTTCAGTAGACAAGCACCGCTACCTCTGAGCTACTGGTGCTCTCACATGAGGGGGCTCCGTAACTATTATTTCCTGGTCCAAATGTTCGACTTGTTTTGGAGAGAAAGTGGAAACATAAGGTTATCCTGAAAATAGACTATTTGTAGCACACTGCGTTCATAACATTTCCTTTAATAATTGTGGAAAATGAAATTCCGATCTCGATGCCTTCCATTGGGATCCTTACTTTTCTAGATTGGAAGCTCTTCTGACCCTTACTGAAATGTGATAATAAAAATTATGTTAAATAAAAAAAAATTATAAAATTACCACATTTCCTGTAGAAATTATAGCTGATGTACTACTAAATTGATGTAATACTAAAAAAATATCGAAAGTTCAAAACGTGCAATTTTGAAAAATGTGCACGTATTTAAAAAAAATTCAATTAACAAATTTTTCATTTGGGTTTCTTCTTTTACTAAAGAAATGCCATCTTGTATTTCTAAATTTGCAAAAATGTTCAATCTAATCCAAAGGTATAAATTATCTTACTGGGTTAACAGGGAAAATTAATAGATTAGAATAAGAGAACAAATATTGGGTTTATTTTACTTAATCTACATTTTGAATAAATTCAGAATATCAATTTTTGAAAAAAAATCAAATTAAATTTTTAAAAAATCTTAGTCTAATTTCGACATTTATTTTATTTTTTTCTCTCTTTTCTTTTTAAATATTCTGGCCATTCTTTAAATCAATATTTTGGGCATATATATATGTACATATAAATAAATAAAAGTACCTTTGAGCATCTACTTCACTGTTCTTTTCACTCCTACATGGTTAAACGTCCTAAAAACACTTCTCTCTCTAGACTGTCCACCTCCACATCTCTACTTAGACGGTTTTACACTATTCGAACAGCTGTTCGTCGTCTTTTGTTCTTCATTCATTGGTTGTTCACATTTCGTTTTAAAACGAAATGCGACTAGTCCATTTTTGTATATTTATTCACTAATTAAGTTACTTCACTCCTAACAGCTGTTTTTATACAAATAATAATAATTGATTTTATAATTTATTAATAATCTTAATGTGTGTAAATTGTTTACATCACAGAAGGCTGGTGGGAAATTTCCTAACTCTCTGTACTCTCGGTGAAGCTGGGAGATTACAATAAAGTAAGGAACATCTACAGTTATTCGTAATAATTCATAAAACATTCTGAGAGGGTTCATTTTAGCGGAGCCGTACCTCAGTAATGGCCTTAAAACTGATTTATACAAGCAGAGTGGTGGGCAATCCTTTCATTTTGGACCTTCTTTATTGGTTAGGAGAAAGGACACGAACAGTCTTCTAACACTCGAAATTAATAAAATATAAATAAAACGATGTCCTGCTTTACGAATTCCATTGCTTCTCATCTTTGATATTCTGGTCTCCATTGAAGAACGATTTTAAAATTGAAATGAAATGAAAAATAATCTTTATTCTGGGAAATATGTCCCTTAAGAATAATAACATAAAAAAAAAAACAAGAGTATACTAGTATCAACCAGTTGAAAAGAATAAATATCAAATAAAATAAAAGAGGTCTCTAGGAATAAATATTAAATGTTAAAAACAGGCAATCAGTAAAACAATGTAATAAACTAGTGAAAAATAATAATAAAGAGAAATAAAAATAGAAAAATTAGGAAAACAAGTATGAATAATAATGTGAAACATGATAACAATAATGAGTTGTGTATGAACGAATTGTAAGAAACTAGACTGATGAAACAGAGAGTAACAATCGGTCCAGTGGAGTGAGAGACTAATAGGAAGACGAGAACTATCTCATAGGACCCAGCCTTAGGAATCAGAGGTTTGCTGAGTTAGGAGATAATGGAGAAGTAGGGACTTAAATGAAAGAAGAGTAGGAGCATGGCGAATCTGGAGAGGGGGAGAGTTCCAGAGGGAGTTAGTCTGGATAAGGAAGGAGTTGTGGTAGGTTGTTGTCCTATGGGAAGGGAGGTAAAGATCAGAGGGACGGGATCTAGTGACTTTCTGGTGGATATGGGATTTAAATTGGAGCATTTGAAAGATGTAGGAGGGCTTTTGGGAAGATATGGTTTGATAGAGAAAGGAGCCTAGGAAATATTGTCGACGAGAGGATGGGAAGAGCCATTTTAGGTTGGTATAGGAACTGGTAATAGAGGAGTATATGTATTGAATTGAACATCATTCATTAAACAGCTCAAACTATGTATACTGTCATGTGTAAACAAAAAACAAGATGTCAGCAATATAGTAACCTAATAAAGATGATATTATAAGTAAAGTAATGAAGTATAGAAAATAGAAGATTTGTAAAAGATAAAAGATTCACAGATTCTGAATAAATTAAATGACTACTCCAATGTCTTTAAGAAAGTGTATTATTTGGTTATATTTTTCTTTAACGGGGTTCTTCAGCCAATCTTGCAGGGTGTCCGTCCGGTTGAGGTCTCGTCTTGTCTCTTCGTATTTCAGACACTTCAGTAGCACGTGGTCCACATCCTCTGTGCTGCCGCACCGGTCGCACTGACAACTATTAGTCACCTTGATGATATGTAAGTTTCTGTTGACACGCCCGTGGTTCATCCGGAGTCTGCTAAACTGAACTACCTCCCGACGACGCAAACCCATGTCCTGGAATCATGGTTTTAGCTCTACCGTGGTGGACATGAGCCCGACTCTACTGTGGGAGTCCTAAATGTTGCCTACCCTAAATTTTTATTCACCTAGGGCAGGGGTTTTTGACGAGTACCTGACATCGTACACAGGCTTGGGACCAACGCTTTACGAAGGACGGCGTGCTTCAGTTTATTTTATCACCCAGATAAAATAAACTAAGGGCCTCGGCCGTTTCGAACCCACGATCTTGAGCTCAGAAGGCAAGCACTTATACCACTGAGCTACAGGCGCCCCTGTAAACTGTACTTATGCCCCAACGTAGTCAGGGGATATGGTTTTTTTTTTCATCAGAACAGGTACCCTGGGGGGGAAGAAAACAAACGTGGCAATCCTGTTTGTGGAAGGACTTTCCAGAAAGATGATAATCTTGAACTACTCCTTGAGATATTTTTCACGAAACTAA
This sequence comes from Aradus depressus, assembly GCA_963662175.1. Lineage (NCBI taxonomy): Eukaryota > Metazoa > Arthropoda > Insecta > Hemiptera > Aradidae > Aradus > Aradus depressus. The sequence continues at coordinate 62,088,256 of OY759214.1, read as the reverse complement.
AGTAAACAAGGATTAAGAACAAGTCTGTAGCTTGAAGAAAGCGAAGAAGAAGAAGAAGACAGAATCAATAGATGTTGGTGGATATTGTGTGTCGGGTGGGGTAACTGAGAGGAGAGGAGCCAGTGAAAAGTAACCTAAGAATGGCAATAGTGCTTATGTTACACGAGAGAGCTCGGCTACATCGAACCAAACAGGCACACTTTTATTTAGTGAACCTAATGGAAGGAAACCTGGAGGCTGAAGGTTAATAGACCCTGTACTTCGGGGTCCTATTAGCTGGTCCTGCTTCTCTGAACTTGAGACCCTCCCTCCCTTCCTACCAATATACACAGAGAGCTCGGCTACATCGAACCAAACAGGCACTCTTTTATTTAGTGAACCTAATGGAAGGAAACCTGGAGGCTGAAGGTTAATAGACCCTGTACTTCGGGGTTCTATTAGCTGGTCCTGCTTCTCTGAACTTGAGACCCTCCCTCCTTCCTACCAATATACACAGAGAGCTCGGCTACATCGAACCAAACAGGCACACTTTTATTTAGTGAACCTAATGGAAGGAAACCTGGAGGCTGAAGGTTAATAGACCCTGTACTTCGGGGTCCTATTAGCTGGTCCTGCTTCTCTGAACTTGAGACCCTCCCTCCCTTCCTACCAATATACACTGAGAGCTCGGCTACATCGAACCAAACAGGCACACTTTTCTTTAGTGAACCTAATGGAAGGAAACCTGGAGGCTGAAGGTTAATAGACCCTGTACTTCGGGGTCCTATTAGCTGGTCCTGCTTCTCTGAACTTGAGACCCTCCCTCCCTTCCTACCAATATACACAGAGAGCTCGGCTACATCGAACCAAACAGGCACACTTTTATTTAGTGAACCTAATGGAAGGAAACCTGGAGGCTGAAGGTTAATAGACTCTGTACTTCGGGGTCATATTAGCTGGTCCTGCTTCTCTGAACTTGAGACCCTCCCTCCCTTCCTACCAATCTACACAGAGAGCTCGGCTACATCGAACCAAACAGGCACACTTTTATTGTGACTCCATGTTTATATAACAGTATACTCCCATGGGGCTACGAAGTAACATTTTCGTTTGGAATTTATTCAAGCTATATAATTTTTAATGATACTTAATTATATACAAAGTATAAAAGGCTCTGAAACACAGTTGAAGAGTTTACCGGTGGGGGAAGCAATAACGACGAGGATGGTAGTAGATAACGGGGGGACTTACAGCATATTATAAACAAATTACATGATTAAAACTTTAATCCTTCTTAATAACTTAACAACCTTAACAAACACTTTTGTTTCATGAACATTTCATTAATATAAGTTATCCAAGTTTTCTTGTTTGTTCATACTGTTTCCTAATGGACCGAAACAACTCTAGCTCCTGTTAGTTATTTTCAACGGACTTCAACTGTATTCAGTTATTATGACTCATGCCATTAGGGCATGTCGCCTACTACCAAAGCCCTTTTTCGTCACTCTGGTGGACATAAGTTTGACTCTGCTATGGGAGTTCTACATTTTGCTTACCCTACATTTTTGATCCCCCAATGTAGGGATCTTTAACTAGTACCTAACATCGTACAGGCGCGTAAAATATACTAAAGGCCTCGACCGGGTTTCGGGATCTTGAGCTCAGTAAGCAATCACGCATACCACTGAACTATGGCGCCCTCACCGGCTCTTCAACGCTTCAACTATGTATCGCCTACTACCAGAGCGCTCTTTCGTCGCTCTGGTGGAGATGAGCCCGACTCTACACTGGTAGTTCTAAATTTTGGCTACACACGAAGGATGGCGTGCTCATGATTTTTTCATCTCCCAGATAAAAAACCTAAGGGCCTCGGGCCGGTTTCAAATCCGTGATCTTGAGCTCAATAGGCAAGCATGCTACTTTCCGAGCTCCTGTTGTCAACATTTTTGAGCCACATCTTAAAAGAGATTGACGAGAGAATATCAAGAAATAAGAATCACCAGTCATAAACTTCCCCAGTTCTCCCAAAAATGTGTCACTTTTTCCTCGATGAAAAATGTAAATTCAGAACATCAGGAACCCATCTACTAATTTTCCGCGAAATCCGCCGGTAGTGGGGAATCAGAGAAGGGACTCGTCTCAAACACCCTTATAATGCCGATGTAATGAATGTATCGACATAAAATTTAATATGACGATTCACAACTCCCTTTATGAGTCAACAAATGATTTTTAGTCCAAACAGTCGATTGGTTTCAGAGGGAGAGAGAGATTGTGATAACGTAATTGATTAATTCGTTCTGGGGAAATTTATTGCCGGTGACTCAATGATAACTTTTATTTAACATTCACCACAGCTTATCTGTGTATGATACTTAACATTTTTGCAGAGATATCGTGAAAACTTAATGAAAATTATAAAGAAAAACGTATGTTTTTGGTTAAATATTGTCTATTTCACAAAATATACATACATATATAATATGGGAGTACTTTCGTTATTGCTACCATCTTCAGCCACGACTTAACAAATACAGTACATATTTGTTAAGTTGTTGAAATGAAATGAAATGAAAATAAATTTTATTATTCTGGGACCGAGGTCCCCTAAGAATAAATACATACAGAGAGTAATGAAAATGAAACAATGACATATAGTATCAGTACAAAGAAATAAAAAGATAGGTAAGTAAATAAAAATTAGTGCTACATTGGAGAAAAACTATACAACTAAAAAATAGATAAACAGGAAATAAAAAAAATGGGAAAAAACATAAAATTAACAACTTCAATATGATGAAACAAAATAAATAAAAGTATCTACAAAAATAAAAGAGAATAAGTAAAAAAGAAAAAAAGAAAATCTATATAACTGAGAAATAAATAAAATTGATAATATAAATATAAATATAAATCGATCGAGCATAGTAATATGATGGTTGATTATAAAAGAGAAGGAAGGATGCCCAGCCAAGGTTAAAAATAAAATTAATTTAATTTATATTTGTTGCTGAAGATGTTAGAAATACCGAAAGTACTCCCATATATTTTTCTTTTTTTTTTCTTTAAGCGTTTTTTAAAATTTACTCTTAAGCAGTAGCATTGTTTTTAATTTAACTGATTATTTTTTAATAGATAATTAAAATACACAATTTCTTTGTCAAACTTCACTTTATATTCTTAAAAACACAACTAGTTTCGCCGTGTTAAGGCATTATCAAGAGTCACTTATAAACAAGAGTTTATAAGTGACTCTTGATAATGCCTTAACACGGCGAAACTAGTTGAGTACCTATTTGAGAATATATAGTGAAGTTTGACAAAGAAATTGTGTATTTTAATTATCTATTTCTAGAATGGAGCTTCACAAAGTAAATATGGAAACCATCAATTATTTTATTATTTTTGATTTGTATTTAGTGTATAATAATTATTGTGCCTCTGTAAATTTGACTGTTATAATAAACTCTTCTTCTTCTTATTCTTCCATATATTTCGTGGAATAGACGAAAAATATACGTTTTTCTTTATATGTTTTATATGTTCATATCAACTATCATTAGCAAATGTCCAAATACATACACCTAACGAAATACAAATAGATTCTCGGAGTTCCTCTGTCATCGTTAAGGTGTATTCCGTTCTTTCAGAGTAACATACATACTCCAATATAGATTAAAAACACATGTATTATTAGAATGATTTATCGTTATTCAAACAGAGACATTTGTACAAACAAAGCTAGAAGTAAACCAACATTTGGCTTCATTTGAAATTTGAACATAAAAAAAACATTGAAGAACCATTGGCTCAGTGTCTCCAACATTTGTTTTACATTAAGTAAACATTGACAGATAAAATGTGTAAATCCGTCCCTCCTGAGGTGTATTTTGTTATAGGATCGAACCTATACTCAAACCTCCCGCTCAAACATTGTTTTTACTATATATATATATATATATATATATATATATATATATATATATATACATTATTTTTACTATATATATATATATGTATATATATATATATATATATATATATATATATGTATATATATATATATATAATATATACATTAGGGTGGTACTTAAATATGCCATTTCGCGATTTTGAAACGTGCGCACCCTAGAAAATTTCTTCAACCCGAAACAAAATTTTTGGCGCTAAAAAAATTAAAAATACCATTTAAAAAAAACCGTGCCCCACAAGGGTTGAAATTTTAATGGAATTTAACATAGGATTCAACGACTATTGCTTTCGCGCATGCTTAGCTCCATAGGCAATTGCCCCACGGGCCCCTCTCACCAAATGATACTTCAAACCTTTTAGAATATTTAAACTCAATCGCTGAGTATTATTTACTCTCAAGGAACTCTTTGTATGAACGAGGAATAAGGACTGGATCGAGATATGGGGATCAGCCAAACTTCAATCAATACAATCCATTATACTACGCCACATTGCCAATGCGCCATTTTACGTTTCCAACCTCACATTACGTAATGACCTCAACATCCCATTTCTATCCTCTGTTATCCCGGACATGGTATCAACATTTTCACGACAAACTACATCACGCCAATCCACTTATACAAGAATTATCCACAAACACCCACCCCAAAAATCCACTACGACGCCTCAAGCAGATATGGCAGAGGGACCTGCTCCAGGACTAGCTTGGACTCCTCTTCGGTCACGTACCTCAGCAGTACGAAAACCGGTTCTGGTGAGATATAAAAGTGTGGGAAGACACATTGTTTCTATGAGAATTAATAAATAATTTAAATGAATTCTACAAAGAAACTAAGTTGGAACAGAGATAATTGAACTTCCTTTAGATCGCCAAAGTTTCCTTTTTAGGAAGAATGAAGTTTAAAACGAACTTATTTAGTCTAGATTCGCTATCGTAGAATTGTTTGCGGCGGAGAGGAAAATGGCGTCTTCTCTGAGAAACCTGTCCTTTTCATAGTACTGAATCAAGATCCAAGGATGCGAGATTCAACGTTTGTCATTCTATTTCGAATTAACCAATAGTTTGAACCTTTTCTCAGTGCTGGATTTACATATTTTTCAAGTGTAGGCCACTGACATATCGCCACCCCTACCTTTAAAAAACTATTGCATATATTTTTTTATGCCTAAAATATGCAAACATTGCAAATCTAATACTTAATTTTTCTGTCATTATAATCAATAAATAAAACCATGTTTCAAATTAAAAGTTATTATTTATTATACTACACATTAGGGAGAAAATATTTTAGGATATTTAGTGGGGCGCGACTACATAAAGGTTAAGAACCACTGCCCGAGGGGATTCGTTTCAAGAAAAGTCACAAAAAAAGTTCTGACAAATGGTGTTGCTCAAGGCTTCTTTCTTGGTCCTCTTTTGTTTCTCTTAATGATAGACGACCAATCTATCATTGGTATCATCGAGTATCGTTCACTACAATTGAGTGGTTGACGCGAAAAAGGTTCTAAACGCCAAAATAACACTTCCTTCCTCTGCCATGTTGAGAACTACTGGTGGCTGTTAGAACCTTCTTCCATGAGGCTCAACGCTGACGTGGGCTCAATACTACCAACTGCTGCTGTAACGGCAAAAAAAAACTTCCCTACACAGTCCCTAGAGGCCTATAGAACCTGATTCCACAGAAATCTCATTTTCGACTAAAGTGGCGCTTAGAACCTTTTTCGCGTCAACCACTCAATTGCTACCAAAGTTTGATAGCCGAAGACACTAAAGAAATTGCACTGTATGTATTGCCTGACATGAGGCAGTACTTAGATGAAACATTCAAAAGAACGTGACAATTAAAACAAAATGAATGAATTGAATAAAACTCCAATAAATATACAATATATAAATACAAAAACTACTACATTTAATGGATGGCGGCAAATACATTATTTATGTTCCCCATCTGAGTCACAACTCGTATTTTATTTATTCATTTTTTTTTTTTTTAATTGTTATGTTCTTTTTAATATTTCATGAGTCTGCCTGTTGATGAGGGCAACCTCGTAAGCCGGCTAGAATTTCTCAGACTATATTTTTATTAAGCAACCTGTATATAACCTATCATTCCAGATAATAAAAATGAAATATTCACGAATTGAAAATTGTTATAAAGGGGGACGTGGCTCCAAATAAATAGAAATTGACTTCAACTGGACTACACTGTGATGAGAACTTCGATGGTTCAATGGTTAGTGTAACTGCCTCGACTGTTTAAAGTTTAGATCTCAAAGACGGGGAACCTGTCTGTAATTAAATAAAAATGAAAACAGGAAAAACAATTTATTCTCACTCTTTCATATAATTTATTAGAAGAAGAATTTATCAAAGAATCTACTTTGAATAGATCTGAAAAGAGACCAGTTTCATTAATTTATGTCAATCTTTTGGAAAGTTGGGTCAAACGTCAAATAATACCATTGGGGGTGTTTGGGTTATTAATTAAGTCTGCTTCTCAGCACTATCAATTGGAGTATCGCGAAATTTGAAGTGAGCAATTTTGGACGTGGTGAGATCCGTTTATATAATGCCAAGCAAAAGGGATCAGCATTCGCAAAATTATTCAATAAATGATCATTAATCATAACTAAAGCATACACAATGAGGGTAAAGAAGATATAGTTAGTTATTATGACTCATGCCCGGGCTTTAACTACGAGGTCATATCACCTACTTTGTCACTCTGGTGGACATGAGCCCGACTCTACTGTGGGAGTCCTAAATTTTGCCTACCCTAAAATTTTTATTCACCTAGGGCACGGGTCTTTAACGAGTACATGATATCGTACAGGCTCGGGACCATCGCTTAACCTCCCATCCGAAGGACGGCGTGCTTAAGTTTGTTTTACCTCACAGTTAAAATAAACTAAGGGCCTAAGCCGGGTTTCGAACCCACGACCTTGAGCTCAGAAGGCAAGCATGCATACCACTGAGCTACCGGCGCCCTCTCTCTCTCTTTATATATATATATATTATTATTATTATTTATTTATTATTGGCAACTTTTGGAAATGGTAACCTTCTTTTTCCTAACTTCAAGGATAACAAGAAAAAGTAGTCGTTTGTGAATAACCAGCGCGAAATAATACAGTTTTCGCTCCCGCTTTCTGCAACTAATGATATATATAGGTATCATTAGTTGCAGAAATCGGGAGTGAAAACTTGGGCTCCTCAGTGGGGTGATCGAACTACACAAAATGGTGTTGAATACATCAAATAAACAACAACGAAGAACGAAAAATAAAATGCAGTAAAACCTTTCAGTAGAAGAATTGTTAGAAGGGAGACACGATACGATCACTGAACAATTTGAACGATTTATTTTAAATTATTATTATTATTATTTTTATTTTATTTTTTATTTTTTCTTCTTAAATTATAGTTATATACAAATTACTATGATATTAGGAGGGGACCCAACAAGTCTATGATTAAGACACCTATCGATTTTCAACCATATCGATACCTTAGTTGCAGAAAGCGGGAGCGAAAACTACTGTATTATTTCGCGCTGGTGATTTCTTGTTTTACTTGAAGTTAGGAAAAAGAAGGTTACCATTTCCAAAAGTTGCCAATAATAAATAAATAATAATAATACAATTAAAAAAAAAAAAAGTCATTAATTATTTCATATTTTATGACATTTTTAATGAATGATTGGCTCTTTCAATTAGTCCACTTTTCATAAAGAAGAAGAGAAAAAAAAATTAATGTGTTTTATCGTGAAACTTTAACAAAGGTTATGCATTATTATAAAGAGCATCAAAGATTTAAGACCACGTCATTAATTTTAATTTTACACTATAATAGAAAAGGACAGACATTTATGAGGCCACAGAGAGCAGTGGAGCATACGAACGATAAGCAAATTCATGTTGTTTTTAGGGAAGTCGGTCGCTGTTTTAATGTTGCGATTCTGATGAGTCGCAAAACGCTAGAGTTTGTAGATAATATTGTTGACAACATCAATTACTCAGTTGACAAAATAAATTAACTAATTTATTGATGATAATTAAACATCATTAATGAACTACCTTCGTTGTGAATGCAAATTCATCTCTTCGTGCCCAATGAGAGGAGAGTTCACAAATTTCCAAATTATTCGGCATATGCTAAAAAAAATCGTCAGGGAAAATACTTCCCCCAGAGTGAATTAATCTATATTTACCAATCATTTATCACTTCCGCAGTTATTGGGAGTTATTTTATGTTATGCCTTCCTTCTAAATTCCCCTCGTTCATTTGGCCGATTTGAAAATCAATAGATGTCGTGCTTATAGGCTTTTGGATACATAATATGTATCTTTGAGCATGATAACTACCATTAGAATGTATATATTATATGTATACATTCTAATTGTAGTTATCATGCTCAAAGACAGATAGAAAATGTTGCTTTCCCAGCTACACGAAATATGTATTTAACGTATACAATTCGATGTTGCGTTTTAACTGTTTCATGTTTTCAAACACCCTGATCCCAAATATGAAAAACAAATTCTATATATGTTCATGTCTGTGAACACGATAACTCCCGATAGAATGAATATATCAACACAAACTGAATATATGTATCCATAACTCTATAACGACGAAACCTATTAATTTTCAACCAAATCCGTTGCAGGAGAAGGGAGGATTATGAGGGGAACATAACGCAAATATTGACACAAAATGTCATATGTAAATTAAAAACCTCATAAAAGGTATATTGGGCCTAGAGGGGGGGGGGGGGGGGGGGGGCGTAACTCAAACCCTAATAACTGCTAATGTATCACGAAATTTTATATTTAAATTCAAACCCCATAAGGACGGATCTTAATAATAATTCGCAAAATTGGCCGAATGGATTGGTGAGATGAGAGGAGGGGGGCTCGATGTATACAAAGTATAGGGGAAGTTATATAATCGGTCTGTCATTTTTTCCACAAATTTTCCTGATTCCACCAATGAAAAAAAAAATGTCAAAGGTGAATCCCCCACATTTCGCTCTCCCTTCAAGGCCAATGGCCTTTTAGACTAAAATTCAATATTTGATTTACATAGTGGCTTCTGAATCCTCATACTAAATTTTGTGTCGATACATCAGCAGTTATTTAGGGTTTAAAAAAAAAGTTATTTAGGGTATTTGAGTAGAGCACTCTCTCAGGTCCATTCTTATGGGATTTTGAATTTAAATATCATATGTAATGTCGATACATCGATTCATTACATAGTTAGTTTTTGTTTTTTTCTTCTGATTTTCTTTGTAATTAATTAGTTTTTCGTTCGGGCGATGATAACCACGGCAGTTTTTTTTCGCCCTAAATCCACTATCTCTCTCTCCCCCCTACGTAATTTAACTATTGATTTTTATCCAAAAGGGATCTATTAGTTTTTATTTTGCTTTTTAATTTTTGAAATTACCCAGAGGGGGGGAGGCACGTAATACTTCACACACCGGCGGTAGATACGCTAGAATAGAACCACCCCTACTTCTGAATGTGTGTGTCTGTGTGTGTGGGGGAGGAAAGTGGGCTGGCATAGTACACGCGAGAGGAAAAAATCTCACTTATTAACATAAAAAAAAAAAAATAAAAAAAAAAATATAAAATATTAACGAGAAAACTTGGTGCACTTAAATCAAGTAACAAAATAAAAATCCCTCAGGAAAAAGAAAGATTTAATAATGGGAAAGGATCCTTGAGGGCAGTAAAGCTAAAGACGGATAATAACACTTACCTCGG